>JAVIAB010000092.1:72487433-73187433 GCA_032433765.1 Megaustenia siamemsis | reverse complement strand
GTAAATTGTAACCACTTGACATATTTACGAGAAAATCGGAGGGTCAATGCTGTCAATGGTCTGTTCTTTATGTTGTGTGACATCAAGCTGTCTACACGTGTTCAGATTCTACACGTCATATTACAACCTTGTGTATGCGCCTCTCTGGGATAAGTTCAATGAATAACAAACTCGAGAAATTCGAATCTAGCAATGATTTGCATCAAAGTTTGCGTGAAACTTGGCAAACCTGCTACCGAATAGAGCCTTTGGTGATAATTATTTAGGTCGAATAGAGGTATATGTATGATACGTGCATTTCTTCCTCTTGTTTTTTCTTTTTCTTCTTCTTCTTCTATTTTCTATTGTTGTTTATTTCGCGATATCTAGAAATGTAATCGGGTTTTTAAAATGTATATTGCTGTGTTTTGAGAGTTACTCTGGACTTCCAAACAGAATGACGCGAGTGTGCGTTTCTTTGGCCAGTGTTTTGTCAGCAACTGCGTGAGCATATTGTAGTATTGAAGTATGTCTTTGGCTGTCTGTGTTGTCTATCAGCACATGCAAATGGGTGAACGTACTAGTCTCGCCTGTTCAAACGGGTGAAAGTACTAGCCTGACCTGTGCAAATGGGTGATAGTACTAGTCTAACCTGTGCAAATGGGTGATAGTACTAGTCTGACCTGTGCAAATGGGTGATAGTACTAGTCTGACCTGTGCAAATGGGTGATAGTACTTTGTTTGACCTGTGCATATGGGTGATAGTACTAATCTCACTTGTGCAAATGGGTGATAGTACTAGTCTGACCTGTGCAATTGGGTGATAGTACTAATCTGACCTGTGGAAATGGTTGATAGTACTAGTCTGACCTGTGCAATTGGACGATCGTACTAATCTCACCTGTGCAAATGGTTGATAGTACTAATCTCACCTGTGCAAATGGGTGATAGTATTAGTCTGACCTGTGCAATTGGGTGATCGTACTAGTCTCACCTGTTCGAATGGGTGATCGTACTAGTCTGACCTGTTCAAATGTGTGATCGTACTAGTCTCACCTGTTCGAATGGGTGATCGTACTAGTCTGACCTGTTCAAATGTGTGATCGTACTAGTCTCGCCTGTTCGAATGTGTGATCGTACTAGTCTCACCTGTTCAAGCGGGTAATCGTACTACTCTCGCCTGTTCAAATGCTTGTCTATTGTATTGTGTCCTGTTATGAGACGGAGTCGTATGTTCTGCTAATTTAGGTAGGGATAATTGTTGTTTTGCTGGTCGATCTGCTTCATATCTTTGATTTGGGTCTTCTTATGTGATGATTTGTTTGCCCTTCTCTTGCCAGTTTATCCGCTCTCTTTATTTCTGGTATGCCACAGTGTGATAGTATCCACTGACGTACTACTCTTTTCTTGATGTACATTTCACATATGACTTTCTGAGCTTTGCTAAATTGTCTCTATTGTAGTTCTTCAGGACTGACATTTCGTTACTAAGAAACACTACTTACGGCTACTAACTTTTGGACTGATTTTTTATATATCTCTACAGCATGTGTAAGGGCGTGTGTTTCCGCAACGTAATTATAACCAAATGTTTCAGTTGGAAGGGATGAGGTTTAGTTTTCTATGTTCGGGTATATCACAGAGACTTCATCACCTCAGTTTTTTACCGCTTGAGTTACTGATCCGTCAGTGTAGGCCTAGAGTCATATTTCTCTGTGGCATCTTTCTTCAAATTGAAGTTCAGTCACGCAGCTGCTAGTTGAGAGGGGGTTAAGTTCTTCCATCAAACAGGAAGTTGTCGGATTGATATTAAAGTACAACTTTGGATATGGCTCCCATTGGCTTGGAAGAAATCAGTTGTTTCTTGGTGATGTCTGGTAATTCATGAATATTCTAAACGTTCCAATTATTTTCTTGGCCCGATGAATAAACGGAAAAAGCTACTTTTTAATCTCATACATGTCAGATCGTGTAATTTTGTTTTCGTTGTGTGTTGTGTTATGTTTCTGTACATTTCTGCTTCAATACGGGTTTTGGTGTCCCGTCTTGTGACATGCTATTGTATGTGTGTTTGTGTGGCAGGGGCGGGGGGTGTACGCCTGTGATTTTCTCAATTTCGTTTATAGGTCATCATCATGTCTCTCCACAACTTTCGATCACGACAGCTATTTATCATTTCTGTTGTTGACCTTCTGCCAAGCCATTCTCTTAAGCTGTCTGGTATATTTTCTCTTTGCTTCCCGATTATAGTTACGCACGTCTTAAGCCCGGTCGTGTTCCAAGAGGACGAGCTCAAAGCGTGTCCTGTCACCAGCAAAAAGCCAGAACATGAGGGAAATTCGTGAACGAATCCTTCAGTCCTCTCAAATGGTTGATTTAAATTATGGAGTCTGCCAGGACATCCTAATTGGAAGCCTGAACATACATCGTGTTGCTGTGAAGTTCGTCCTCTGCTTCTTGACGTGTGCTTTGCGTTGCGTAGAACGTTCAAGGACGATGAAACTTAAATTGACAGCGACAGTCCGGAATCATCATAGTACTGGAAGAGTCACTACAGTCACCAAGACCAAAGAAAACGCGGGATGGGGGGGGGGGGGGGGGGTTGTCGAAGCGCTAATATTCAAAATTGTATGTTCATTTTTGTGTGAGTTTTTTCCCGTCACATTGCATTTTTCACCAAGAATTAGTTTCTTCTGGCACTCGGTGAATGCTAATTCTAGAATGTATTTCTTGTGGCACTCGACGAATGATAATTCTAGAATGTATTTCTTGTGGCACTCGACGAATGATAATTCTAGAATGTTTCCTTGTGGCACTCGGTGAATGATAATTCTAGACAAATACGACCAAAAATCTTAACCTACTTTCCTGTTTGATAACAACGACAACACATGTAATCTGGACACAAATTCTACATCAGTTGAGGCAACTCTCAATCAATCTTTGCCGTTCTCCTGGTTTAGGATTTATGTGAATGACTTAACCTATCCGGTCAGTTTCACGGTAAAACTAAATGGTTCTGCCTCACGCAACAATGAATCAAGGTTTGTAGTTAGTCAGCACGAGATTGATGTCTTTTGCTCTGGGGCTGGTCTGATCAACAAGTTACGGATTGAAGGGGCGATAGTTGCAAATATCTGCTCTATCTACATTGGCGGGGGGTCGGAATGTAGCCCTCAAACAGAACACAAACCAGACCGACACATTTAATGCTTGTTATACAGGAGACGAATGTGGTCCAGAGGCCGGATTTTATGGCAAAACAAAGACCAATCTCTATGACAATGACTGCACACACACAAAATTGAGAAGTGGAACCAATCCTGTTTACTGGCATCTGAACTTTGCCACGCCCCAGAAGATTCACACCATTCGAATCTATCATCGAGCTAGCACTATGATTCGGGTAAAGAATGCCACTCTAAAGGCTTTCTCTGACAGTGGCGGCGCAGTGTTCCAGTATAATGATATATCATACCCTAATGTTTCTGTGAACACTATTGTAGTCACCACACAAACGCCAATGGCACACATTAAGATTGAGTTCTCACCGACCATTTCGCAGGCCGACAGTGCACTGACAGTGAGGTGCTAACATTTACAGACACCTATTGTCTGGACGGGCATTCTGTGTCGTTTTGTGAAGTGTGTAGTGGGTGTAGCAAAGGCTGCAACGTCACCATCGGTACGTGTCACGGCAACTGTTCACATGGGATCTATGGACACGACTACTCCAGGTCTTGTTTCAGTATCTGTCCTTTGTGTGAGAAAAAATCCGGAAAATGCCAACAATGTAAACATCCTGGCTATACCTGTAATGACACTTGTCCCGATGGTAATTTTGGGCTACAGTGCGAACAGACGTGTTCTGATGGCTGTGACATCATATGTGACCAGGAAAGTGCAGACTGTTCGCGCAAGGAAACGTACTAGGTGTCAGAGTGCACTCTCAAATGTCCGGACAACTGTTTCAACAACACCTGTGAACAGTCACCCAGGAACTATACATGCAAGGGAACGTTCTACGGGTCAGACTGCACTCTCAAATCTCCGGACAACTGTTTGAACGAAATCTATGAACAGTTAACCGTGGCCTGCGTCTCGTATGTCGATGATTCCCACGTTAAGAAGAGTCTGCCGACTACAACAAACCCAAGCATATGGATACCTTTCGCAATCGCTGCTCTTCTACCTCCTCTTCTGCTTCTCTTGAATTGAGTCATGGCTCAATTCTCAGTATATATCCGTGCTAGTCGTAGCTCATATCTCAGTGGGTGTCTGCGATAGCCATGGCTGATATCTTGGTGGGTGTATGTGCTGGCCATGGCTCATATCTTAGTGTGTGTCTGGGCTGGCCATGATTCATATCTTAGTGTGTGTCTGTGCTGGCCTAGGTTCATATCATAGTGTATTTCCGTGCTAGCCATAACTCATATCTTAATGTGTTTCTATGCTAGACATGGTTCATATCTTGGTGTGTTTCCATGAAGCCATGGCTTATATCTTAATGTGCTCCTGTGCTAGCCATGGCTCATATCTTAGCGTGTGTGTATGTGTGTGTGTGTGTGTGCTATCCATTGCTCATATCTTGGTGTGTGTCATGTTAGTCATATCTCATATCTTAGTGTGTATCTGTGTTAGTCATGTGTCATATCTTTGTGTTGCATGTCTGGGTTAGTGATATCTCATATCTTTGTGTGCATGTTTATGTTAGTCATATCTCATATCTTTGTGTGTGCAAGTCTGTGTTTGTGACATCTCATATCCTTGTGTGTGCATGGCTATGTTAGTTACATCTCATATCTTTGTGTGTGCATGTCTATGTCAGTCATATCTCATATCCTTGTGTGCATGTCTATGTTAGTCATGTGTCATATCTTTGTGCGTGCATATCTATGTCAGTCATATCTCATATCTTTGTGTGCAATTCTATGTTAGGCATGTGTCATATCTTTGCGTGTATGTCTGTGTTAGTCATATCTCATATCTTGATGTGTGTTAGTGTTAGTCATGCATCGTATCGCTGTGCACATGTCTGTGTTAGTCACCTCTAGTGACTCGGGCAGATGGTGCTCGTAAACCTGGGAGGGCCGACCAACTAAGGGCAGATTCCCCCTGCAGAAAAGACAATCTGCTGCTTTGCAGGAAGATTGGGGACAATCAAAGGCTAAGGAAAGCAAACCTGAATAAAATGCTGGCTGAAATCGGATGCACTGAGCCACTGGTGCAGAACTAAGTGCAGCGTTTTAACGGATGTTTAATAAGAGTGGATCTGGCAGACTCTAATTGTGATGCTCTGTCTGTGGAGGCGATCAACACACTTAACCTGACAGCTGACTTCATGTGAGAGTCTGGAATCCTACTCTGATTGAGTCCTGATCGCAGAGAGAGAGAGAGAGAGAGAGAGAGAGAGAGAGAGCGAATGTATTCCTTTTGGCACTTGGTGAATGCTAATTCTAGAATGTATTCATTCTGGCACTGGGTGATGATAATTCTAGAATATATTCCTTTTGGCACTCGGTGATGATATTTCTAGAATGTGTTCCTTCCGGCACTCGGTGAATGTTAATTCTAGAATGTATTCCTTCTGGCACTTGGTTCTTCTTCTCTCGTTCTTCATTTGTCTTTCAGCGTCAAGGGATCTGACATTTCGTAAAGTCTAAAATCTATTGCTGCGTTTTAAGTCGCTTGAGAGAAGATGTACGACGAAACACACATGAACTTTCGTGCAATAGCAATTGGTTGGTGCATCGCAGTAATGCACCAGATCACAACTCTCTCAGAACGATGCGGTTTTTAAAATAGGAAGCAATTTACCGGTGGTCCACAACCTTCATATTAAACCTGACCAAAGACCTCTCTGTCTCCGCATTGTTTCCCTAAATAAAAATTGAAAAAGAAGGTCGCTTCGATACCGTTGATGACGTCGTTTTGAGATCTCAGGCGGCCTTAGGCAGCCATGAAGAAAAGACTTCCAAGGTGTCTTTGAGGAAAGTCTTTGACGGTGTGTTTGAGGCATGTCTTCGCTAGTGTCTTTGACGGTGTGTTTGAGGCATGTCTTCGCTAGTGTCTTTGACGGTGTGTTTGAGGCATGTCTTCGCTAGTGTCTTTGACGGTGTGTTTGAGGCATGTCTTCGCTAGTGTCTTTGACGGTGTGTTTGAGGCATGTCTTCGCTAGTGTCTTGAGGCAAGTCTTTGACGGTGTGTTTGAGGCATGTCTTCGCTAGTGTCTTTGAGGCAAGTCTTTGACGGTGTGTTTGAGGCATGTCTTCGCTAGTGTCTTTGAGGAAAGTCTTTGACGGTGTGTTTGAGGCATGTCTTCGCTAGTGACTTTGAGGCAAGTCTTTGACGGTGTGTTTGAGGCATGTCTTCGCTAGTGTCTTTGACGGTGTGTTTGAGGCATGTCTTCGCTAGTGTCTTTGACGGTGTGTTTGAGGCATGTCTTCGCTAGTGTCTTTGAGGCAAGTCTTTGACGGTGTGTTTGAGGCATGTCTTCGCTAGTGTCTTTGACGGTGTGTTTGAGGCATGTCTTCGCTAGTGTCTTTGACGGTGTGTTTGAGGCATGTCTTCGCTAGTGTCTTTGAGGCAAGTCTTTGACGGTGTGTTTGAGGCATGTCTTCGCTAGTGACTTTGAGGCAAGTCTTTGACGGTATGTTTAAGGCAAATCTTCCCTGATGTCTATGAGGCAAGTTTTTGAAGCAAGTCCCCCCTAGTGTCTTTGAGGCAAGTCTTTGGCGGTGTCTTTGAGGCAAATCGTCCACGGTGTGTTTGAGGCAAGTCTTCCCTAGTGTCTTTGAGGCAAGTCTTTGACGGTGACTATCAGGCAAGTCCCCCTAGTGTCATAGAGGCAAGCTCTTGACGGTGTCTTTGAGGCAAGTCTTTGACGGTGTCTTTCAGGCAAGCCTTCTACGGTGTGTTTCAGACAAGTCTTCTCTAGTGTCTTTGAGGCAAGTCTTTGACGGTGACTTTCAGGCAAGTCCCCCCTAGTGTCATAGAGGCAAGCCTTTGACGGTGTCTTTGAGGCAAGTCTTTGACGGTGTCTTTGAGGCAAGCCTTCCACGGTGTATTTCAGACAAGTCTTCCCTAGTGTCTTTGAGGCAAGTCTTTCACGGTGTCTTTGAGGCAAGTCTTCCACGGTGTGTTTGAAGCATGTCCCGCGTAGTGTCTTTGAGGCAAGTCTTTGAGACAAGTTTTCCCTAGTCTCTTTGACACAAGTCTTCCCTAGTGTCTTTGAGGCAAGTCTTCCCTAGTGTCTTTGAGGCAAGTCTTTGAGACAAGTTTTCCCTAGTCTCTTTGACACAAGTCTTCCCTAGTGTCTTTGAGGCAAGTCTTCCCTATGTCTTTGAAGGAGAGTCTTCCCTACTGTTATTGAGGCAAGTTTTCCCTAGTGTCTTTGAGGCAAGTCTTCCCTAGTGTCTTTGAGACAAGTCTTCCCTGGTGTCTTCGAGGCAAGTCTTCCCTAGTTTCTGGAGGCAAGTCTTTCCTAGTGTCTTTGAGGCAAATCTTCCGTAGTGTCTTTGAGGCAAGTCTTCCCTAGTTTCTTTGAGTTAAGTCTTCCCTACTGTCTGTGAGGAAAGTCTTCCCTAGTGTCTTTGAGACAAGTCTTCCACGGTGTGTTTGAGGCAAGTCTTCCCTAGTTTCTTTGAGTTAAGTCTTCCCTACTGTCTGTGAGGAAAGTCGTCCCTAGTGTCTTTGAGACAAGTCTTCCACGGTGTGTTTGAGGCATATCTTTCCTAGTGTCTTTGAGACAAGTCTTCCACGGTGTGTTTGAGGCAAGTCTTCCCTAGTTTCTTTGAGTTAAGTCTTCCCTACTGTCTGTGAGGAAAGTCGTCCCTAGTGTCTTTGAGACAAGTCTTCCACGGTGTGTTTGAGGCAAGTCTTCCCTAGTTTCTTTGAGTTAAGTCTTCCCTACTGTCTGTGAGGAAAGTCGTCCCTAGTGTCTTTGAGACAAGTCTTCCACGGTGTGTTTGAGGCATATCTTTCCTAGTGTCTTTGAGACAAGTCTTCCACGGTGTGTTTGAGGCAAGTCTTCCCTAGTTTCTTTGAGTTAAGTCTTCCCTACTGTCTGTGAGGAAAGTCGTCCCTAGTGTCTTTGAGACAAGTCTTCCACGGTGTGTTTGAGGCATATCTTTCCTAGTGTCTTTGAGACAAGTCTTCCACGGTGTGTTTGAGACAAGTCTTCCCTAGTGTCTTTGAGGCAAGTCTTCCCTAGTGTCTTTGAGGCAAGTCTTCCCTAGTGTCTTTGAGGCAAGTCTTCCCTAGTGTCTTTGAGGCAAGTCTTCCCTAGTGTCTTTGAGGCAAGTCTTCCCTAGTGTCTTTGAGGCAAGTCTTCCCTAGTGTCTTTGAGGCAAGTCTTCCCTAGTGTCTTTGAGGCAAGTCTTCCCTAGTGTCTTTGAGGCAAGTCTTCCCTAGTGTCTTTGAGGCAAGTCTTCCCTAGTGTCTTTGAGGCAAGTCTTTGAGACAAGTCTTCCACGGTGTGTTTGAGGCATATCTTTCCTAGTGTCTTTGAGACAAGTCTTCCACGGTGTGTTTGAGGCATATCTTTCCTAGTGTCTTTGAGACAAATCTTCCAAGGTGTGTTTGAGACAAGTCTTCCCTAGTGTCTTTGAGGCAAGTCTTCCCTAGTGTCTTTGAGGCAAGTCTTCCCTAGTGTCTTTGAGGCAAGTCTTCCCTAGTGTCTTTGAGGCAAGTCTTCCCTAGTGTCTTTGAGGCAAGTCTGCAGCAGCAGTCAAAGAAAAGTTGCTTCATTTGCTCATATCTCCAACAACTCTAGCAAAAGATAAGGAAGGGCACAACAAATTCTGTTGGTTGTGGTGTAGTCTCTGCCCACTAGGAGCTAGCGCACAACCATTTTCGGGATGTTGAACTGAAAAAATAAAGGTAAATCATTGTCATTATGACAATCCATGACATGTATGTCATGTATGATTGAATGTATGTACCTACGTATGGACGTGTGTGTGTGTGTGTGTATGTATGCATGCATGCATGCAATCTAATATGTACGTATGTATGTATGTATGCATGTATGTATGTATGTATGTATGCATGTATGTATGTATGTATGTATGCATGTATGTATGTATGCATGTGTGTATGTATGTATGTATGTATGTATGTATGTATGTATGTATGTATGTATGTATGTATGTATGTATGTATGTATGTATGTATGTATGTGTGTATGTATGTATGCATGCATGCAATCTAATATGTATGTATGTATGTGTGTATGTGTGTGTATGTATGTTATGTATGTATATATGTGTGTATGTATATATGTATGTATGTATGTATCTATGTATCTATGTATGTATGTGTGTGTGTGTATGTATATATGTTATGTATGTATGTATGTGTGTGTGTGTATGTATGTATGTATGTATGTATGTATGTATGTATGTATGTATGTATGTATGTATGTGTATGTATGTATGTATGTATATATGCATCTGTCTGTGTGTCTGTAGGTATACATTTATGTATGTGTGCTTGTGTACATGTGCCTTTAATAATATATATATATATATATATATATATATATATATATATATATATATATATATATATATATATATATATATATATATTATATACCACTGAATTTTATAAATGCTCGTATGCGCACATATACACACACATACACACACACACACACATACATATGCGCGCGCTTTAAGATAACTCCATTATTTGTCTTCTCTCCTCCCATTCAATCAAAACGTTTGAAGGTTACAATCTTTATTTCTGTTATACGCTCCGGAACGCTGCTCCGGTACTTTTTTTTCGGACGTTAACGGTCAGTGAGCGTTTGAATATTTTAAAGTAATTGAAAGCTAGGAGTATCGTAAGCTTTCTCGTTGCCACACACTCACACACATTCATATATATATATATATATATACACACACACACACACATACTATGTGATGGGATTATATTAGAGTTTATATAAACTTTTGCCTAGGAAAATTAGAAGTCATGATTAAGACAAATTCATGAATTCAACGACCTCTATCATCCAATGGTTTTATTTCTTTGACGTCAGCCCTATACCAAGAGAGAGAGAGAGAGAGAGAGAGAGAGAGAGAGAGAGAGAGAGAGAAATAAAGCTGGAGAGAATACTGCATTTTTCCGAGTGTTGTAAACCTCTTCCCATAAAATGATTCACTGATCTGTGACCTCGGAAATTTCTGTTCGAAAATAAGATTCATGAATTATTCCGTGTCTCCATAATGCTGAATAGTAGGTTACGATCTGTAATACTGAGTACAAAAGAATTGACAAGTCGATACTACAGACAAGAAGTTACAGGATCAATGATCGCCTATGATAGGTAGCATGACACATGATAATGATATTTAGGGAAAGGTAATGAATTATGGGACAGGAGGAGTGTGCGACCTTATAAAGTAGTAAGATACAATTATTATTTCCAAATTGTATGTCTACTTTAAATTAAAAAAAAAAAAAATTAAGTTATCAACTTCTCTCAAACATGTTCGATAAAATCGTATCATATCACATTCTGTTCTTCGTTATGTACAATTTTATCCCTGCATAAATCACCATGTAATAACATTTTCAATTGACTCATATACTCGTATTATTTATATTATACATTTATTATCCCCCGTGTTTTGCATGAAATATTACTTCCCCCTATCCATCGACAAGATTTCTCCGCATGCGCTGAATCCTAACACCAGGTCTGACTCTAGCTACATTCATAAATAATAATAATATTATACAATTTTAAATGGAATAAATTCTGTCAAGAACGTTGGAATTGTAAACCAATGCTTGTATAATAAAAGAAAGTTATGCTTTTTTTTAAAACACGAAATAAAGGTTGCTGAACAAGTTGGCATCTGCAACTGACGCCAATCAAGACAAGTGTCTGCTCTAAAATTGACTCGCGCTCGGTAGATTTCTTTCTTTTTTTTTTATTCTCCTCTTGACTTGTTGGCGACTTTTTCTGTTCCAGAAGACTGCACACATCACACGATCTTCCTCGAGCTGTGGCTAGAGCCAGCGTCTTTGTTCCCGGGACTCGCATCCAGGCCGTCAGAGACGTGATTGTCACAATTTGTTTCAACCAATCGCTGCTTGGCGTAATCGCGGATTTCGATCGCTACTGATTGAGGAGGCGGAGTCTAACTGATGGCTTCTCCCGTCATTAATCCTATTAAGTTTTGTGTTTGGCCAATCAGTGCCTTTCCTCGAGTTGACAGGCGTCTAATCGCGAGGACAGTTATTATTTTGTGATTATCAAAGCGAAAGATGGAAGGCGCCGTTTTGACGGTTCATATGGCGTTCAAACACATACAATCGCCGCGAAAAGGCTGAGTGAGGGTGTTCATGTAGTGAGGTCACCGCTTATAATAAGCACGAAAGCTAGCCAAGCGTTTTATTATTTCAACAAATGCTGCAAAGGGAGACATATCCAGTTACAAAATAATGCTAGCGTACAGATCTCTTGCTGGTCTTATTGCTATATTACTTCACATCTAGTTTATACATTCTTCAATTATTTGTTGTGTTATTCGAAATTACTAAATCCCCGGGTCTTATATACATATAACATTTTACTTTTTACTAGTAAATTGAACTTATTCAGCGCATTCACGTATTTTGTTCCGAAATTGAAAACTGTTTTCATGACTGAAACTATAATTGCGTATAATGTGGGCATTATATATCTGCACGTGCTGTTTATTTATTAGAGCACCGGAAACATGTTGTTCTGTTCTGGACATATAAGAAAGGAAGTTGGATGCAGCATTGCTTGACTTGTTATCCCAGATTGTTGTTAATTTATTTATTTAAATATTACTATTGTATTATTTTGCGGGTGCAAAACATCAACTGTTCTAATTCCAAAATGGCATCAGATGATTCTGCATTGACTTGCAAGACGTCATCACCATCTTCCTGCTCGTTATCGCCGCCACCAACATTACCTGTCAATGTACCGAAGTCACATCCAACATCTACAACAGCGCCAACACTTTTGCCTCCAAAAAAGTCATCGTTCTCCATCAGCAGTATTCTGGGGGAAGATAAAGTGACAGACTCTAAGAAAGGAGACAGTAACTTCGATAAAAAATATGACAGTAACGACGAGGACTGTGATAAATCGTCGGACGATGTTAATAAAGAGGCTGTTGTGACGAGTATCTCAGATTTATACCAAAGATTTCAGCTTTATTCTGACCAGGCAAGATTAGGCCCAGGCCTGGCATCCAGGGCCGCTAGCTTCGGCCTCTGGTATCCTTGGTACCCTGGACTCATAGCTTCTCCACACTCAGACAGTGAGTAGATAAACTCTGTTATTTTTCTGTCTAATATTCAGTTTTATTGAATGTCTCAAATGTTTATTTCCTTATTATAAAAAACCCCCACAGTTTTACTAGTTAATACAATAAGTTATTATTTCAAATATTATCTCTTAATTTTATCACTTTTAAAAACTTGTAAATGTATTCTTTCCTTAAATTACAATTTACCCAATTGTGCATCAAATTACACAAATAATATTTTTTTTGAGAACGAAAATATTGTTATATTGCCTCATACAAACCAAAGATGGTAACAACAAAGCTATTAATAACAGGTAAACGTTTACACGCTTTTAAAAGTGGCTCATCATATCGTTGTTTCTTAAGATGACAATAATTATGAATATTCAAAGATGGAATACACGTCTACAAAAGTACATGTGATATGCGAAATGTAATTTGGTGTTGAGATATGTATACCCTTAAGGGTTACCGATATGTAACAAGTTTACAAGATTCGTAAAATTATTGGTATAATTACTATATTTAATGTAAGGTAAGGTAAACAACAAATAAAATGTTTCCTAAATTTTACGCTTTTTTCCTTAACACACACAAGTATAGTTTTAACTAAATGTTTTTTTTTAATCAAAAGCAAATGATTCAACACAAAAGTAGAAAAAAAAAAAATACAATTTAAAGTGTGTATAAAAATGCAAAACTAGACATATCCTAAAGTACGTGAAAAATAATTTCCGTAGAACACATGATTTAATTACGTTTTAATGTTATAAATTATTAACGTTTAGTGGCAGAAGAGAATTATAATAACGAAATATATAACAGAGAGTACAAATTAATTAACGTCAAAACTAAATGCTTTCGAATTAACGCAATTATTTTTTTAAAATGAGGAATAATAAGCGATAATTATCTTTAATGGCAATAAAATCAGCGAGAGGATTTAAAAAAAATAGTAAATGTGAGTTAATTTTATTTCATTTCTTCTTACTACAATTAACATTGTGTCATGTAGTTAAAATAATAGTTTGATTAAATTATGTCCGATTTATAGTTGTGACTTCTACAATAACGTTCGATTCATATCGAAATGTTATAGTAAGAGATTTTAACATTTTCAAACTGTCAAATTCAACGACTAATAATAAAGAGTATATATATATATGTATATATATATATATATATATATATATATATATATATATATATATATATATTTCAATATATATATATATATATATATATATATATATATATATATATATATATATATATAAACATTATAGTAAGGTGTACTTGCAAAATTAACGAGACATTTTATGTTTAATATTTATTTATTTACAATTAAGAACACCAAATATAATGATGTTACGCAATAAGTAAATGTTAATTTTACTTAACCTATTGTGTCAAAACGTCGTTCAAATCCGTGTTGACCATCAATTATATGCAGCATTAACCATACCGGTTTTCTATTTGTGTGTGTGTGTTAACTTTCTCCTTCATATTCAGCTTTACTTTAGTTTTGTATTTGTATGCATTTCTTTGCTTTGACTTGTTACTTTTACAATAAAAGTAAAGTGAAGTACCCCCGTCACGCCAAGTGGCGTATAGGGAATTTGGTGTTAGTGACCATAAATTTTACAGACCTTCGGCACATGAACTTTGGGGTAATGCGGCCGGTATTACGCCCGTGTCGCTTTACTTTCCCAGAAAAAAAATTCCGGTACCCATTAAAGGCTGGGTGAACCAGGAGCCGTGGGTTGGGATCGAACCCTACCTCTTATTCTTTGTAATTCAGTTCACTAACCACTGAACTATTGCGGCTCCCAATTTTTACCAATGAAAAGTAAATATTAATTAAAGTCAAAATTTCAGAAACAAAGATGTTACAGTATAATTGCACGTCATATTATTTGCACAGAACTAGTTCTCAGTTAGTTCTGTATCATATAGCAATAGTTGCTACATGAATTGTATCTACAACTCAGGATTAAAATATTGTCAATCTCATATGTTTTAAACACAACATGATCTATTAATTTTAGTACTCTCTTGTTAACTAACCGTGCAAATGTAACGGCATACCAATGATAAATTGTTTATAGAAATGATCACTCATTCTAATACTTTTTTTATATAACAATTTAAAGTGGTTAATTTAAGACTTTTCTTCATTTTTATCCTATTTTAATGCACTCTCTTTTCCAAAGGAAAGAGTAATCCAAAGTGTGATAACAATTCAGCAGTAGTAAATGTTTGGTTCCCTTGTTTAAAGATGTATCAATTATTATAGCATTAATTGTGAACATCAATTTGTATAGCACTAATTGTGAATATCAATTTTTTTCAACACTAATTGTGAATATCAATTTTTATAACACTAATTGTGAATATCAATTTTTATAACACTAATTGTGAATATCAATTTTTATAACACTAATTGTGAATATCAATTTTTATAACACTAATTGTGAATATCAATTTTTATAACACTAATTGTGAATATCAATTTTTATAACACTAATTGTGAATATCAATTTTTATAACACTAATTGTGAATATCAATTTTTATAACACTAATTGTGAATATCAATTTTTATAACACTAATTGTGAATATCAATTTTTATAACACTAACTGTGAATATCAATTTTTATAACACTAATTGTGAATATCAATTTTTATAACACTAATCCTGAATATCAATTTTTATAACACTAATTGTGAATATCAATTTTTATAACACTAATCCTGAATATCAATTTTTATAACACTAATTGTGAATATCAATTTTATAACACTAATTGTCAATATAATTTTGAAGTACATCTTTGGAGGACAAATAAACTGGTAAGAGATTTTACTGATAACTTAAGTTTACAATTACTCTCACTTTTTCACTTTCGTGCATGATTTTATAAGGACTATCATTCTTAAATTAATTTCAAAAAGTGTCTCAGAATCCTTGACTGTTACAGTTCGTAAATTATTATCAGGTAGTATCGCGACATATCAGTTAGTCTGTATTGTTCATGCTTGTAGGATAATTAGTATTAAGTATCAATCACAGTATGTAAGCGTATATATCAGTAGTGTATATCAATCATATTACGTAAGCGTATATATCAATATTGAGTATCAGTCATATTACGTAAGCGTATATATCAGTATTGAGTATCAGTCATATTACGTAAGCGTATATATCAGTATTGAGTGTCAGTCATATTACGCAAGCGTATATATCAGTATTGAGTATCAGTCATATTACGTAAGCGTATATATCAGTATTGAGTATCAGTCATATTACGTAAACGTATATATCAGTATTGAGTATCAGTCATATTACGTAAGCGTATATATCAGTATTGAGTATCAGTCATATTACGTAAGCGTATATATCAGTATTGAGTATCAGTCATATTACGTAAGCGTATATATCAGTATTGAGTATCAGTCATATTACGTAAGCGTATCTATTGCAGCGGCTACCACGTGCCAACTCCCACTAATAGATAATATCATTGATACATGCCTTTAAACTGTATCATTCACAAAATCAGTTTTATCAATTAATTTTCATACATAAATTTTAGTATACTACTTTATATATTAATTGCAATAATTGTTTCTTATACAAAATCTATGCTGTACAACTAATTCTTTAAGGGTTCGGTTCACGGCTCTTATAAGGCGAATGGAGAATATGAAACAGTGCTCGTTATCAAACTTAGTACCATAAGAAAAATGCACTTAACTCTAGGGGATAACAAAACGAAAACAAATTATTGATCAATGCAAGCGAATGTTTGTTTAAAATGGACACCGGTGTCTATAAAAAAGATACCGTCTGTAGACTACAACAATTTAGAATATAACATTGAGAAAGTTGGAATGATAACTTGGGAAGGTGACCTATCTATTTTTATAACCATCGAGCTACTGGATACATTAGTGTGGCTACACTTAGTTTCTATTGAAAGTGACTGATGTGATGTGAACAACGATGAACTGAATTGACCGTCTTAAATTTAATTTAAGAGTATTGATTACATAGACTAAATAAATTAGCTTCCATTACCTTAAAGATAACTAAAAAAACACAAAAACAAAGAATGAACGAACAACTATTTTGCGTTCATCAACATTCATTCACTGGTTTGTACGTAACTCCTCAATTCCCTTTTTCCAAATACACGTTACTTCCTTTCTCTCACACAACGCCACATCATACTTTCAACATATATTATTTGTAAATACCCTGTAACCTTTAACGCCTTATAAATAAATAATGAACGGTGATCTGCTACTGACAGGTAATTTCTTTTGAGGGAAAGTAAAAAAATAGGGGAGTGAGAAACAATTAACATAATCTAGTTTATGTGATATAAACAAGAGTATATGCATTTAGAATTAACTTTCAAATATTAACGTTTAATTATCTTTTCTTTTGTCTAGATTTTATTATGAAAACGTTTGCAGAAAAGGCTTATTCAATCCTTTGGTCACATTGTTCTTTACAATCACTTAATAAAAAAAAAGCACACCATTATTTACAAAAGAATACTTTTATAGCTTATATTAAATTCCATTGAGTATTATATTTATATAATTTATCTTTACAAATGTAATTGAAATTATGTTTTAATGTTATGTTTATGTATTTAAAAAAAAATGAATTATCATCATTAAGTGTCGTCTCCCCATCGAAGGTTGGCAACCATGGAGCGTCATTTTACTCTGTCTCTTGTCTTGATGGAACATGTTGTCATAGGTTGACATATCCATCTTTTAATGTTACCAGTTCACTTTAGTCTTGATCTACCTTGTACCTTTCCTTCGACGATGACTTTTAGTAGGCTGGTATTGTGTCACTTTAAATGCCCCAACATTTTTAGTTGTCTTTTCCGAATTCTGTTAAGGAGTTACAAACATAAAATACCATTATTTGGCGATAACGTTTTTTATGCGTCCATTATTCTCAGATTCTCAGATAACTACCAAGTGAACACTGGAAACGAGACAATTGCGTAATAGGTTATCTAAAATTTGTATATTTCATTATAAATACATATAAATCTGCTGTGTAAAGAATGAAATATATATTATTAAGAATCATCATCATCATCAAGTACCGGGCCTGCTGACGTAGGTGATCATGTCTCTCCACAACTTTCGATCACGACAGTTATTTATCATTTCTGTTGTTGACCTTCTGTTAAGCCATTCTCTTAAGCTGTCTGGTATCTTTTCTCTTTGCTTCCCTCTATCCCTTCGTCCCTCAATTTTTCCAGTGTTACAATATATTCCAGCTCTTCTCATTACATAGCCAACAAAATGATGATTGTTTCTTCCTATTATTGAAAATTAGCTCTCTTTTTGATTTGGCCTCTTTCAGAACGTTTTCACTACTCTTCTTAGCTGTCCTTGATATTCTCAACATTCTTATGTAAAACCACATTTCTACAGGCTCCAGTGAGTTTCTTGTCTGTTGTCCATGATTCACATACATATGTTAAGACTGGCTCTACATAACATTTAAGAACTCTTTTTCTTGTTTCTATCGTCAAAAATGGATTGCATAGTATTTTATTATTATTATTAAGAAACCCATATTTTACAAAAAGAATAAGAAACAAATTCTTTAGTGTTGACAAAAAAAAAAAAACAAAAAAAAAAAAAAAAAAAAAAAAAAAAGTGGACATTCTACAACAGGCATGGAAACAGTTGGAGGTCACCGACATGTGGTTTTGCTAAAGAACGTTGACACTATCACGAGCGGCAAAAATGAGAACGTTCTGAAAGAAAAGGTACAGCAAAAATAATAATAACGCTTCTTGTTATCGAGAGTAAGCGATAATAAATTGTTGGTTGTGATAAAGTTAAAAGAATAAGTGTGAAGGTACATAACTCTGGGGGTCGGTGGGGCGCTACTGAAACACTTAGTCAAACTTTTCCATTTCTCTCTATCTTTAGTTATTCTTTGGTCGAGACATGTTCATTCTTTGATGTTATCTTTCCAAATCTTTCCCTGCCTACTTATCCTTCTCGCCCCCTTCACAGATCCTTGCAGAATGGTCGTTGCTAGATGTGAACAAACCGTTATTTCTACGGTTCTTCGTAATAATGGACTTCTGAGGAGAGAACATGCTTGAGTATAGTCAACATGGAAGTTGATAAATAACTAGATATACACAGATGTAGAGAAACATGATCATCTACGCCTGCAGACACAGTACTTGATGATAACGATTATCATCATCATTGAGTGCCGTCTCCATATCGAAGGTTGGCTACCATGGAACGCCATTCTGCGCTTTCTCTTGCTTTGATAGTACAGGTTATCATATGTTGACTTGTCCATCTTTTGATGTTACTTGTTCATGTTAATCTTGGTCTGCCTCTGCCCCTTTAACCTTGTATTTTCCCTTCCAACATTACTTTTAGTAGGCTGTTGTGTCTTTTAACATACCACAAAAATCTCACTTGTCTTGTTTGAATTGTGTTTTAGTAGTTCTCTTTTCATTTTTAGTTGTTTTAAGACTTCATCATTTGTTTTCTTTTCTTTCCACCCAATTCTTCCTATTCTTCTATAAATCTACATTTCAAAGACTTCACTTTTTCTGATCTGTTTTCTTGTCTAATGTCCATGTTTCTGCACCATGATAACGATCGATAACAAGGCTCTGTATTATTATTATTTTTTTTGGTAAAGAACATTTCTACCATGGAATATCATAGGGGAGAGGGGTAGAGTGGGGGGGGGGGAATAAATTTTGTGATGATCTTGTGTGAATGTGCGTGGGAAGAGGAGGGGAAGGGATGTTGGAATAGTGATCTTTCTTGCTTATTTCTTCCCTAGCCCAATCAACTGGGAAGCGTCACGCTGGCTTGAACCCACGATCATTTTATCACAGAGCCAGTTCTCGAGCTACTAATTGTCTAACACTTTCATTTAAGATTTTAGTTGTGGTAAAAAAATTATTTACCGTAAAATGTAAATACAATTGTATCGAAACTTCTCCGCATGTGTGTCGAATAAATAAACTGAGGGTGCATCATAAATGTGTGCACATGAAAAGATGTTTAGTGCACCCAAGAAGATAACAGAAATCAGGAATTTAAACATACTAAACACAGGTATAGAAATAAAGATGTAAAGTTGCTACGTAACACGAGTAATTGCTTGAATTTGTGTGAGAACTGGTATAACAAAACTTGTCATAATTAAAGAAACAGAATATCGTCGAAAGCAAATGCCTAGGAAGGTTATAAGAAATTAATTGAAAAGTTGTCAAATATAAACCAAAACAAATATGAAATTCCCAATTAGAGATATGTCTCAACTGTTGCAATAAAAGTAGATAGAATTACATTGAGCATGAACTCGGAATGAATGGAAATCGCTTTTCTGACAGACTCTCAGCCGGGCACTAAGTGACAAGAAGAAGTGAGGAAGATCTAATGAGAGTCTTTGCAGAACCAACAATAGAGAAGGGTCGGCCGTGGGTTTAAACGCTACGTAAGACCTGCATGAACAAGCAGTACAATATACATAACAATGGTTATATCTGTTGGCAGTGTTTGGTCTTAAAGAAACATGATGATGGTGATAAATGTATAGGCCACACGCACAGAAGGTAGTCAGATACAATCACAAGGAATGTAGACAATGGATCCAGAGAAAATAAAAAGCGAATAAAGAAAAACAGACCAAAGATAATCTCAACGACAATTGTTGAAATAGTTAAAGAGTGTGGGTCAGACTTTGTGCAATCTGTAAAGAAAGAGTAGTCATTGATCGTGTAAAGAAAGAGTAGTCATTGACCGTGTAAAGAAAGAGTAGTTATTGGCCGTGTAAAAAAAGAGTAGTCATTGACCGCGTAAATAAAGAGTAGTCATTAACCGTGTACATAAAGAGTAGTTGTTGACCGTGTAAATAAAGAGTAGTCATTGACCATGTAAAATGGACAAGCTACTTGCTATTGTAGCTGCATATTCGGCGATTAAGAGCTGATAAAGACCAAATTCACCTTCAAGTTGGCTTCCTGGTAACAAGGAACGTCAGAACAGATTGGCCAGCGATGTGAGAACGGTCGCAGTTTCCGAAGTCTTAGCGTCAGTTATTAGGAAAGAATTAGTACTACAGCACCACTAGGATGGGCAAGACCTAGCTTCTCCAGCATAACTAGGGAATTCAAGAAAGCCATTCAAAATCTGCTGCACAGGTCTCAGATCTTGTGTCGACCCTGTAGCAAAGAGATAATCCTCACTACACAAGACGTACATCACTAACAGTTCTGTCGTCCAATGGTCAATGACAAGAACACCAGAACTTTGTAGAAAACAAACAAGTACATGCAGCAGCTTCAAGAGGGTATGCATAACAAACAAATTTAATTAAGGATAACGGACTTTAACATTTCGACAAAGAAATATTTCAAGCAATAAACAATAAATGAAATATAAAATAAAATGAAATTACAAAAAAAAAAAAAAATACAGGAGCATTACTTTTAGTTATGGACAATAAAATAAGTGTAATTTTTATTTTTATTTTTGGAGAAAACTGAAATCCAACAAAATGTTTTAAAATGGACGGACTTAAAGTAAAAATGTTTATTGTACGTTAAGTTAATCGAATAAATCGTTATTAATTTATTTAGTATAGATGTTCATCTGTTAACTTCACTCTTATACATTTTAACAAACAGTCATTTCTAAGGCGCAGAATATACCTTCAAATAAAAGTAAAAAATAGACATAAGCTAGAAACATCCCTGCTTCGATATGAACAAACCTTAACTACATGCACATTAAAAAAGATTTTTTTTTCTGTGATGTGAAGGCGGTCTGGCGTGTTAGCAATCACAACAATGAAAAATTCGGCTTGGTCATGGCAAAATTGGTCACTACTACACAACTCCACATACGCCTAATAATGCATGGAGGGAACCTTCACTGTACATATGATGCAATCCCATTAAGTATCAAAAAATGGTTACACGTTCTTCAACTAATCAAACAGCTAAAAAGATAGGAGAAAAGCCTGATTTAAATCAACTTCTTCTTCTTCTTATCGCTTCACTGATACCTAAAAGGTGTCGTGGTTATATCATTTGTCGTTCTTGAGCTGCTCGAAATATCTGAATTAGTGATTTTCCTTTGTTGTTACATGTCTCTGTCACTGCATTTATCCATCTTTTTCTGGGTCTTCCTCTTGGTCTTTTTCCATGCATTCTTGAGAATAACGCCCTTGATGGTGATTGGTGAGGAATCATTCTGACCAGATGGCCAAACCATTTAAGTTGTTGTTCTATATATTCTTGGCAGGGTTTAGTTCCTACAATTTTGCTTATGGTTTACTTTGGTATCCTATCTCTTCTTGTGTTGTTTGTTACTTTTCTCAAGCATCGCATCTCACATGTATTGATCTTTCTTAAATGTCATTTAGAAAGGGTCCATGTTAAATGTGATTTAGAAAGGGTCCATATTAAATGTGATTTAGAAAGGGTCCATGTTAAATGTGATTTAGAAAGGGTCCATGTTAAATGTGATTTAGAAAGGGTCCATGTTAAATGTGATTTAAAAAGGGTCCATGTTAAATGTGATTTAGAAAGGGTCCATGTTAAATGTGATTTAGAAAGGGTCCATGTTAAATGTGATTTAGAAAGGGTCCATGTTAAATGTGATTTAGAAAGGGTCCATGTTAAATGTGATTTAGAAAGGGTCCATGTTAAATGTGATTTAGAAAGGGTCCATGTTAAATGTGATTTAGAAAGGGTCCATGTTAAATGAAATGGAAACAGGATATGTCGATGGTAATATCTAACCAGACTCGATCTACTTTTCGTGGATCAAACTGCTGCCATAAAGAATGAATTGATAACCATTCACCACATAGTCACATTAACACAAATGTGATACTTACATTTTGCGACACACCATACCAGTGACAAGTCAATATTCTCAAAAAGCAATTATGTCTCACACGTGCACTTCAGCAGCGGTGGAATGTGAATTGCCAACGCCTGGGTCAGGAAGTATTGCGCCCCTAAATGTTACTAATCAAGTTATTTAATTTAATTCTTTCATTTTAAAAAATGTTATATTTTGCCCCCCCCCCCACCCACGAAGGAGAGGGGATGGGGGCCTGCCACTCATGTCTACCCCGCGCTACGCCCAAGGCATTCTATACTAGAGGCCATAAGTTGTCAACAGCAATTAAGCTTTCACCGAATGCTGAGGTAACATTGTAACATTAAAATGATATAAGACTTCTATCTTCTAAATGAAATGGTTTATAATCAACACCAAAGACATGATAATAACGTGACACTGTCAATCAGTGACATAATATCAGTTAAGAAATCCACAAAGTGAAAGTGCTAACGCAGAATAGCACAGACAAAGTGGCATTTCAGAAAATAAGATATCTTGTGCAACAAGTCTATGTCAATACAAGTGTGAAGGCGTGTTCGTCGGTGCTAAATTGAGTCATTTTTGACATATATATATATATATATATATATATATATATATATATATATATATATATATATATATATTTTTTTTTTTTTTTTTTTTTTAATATTTTTTTTCGTTCGCCAGCTTTGACCTCTGACGAAGTCCCCAGAGACTAGGAACTGAATTTTGCGTGTTAATTCATTTTTCCCTGGCAGCCGTGTGCACAGGGGTCCTTCGCCGCACAGGCAGATAACTTCGACTTCGGAGGTACTCATATTTTTTTCGTCGATGAGTAATTGACGTTTCAAGCCGGGCCTCGCTGCTGAGACCTGGGGTGGTTACCGCAGAGTGAAATCATAAATAAAAATCCCAACCAGTGTAGCCGTGATTTTAATACACAACCTCTCTGTCTCGAGGCTGGCGTCTTGCCACGAGACCAACAAGTCTCCCCATTTCTGACATATCAAGGTGAATCATGGACAAAATAACAAACAAATGAAAAAAAAAAGAGAGTTCACTGGACAGCTTGAAAGACCAACCAGGAAATTCTCAAAAAGGCCAAAACTAAAAGAGAGTTTCTAAATAATATTACAATGAAACGGTCGACATTTTTTTCGGTCTTATATTGCGAAGAGCACAGTTTAAATACTTAGTTGTAACTGGCAAAATACTGGGAAAGAAAGAACGCGGAAGACATAGTGAGAAGGCACTAGACAGCTTGGTGTCGTGGCATGGAAAGCAGTCAAACAACAGTATTGATATGGTGCCCTTTGGGGAGAGAATTGTGGAAGGACATGATCGCCTCCTCCAGCCGACATGGCACATGATGACGATGAAAAGTGCTGTAATAAAAACGTTGCTTCAACAATGTTATTCTGAAAAATACAATTGCAGTTTTAATTTTTCGATTGTCTGGTTGGTTAGTTGGTTGGTTGGGTAGTTAATTAGTTGGTTGCTAAGTGATCTGCAACTTGTAGGCTCCGCCTTTGGCCCGATACTATGTAACGTTAGCTGCAAATGTTTGTGATTTGTTGTATTTTATATATAAACTAAAGGTTCCCTCCCCGTCTTTCTACGAGTAGATGTAAAGGGAATACGGTGTTAGTGACCATATTTTTCCACGACCACGGGACATTTTTCTGTGATGTGGTCGTTATCACGTCAGGCCACCTTTACTTTCCAGAAAATTCTTTGTTACCCATTTTTGGAGGCTGGGTGAACTCAGGAGCCTTCTCGATCCGAAATTCGCTACTTCTGAAGATTGAATCCGGACCCTTCTGATCAGGAAGCGAGCACGTTAACCACTCAGCCACTGAGGCTCATTGTATTCTATAAACAGTGTTCAATTTATCAGTCAATTGGAAAGTAATATTTCCTAGACAAATCTTAAACAGAACAATTAAGGAATTAATGCTCAAAATTTTCATAATCATATGTGCACTACCAGCACTTTGAAGTATGTTTATGTCGCTAAATAAAAATGTGCCTGATTTAGAAACTGAATGCAATTCCGCAAAGTGTCAAGACAAGATTGAGCTTCGATTTAAATATATGAAATTAATGGTAACAACAATAACTGTTGCCATACTAGTCAATAGAATTAATTGTGTAAATTTGATGCATTTGTTGTCTTGTATTTTTTCTGTCTTTTTTTTTTTCTAGTTTTGCATGTCTAATTTTTTAAAATTGCAAGATCAATATTAATAATCGATTTTTAAAATTTTGTTAATACAATTTATCACTAATACATTTTCGGTTAGAGCGTGAGAGAGAGAGAGAGAGAGAGAGAGAGAGAGAGAGAGAGAAAGAGAGAAGAGAAAGAGATTAAACATACCTTCTGAAAAGGTGACAAGCATATTGTCAAAGTATCTTCTTTTCTTCCTCCTCTTCTTTTCCTTTTTTTCTTCTTCTTCCTTCTCCTTTTTCATCATCATCTTCTTCTTTTTCTTATGTTTGTCGTCGTCTTATTCTCCTCCTTTTAATCTCTTCCTCTACTTCTTCTCTTTTGTCGTCCTCGTCTACTATTTGGCATTTCAAATGAATATTCCAGTATCAGCAAAAATACTTACTTCAATGTGGTCCACAGCTCATCTAAAGCGTCGAGAAAGTTTTGCTTGATCAAAGGTTAAGAAAAAATGTCTCGTTATTTCAAAAAACAAAAAAAAAAACAAATAGTGGACAGACTGGAGTCTGTGGCATTAATCACTTGAGATCACTTCAATCTCTTTATAATGTGGACAGCGTGTCATAGTAAAACTAGTCCAGGATAAAACACTTAATTAACTGTGGAGACAAATGTAGAAAATGAAGCGAGGAGGACAATACTAGTTCTTAACGAGCTAGTTCTTCAGCTGGGATCAACGAATAGTGTCAGGCTGGGTTTGAACTCATCATCATCGAATGCCATTTCCGCATCGAAGGTTGGCTACCATGGAGCACCATTCTGTTGTCTCTTGCTTTGAAAGGGCATGTTGTCATAAGCTGACTTGTCTATCTTTTGATGTCACTGGTCCATGTTAATCTTGGTCTGCCTCTGCCTCTCTTACCTTGTATTTTCCCTTCCAATATTACTTTTGGTGGGCTGTTGTGTCATTTAACATGCCCTACAAATGTCATTTGTCTTGTTTGAATTCTGGCTTTGAACGGCAATCGTCTCGTCGTCGAGCCAGCCCACTAACCGCTATCACCGACTGGTTGCACGTTGCAAGTGGAATCATTTTGTTTCGGTTATAGTGGTCGTTTGAACATTTTTATTTCCTGTCACACATACACAACTTTTGTTTGTTTGTTCCCCACCCATTCCCCAGATATCCACTGAATGAGACCGTGTCTATATACCACGCTGCGGACATGAACATTAAATAAATAATAGTAAGCTGTTATGAATATTGGCGCATTTATTGGAAATTTAGTAATATACAAATTCTGATAAAAAGCCACTGCAATACCTAGCATAATGATAATTGAAGCGGTTACATTTATAGGCATAACATTATAATTTCTGTTAAATTTTGAGAGAAGGCAGAAACTAACAAGTTAGATATAGGGAAACACAAAATATATTGCACCTATGATAACGATCGCAAAGACTATAAACTCTAAATATGTTAATATATGTGTGTGGTGTATATATATATATATATATGTATATATATATATATATATATATATATAGCTGTCATTGTAAAAAGCATTGTTATGGAAACAGACCATAGATTTTAGAAGCAGTGATCTTTGAAATATGTGCCATTTTGGCACGCAAAGTTTATGTTTTTGAGATTGTGGTTCTGCCCTATGTGCCGTGTTCGTCTCAAAAGGACGATATATATATATATATATATATATATATATATATATATATATATATATATACACTATTTATATAATAAACTCTCTAATATAATATTTTCATACTATATATATCATCATCATCAAGTATATATATATATATATATATATATATATATATATATATATATATATATATATATATATATATATAAACAGACACAAGACTCGGACATAATTATTTTTGCTTTAACGTAAGTCAACAAATGTGCAGAATGTCTAGGATTAGTGTTAAATCGTTCGTTCATATTAAAAGTGCAGTTGGAATGACATCAAGTATTTAGTTGTATCTGCCTTATTTTGTGTTATCGATATCGATCCCAACCGACGGCTTCAGGGTTCACCCAGCCTTAAATGGGTACCGGATTTTTTTCTTTCTGGGAAAGTAAAGCGGCACGGGCGTAATATCGACAAGATTACCCCAAAAATCATGTACTGAATGTCTGTAAAATTTATGGTCACTAACACCATATTCCCTATACGCCACTTGGCGTGACGGGGGCTCTTTACTTTTTACGAAATTCATACATACATACAAACACTCATATACATATACGCATATATATATATATAGTTCACAGGACATCATATCAATTAATTGTTTTGTTGACTGTTTACTGTACCGCGACATGAAGCTATCTAGTAGCATCTATCTTTGTCGTCTGAGATCTCTCTTTCCATGAATTTTTTCTTTTGTGACCAAGTATTCCAACTTTTCTCTGATATGCCCGACAAATTTAGATGTATCGTTCTGTTTTTTTTGGGAGCTTCCTTTTTGTGTTGGCCTCTTTGAGAATTTCCTCGTTGGTCTTTTTAGCTGTTCAGAAAACTCTTAAAATTCTTCTGAGAAATCCCATTTCAGAGGCCTCTAATCATCTTTTCGTATGTGTGTCTACTGTCCACGATTCACTTCCATAGATCATAATTGGCTATATATTTAATCGATGAACTCTTTTTTTCCCAATCTATTGACACGATGTTATTCATTTTCTGAAATGCTACTTTGGCCTGCGCTATCCTGCTTTTTTATTCTTCTATTTCTGTTGTTAGAATATTAAGTGGCTACAGTGGACGAAAATGTGATACAGACGAAAGACGATCAATATAAATTAGAATAAGTGAGTATAGAAAAGAGTTCAAAATGTGATACAGACGAAAGACGATCAATATAAATTAGAATAAGTGAGTATAGAAAAGAGTTCAAAATGTGATACAGACGAAAGACGATCAATATAAATTAGAATAAGTGAGTATAGAAAAGAGTTCAAAATGTGATACAGACGAAAGACGATCAATATAAATTAGAATAAGTGAGTATAGAAAAGAGTTCAAAATGTGATACAGACGAAAGACGATCAATATAAATTAGAATAAGTGAGTATAGAAAAGAGTTCAAAATGTGATACGGACGAAAGACGATCAATATAATTTAGAATACGTGAGTATAGAAAAGAATTCATGGGCACCTTCAGCTGTGAGAGGAGTATGATGTTAGTGTGTATATTTTTCAACGAGCAATGCTTGATGTGGTCAGTACTAGGACAGGCCGACATACTTTAACAGAGACACTTTCTGGTAACCGTACAGACTCAAGGGCATGTGTAAATTAAAAAATTAGACGTCGACCTCTGGACGAGAAATTCCCGAGTTCGTTCGTTCGTTCGTTCGCTTTCGTCAGCTTTGACCTCTGACGAAGTCCCACCCACTCAATTTTTGTGGGACTGAATTTTGCGTGTAAAGTCTGTTTTATCCCATTACAGGATGCCCCTCGCCATGCAGGCAGATTTACTCCGACTTCAGAGGTACTAATTTTTAGGGAATTAGTAAAACCCAGGTGTCCTCGCCAGGGTACGAACCCCGGCTGTTGCCGTGGTAAGCCAACCGCCTATCGATTGCGCTAACCGGACACCCAGTCCCGAGTTCAAATCCCGTCATTGATCTATGAATGTTTCACTTCGAATCCGTGGTTTCTTCGTAGCTTTACCCTGCCCCGATCTCTGGGTAGTGAGATCTGAGGCTTAGCCCTATCGGATAACATCGAAATGCAGGAGGTCAAGTGTGCATTTTGCCCACGTTAAGTACCCTTAGCAGTTAGAGATCGAAAAAGAGTAGGCCAAAAATGAACGCTAGCCGGGCACAATTTAAAGGAAAAATCTACCCAACACGTCAAAACTTTGGGGAGCCGTGATAGCTCAGTGGTTAGTGGACTTGACTACAAAAGATAAGAGACGGCTACCGGGTTATATTTATCTATCTATTGACCTTTCGAGCCGTAGCCGGCCTATACGGCGTAGACCAAGATACCCCTTCTCTTATCTGAATTTTTGTTCTAGCAGTTTTCAATTCTTTTAAAGATATTTTATCAAATCTCGCCATTTGTCTCTGTTCTGTGCAAGCAGCTTTATCTCATTGAGGGAGCCGATTCCTGCTGCTTTCGCCTCTCTCAGTAATGTTCTTCTCAGTGTCTCTCTGGGTCTTCCTCTTTTTCTCTTACCTGTTGTTGCCCACATGAGGGCTTGCTTTGCTATTCGGTTATTATCTCTTCTCATCACATGTCCAACATATGACCATCGTCTTTTCTTTATTACTGAAGATATTAGTGGTTGATTGGCGATTTCTCTAATTTCCTCGTTTGTTTTGAATTCGTTCCACGCTATACCAAGTATTTTCCTTAGACATTTATTTTCTAATGCGTTCAATTTTGTTTCTATATCTCTTGTTGTTTTCCAGCTTTCACACGCATACGTAAGGGTTGATAGTATATTTGATTTGAATAGTCTAAGTTTTGTGTTTGTGCATATGAGTTTTGATTTCCACAACTTTTCAAGGCTTCTGAAAAACGTTGCTGCTTTAGCTATTCTGATTCTTATTTCTTTGCTTGTATCCTCTTCTCGATCAATGTGACTTCCAAGATAGATAAAGTGATCGATCTCTTCTACTGGTTTGTTTGACTACCGGGTTCACCCAGCTTGAAATTAGAACCCGATTTTTTTTATGGGAATGTAAAGCAGCACGGGTGTAATACCGACCAAATTACCCAAAAATCACACGCCGAGGGTATATAAAAATTAATGTCACTAATACCATATTCCCTATACGGCAATTGGCGTGACGGACACTTTACTTTTACTTAGGTCAAAACTCACGACGATAAAGAAATGAGAGTATCTCTGATATCGGATAGTATTTGCCTGTATAGTGAGTGTCACCTGAGCACATGGCTGTCATTTTGAAACTTGGAAAAAATTAGATATTCAGGCAAAATTATGTTCGTCGAAACTTCACTAGGGGAGATATAAAGCTGGCGCAAACAAGCAACAAACATTTCAGAGGCTCTGTGAAGCCCACAATTGCCTTTGCTGAAAAAGAAACAAAAAATTCGCATCTGGAAATTAAAGAAGGATCTCTATAGTCAATAGGAAGTACGCTAACCACTCAGCCACTCTTCACAACTTGCAAGTTCTATTGAAGGGGTAAAGCATAATAATGCGAAGCTGCTGTAAAGTTGGTTAAAAAGATGCAAAGGGACAAGAAAGAAAAAGATTGATATGGTTAAAGCTTTACGTGTTTGGGAGACACAACAATAAATATATATGTGGATATTATTGATTCTTGATCCTTGATCCTTGATTCTTGATTCTTGATTCTTGATTCTTGATTCTTGATTCTTGATTCTTGATTCTTGATTCTTGATCCTTGATCCTTGATTCTTGATCCTTGATCCTTGATTCTTGATCCTTGATCCTTCCAGACCTCGCGTAGGGCAGGTAGTGTTTTTTGCCATCCATCTTTATCGTGGGTGAAGTGTTCGATCTTATCCTATGAGTCTATGCCCGCCAACTTTTTTTTCTTTTATAAGTGTTCTCTTCAGTGTCTGACTAGGGCTTCCTCTTTTTCTGTATTCTGATGTTTCCCATAGATGAGACTGTTTTGAAATACTCTTGTCTGTTGTCAACACTTACCCGATATATGTCCATTTTCTCTTTCTAATTATAGTTGAGATCGTTGGTTGCATGGCCATTTCTCTTATCTCTATATTAGTCTTGATTTCGTTCCATTGCATGCTAAGTATTATTTTTAGGCATTTGTCTTCAAAAGTAATTAGTTTTTTTTCTCAATCCCTTTTGTTGCTTTCCAGCTTTTGCTCTCTCTCTCTCTCTCTCTCTCTCTCTCTCTCTCTCTCTATATATATATATATATATATATATATATATATATATATATATATATATATATATATATATATATATATATTTGTGTTGTGTTCATTGTCCAACTGAAGGCCTACTGGGCCACAGGGCAGTTTTGAAATTGTGTTGTTCTTCACCTACGTAAAGTTATAACCATACTACATTTTCTTTTCTTTTCCTTTTCTTTTCGCTATTAGTGTTATTTATACATTGACATTTTCGGATGAAAGAGATGGGAGTTAAGATGGGCACAGCCAAAAACGAGAAACTTAGTGGGCGTGTAAAAAGCCTTACCAACCAACACAAAACTGGAGTCGTCAGCTACTGGACACTGCGAGACTTGCTGAGGATGGGATCTGAGCACTTAAGGACATATTCTGAGTGCGATGATGATGACCCGCAAATAACTCAATAACTCAATTGCTCAATGCATTGACAATATATGTCAGTCTTCAGTTATGCAGTTCCTGGTTAGAGTTGTACTTTTAACCATTCTTAAACTGCGAACAAACATTCCATCTTTCTTTTAACATCTATGTTTAATGAAAACTAGCACAAGAAGTAGAGTTCAGTTAAATATATTTGATTTGTTTCAAATTGTTTTCTTTAGTGGCAAATTCTGCAACGATTTATTCTAAATGTGACATTAAATATCATTTGTTTTGAAACAGGTAAAACAAATACACGTTTGAATTCGTTGACTCAAAATAGTTCTCATTTCAAAAGATAATTTTCGTTGTCATTCACATTTCTACATATTTTTATGAGTGATGTAATTCGTGTGTCTCTTTTGCTAATGCTATCATTTGTCATTTTGTCATTCCTGATCTTGCAGATGGCTTTTCTCAAGGCCGTCAGCTGGCAAAAAAAAAACCCAGACCTAGTTCTCAAATGACATTGTCACAGACCATGTATGACGTTCTTAACGTCGTTTGACAGAGGTTGGAATGCGTGATTTATTAGTTCTCATTTATAACTCACCAATTATACTGGAAAATTGCAGAGATTAAAGTAAGAAATAGAAATGTGAAGTTTTTCTGCTTAAAGTCCAAAGTAAAGTCCACAACATTTTATATGTTATTACTTCAGTGACTTCAACCTCTTGCACAGAAATGGGAATTCGGTCAAAGATCTTTCTGCGCGGCACATTTCACACAATTAAAAAAGTAAAGAGCTCCGTCACGCCAAGTGGCGTATAGGGAATATGGTGTTAGTGACCATAATTTTTACAGACCTTCAGCACATGATTTTTGGGGTAATGTGGTCGGTATTACGTCCGTGCCGCTTTACTTTCCCAGAAAAAAAAATCCGGTACCCATTTAAGGCTGGATGAACCCGGAAGCCGTCGGTTGGGATCGAATCCTACCTCTTGTCATTTGTAGTCCAGTTCACTAACCACTTAGCTATCGTGGCTATTTCATATAATGTGATTGTATATATATATATTCGTGTTAAAAAGCGTGGTTAAATGTGTGTTAAAAGCGCGGTTAAATGCATAGTTAAATACGTTCTTAAATGCATGATTAAATGCGTGTTGAAAAGTGTGGTTAGATGCATTGTTAAATGCATTGTTAAATTCATGATTAAACGCGTGGTTAAATGTGTGTTGAAAAGTGTGTTAAATGCATTGTTAAATGCAAGTTTAAATACCTGGCTAAATGCGTGGGTAAATGTGTGGTTAAACACGTAGTTAAATGCGTGGGTAAATGTATGGTTAAACACGTAGTTAAATGCGTGGCTAAATGTGTGGTTAAACACGTAGTTAAATGCGTGGCTAAGGGCACAGAGTTTACAGAATTTATACGATATTTTTATCCTTATTTTGGTATCATTATCTGTTTACCCTTCCTTGTCTATATACTGGCTCTCTCTTTCTCTCTCTCTCTCTCCATATATATATATATATATATATATATATATATATATATATATATTTATCTGGTATATAAAATTTAGCGTATATTCGTTCACTGCTCTTAAGGAGTTCATAATTCCAAACTTATGTGTGAAGGATAATTGAAGTAATTGTTTGAGAATGTTAGATTTATCTTACCTATGACAGATTATTCCTCCCCCCTCCACTTCTCAGTCATCATCATCACGCAAATGCCGGCTGCTGTGGATGATCTCGACTTTATGTCCATAATTTTGATGATTAATTTGTTGATTCTTCTTTACGTCACGATGCTAAAATCCTCGGCATCTTATTTTTTTTTTTATCTCACTCTTTCGATCTCTTTCTCTCACTCAGCCTTTCTCTCTCTCTTTTTCTTTCTTTCTCTGTCTCTATTTTATCATCTCATCGAGCTGCTAATCTTTGCAGAGCGCTGCTATCGTTACAGCCCGTTTGAAGAAAAACTCGGCCTACAACCAATTTCCAGCTTCCACTGTTATCAAGTTCTCTTTCATGTCTTGAAACTGAAGTGTCAAAAGAAGAAAAAACAATTGTTGCGTCTTTTCAAATATATGTGGCTACCATTCTATTTCTGAAGACTCGGTAATGAGTGGTTGGAGACCTCATTTACTGACCAGAAGGTCGAGGCTTCCCAAGTCACAGAAAATGGGAACTAAAGATTTTAACGTGGGGAGGGGGATGAATATATATACGAGTATATTAGTTCGAGCTGGCGACTGTTGATCACATTACATTCGACACAAAGATCAAAGATGACAATGTTCACAGAAAAATGTAAGAAATACGAAACTGTATTGTTTACACTTTAATGACTTGATTCTCATCCCTTGAAAATGGAGAACAGAGATTGCTTTGACACCGAGAGTGACACTAAGACCATAATCCCTATAGTCTTATACGTTTATTTTCAGAATCTGCCACACAGTAGGAGCAGTAGACATATAGACATACATAAATACCACACAGTAGGAGCAGTAGACATATAGACATACAAAAATACAGACAGCAGACAATCAAATACAAAGAAAGAGATAGATGGATGCAAATATGAATGGATGGATACATATATGGATGGATGGACGAATCTCTATCAGACAGATAGGCATAACAAATAAAAAAAAAACTAGAGAAAAATAGGAAGATAAAACAAAAAGCAGGACCAGGGAATAATATACTAAAAGAATTAGTAATAGTAATAGTTGTTGTATTGGTAGTAGTAAAAATAGTAGTAGTAATTTTATTAGTCATAATAGTGGATGAAGATGTTAACAAAAAAATAATTTGTAATATAGGTAGTAATTATAGTAGTAGTAGTACTGACAGTAACAGTAATAGTTTTTTCAGCAACTGTAGTAGTAGTAGTAGTAATAGTACTTAAAATTGTAGTAGTGATAGTAGTAGTAATTTTAGTAGGGTAAAGTTCTAGTTTAAGGACATAAATTATTAAACGGTTGGAAGAGTAACGTCCCCTTGAGTAACATTATACTTTATTCGGTGGTTCCCTAATATGTCATTAGAAGACCTTAAATGTACATAAAAGAGAAACAACACAAGGGTAAAGTATTCACTTATATCTATAATCCTTATCAATGTGTACTCTGCCCTGTTCTTCTCTTTCACTGTATATTCCAGTACTACATTACTCTCCTCATTTTCACTTTTTATTCCATTTCCACATAGCTGCTGTAAAATTACTTGTTTCAGACACACTACTATCCAATCCCGCCTTGCAGATCGTACCCTGTGTTTATACATGTCTTCCCTGATCCCACATCACGCCGTATTTGTCCACGTGTTTCCCAATGACACGGTAGATTTTATTTGCTCATGTTTTCACGCCCTATTATACATTGCCCTAACTCGGTCGATACCCGTCTAATTCTTTGTCGATATTAACACCTCTTGTTGTCACCTCAGGCTCCTATCAGACTTCTCGTTTAATCGCGTGACTGGTTTGCCCTCTCCCCTCTCACGTCTCATCACATCCGCATTTGACTTACAGTCATCTACACAGTGGGAGCTTCTGGATCGAGACTCAGCTAAGTTTCATAATTAAAAATTAAATTTTATTTTAAAAATATTTTTTAAGTTACTATTTTTATATGTTATCAATTTTTGTTCACTTAATGTCTCCAATTTATTTTATCATTTCATTTTTTAACCCTATTTATATTTCTCCTTGATTTGATTGCCCCACTCATTCTTGATATAGTAGAGATAATCTTTATTCTCGTTTTCTGAAGAAGGTCGCATTTAGGCCGAAACGTCAGTACTTTACTTGTAGTAATTTTAGTAAAGCTGTCACCATACCTTATAGGAGTGTACTTTACACACTGCCACTTGCTCATAGCCCTAAACTCTAACCTTAGACCAGTATTTGAGAACCAATGTAGTTTTGTTGCTATGTCAACTAAGGGGCAATCACTCATTTTACTTCAATAATTTATTTGCTTAAAATAGGCCTTTACCTTTATTAGATTCTAACATTATAAAAATAAACAGAGAAAACTTTCAGTAGAAGAAGATGTGAAGAGAAGAAGAAGAAGAACAAAGAATAATTGGAACAGCACACAAAGATGAAGCTCATGATAAGGGTAAAAAAAAAAGCAATATAGTAAGCTAGTGAAAACGCTGGAGTTTTACAACATACAGTTCGACAGGACATGAAAAAGACACATAATTGCCTGAGTTGTGATATTCTTAATGTTGTTGCTTTTGTGCATTACAAAAACTACACGCGGGTTTAAGATAAAAATCATCAAAACGTCTATATTCGTCTCTTTTCATTTCGTTATTTGAAAACCATCCATTATTTTCGTTTGATTTCTTATATTTTTCATTGTTTGATTTGTTGAGCTTTTTGGTTGAAAATTGTTTATTTCTTGTTGTCCTTGCTTTTTATTTTTATTTTTTTACATTATCTGCTTTCTCTAATGTTCCTTTCATTTCGTCCTGGTCTTATTGTTTTTAACTTCTGCACTTCTTAAGCCGTACTAATAACAATCACTTTGAATTTTCACATATATTCACAATATATTTCATTTCTCCATATCATTCGAAATCCCTTACTTTACTAATTGTTCCTCATTTCAATTTCTCATAACATATCTGGTGTTCTGTTCCTTCTATATATTTTTTAGCTTCTCTTGTTTTCGATGTTTCTTAAGTCACACGTTTTTAACCTGTCTTCATTCCTAAATGTATGTCTTTGAAATGTTGTTTTGCTTTCATAATGGAATATACAGAATCTTGCCAGCTTGAGCAAGGCGCATCAAAATATTATAAATACGAGTTCTTTTATGTTATATTTTTTAGTGGCATGAACTATTACGTTAAAAGTTACAAGAATAGTAAATATAACTCACTCAACAAATCATTATTATTGTGCAGCTTGTCTACTAGCAAAGATGTAGTGGGTCTTTTAAATGTCAAGTTGAATGCCTCTCGTTATCTACCTGTTGTCTTCCTGAATCAGTGAGTGGGTTTATTTAGTCTGAGAGGAATTCTTGATATCTGGGGCTCATCGACTTTGAGATGTCACCTTTAAAGTTCTTCATAAATTATAAAATCCACCATCGGTTTTTCCAATTCATTAAAGCTTTCGATGCGACTGAAATATTTTTTTTCCATTGTTTATTTCAGTTCGCTGTTAAATTTTCATTCATTTTTACTTCTCTGTGTTATTTTGGTTCTTAAGAATATCTAAAGTGCTTGGCTATATATTTGTACTTTGTGTACAATACGTCATTTTAATAGGGGAAATAGAAGTAAATAGCGCGGGCCAGACGTTGGGTACGCTTCGAAGGATGGCCACAAACCGCGCAAACTTTTTTTTCTATTTCTCTGCACGATGTCACAAGGCGAGTAGATCACTGACCTTTGGTCCATCGTTGACCAAGAAAAGGGAAGTAAGAGGTAGATTTCATCATGACGACACTTCCTTTCCTGCTAGCAGAGATATCTTAGTTTCTGTAATTTTAAAATTAACTTATTATTTTTTTGTTGGAGGGGGAGGCATGGGAAGGGAGCGAGCTTGTAATATTTTATCACTCTACTTGTTTAATTTTTCGAAATATGCATTTTATTTATCCCGTGAGAAGAAATTTTGCTACTAAAAGTGATGTTTATGTCTTTTTATTCATTGCACAAGATCTTAACTATAAATCAATATTGATTCTACATAACTGCATATCTCTGAACTCACACTAATAATGTTAAGGACTTATTTGAATTTGTCAATTTTGAAACCCGCTCAACTTACGCAATCATTGATATTTTTTCATTTATCATTCATTAGCGATATATATATATATATATATATATATATATATATATATATATATATATATATACGTCTCTCTCTCTCTCTCTCTCTCTCTCTCTCTCTGTCTGTGCGTACTTAAGTGTGTACAATGGCGTAGCTACAAGTAGGGCACACATTACATGCCTCATGAATCTCGAGATGTTGGTGTCCCATTTTCGCCGACAATATTATTCTCAGCTTAAGTAAATGAACATATCTTTTTACAATAATATTTTCTATTACAACTTGACAATTTAAATAAAAGTAACTTATATTTAATCAAATGGAGCTTGCAAACTCATCCGAAGTTCTAAATAAATTGAATTAATCTGAAATGTTTATAAATATGACTTAATTTTTTTTTAAAGAACGTAAGTAATTAAAAAATAAATGGCACTAAATTAGTTTTTAATAGTTTTTAGTAATTAATTTAGTCTTTCTGATTTTTTAGCAATTAATTAAGTTTTTATGGATTTTTATTAATTAGTTCATTCTTTATGTACAAAGAAATAGAAGTGGCAGTGTTGGATTACGAACATGAGTTGTTTAAGTCCATCTCATTATCTGGTAACAATGCCCCGTGCTCTTGGTGGCCTGCTAAATTTGGTCTTTTCTGTAACCAAAACTCTAAAGAACATTGCAAAGGGCCCAAGATGGCAATCATTCCCTGGGTTAATAGCAATCAATGATTACAGTTACTTTCGTCACGTTAAGTGAATCACAGCTGATCAAGATCTTAATCCACCTCTTGGCGGTAAGCCCCGAAAGAGACAAATCTGAATCTACATCTTGGCGGTAAGCCCCGAAAGAGACAAATCTGAATCCATCTCTTGGCGGTAAGCCCCGAAAGAGACAAATCTGAATCCATCTCTTGGCGGTAAGCCCCGAAAGAGACAAATCTGAATCCACCTCTTGGCGGTAAGCCCCGAAAGAGACAAATCTGAATCCACCTCTTGGCGGTAAGCCCCGAAAGAGACAAATCTGAATCCACCTCTTGGCGGTAAGCCCCGAAAGAGACAAATCTGAATCCACCTCTTGGCGGTAAGCCCCGAAAGAGACAAATCTGAATCCATCTCTTGGCGGTAAGCCCCGAAAGAGACAAATCTGAATCCACCTCTTGGCGGTAAGCCCCGAAAGAGACAAATCTGAATCCACCTCTTGGCGGTAAGCCCCGAAAGAGACAAATCTGAATCCACTTCTTGGCGGTAAGCCCCGAAAGAGACAAATCTGAATCCATCTCTTGGCGGTAAGCCCCGAAAGAGACAAATCTGAATCCATCTCTTGGCGGTAAGCCCCGAAAGAGACAAACTAGTATGACCAAGAGAATAGACATTGGAAAGGGAAGGCAAGCTATTATAAAAGATATAACACGCTGAAAATGAATGTTTTGCAGGAACCGTCAACTGCTGGAAGCTTTCACACAGTGCATCTACGACTGCATACCGTACTTTTTAAGAGCGGGGAAACGAGGAGGAGGCGTTTCAGAATGAGGACAGCACCACTAAAAGACCATTGCAACAACAGGCAGGCTAATCATATGGGGAAACAGGCAGGCTAATCATATGGGGAAACAGGCAGGCTAATCATATGGGGAAACAGGCAGGCTAATCATATGGGGAAACAGGCAGATATTTGCAGTGCTGCTGTTAAGCTGGTAGCAGGAGCAAGTAGAGAGGTGTAACGTACACTTTTACATGCTATGGTGACAGCTTTAAAAAAAATTAAAACAGCAACATATTGACGTTTCGGCCAACATACTGCCTTCTTCAGAAAACGAGAGGCTTGATCGCATTTATCAGCGAGTACGGCTTTAGATGAGGCTGATGAAAATAATGATTATGATAATGATTATAATAATGATAATAATAATTAAAATAATCATGATGATAGTAATGAGGATAATAATAATGGTGACAATGTTAATGATTATATTAAATTGATAAAAAATGAAAATAATGATAACAGTAATGATGATACCAAAGTATTATTATGCACGGCTGATAGTATTTTCGTGTTTTGTAATATTATCTCTTTAAATTGAATTAACCTTGACACGTTTTATGTTGGAACAAAACTTGTACGACTCTAATCTGATGTCGTTAGATAGTTTACAATTTCAAGGCAGATAATTCTTTTCGAGCAAATTCATTTCACAGTTAAAAGCGTACAATATGATTAACCTCACAGCAAAGATATTTCTCCAGGTTTTTAATTTGAACACGAGATAAAGAGAGGCAAACCGAAATAAGTCGGAAAACAATATTAAAAAAAAAAAACATAGACAGGTCTTGACTATGAAAACTTACCAACATATGCGATTTAAAAAAAAATAACCTTTACATCACATGTTACCATTGCTGGTGTATGTCGGGTGGTACACAATATAACCAGAGGGATAAAGGCCGCCTGGAGCGTTTCGCTTTTCGTGGCAAGGCGCTGTGCCACTGAGTACGGGTTCGATCCTGCTTTGGTCCATATTTTTTGTTGTTGTTGATTATTTGTCAATTTTTCCGAGTGCTGTAAACATACCTCTTCCTCTGAATTGATTCAAAGCAGTCGCCAAGTTTTATTTCACCCACAATAGAAGAAGAAATCCTTACTGTCTACCGCGGGTTTCGAACACCGTACGCCGGCATTTCAGCCAGCGAAACAGTAGTTTAAGCCGCACGGCCACACGCACATCACAGCTGCGATACACAGACATATGAATGAAAGCTATATACAACTTCAAAACTGCTTCACTAATGTAAACACTAAATACTTTAAATGTTTCTATCTGTAAACATTTTCATGTATAAATCTTCACTTCTGTAAACATTTCCCCTGTATACACCTCCATCTCTATAGACAATTCCCCTGTATACACCTCTATCTCTATAGACATTTCCCTGTATACACCTCTATCTCTATAGACATTTCCCCTGTATACAACACCATCCCTATAGACATTTCCCTGGATACACCTCCATCTCTATAGACATTTCCCCTGTATGCACCACCATCCTTTTAGACATTTCCCTGGATGCACCTCCATCTCTATAGACATTTCCCTGTATACAACACCATCCCTATAGATATTTCCCTGTATGCAAAACCACCCCTATAGACATTTCCCTGTATACAACACCATCCCTATAGACATTTCCCCTGTATACACCTCTATCTCTATAGACATTTCCCTGTATACACCTCCATCTCTATAGACATTTCCCCTGTATACACCACCATCCCTATAGACATTTCCCTGGATACAGCTCCATCTCTATAGATTTCCCTGTATACAACACCATCCCTATAGACATTGCCCTGTATACAACACCATCCCTAAAGACATTTCCCTGTATACAACACCATCCATATAGACATTTCCCCTGTATACACCTCTATCTCTACAGACATTTCCCTGTATACAACACCATCCCTATAGACATTTTCCCTGTATACAACACCCTCTCTATAGACATTTCCCTGTATACAACACCATCCCTATAAATGCTTCCCTCTATAAATTTCAATCTCTATAAAGACTTGTTTGTATAAATCTCCATCTCTGCAGCTATTCCCCTGCATACATCTCCATTTCCATAAAATTTCCACTGTATAAATCTCCATCTCTAGAAACATTCTCCTACATAAACCACCATCTCTATAAACATTCCCCTCTATACACCTCCATCTCTATAAACATTTCTCTATATAAATCTCCATCGCTATAAATGTTCGAACCATCACCACTAGAAGCCTTCAATTAGTCAACTATATCAGAAACGATAAAGGCCAGCCTAACTCTCAAAGAAAAGTGATCAATTACAAACAGTAAATCTCGAAGAAGGGGAGGTAATTACTAATAAACCACCTTTGGGAAACGTGAATCACTGATCGAAGAGAGACACCCGGCGCAGGTTATCATCATCTACCCTTTTAAGAAAAATTGAGACCTGAGGGAATTGAAATGAGTTCTATTTTTGGAATTAGAATCGTTTATAGTTCAAGTAAGACTCTGTGTATAGTGACTACACGGATACTGTACTTAATACACGAACACACACATAAATACATACATTCACACACAAGACGCTTCCCTCCCCCTCCTCCCTCATACATATAAATGAAGCTCTGCCTATATGAATTGTCTTTGAGATATCATTCTTGGCGTATCGATAATATAATAATATATCAGTCCTTGGTATATCAGTCTTTGATAGAAGTCTTTATAACGTCAATCTTTGGTATATCAGGATTTGACAAATAATGTCTTTCCTCTTTCCATCCGAGCCCATTGTTTGGGGTTTTTGCTATTGATTCTGTTTCTCTTCTTTTATGTACATGAACTATCTTCTCTTGTCCGGTGCTATTCTTTCCCTGCTATACTGCCCTGTGCATATCCCCTTCATTACACTTTCTGAGCAGTTCTTCATAGCTTATTTTAGATGTATGAGAGGGTATAATCATTGGCATAAAGAACATATATATATATATGCAATCAGTCATCATCATGTGTCGTGTCTTTTAAATATTGATAATCAATTCTTTTTTTGAGATCCATATCTTGAATTGTGTCACCGCAAAGTTGTTAGCGCACTGGCTTAAAGATAAAGAGAGTGTGTGTTTAGTGCTAGCTTGAAGCTCTCCAGTCGATCAATGTGAAAAAAAAAAAGTAAAACCGAACAATATTTCCATGATCATTGATTTGCGCTGACAAAGCACTGGTCTCTTCACCTCAAAATGCACTGCTGTTGCCATGAATTGTGAATTTGGACACTGCGTTTTACACATTACGAGATGTACTTCCCATTCACCTTTAATCTAACAGGTTTTATTTTTTCCCTTCTCTTGTTTCCTCCATTGATTCTTCATTTCATCTTTTTGTCAACACTCTCACCTCACCCACTCTTCATTTCTCTTTTTCTTTCTCCTCAATTTCTCATTTAAAAATTCTCCTTGCTTTCTTCATATTATTCTCTCAGCACATAGCTTCCTTTTCTCTCAATATTTGATCATTTACTATTCCCTTATCTCTACCTGACCTTTGATCAGGGATGAAAGGCATCCGTGGAGCGAGAGAGTGATAGAGTGGGAAAGAGAGAGTGATTTAGAGAGTGAGTGAGTAAGTGAGAGAGAGAGGGAGAGAGAGAGTGAGTGAGAGATAGCGAGAGTGATAGAGTGATAGAGAGACATTACTGGGCCGCTATCGCCCATAAGATGCGTCCAAGAACATTGAAAACCAAACACCCTCCCCTCCCACCCCCAAACCTAAATACTTAGGGACAACACTTTACCATCTTCACCCTTTATCCCTCTGTCTCACTTCTACCCCCTCCCGGCTTCCCCTCAATAAAAGTATCCGTTATTGTATCGATGAGTGCAATACCACCCCCCCCCTCTCAACCCCTCCCAAAACTTAAATTTTAACAATAAATAGAAGTAAAATAAAAAGAGACATTTAAAGAAGATAGAAGAGAGGGAAAAGAGGGATGGTTGTGGCAGTGTTTCAATGAATAAAAAATGATAATCCAAACTGTACTGTCAAATATTCATGCTTTTTTTTCTCAGTGCACTTTGCAATTTGTCAAAAATTCCATGAAAAGCTTTTATTTGAGTGTTGACATCTTTCAAAGTTGCGAAATGCTGGCACGAGATATGCAATACATTTTAATTGGATTCGTTTTTACATTGGCTCGCAAATATAAACCACTGCTCATTTCCTTCGATTTGACCGGATGTCAGTATTTGTGATTCTAGTTCCGGCCTGTAAATGTCGCATAGTTCAGTGCGACTGACGTGCAGTGAGGACGATGTGATCATCTGTTTAGCAGTATGTAAAGGCTGCAGAATATTGGTTCAATAGAAATATAGCTTGACGTCGTTCTTCACAATTGTTTGTCTCTAATACTTTAATTTATTTGCTCACTTTCCAGGAAGATCAAATACACATATTTATTCTGTTATACATTCAAAATGATTTCAGGCAGCTCTATCTTAAAATAATAAATAAAAAAAAACGTTTGTGGTTTTTTTCTTCCTCTTCGTTCCTTCCTCATTTGCCTTTTAGTGCTGAGAGGAGATGTAATTTGTGGTCTTTTGCTCTTCTGTTCGTCTCTGCTGCTTACGTTTCCTTGTGTTTCTAATATTCCGTCAATCCATATTTTTCATGGTCGATCCTTGGTGTTCTCGCAACGTTTATTGAGAGCCTGTTGTGTTGTGTTTTCATTTGTCTGCCTTGTCACGTGGCCAAACCATTTTCTCTGTTATTTCTTTATATATCCTATGGCTGGAGTTATTCCCAGCTTTTTTCTAAGTTCTTCATTTGTGATCTTATCTCTCAGGTTGTTTCCTATTATTCGTCGAACACATTTAATCTCAGCAGAGGTTATTTCTCTCATTGTTCTTGTATCTAGAGTCCAGGACAGGCAATGGTAGCACGATGTTGGGATGAAGATTGTATTGTAGAGTGCCTGTTTTGCTTCAAGGATTATTTCCTTGTTGAATAATTGTTGTTAATAGTGGTGATAGCTGTCCAATGATTTAACAAGCTTTGTTGCATCTTGAATCTATCTCTGCTGTTTGTAAAATTTCGCTTGTCACTAAACTTCCTAGATATTTAAATTAATCTACTTGTTGTAGTTTTTTGTCGTCTATAGTTATGATGATGTTCTGTTTTAGTTGTCTGCCGTCTATAGTTATGATGATGTTCTGTTTTAGTTGTCTGTCTAAAATTAAAGATTGCTTGCAGGAAACTCTCAAATTTGAAAACCTCTGATCTTGCTGTCTAAAATGCGTGTCTAAAATAGAATTGACGCTTAAATATATATATTATATATATATTTGACTTTAGATAGTAATTGTACGCTTTGTATGGCGTCATAAATTGAAACAATTTTTTAAATAAAATATCAATTCTAAGAACGAGGAGAATGCACTAGACTGTACATTATCATCAACATGTGCCTGAATATTTTAAGATTAGAACTAAAATGATATAAAAGATAAACAACTGTGTCTTGTAAGGCTTCTGTTTCTCAGAAGCCTTTCTTTGCTACCTTTTTAGTTCCATAAACTCATCTTCATTATTTTCTGGGCTTCGTAAATTGATTTTCACCAAAATTTTCTTTTCATATTTCAATAGTTATTTTCTTATTTAACAAATTCATCTGTTCTATCCTTAATTCAGAACTCTCATTACTACTGAAGGATCAGTAATACACTTAAGATCAACAGTTGAAAATATATTTCAGCGAACAAAAACGATCTTGATACTTATGGTAACAGGCTACTGCAAGAAAAACAGGTTAAACCACAGATAACATCACCCCTGTTATTACCACTCTTACTACTACTACTAATACTACTACTACTACTAATACTACTACTACTACTAATACTACTACTACTACCAATACTACTATTACTACTATTACTAATACTACTACTACTAATACTAATACTACTACTACTAATACTAATAATAATGATGCTACTGCCGTTACTACACTAATTACTATAACTGCTGCTATTTCCACTACAACCACCATTGTTACAACTAGACCTACTTCTTCTACAAGGGCTACTACTACGACCACCACTGTCACTACTACTACTGCTACTACAACTACTATTTCATCTACTTCTACTATACTAATTCTACTACTACTATTACTGTATCTACTTATACTACTACTACTACTACTTCTATTATTACTTGTACTACTACTTCTATTATTATATTATTACAGCTACTACTACACCTACTATTACTTTTACTACTACACCTACTATTCATTCTACTACCACAAACACTACTACTATGTCCTACTACTACTACTACTACTACTACTACTACTACTACTACTACTACTACTACTACTACTAAAACAACTAATAATACTGGTGGGGGAAGCTAGTGTCAGTATTCTTCCTTACTTTTATTGATTCTCCCAACTTATTAAGTCATGTACCTAATTACGAGCTGGGTGGACATGAAAGAATTAGTCTCTGTTCGAACCACGTTCACTCTATAGCCAAGCCACCGCGTTACCACTACGCGACTGACGCTCTCTATTAAATACTACAGGTGAAACCACTGTTAATACAAATATTACTACTTCTACTATTACTAGTACTGCTACTACTACTACTACTACTATTACTACTGGTACCAATTATTAATGCAATAACTACCTTTACCACATCAAATATACTGCAACGACCTCTTATTCTAATACTGCTGCTACTTTTACTATTTGTACCATATTTCTAACACTACATCTAATTCTTCTACTGCTACAATATTAATACTCCTACCTCTACTATCACTACTACTTCTACAATAACATTACTAACTCTACTACTACTTCTACTATATTTCTACTACACTATTACTATTACCGCTACCACCTCTACTACTACTTCTACTCCTTCTACCTCAACTTTTATTTCTACTACTTCTAGTACTACAACTACTTCTAGTTCGGCTATATTACTACTACTACATCAACTACAACCTTCACTAATTCTACTACTTCTACATTACATATTATATAAACTGCTTCTAGTACTACTACTATTACTACTTCTAGTACTACTACTATTACTACTTCTAGTACTACTACTATTACTACTTCTAGTTCTGTTATATTACTACCACTACATCAACTACAAGCTTTACTACTACTACTTACTCCTATTATTACTATCACATTTATTATTAAAACTGTTGCTAATGGTAACACATAAACATTATGACATTCCCGTGGCTTTGTGGCTAGTTCACTCGCATGCCTATCTGAATGTTCGGAGTTCAAATGCCGGTTGAGGCAATATTTTTTCCCAGTAATAACGGGATCCTCGGTCTACTCAGCCTCCTTGAATGCCTGATATATTCTCTTGGAAGGAAAGGCAGCGAGGGAGGGAATATGCCCTACTTAATGAAGCTGACACGTAGTACAATAACGTCACCAGCACTTCATTATGCCAAAGCAGTTGTTATGGAATATAAATTTACCTGCAGCTGAGGTAACCAAACTTTGTTTAACTGGTCATTTGGAGCGTGTCTGTTTGGGATTGAACCTCTATTCTTTTACCCCCAAACAAGCACGCTAACCTCAAAGTTCGTGATGTCCTCTAGTATTGCAATTACAACTAGAAGTACATTTTATTTCATTCAAAAGAAATGCAATTCAGCGAAAAAAACTATACTTATTTCATTGACTAAATATCAATCCAAATCAATGTTTCAAATGTAAAGTGTACAATTTCTTCTATCGAGCAGCATTGAGATTCGTACAGTGTGAACTCACATTCATAAAGTGGTAAGTCGTTTACTCTGCGTGACGTTGAGATACTGAATGGGGCTATTAATAGATTTTCTTGAAAGTGCACACATATCCCTGATGAAATCAACAATGAGTCTTGTGGGAGTACGCATGTGAAAACAGGATGAGGCTGGCATGTGAAAAGAAAATGGTGGGTGGGGGGATATTAATACTGCTTGTTAATGTGGTTTAATTTGAGCGCTTTTGTGTTTGGGTTTTTTTTATTTTTTTGAAGAGTTGGATGAGTGTATGTTGATGTATGTGGATCACACATGTGTAGAAGGTTTAAATAAATGAAGAAGAAGAAAGATAAAAGGAAGAGAGAAACAAGTGACTCCTGGAGTATGGCGGGTGGGAAATGAGTTAGTTCCTCATATTTGTTTAAGTCATCCGTATGGTTATCAGCACCTCGCCAATTCATTCATTCTTTCCCAGAGAAAACACAAAATAAAACCACAAAAATCACCAGTACCCAATGAAGCCAGAGTGAACCTACACACATAATACAAGAATAACAGCAAGAACAACAAGAATGTTAATGTTGGTGAGACTACTTAAACAGGATCTCATGTGTGCTACTTTAGCAAAAATGAAATGTAAATCTGTGTAAGTTCTACTTCAATATACTACTCTCTTAATGTGATGCAATACAAAGAGAAGACTTTAAATCTAAAGCTACTTTGATACAACTCTTTTCGAGATGACATTCACACAATAAAAATAGAAATAACTAATGAATGTCGAATTCGTGGTCTCTTCATGACTTTACCCCTGTGATCTGGAATAGTGAGATCTTATGCCTAGCCCTCTCGAACATAGGCGAAAATCAGGAGCTCCCGTGTACATTTTTCGCACGTTAAAGAACATAAAAATGAGTACCAGACATTTTTCTGAGAAGTATAGGTGGCCTGGCGTGATACCGACCACGTCACCCAAAAATGTGCCGTGGTCATAGAAAAATATGGTCACTAATACAATATTCACCATACGCCTAGCAAGGCGTGTAGGGAACCTTTACTTTTCCTTTTAATGTGAATATTGAGAAGGGATATATTATGACAACTGGACATATTGAAGTAAGAAGATGCAGAGGGATACAGAAAAAGAAAAGATGCTAGTCAATTTAAGTGTCGTGCCACATAACGATGTCACATGTGGTATCTCATCATTATATAATATTAAGATGCTCTCAGGATGGTGTCACAAAACTGTGCCACATTATGATACCTTTTTATAATGTGTCATTTTGGTGTATCATTATAATTTCAAAAACATGACAAATTTCCACGTTTAAACTATTGAAACACGCAGACGTTAATGTTAAATTACATAGAAGACATACACATATATCAACTACATCGCTGCCTTATTTATGATATGTCCTCATAATTAATTTTCTTTCACCCAAAAATATTCAGCCGTCTGAAAAAATTCGGTACGGTCTACGAAATCTCAATTGATGAAGTCAGATGAAACAGACGATGACATTCTAGATGTCATTTTCTATGGAAACTGTTATGTTATGACAACTGAACTATTTAACGCATGCAGAGCTGCAGTGAATAAATGTCAGCGCGCTAATGAATGCTCTGGTTCTTCAAGCCACTTCAGGAAGCTCTTCAATGAAAATGAGACCACCACAACAGTGGGTCTCCTATGGGAACCAGAGCGAAAGTATTGAATGTTCTCTTGCAGTGGGGTTAATTACTTGATTACTGGCGTGTTTTTTAGTCAAATATCAATGAAGTAATCACAGTCAACTATCCAACGAGTTGTCCCCCAGCTAGGTTTGATTTGGACGAGCATTTTCATTGTAAGTGACATGGTGTTGAGAGAAGCTTGAGACAAGACACCGATTTTATCACAATAGTTGATATGCAATAAACAAAGAAGAAGTAAATAAAATGAATTTGAAACGGATAAAGAATAATCGTTTTTTTTTTTTACATAAATATGTCTTTGGTTGTATGAGGGAGTACTATTTAACAATAAACAATTTTAAAAAACTGATAGAGATAATTAACTCTAATTGGTATCACTCAATGTGGCTGTTTGTAATAGGTGAATTAAAGTGATAGTGATGGAAATATTGCAGACTTGAATTTTACGGAAGAAATGTATGTGGTTATGCACTAGTGAAAAAGAAGACATAACAAACGTGAAAAGAATGAGAGAAATGCCAACTAAATGGGAGAAAATGAAATGGTTATACGGGAGCTACTAATTGACTGGCAAAAGGCCGCAAACTATATCTCCCTGTGAACTTGAAAGATAAATGAGGAAGGAAAAATAAGAAGGAAAATAAATAGTAGTAGTAGTAGCAGCAGCAAGAGCAGTAGTAGAAGTAGCAGTAGCAGCAGTAACAGTAGTAGTCGTAGTAGTAGTAGTAGTAGTAGTAGTAGTAGTAGTAGTAGTAGTAGTGGAAGAGAATACTCGAAAATGTAAAATAGACATTGATTTAGCCATAAGACAGTCACTAAATAGAAACTGTATGGAACTATAATATAATGAATGACAGAGCTAGAGAACATCATTTAGTTTCATGTAGCAACTTAATAAGAGAAGTTGATTTGTTTTCTCCAGAGGTTCTTTGGTTGGTTGATTTGTTGGTTAATTTGTTTGTTGGTTGAATGGTTTGTTGGTTGGTTTGTTTGTGGGTTGGATGGTTTGTTGGTTGGTTTGTGGGTTGGTTGGATGGTTTGTTTGTTGGTTGGATGGTTTGTTGGTTGGATGGTTTGTTTATTTTTTGGTTTGTTTGTTGGTTTCTTGGTTGGTTTGTTTGTTGGTTGGATGGTTTGTTTGTTGGTTTGTTTGTTGGTTGGATGGTTTGTCGGTTGGATAGTTTTTTTTATTTTTTGGTTTGTTGGTTGGTTGGTTTGTTGGTTGGTTGGTTTGTTTGTTGGTTGGATGGTTTGTTGGATGGTTTACTTGTTGGTTGGATGGTTTGTTGGTTGGATGGTTTGTTGGTTGGTTTGTTGATTAGATGGTTTGTTTATTAGATGGTTTGTTGGTTGGTTTGTTGGTTGGATGGTTTGTTGGTTGATTTGTTGGTTGGATGGTTTGTTGGTTGGATGGTTTGCTGGATGGATGGTTTGTTTGTTGATTTGTTGCTTGGAAGGTTTGTTGGTTGATTTGTTGGTTGGATGGTTTGTTGGTTTGATTTGTTGGTTGGATGGTTTGTTGGATGATTTGTTAGTTGGATGGTTTGTTGGTTGATTTGTTAGTTGGATGGTTTGTTGGTTGGATGGTTTGTTTGTTGGTTGGTTTGTTGGTTGGATGGTTTGTTGGTTGGATGGTTTGTTGGTTGATTTGTTAGTTGGATGGTTTGTTGATTGATTTGTTGGTTGGATGGTTTGTTGGTTGATTTGTTGGTTGGTTGGTTGGATGATTTATTAGTTGGATGGTTTGTTGGTTGATTTGTTGGTTGGTTGGTTTGTTGGTTGGATGGTTTGCTGGTTGGTTATTTGATTACTAAGTCAGTTTTTTGAAGTGGCAGTTACTGCATACACGACACTCCCGAATATGCAAGACAGTCATTTGAAGTTGTCAGTGCAAAGTGTCCTAGTTGTACAGAGAAACTATGTAGAAGAGAAATAATTATTTTCTGGTGAATTAATTTTAGCGTTTTTATAAAATCTTTCCTTTTATGCTTCATTTTCCGTCATTTTCTTCTTCCTTTTCGTCATAATTTTTTGTATATATTATTATACACTTTATTTTTCATCTAATTTTATTTCACCAAATTCCCTCTAATTGTTTTATTTGCTCATATCTTTACTATGTATTGTAAGTATTGCCTGCTTTGCGTTGTCAAAGTGTTGGTGTTAAATTTATTACAAATGCCTTTTACGAGTTACATAAAGTAATATGCAACAGCAAAAACTACTACTGCTACTGTTGCTGCTGTTATTATTGTCTTGTCGGATATTGTTACTTGTCGGATATTGTTACTTGTCGGATATTGTTACTTGTCGGATATTGTTACTTGTCGGATATTGTTACTTGTCGGATATTGTTACTTGTCGGATATTGTTACTTGTCGGATATTGTTACTTGTCGGATATTGTTACTTGTCGGATATTGTTACTTGTCGGATATTGTTACTTGTCGGATATTGTTACTTGTCGGATATTGTTACTTGTCGGATATTGTTACTTGTCGGATATTGTTACTTGTCGGATATTGTTACTTGTCGGATATTGTTACTTGTCGGATATTGTTACTTGTCGGATATTGTTACTTGTCGGATATTGTTACTTGTCGGACTCCACGCCTGGAGAGCTCGGGTTCACGGTTTGTTTCTATCGGGGGTAAAATAAAAACACAATTCCGTACACCTCGCAGCGACTGCGCGGGATAAGCGAGCTTTATCCGGTCCTATAACCTCTCCCCCCCCTCCCCAGCTCCCACAGTAATGGAAGAATGTAGACATAATTTTTTTTTAGAATAAGTTAAATTTGTTTATATATTGGCGGGTGGCGCATGTCCGACTGGTAACTACAATCGCTGAGCAAAACAGTGATTTAGCTCTATAATTCAGTTCCTCGAATTAAGGAAGCAATATTGAAGTACTAACATCAAAACACGATTTCATTAAGAAACAACTGGTAACATGATGGCAAGACGTAGGACAGCAAAAAAAGTGGAATCTGTCAACGACTCATAGCTGATGGCTTGCCAACCCACTGATCAGTGAGCCAAAATCACCCATACTATACTCCAGCTCTCAGGGTGCCTCTAGAAACACACTAACCTGTCTATTCTGGCCAAACGAGTAGGAATCGAAAAGAGAAGGCAACCCAGTGATAAAAAATGCCGTACTGAAGTCGGTTATTTTGGCCCGAAAAGCACAAATAAATATAACATAACACACTTAACGCCCACTTAACGTCCTTTTTATAACAGATAACGAAAATGACTATTAAGTCCTTTAGTAGCCATCGGGTGAACACCATAAAGAATGGCCTCAACTTGTGACCAACTGTTACGTTTCTATCATTCCCTCTGTTATAACAGTACACAATACTAAATACAATATCTAGTTTAACAATCAAGAAAGAAAATAAAAACTCATATGCGTTATAAAAATGCAAACTAATGAAAAAAAAACAATTGAGTATTACTGGTGTGAAGTAACAAGTATATTTAGAGGTGTTTATTTAAGAAATAGTAACAAGTATATTTAGAGGTGTTTATTTAAGAAATAGTAGCAAGTATATTTAGAGGAGTTTATTTAACAAATAGTAACAAGTATATTTTGAGGTGTTTATTTAAGAAATAGTAACAAGTATATTTAGAGGAGTTTATTTAACAAATAGTAACAAGTATATTTAGAGGTGTTTATTTAAGAAATAGTAACAAGTATATTTAGAGGAGTTTATTTAACAAATAGTAACAAGTATATTTAGAGGTGTTTATTTAACAAATAGTAACAAGTATATTTAGAGGTGTTTATTTAACAAATAGTAACAAGTATATTTAGAGGTGTTTATTTAACAAATAGTAACAAGTATATTTAGAGGAGTTTATTTAACAAATAGTAACAAGTATATTTAGAGGAGTTTATTTAACAAATGAAAAAGAGGAAGACCCAGGGAGACACTGAGAAGAACATTGATGAGAGAGGCAAGAGCAGCAGGAATCGGCTCCCTCAATGAGATAGAACTGCTTGCACAGAACAGAGACAGATGGCGAGATTTGATAAAATATCTTTAAAAGAAAACTGCTAGAACAAAAATTCATATAGGAGAAGGTGTATCTTGGTCTACGCCCTATGGGCCGGTTACGGCTCGAAAGGTCAATAGATAGATTTAACAAATAGTAACAAGTATATTTAGAGGAGTTTATTTAACAAATAGTAACAAGTATATTTAGAGGTGTTTATTTAACAAATAGTAACAAGTATATTTAGAGGTGTTTATTTAACAAATAGTAACAAGTATATTTAGAGGTGTTTATTTAACAAATAGTAACAAGTATATTTAGAGGTGTTTATTTAAGAAATAGTAACAAGTATATTTAGAGGTGTTTATTTAACAAATAGTAACAAGTATATTTAGAGGTGTTTATTTAACAAATAGTAACAAGTATATTTAGAGGAGTTTATTTAACAAATAGTAACAAGTATATTTAGAGGTGTTTATTTAACAAATATCTTTCTAGTGCTTTTGAACAGATTTCCTGTTGCACTTCTAGGTTCGTTAATTTGGGATATTGCTAGTCAGCACGACCGTTTTACAGTGGCAATTTCCTGTCGTAATATGATTGTTTATTTGTAGCTATTTATGTGAAGAGCTTGATTAGATTTGTTTCCCGTGTTGTCAGTCTCCGTTCATTCTCCAGTTTTGCAGATTAATTATAAAACCAAGCTTGGAGGTAGTTTGCTGAACAGAGACTCTCCGGGAACACTGAATACACGGTACAGGGGATAACTGACAGGGACATCAATGTGTGAAATCCATCAACAATGGAAACAAAGATAAAGGGAGCTGAAAGTATCAGTTTTCTATATGGCTCAAGATTCTCAATGAAAGCTGAAAGCGACTCATAGCTGAATGCTGCCGTTAGGTTCAGTCAAGTAAGAATTACCATTATCGACATGAACTTCCTTCTCAGCATCCTGACCAATCGTTCAGGATCACAAAGGGAAGACGCACCCGTTATCCAGAAACTCACAAATAGAAGTGTAAGGATGTCTCAGTTTTCTTAAACAATAACAACACAAAACACACCTACTTAAAGTCATAATAAGGTTGGATGACGGAGTTTTGCTTTCTAATTTAAGTTAGATTCTCGGAGAATAGAAGCTGAGGTATTACAATAGCAACGTCAACAACCTGCAGTTGACCAAATCTCCACTGATAACAGTATACGTTAAAACAAACTGACTACCAAAATGAGGATAGTCGTAGTCCCTGCAGTAGTGGGAATTGTTGATATAGAAAACCCAGTACTGTAGTACGTCTAGGGTGTCCTCGTTATGGTGGGGTTTGCTGATACAGAAAACCCAGTACTGTAGTACGTCTAGGGTGTCCCCGTTATGATGAGGTTTGCTGATACAGAAAACCCTGTACTGTAGTACGTCTTGGGTGTCCCCGTCATGGTGAGGTTTGCTGATATTGAAAACCCAGTATTGCAGTACCTCTAAGATGAAAAAGGTTCACATTCTCCAGCAGAACCAGGGAAGTCAAGGCAGTCATTGCACCCCATTACGTCACCATTCTGTCTGTGAGCTGACGGCTTGTGTGTACCTCGTGACATGACATCAACATCAGTTTGAGATTCTGTTTCCGAATCATGAACTTTACCCCAAAGAGGTCAAACGTGGCAGAGTTGCTCCTGCTTTTCTCTCCTTGTGAACGTCCATCTATTGAACACATACTACAGTTCTCCCCAGCGATAATCACATAACGCATCAAATTATAGGAATATGGAGTGTTTGTATCAGGAATTGTTTAGCCCCAACTTTTGCAACTGAAACGACCAATGCTACTGTTAGCTTTTAATACCTCGTACAAATACTTTCTCTAACCGAGCTCAAATGTTACCATTAAGTGAACTGAAATTTAATAATTCATCAGAAAATCAACTCACCATCTCTGTGCAACGCAGCTTGACAGTAAGTACGGAACCACTTACCAAACAACAGCATGCAGTAATTTCTGTTAGTATTGACTATTTCTCTGTCCTTTTGCAAGTACTTATGGAAGCTGGGGAGAATGTTTATGCCTTGGGCGAGATGAAACAGCTGAATGTTACAGCCAGGTACTTTCAAATACTAAACGCTAACAAGATTATCTGGTTTATACTGCACCGACCTGTATGGTGTATCATAAGCACAAAACCTTAGCGTTACTTTCATGATATTAATTGGTTCAGCGTTCATGATTTTTTAGTCGAGTTAAATCACAGCTTAACATCTTTAGACGATGCGGTAGCGAAGCGACTAAGGCGCTTGTCTACAAAACACATGAGCCTGGGTTCTGCGAATGTTTTCTTCATCAATAGGGAATATAGACTCATCCAACTTCTGAGAATAACATATTTTCAAAGGAGAAAAGTAGAGCAGTCTCGAGTGATACTGACCACATTCGTCTGCGGATATATGCCGGTGATCATGATAAATATGGGCACATATTAGCCAAATTACCCATATCTCACACTAAGTGCTGATATTTTTTGCGTTTTTTAACATAATTTGGCGTGCTATTTTTACCTATCGAAATACGATGTCATATTTTCTCTCTTCTTGTCCTTTTAGTCGTAGTAGCAAACAAATGGTCTGTAGAAGCTGAACAAATGGTCGGAGGTTTGACTTTCGGAGGTTTGACTTTCGGAGGTTTGACTTTCGGAGGTTTGACTTTCGGAGGTTTGACTTTCGGAGGTTTGACTTTCGGAGGTTTGACTTTCGGAGGTTTGACTTTCGGAGGTTTGACTTTCGGAGGTTTGACTTTCGGAGGTTTGACTTTCGGAGGTTTGACTTTCGGAGGTTTGACTTTCGGAGGTTTGACTTTCAGCCGAGATATTCTCCAACCAATAAGTTTTCTTGACAGGTAAAGGTAAAGTACGAGACTTGAACCGGCGTCTTAGAACGCGAGTTTCCACCCATATGTGTTCGGCCGCCTATCCAGAAATGTTCGGAGATTTCTGGACAGTGTCGCTTCAAGCATCGAAACTCAGATGCTAGGCGACATTCCTCACCTTCCCAGGGTAATACTCCGGTACCCATGTCTGCCAACGGCTGGGTCGACCGTGGGGGTATTTTTTGTTCGTTTTCCAACCACGAGTACAACTCACACTGCTCCCAGCGGGAATTGAACACTGGTTGTCCGAACGTCGGTAGTCCAGTCCGGTGGTTTTACCAACTAGGCCACCAAAGTTTTCTTGATTCACATAGCAAGTGAAGTTGGCAACCAGACAGTATTTTAGGGGAGAAATAGGTCACCAATGGTGACCACGCTTACTTGGTTATTTGTTCTTGTATATAAAGAACCACCATCTTTGTAGTTGAACACATTGTCTCTTGGAGCCCGAATCTTTTTTATGATTAAATACAACAACAAGAACTCAGTGTATGAACTCCAAAGCACTAGTGACTAAATCTGAACTAATTTAACCAAATTGTTTGATGTCATTTTAGAAGGGGCAGGAATATTTTTATGTTTCCTGGACAATGGCACAGAGTTTGTGATTTGTTTTTTTTTAAACACTTACCTGCCGAGGTTTCTTATGGTTGCTCGACATTAACACATAAACTACATCTTATCATTTGTCTCTGATAGGATTAGGCACTCGTTCTAATTAAAAAGAACAAGAGCCATTGACAAACAGCTGGAGCAATTTACTGAAAGGATAATGCCCAGCTGCAGTTGCCATAAAGTATGCAAGCTATAGTTTTTAATTTCATCTCCTTTGAAAAAAAAAAAAAAATTTCAGCTTATTGGGAATTAAACGGAAGTTGAAATCATTGATGTCTTTCATTCTTCTCTAAGGAGTTATAATTTGTGAATGACGTCACGGAACAAATCTACTAAAATATCAGCGGAAACCACAAGAATCTAATCACTGTAAATATAAGTGGAATTGTTAAAATAACAGTTGTATCGGAATAAAGAAAAGTAATTGACAAAACCTGTGCAAAATTTAATCAATTAAATTGCTCGAAGATTATATGTCCACGATGCGGCACATGTATATTATATAAGTGTGTGCCAATGTACGCGTGTATGTAATTCACTTTATCATTCTGAAGAGTAAATTAAAATGTGCCCCAATAATGACAGTGACAATAATTGTTGCCATTACTCTGTTGTTACGACTATACTGACATGATCTCCCATCAACAGCAATGACAGCAACATAATTCGTCTTGAGCGTTCAATCCAAAACCTGATCAAATATTCTTTACTAAGACAAATTAGACAGCGACATCAAGATAGAAAGATAAGGAGAAATATCAAAAGTGGGTTTAAATTGACAATTTTCCCAAAGCACTTTTATTATATTTCACGAGAGCGTACAAGCATACATCACACAGAAGATAATTACATCTGATATCAATAAACCACTCGTAACGTGCTCGTATCTCCATCAGTGTCGTTCTCGCACCATTTACAGACTAGCCTAGTGTATGTCAAGCAATCGACCACATTCAAAACATTATCAATATCAAGCTTGCTCTTTGTAGTCACCTCACTCCACTTACCAGCTCGTCAAACTACCGAGACTATGGCCGAGTGTGATAATCATCCGAGTGTCTCATAGCCTCACTTTTCAGTTCAGTTGTCTTGTGACCTAGGGATATCTCAAGGATTCATAAGCGTTTAGCATCATCTTCTCTTCGACAACTTCAAAATCCTTTTGTTTAGCTTTTCCATTGCAATAATAACTGCTTTCTTTCTGCGCACACGGAAAGTGCCAAAGTAACAACCCGAGGGGCGACGAAAAAAAAATTATTCTCACGGCAGCCATTGTTAACATATTTTTATTTTATTCCCCCTGCATTCAAAGACATATATTTTCCATTTTGCAACTACTTTTCAAACTTGATTGTTCCTTTTCTTTCCAAATTGATCTGAATTGCTATTATTATTGCTTTTGCAATTTCATTTTAACGTAATTCACCCGTTTGTTGCATGTAACATCTCATGTCCTCATCAGTGACCCTGTCCTTTACCGCAGTGCCCTGGGGGGTCGGACATAATTATAATCGATTTCTAGCGACAAATTCAACCTAAGTATGATATTGCGATAAAAAAATATATGCATCGAATTGAATAACACCCTGGACGATTACAGCAAAAATGATAGGAGAGAGCGGACCAATCGATATGCACAGATCAAATGACAGGTCTGTCGTGCACGCGCTGTCTCAAGCCACGCCTACCGATAATTTGGTGCCAGCGGTGGGATTGCATTACTTTATGAAAACCTTTCATTACACCGTATTTTACGTGATCGCACGTTTTTCACTTTATTCTTGTGTAATATTAATTTTCTCACAAAATTTTCCATTTCCTGAAAGCCGTATAAATGGCTTAATTTTTAGTATATGATAATAGCTCACAAATATCGTAATTCGAACTTAAAATTACATTGTTATAAATTTTGTATCACTTATTGTTAAATTCGAATAATTTATGATATATTTTATCCCAGAATGATAATTCTGCTGTTTTATTTTTATTTTTTTACAAGTCAACTGTTCACGAATATGATCTTAGTAAATATAAAGTGTGGCTAATTTGGGAAGTAGCGTGGCGGTTTCTTTCTAACTTCTCGACTGAAAAGTCGTACATTTCATCTCTGGCAGACACACTAAAGAAATGTGTTATTGTGAATTAGGGAAGCTGATAACATTAAGGAAGAAAACCAAACATCTTAAAATAACGATTATTTGTCATATTAAATTAATATTCACTGTTTTGTGATTTCTTATTTTTATTTGAAAATGTGTACAGCTTGGGAATAGACAAGCAGTAAATGAGCAAAACATACTCAGAAGTGTGAAAGCAAGAATGTAAAGCAAGGATGTTAGTGAAGATACCCGACCTTTTCACTTGCAAAATATAGAAAACTGATTAAGTTTTTCGCCAACACATGGCGATCAATGGGAGCAATAGACTGTAATTGAAATATGTCACGAGGCAAGATTAGATAATGACATCATAAACGACGTCGATGAGTTTTGACTTCTTACGATCACTGTGAGAGCGAATGATCAACACTAGCAACATACTGCATACGCACCAATAGAGAGAATGATGGACGTTATCTCCATATTGCATACACGCCGGGACAGATAATCATGAACACAAGCTGACCCAGAAGAAAATATGTCCTGGTACTTGCGTCAGACCATCATGTAATTATATTGTATATATTATATTGTAAGTACATTTACTGTATGCAAGCCAAGACATATATTGATGGACGCTATCTTCATATTACATGCACGCTAAGACAGGGGATGATAAACAACCATTTTGTATACACGTCAAGACAAATGATGATGGACACTGGCACCATCTTGCATACACGCCAAGACAGTAAATTATGGGCATTAGCAACACATTGCATACACGTCAAGACAAATGATGATGGGCATTAGCATCACATTGCATACACGCCAAGACAGTAAATTATGGGCATTAGCATCACATTGCATACACGTCAAGACAAATGATGATGGACACTGGCACCATCTTGCATACACGCCAAGACAATAAATTATGGGCATTAGCATCACATTGCATACACGTCAAGACAGTAAATTATGGGCATTAGCAACACATTGCATACACGTCAAGACAGTAAATTATGGGCATTAGCAACACATTGCATACACGTCAAGACAGTAAATTATGGGCATTAGCATCACATTGCATACACGTCAAGACAGTAAATTATGGGCATTAGCAACACATTGCATACACGTCAAGACAGTAAATTATGGGCATTAGCATCACATTGCATACACGTCAAGACAAATGATGATGGACACTGGCACCATATTGCATACACGCCAAGACAATAAATTATGGGCATTAGCATCACATTGCATACACGTCAAGACAGTAAATTATGGGCATTAGCAACACATTGCATACACGTCAAGACAGTAAATTATGGGCATTAGCAACACATTGCATACACGTCAAGACAGTAAATTATGGGCATTAGCATCACATTGCATACACGTCAAGAATGTAAATTATGGGCATTAGCAACACATTGCATACACGTCAAGACAGTAAATTATGGGCATTAGCAACACGTTGCATACACGTCAAGACAGTAAATTATGGGCATTAGCATTACGTTGCATACACGTCAAGACAGTAAATTATGGGCATTAGCATCACATTGCATACACGTCAAGAAAGTAAATTATGGGCATTAGCAACACATCGCATACACGTCAAGACAGTAAATTATGGGCATTAGCAACACTTTGCATACACGTCAAGACAGTAAATTATGGGCATTAGCAACACATTGCATATACGTCAAGACAGTAAATTATGGGCATTAGCAACACATTGCATACACGTCAAGACAGTAAATTATGGGCATTAGCAACACATTGCATACACGCCAAGACAAATAATGATGGACACTAGCACCATATTGCAAACACTCCAAGACAAGGAATGATAGACACAGACACCATTTTGCATACACACCAAGACTGAGAATGATAAACACGAGCAACATATTGCATACACTCCAAGACAAGGAATGATAAACACAGGCACCATATTACGCTCATGCCAAGATAGATATTGATGGGCACAATCCACATATTACTTATAAAATATGCCAGAGAATGATGGACAATAGCAAGATATTGTATTCACGCCAACACAGTGAATGATAAACACTAGCACCATATTGCATACACCCCCAGTTATATAATGATAAACACAATCCCCATATTGCATACACCCCTAGTTATATAATGATAAACACAATCCCCATATTTGCATACACCCCCAGTTATATAATGATAAACACAATCCCCATATTGCTTACACCCCCAGTTATATAATGATAAACACAATCCCCATATTGCTTACACCCCCAGATAGATAATTAAAAGCACAATCCCCATATTCCTTACACCCCCAGTTATATAATGATAAACACAATCCCCATATTGCTTACACCCCCAGATAGATAATTAAAAACACAATCCCCATATTCCTTACACCCCCAGTTATATAATGATAAACACAATCCCCATATTGCTTACACCCCCAGATAGATAATTATAAACACAATCCCCATATTACATACACGTCCAGATATTGAAGAACAAGGTTTAAGTAAACCCCAAAGCAAATATTTATCAGACACAAAAGTGCATATCGGGGTGTATGACCAGAATGGAAATCACACCAACATCAAAAATTGCCCACTAGCGCTGTCTGCTTTAAATAAAAGCCTAGCAATGACGTGGCCTTTCCCGAACTGTCCTCGATACCATAGGTACCAACTGCATGTTTAGAAAAGCTGACAAGAAAAAGAACATGAGCAGATAACTCTGGGAGTCCTCGCCAGATTAGATCTCGTTCGTTATCTTCCTGTTTGATTAAGAAAGAGTAATATTTTGTGACTTATGGGCATTATTATATGACTGATATATTATATTATATGAGTGATGTACTTTGTTATATGACTGATAGGTTATCTTATATGACTGATAGATTATCTTATATGAGTGATGTACTTTGTTATATGACTGATAGGTTATCTTATATGACTGATAGATTATCTTATATGAGTGATGTACTTTGTTATATGACTGATAGTTTATCTTATATGACTGATAGGTTATCTTATATGGCTGATAGATTATCTTATATGAGTGATGTACTTTGTTATATGACTGATAGATTGTCTTATATGACTGATGGACATTATTATATGACTGATATATTATTTTATGTGACTAATGGACATTGTTATATGACTGATATATTATCTTATGTGACTAATGGACATTGTTATATGATTAATGCATATTGTTATGTGACTAATGGGGAGTGTAATATAACTGATAGATATTGTTATATAACTGGCAAAATTGTTACATAACTAACGGACATTTCCCGAGTATAGCGATGGTAGTACTAAGGTAGTGACTAACATACTTATGTTACAATAAGTTAGTAGAGCGAGAAAACCGACGTAAAATTGAAGAAAGGAGAGAAGACTGAAAATAAAATTAAAAAAAAAACACATTACATTAACATGAGGGAGCCGCGATAGCTCAGAGGTTAGTGAACTGGACTACCGCGGACAAGGGGTAGGGTTCGATCCCAACCGACGGCTTCCGGGTTCACCCTGCCTTAAATGGGTACCGGCTTTTTTCTGGGAAAGTAAAGCAGCACGGGCGAAATACTGATCACATTACCCCAAAAATCATGTGCTGAAGGTCTGTAAAATATAGGGTCACTAACACCATATTTCCCTATACGCCACTTGGCGTGAGGGGGGTACTTTACTTTTACTTACATTAACATGAATGGATAAGATGAAGGGAAAGAAAACACATACACTCCGTGTCCTCAGAATCAGTCAGTATTCGTAGCTTTGGTGGATCCATGTAAATATACATTTTGGTGGTAAAGCTGATAGTTGGGTGAATTCGACTTATTTACAAAAAAATATAGGTAACTTTACGGCAAAGAAATAATTTACAAGATGGTCTGACGCAAGTAGTAGGAAATTTTTTCTTCTGGGTCAGGTGCAATAGACAACATACGGGGGCAAATAACTATTATGTGCAGTGAATCATTTTGGCATTATTTAGAGTCATTTAGAGATATAAGGTGTAACAAAGCATGCCAAGTTATAGGCCAAGTATCAACACTATTGAAAAACAAAGCAATAACTACGGAAGCAAAAAGGGCAATATACAAATCAATTTTTCTACCAACTCTGTGCTATCAGTGCCAGAATTGAACGCTGGACTCTAGAACAATAAGAAAGATAACGACCACCGAAAGGAAATGTGTCAGAAGAATGTCAGGAAACAGCTTAAGGGACAGAGTAAGAAACACTGACCTGAGGAAGAAACTCGAAATTGAACCAGCCATCGAATACATAAAGAAACAACAGATAAATTGGTTCGGCCACATAACAAGACAGAAAGAACTAACAATGAATCAAAGAGCCATAAACAAATGCTACGAAAACGCCAGATTAAGAGGAAGACCGAGAAAGAGATGGATAAATGGAATACTAGAGTCACTAGGAGGAATAACATCAGAAGATGCCAACAGAAGAGCAAAGAATCGCAGATTGTATCTCCCCTCGACGCCAACGGCAGCAGAGGAAGGATAGAAGAAGAGGAAGAAGAATCATTTAGAGGGAAGAGGTATGTCTACAACGCTCGGGAAAAAATCACAAATAATCGACAACAGAAAAAAAAAAGCAATAGATGGTCCAAAGCAAGATTAAACCCGTACTCCTCGGCACATCGCGTTGCCGCGAGAACCAAACGCTAGAGCACATGGCCAACTCAGCTACCTAAAAAAATATAGCAATCATTGGCGATGCCTTTCACGCATGTGTACTCATGAATATGGCATAGGATTACGATCACAACTCGGGGATAAATTGTGTATCTGTATTTTTCATATTAAGACAAGGCTTCTTGCGTCCAAGCCATGTAAACAATGTTGACTTTCCTTGTCTTCAACGGTTTATCTCATTCTGTTAGAGAATTTCACGCTATCTGTTACCACAGTGAGATGGCGGATTTTTTTAAAATGTAAACACGGGTTTGATAATAAATGTGTGTACACAGTTCGTTAACCATCGCTGTAGATCAAGTCTTTATTCACTGGCTTCGTTAGCAACAATGGAAGCTAATGACCTTACTTGTGCAGCCGGTTGTTTTGGGACAAATTGTACGTTACAATGTCTCTGCTATAATGGCTTAGTTTGTGACAAAACTACAGGGACATGCCCAAACAATGACAGTTGTCAGCACAAAATTTTCGCACCCCAGTGTCAGTACTTGGATTTTATTTGCAAATATGCCCAAAAATCTGAACCTACTTTCCTGTTTGATGGCAACGACACCTCATGTAATCCGGACACAGATTCTACATCAGTTGAGGCAACTCTCAATCAATCTTTGCCGTGCTCCTGGTTTAGGATTTATGCGAATGACTTAAAATATCCGGACAGTTTCACGGTAAAACTGAATGGTTCTGCCTCATGTAACAATGTATCAAGGTTTGTAGTTAGTCCGCACGAGATTGATGCCTTCTGCCCTGGGGCTGGTCTGATCAACAAGTTACGGATTGAAAGGGCGATAGTTGCAAATATCTGCTCCAACTACATTGGCGGGGGTCGGAAACTGGCTCTCAAACAGAACACAAACCAGACCGATTTAATGCACAAAACATTTGATGCTTGTTATACAGGAGACGGATGTGGACCAGAGGCCGCAGTTAATAGCAAAACAAAGACCAATCTCTATGACAATGACTGCACACACACACAATTGAGAAGTGGAACCAATTCTGTTTACTGGTATCTGAGCTTTGCAACGCCCCAGAAGACTCACATCATTCGAATCTATCATCGAGCTAGCACTATGATTTGGGTAAAGAATGACACTCTAAGGGCTTTCTCTGACAGTGGCGGAGTAGTGTTCCAGTATAATGATATATCCTACCCTAATTTATCTGTGAAAACTATTGTAGTCAAAACACAAACGTCAATGGCACACATTAAGATTGAGTTCTCACCGACCATTTCGCAGGCCGACAGTGCACTGACGGTATGTGAGGTGCAAACATTTACAGGCACCTATTGTCTGGACGAGCAGTCTTGTCGTTTTGTGCAGTGTGTAGTGGGTGTAGTAAAGGCTGCAATGTCATCATCGGTACTTGTCACGGCTACTGTTCACATGGGATCTATGGACACGACTGTTCCGGGTCTTGTCTCAGTGTCTGTCCTTTATTTGAGGAAAAATCTGGAAAATGCCTACATTGTAAACATCTTGGCTATACCTGTAATGACACTTGTCCAGATGGTAATTTTGGGCTACAGTGCGAACAGATGTGTTCTGATGGCTGTGACATCATATGTACTCTCAAATGTCCGGGCAACTGTTTCAACGACACCTGTCAACAGTCGATCGGGAATCTGTACATGCTTGAGAACGTTCTATGGTCAGACTGCACTCTCAAAACTCCGGACAACTGTTTAACGAAACCTGTGATTCCCACGTTCAAAAGAGTCTGCCGACTACAACAAACCCAAGCATATGGACACTTTAATGTGTTTCTGTGCTAGACATGGTTCACTTTTTGGTGTTTTTTGGTGAAGCCATGGCTCATATCTTTTTTGTGTTTCTGTCCTAGCCATGGCTCATATCTTAGCTTGTGTGTGCTGGCCATGGCTCATATCTTGGTGTGTGTCATGTTAGTCATATCTCATATCTCGATGTGTCCGTGCTAATCATGTCTCATATCTTTATATGTGTCTGTGTTTAGTCATATCTCATATCTTAGTGTGTACCAGTGTTAGTCATATGTCATATCTTTGTGTGTGCATGTCTGGGTTAGTGATATCTCATATCTTTGTGTGCATGTTTATGTTAGTCATATCTCATATCTTTGTTTGTGCATGTCTGTGTTTGTCACATCTCATATCCTTGTGTGTGCATGGCTATGTTAGTCCCATCTCATATCTTTGTGTGTGCATATCTATGTTAGTCATATCTCTTATCTTTGTGTGCATGTCTATGTTAGGCATGTGTCATATCTTTGTGTGTGCATGTCAATGTCATTTATATCTCATATCTTTATGTGCATGTTTATGTTAGTCATGTGTCATATATCTTGATGTGTGTCAGTGTTAGTCATGCCTCGTATCGCTGTGTGCATGTCTGTATTAGTCACATCTCATATCTTTGTGTGTGCATGTCTGTGTTAGACACATCTCACATCTTTGTGTGTGTGTATGTCTGTGTTAGTCACATCTCACATCTTTGTGTGTCCGTGTCTGTGTTAGTCACCTCTAGTGACTCGGGCAGATGGTGCTCGTAAACCTGGGAGGGCCTACCATCTAAGGGCAGAATCCCCCTACAGAAAAGATCATCTGCTGCCTTGCAGGAAGATTGGGGACAATCAAAGGCTAGGGAAAGCAAACCCGAATAAAATGCTGGCTGAAATCGGATGCACTGGGCCACTGGCGCATAACACAGTGCAACGTATTAACGGGTGTTCAATCAGAGTGGATCTGACACACTCTAATTGTGATGTTCTGTCTGTGGGGGCGATCAACACACTTAGCCTGACAGCTGACTTCATATGAGAGTCTGGGATCCTACTCTGATTGAGTCCTGAACGCAGAGAGAGAGAGAGAGAGAGATATTAAGACAAGTATCTCCCAGATATGGTTGGGCTGAATATTTGCGTTGCAGACAGTTATAGGACAAAACAGCACGAAGTGTAGCTTCCAGTAGGTGTAGTAGCGCTAACGGCAACTGCTACAATGGAAGGCCACCCAAAGAACGTAACTCGGAAGAGTCTAAACGAGAGAAACAATACGTATTGGGTGGACGGGGGGGGGGAGTGGCGTTGTTAAGTTGCGACTATACGTACGAGAAACAAAGATTCGTGGTTAAATTGCGACTATACGTACGAGGAACAAAGATTTGTTGTTAAATTGCGACTATACGTACGAGGAACAAAGATTCGTTGTTGAGTTGCGACTATACGTACGAGAAACAAAGATTCGTGGTTAAGTTGCGACTATACGTACGAGGAACAAAGATTCGTGGTTAAGTTGCAACTATACGTACGAGAAACAAAGATTCGTTGTTAAGTTGCGACTATACGTACGAGAAACAAAGATTCGTTGTTAAGTAGCGACTATACGTACGAGAAACAAAGATTCGTTGTTAAGTTGCGACTATGCGTATGAGGAACAAAGATTCGTTGTTAAGTAGCGACTATACGTACGAGAAACAAAGATTCGTTGTTAAGTTGCGACTATGCGTATGAGGAACAAAGATTCGTTGTTAAGTTGCGACTATGCGTATGAGAAACAAAGATTCGTTGTTAAGTAGCGACTATACGTACGAGAAACAAAGATTCGTTGTTAAGTTGCGACTATACGTACGAGAAACAAAGATTCGTTGTTAAGTTGCGACTATACGTACCAGAAACAAAGATTCGTTGTTAAGTTGCGACTATACGTACGAGAAACAAAGATTCGTTGTTAAGTTGCGACTATACGTACGAGAAACAAAGATTCGTTGTTAAGTTGCGACTATGCGTATGAGAAACAAAGATTCGTTGTTAAGTAGCGACTATACGTACGAGAAACAAAGATTCATTGTTAAGATGCGACTATGCGTATGAGGAACAAAGATTCGTTGTTAAGTTGCGACTATGCGTATGAGAAACAAAGATTCGTTGTTAAGTAGCGACTATACGTACGAGAAACAAAGATTCGTTGTTAAGTAGCGACTATACGTACGAGAAACAAAGATTCGTTGTTAAGTTGCGACTATGCGTATGAGAAACAAAGATTCGTTGTTAAGTAGCGACTATACGTATGAGAAACAAAGATTCGTTGTTAAGTAGCGACTATACGTACGAGAAACAAAGATTCGTTGTTAAGTTGCGACTATACGTACGAGAAACAAAGATTCGTTGCTAAGTTGCGACTATGCGTACGAGGAACAAAGATTCGCGGTTAAGTTGCGACTATACGTACGAGGAACAAAGATTCGTGGTTAAGTTGCGACTATACGTACGAGGAACAAAGATTCGAGGGTAACTTCATTCAGCTTCAGAACGAGAATTAAAACGAAAAAAAAAGAAGCGAACGTTTAATAAATTTCACATGCTGAAAAAAAACCTTGGTAATTCATTGGGTATGTATGTACCATATTGACATATTCTGATTGCCTGACAGGTATCTATAACACGAATTACATAGCGTCACATAACCTGGGTTTCAAGCCGCCACTTTTCATAACAATAATACGTTTATTTCATTGCTCTAGCATACTTTCATGGACATAAAAACGTGACACTGTAATCACTTACGTAGAACTGCAAAAACCATTATTGTTATTGTTTCTACAGTCATTACCCTTGTACGTGATATTATACTGTAAATCGTACTTTATGTTTTTTTCATAGCTCTATCGTCTTTAAAAGAATAAATTCCGTCGTCAGAATCAATTTCAAAAATGAGAGGGAGAGAAAGAGAGAGAGTGTTTGAGAGACACGCAGAGAGATCACTATAAATGTAATAATCCGCTGTACCTTATATCGTTACTTTTATATTTTAAAAAAAATATTTTACTGTTCGTGATTTGTTACATAATTTGTTACCGTATTTCTGTACGTCGCCGGCATTCAATATTATCAGCGGTTTCGCCGTAACCGCAGTAGGATCTAGAACCTATTATCCGCTGATGCGAGATTATACAGCAGTTTATTTTTTTAAAACAAACTGAAATACGCGTGTATCATGGCGGTATTTCATGACAATAAGCGCACGGTGACGTCATACTAAGAATGCTGCGTGTATAGAGATCACGAGAAATAGAAAAAGGTGACGGCTATAAGAAGTAGAACAACAAAGAAGAAAAGAATACTGCATTAGTATGTGCTGTCTCAGGGAGCCGCGATAGCTCAGTGGTTAGTGTACTGGACTACAAAGGACAAGAGGTAGGGTTCAATTCAAGCGACGGCCACCGGTTCACCCAGCCTTTAATGGGTACCGGATTTTTTTCTGGGAATGTAAAGCGGCACGGACGTAATACCGACCACATTACCCCAAAAATTATTTGCCGAAGGTCTGTAAAATGTATGGTCACTAACACCATATTCCCTATACGCCACTTGGCGTGACGGGGGTACTTCACTTTTTTTTTTTTAAATGTGCTGTCTCAGCAATGAAGGTTCTGTCTTCTGTGCTGATGGTACATTCTGTAATATATCCCAATCCATTTCTTATTATTGCTAGTATGTTTGTATCGTTGCCTACACTTTATCAATTGCTTTTGTTTTTCTTTGCTTATGTTTTTCCTTCTAAGATGACATTTGTCATGAGGTTTTGTATATGGAAGCATCTTATGACCGAATTTCAATTAAATAATTTACCTCATTTTGAGCTGTTTTAGAACTTCATTATTTGTGTTCTCATTTCTCACGATTCTTCCTAGATTTCTTCTTCCTCTTTCCTTTATCATTTACCTTTCAGCGTCGGGGATAGATATAAATTGTGGTCTTTTGCTCTTCTGATAACCTTTCCTGCTGTTATGTTTCGTAGTGTTTTTTAGCATTCTATCAATGCATCTGTTTTCGTGGTCGACCCTTGAGTTTTGTGTTCTCGCAACGTTTACTGAAGGCTCGTTGTGTTTTGGTCTTTCTATCTTTTCACGTGGCCAAACCATTTAATCTTGAGTTTCTTATGCATTATTTCTGCTTTTTTTCCCTCTCAGGTCCTCATTTCTGATTCAGGCTATTTCCTGCCATTGGTTTTACATATTTGTCATCATTTCGGTAGTGGTTATTTTTCTTATTGATCTTGAGTCTAACGTCCAGGTTTGACATTGATAGCACATAGTTAGGATGGAGATAATATTTTCTATGCTCCATTTTTGCTAATCAAAATTTCTAGCATTCTTCCTTCATTTTTTTGCAGCTGTCTTATTCACAGCCAATGTGACTATTAATGCATATGTATTGACGAGACATACGATTTACTATTCTCATTTTTATGTTTAGTGGTATTTGTTGTGGTATTAAAATACTTTAGTTGCTAAAACCACTTTTTCATATCCATATTTGGGCCTTTGATTCTATATTATAATTCCGTCATTGTGTTATTGGTGTTTATAATAAACATAACACAAACGATAACAAAAATCTTTAAGGAAAAAAAATCCGCAAGAATTGTCCCTATCATATGGTCCAATCAAATACTTCTATTCTTCTTCTTCAACTTTTTCTTCTTTCCCTTCCTTTTCGTCTACTTTCTTTCTTTAATTTTCTTTCTTTCTTTCTTTCTTGCATTCTTTCTTTTTCTTTCTTTCTTTCTTTCTTTCTTTCTTTCTTTCTTTCTTTCTTTCTTCTTAATTCTCTAACTTTAAATGTATGTTATTTCATGTAAAATATGCCTTTTTGTTATCTTGAGAGATTATTTTATTATAATATATAATACTTCTAATTATGTCGATAATGTTTTGTACTTCAAATTTCTTCTTTATATTCATCTAATTTTATCCATGACTTTTATTGTTAATAAACTAAAAATAAAGGTTATTGTTTAAAATTAGCTGGTAATAATTTATGTGCTTTCAATTATCTGATAATATGTTTTATTTCCATTCAAACTATTTCAATAAAATTGTACAATTCCAAATTCCTTTAAGAATAAATTAGATTCAATTTCACTCTTCCAACAATTTCGATACAATTTTATGATTCTAAAATCTTCAATAAAATGTATTATTCCAATTATCTATGAATAATTTTGTGCTTCAAGTTTTTCAGACACAATTTTATACTTTTAATAATTTCTATAAAATCACGGATTTAAGATATCTCAATAAAATGATCGGATTGAGTGTATGTTTATAAATTTGTGTCCTAATTAACTTAGCAAAATTTTTTGTCTGCTTCAAATATTTTGATAGAATTTTATATTTTAAAGCTCTGAAGAATTTGTGTACTTCTCTTTCCTCGTTAAGATTTCAATTTCCAATTTCTTTGTAAAATTTACAATTTCGTTCACGCAATAAGTTTTCACCTTTCTTACCCCTTCCACTACCATGTAAGATTTGTGTTCCTTTTCTACTGTGGAAACTCATTTCATCATCATCTTCTATTGTTAATGTGTATAATGTATTTCCCTGGTTTACACTTCAAGGTTCAAAGTGTCCTACTTCAGCACATCGTTGTTCAGGACTGCTACCCTAGCCTCTGTTTTTCCTTTATTTTCAACAACACAGTAGCTGTTTGTTGTCACAGTAATATCTCATAGGAAAGCAACTATTCTAGTGAATTCTTCGACACAGTTTTACTTAATCGTTTTTTAATTAAAGTCTTACAGTTTTAATCAGATTACAGTTTTTTGTTTAATTTAAAGCTTTAATTAGTTTAACTTTACCAGTATATCAAGCTTTTCCTTTCTTTACGTTAAATATCAATTATGATTGAGCTGCACTTCCTCGTCCTCATCTTCTTCTTCTTATTATTATTATTATTATTCTTCTATACTTTTCTTTAGTTTTTAAGCGTTTAGACGTTTAGATCATAATGGTCACGAACTGCATGGTGCGATTGAGGTCTGACTCCCCATAACGTATCATGCAGGACCATATTTGTGCTCGTCGGGTGTCGTGAGTGCTGCAGTCCTGTACACCTATACTTCTTGCATGAACATTTATTAAATAGTTTTTTTTTTTCTGGCTTTGGTAATATTCCACTGAATTCTTAAATATCAAACCTCAAAATGATGTTTAGTTTCATGTGCTAGGTTTAGTTTAAATCTAAATTTCCTGGAGATAACAAAACAAATATTTGTTCTCTACTTCTGCAAGATAGTACATTTTTATTTATATTTTAATAGTTTGAGTGTTCATTCTTCTATACGATTTTATTTCATCTTTTTCGAAGAATTAAGTTTCTTTTTTTTATTATTCACTTGATAACGTTCTATTCTTTATTTGACCCCAGCAATCATTTTTAGCAGCAATCCCTAGCAATCAACACTATTGAAAAACAAAGCAATAACTACGGAAGCAAAAATGGCAATATACAAATCATTTTTTCTACCAACTCTGTGCTATCAGTGCCAGAATTGGACGCTAGACTTTAGAACAATAAGAAAGATAACGACCACTGAAATTAAATGTGTCAGAAGAATGACAGGAAACAGCTTAAGGGACAGAGTAAGGAACACTGACCTGAGGAAGAAACTCGAAATTGAACCAGCCATCGAATACATAAAGAAACAACAGATAAATTGGTTCGGCTACATAACAAGACAAAAAGAACTAACAATGACTCAAAGAGCCATAAACAAACGCTACGAAAACGCCAAATTAAGAGGAAGACCGAGAAAGATATGGATAAAGGGAATACTAGAGTCACTAGGAGGAATAACATCAGAAGAGGCCAACAAAAGTGCAAGGAATCGCAGATTGTTTCTCCCCTCGACGCCAACGGCAGCAGAGAAAGTATAGAAGAAGAAAGAAGAAAAAAGAATAATCATTTTTAGTGTTTATTCCACCAATACAATTAAGTGTTTTTAATCTTTAGGGAGAACTATATGTGTTATTTCCAGGATATGATCCCAGTGTTTATTCCTTCCTAACGAATTACTGAATTCGTTCCCCCCATTTTGCTTCCATTCACTGAAATCAGTGTCTTATTTTTTGTTAATTCCCCAGACAACATTTCTATTTTCAAGTTTACAGTTCGTAATCACCTGAGTTTCTCTACGCATCTTGAATTAAATTACGTCGTTTTTTTTTAAAATATCTTTTAGGCTCTCATCCACTGGCATCGAGAATGCGGCCCCCAACTCCCAAGGCTCCTCCTTCCCCCCTATCGTCCCGCGGGGGTAGCCCAGATAATCAGCAGCATGAGTTCATGGAGGATAGAGTCAATGACCGCACCTGCTCACCTTCATTCAAGCGCCCAATTGCTGACATGTGTGACTCCGCTGAGGAAGATAATGATGACAGCAGAGGCGGAGGGAAGGATGACAGCAACAACAGCAAGGATGACAGCGATGATGATGAGCGAAGGAAGCAGAGAAAGAAAAAGACCAGAACGGTTTTCTCCAGAAGCCAGGTCAGAAAACAAAATATAAAATAAGAGAGAATGCTCGTGTGTGCGTATGTGTGTGTGTGTGTGTGTGTGTGTGTGTGTGTTTCTGCATGCATATCTGTGCGTTTTCGAAAGTGTACACATAACGGAAGTCTAAGAGAGATAGAGAGTTCGTATGTGTGTGTGTATGTGTGTTCTGTGTGTGTTCCTGTACGCATATCTGTGCATTTTCGAAAGTGTACACATAACGGAAGTCTAAGAGAGTTCGTATTGTGTGTTCCTGTACGCATATCTGTGCGTTTTTGAAAGGGCATGCATAACGGAAGTCTAAGAATGTTAGAGAGAGAGAACGAAAGATCTTGAAGACATGCAATACATTATCTTTATAATCAACTCAATTGCTTAATATAATTATTAATGTTCAATTTTGGATTAGAAGGAAAGAAAGGACGGGAAAAAAAACGTAGCAATTAAAAATAACATGTTCCGTACAGTTTGATCATTTTTCTACGTTAAAAACATCTGTTCGTTTTTCATGTTAAAAATGTGTTAATTTTTGCAGCTTAAAAATTGTGTTTGTTAATACTCGATTTTTTCCCCCAAAGTTATCGCTGAATTTACAATGTTATCAAAGTTGTTTCATCTTTACCAAAAAATCTTTGTTAATTTTCTAAAAAGGTTTTTTTTTATTGTTTTTGGGAACGTTTTTTTTTCCTTCTTAGAGCAATACTTAAAAAAAACACAAGTCTGCGTCATCAATTATATTAATATAAGCGAGCACACAACTTGTTCTTTTGTTGTTTTCTCGCGATTAATTCTGCTTTTTTTCTTCTTTAAAAGTTAAGTACATATTTACAGATCGGTGGCCAGAAAAAAATCTAAGACCAGGAAGGGATTAATGCATATTCCTTTTTCTTTCCTTTAGCACACAAACCACTCGACACTCAATTATAATTAGAAAATGCATTAATTTATATATATATTTTTTTTTTCTTTTTTGTCGTATACTTTTTTAGTAAAACTGAAAAGCAGTCCCTTAGAAATGTGAAGTGTTGAGAGTAACGCAGTACTAAATTTCATCATTTGTGAATAATCATTTCAAAGTGAAAAAAATAAACTTTGCTTTACTCTGAATTTAGTTGTAAGGTATGCGAGTAAACAATCATTTTGAGCAAAAATTATTACATTCAAAAAATTTTGACAACATTTGTAAAACAATGAGATAGTAGTGTAAAATATCTGGTGATAAAAACAACACGTTTTTTAAACTAGTGGTATTAAACGTAACAAATTATTCGTTACATTAAATTGCTTTCAGATGTGTAATTGTTAATTCCCTCATTACTGATACATTTGTAAAGGAAAAACATATAAATAGGAGTAATTATGTAATTATATATAACCAATGAGAGCTTAAAACACAATTTCGTCCAGCATTTAACACACTCTACCAAAACAACACATTGAGAGGGCGTCCTCAATAAAGATCGATAGATGGAATAATAGCAAAATTCAAAAATGTTACAGAAGATGAGCCTAACCTGAGAGCAGAAGACTCTACCAACCGATAATGTTAAAGGCGAAAGAAGAAAGGAAGAAAATGAAGAAAGAGAGCATCGGTTGCATTATAGCAAACTTGGTTGGCCAAGATGATGATGATGATGACGATGATGATAAAATGCCTCTAGGTGTTTTGTGATTGAGTCGTTAAACAATAAAGAGGTTGCTAAAGCAAGTGGCTTCTTGATGTCCATGTTTCTGCTGCAGATGTTGAATAGTGCCTAAAACATGACCCAGCTACGATAGCCTCTTCTGGGGACTGTCAGATCTGGCACCGTAAAACTCAAAAGATTATGGTAATCTTCAGCTAGGATTACTTTTATGGGTACCAGATTTTTTGCTGGGAAAGTAAAGCGGCACGGGCGTAATACCGACCACATTACCCCAAAAATCACGCGCCGAAGGTCTGCAAAATTTATGGTCACTAACAACATATTCCCTATACGCTACTTGGCGTGACGGGTGTACATTACTTTTATTTTGTTTAGGTTAAGCTAGGATTCATGCATTGAAATCTGTCCAGTAACACATCCGTACAAGTTATGGATCCCAGAGTTGTAACGAGATTCGTTCACCTGATTGGAGATACCTTGGGGGTTCTCAGTATTTCGAGAAAATGATCGTAACACATACGAATGTGTCCGGAGTGTAGTGATGTTGATCTCATATATATATATATATATATATATATATATATATATATATATATATATATATATATATATATATATATATATATATATAAAGTAAAGTACCCCCGTCACGCCAAGTGGCGTATAGGGAATATGGTGTTAGTGACCATAAATTTTACAGTCCTTCGGCACATGATTTTTGGGGCAATGTGGTCGGTATTACGCCCGTGCCGCTTCACTTTCCCAGAAAAAAATCCGGTACCCATTAAAGGCTGGGTGAACCCGGCCTGGGTTGGGATCGCACCCTACCTCTTGTACTTTGTAGTCCAGTTCACTAACCACTGAGCTATCACGGCTCCATATATATATATATATATATATATATATATATATATATATATATATATACACATTTATATGCAATCCATTTCTGACAATTGAAACAAGAAAAAGAGCTCTTAAATGTTATGTAGAAGCAGTTTTAACATATGCATGTGAATCATGGACAATAGGACAACAAACAAGAAAATCACTGGAGGCTGTTGAAATGTAGTTTTACAGAAGAATGTTGAGAGTACCATGGACAGCTAAAAAGAGTAATAAGGACGTTTTGAAAGAGACCAAAGCAAAAAGAGAACTAGTTTCTAATGTTAGGAAGAAACAATCATAATTTTTTTTGCCATGTAATGAGAAGAGAACAGCTGGAATATATTGTAAAAACTGGGAAAATTGAGAACGAAGAGATAGAGGGAAGAAAAGAGAAAACATACCAGACAGCTTAAGAGAATGGCTTGGCAGTAGGTCAACAACAGAAATGATAAATAACTGTCGTAATCGAAAGTTGTGGAGTGGCATGATCACATACGCCAGCAGGATTGGTACTTGATGATGATGATGATACACACATATATATATATATATATATATATATATATATATATATATATATATATATATATATATGAAGGGGAGTGAGTGTAAAGTTAGACTCTCTATAACAGCAGGTCCCTCCCCTGCGGAAACGACGGAGATCCGATCCTGCTAACCCTTTGTGTTGAGACACGGTTTGTTGTTAATGAGGATTTCTACCGAGTTGAGGCGAGGTCGAGACCAGATACTACACGCTGACCAACGCAGTCAAAGGTTGGCTAGATCGTCGCCACCGATATATCTGAGCCTGCCTGCTGAAGGGGGACCGACCAATAGTTGTGACGTTTTCAGCGTTGTGAGCAGAGGAGGTAGTGGGTAAAATGAAGTCAGACGGCTATAGCTCGAGACGTCACAAGTATTGGGGTGTTTTCGGGAAAACCTCTCTGTGGGCAGGCTCAGAGATAGCGGTGGCAACGACCAGGAGGCAACAAGGGCATAATGTTGAAGCATTTCAAACTACATAGCAATGTTGTTTTTATTTTTTTTTTTTAGAAAAGCAAAACTATTCAGTTGTTGGAAAATAATGATGGGACAGTGAACTTCCGGTCAATGTGGTGGATAGACGGCAGGAACTATTGAAGGCTATGTCTGAACTTTGTTCATTATTGCAGTTTCCTCATATTCCAAGTCCGGCTTGTTGCAAGAGCTACTGAGTTAAGTGCTCTGTGCACACCGTGAGCTGTGTGTTTCATCCGTTTTGATCGTGTTTCGATATTCTGATTGTCTGCGATGAATGATGATATCGTATGATGGAGAACAGATGGCTGTGTTCACATTCTGTGCGGTTTCACCTTATGTCTTTTGGCTTGTGCTGAGACTTCTATGATGGGGACTACAGCGACCTTTCTTTGTTTGGGAGATGAGTTAGTCATTCGGATGATTCCTCTGGTACAGGCGGTTGAGCAATTATGGCTTTTAACTCGTTTGCGGTGTTACCGAGGCCAACCATACCAATAACAATGATGGGACAGACCGTAGTACTTGTTAGTAAAGAGATTCCGTTATTTCTGTGTCTAGTATGAGGAATATGGCGATAGTGTTCATATTTGTTAATTGAATATCGGTTCAGTTATGGATGATGTGGTCGGTATAACTACACGTCGCCATACTTTTACCAGGCAAAACTTCTGGTACCCATTTTCAAAGACTGGGTGACCTCGACCCATATCCATCAGAGGAGTTCGCCACATTTTGAAACTGAACCCAAACCTTTCTTGAACAGTAGACGAGTGTAGTGACCACTCTGCTAACGTGGCTTCAGTCGTGTTAGCAACGATCGTGATTGCCACAATCCATGACTATAGTTGACACTTTGGCTACTAAAAATATTAGCAACAAAGAAACAATAATAATAAGCGCATTCTAAAAATCGTTCGTCGATCGAATCTACAGATCGATCGGTTTTTTTAAATTGAAAATTGAAACCTTTGAAATGTGGGTTTATAGAAGAATAGGTAGAATTGGATGGAAAGAAAAGAAAACAAACGAGGAAGTTTTAAAACAACTAAAAATGAAAAGAGTACTACTAAACAGAATTAGAACAAGACAAATGAAATTTTTGGGGCATGTTAAAAGACACAACAGCCTAATAAAAGTAATACTGGAAGGGAAAATACAAGGTAAAAGAGGCAGACCAAGACTAACATGGACGAGTAACATCAAAGGATGGACAAGTCAACCTATAACAATCTGCACAATCAAAGCAAGAGACAAAGTGGAATGGCGCTCCATGGTAACCAACCTTCGATGCGGAGACGGCACTCAATGATGATGATGAAAAAAAATATCGTTAGCTGTTATGAAACCTTAATAAATAGCATCAGTAAGTGACAACAAAGTCAGAATTAAAGAATTTAACTAAAAGCTACGATTACTGTATAAAATATGAAAATGTGTGTGATTCACAAGGTGTATGTTACTGATAGGAGAGAGTGGAAGCATGAAACTTATAATTGCAATAGTAACATTATTATTATTATATTTATTTTATTATTATTATTATAGAGAAACAAGTTGCAAAGGAGGTGTTAATTTACATTTTTTCACTTTCTGCCCAGAATATTGTCAAACAGTGCATGTTATTGACTTCGGTTCACTTTTTTCAAGGTGTTAAACTGTCTTGCAAACACTTTCCCCTTTCATCCATTCTCTTTAAGTTCCATATTTATTGTTTCCAGTTGCAGGACATTTCTTCAATTCATAAACAGTTAATATCACTTAACATTCTCACCTAAACCGCCCCTCCTGGTTCTCTCTCTCTCTCTCCCTCTCCCCCTCTCTCTCTCTCTCTCTCTCTCTCTCTCTCTCTAATAAAAGAAAGCGCCCACACCTTCCTCCAAATCTAATTTTTCAAGAAATTAAAGAAATGAAATGTTTTAAAAATGTAATTTAAGTTTTAAGAAAAATTAATTAATAATTACTCCATTTTTTTAAAAACATTTTTGTTGTTTTTGTAGTAATTAACATGCTCAATCTCGTATAATCGTTAGTGTTTTGGCCTAACATTCTCAACAATCTTCCATTAAAAAAATAATGAACACATCTCTGAGTCATCTCAAAATGAATTTCGTCAGTTCACTAATTGCGCATGATTCGCGCCCAAATGCCAGAATTGACGACTATATGGAAATCCGAAGACATAAAAAAATGCAGAATGTTAGAAAGTTTGAGGGGAAATTAAAAACATGTATCGGAGACCAGAAGCAATGTGAAAAGAACGCAACCAAGTAGAACACTTGAAAATATTGTAACGTAGCCCGCTCTAGGAATGTGTCGTCTGGCCTGACATTTTTGCTTTGTGCATCACATATAATAGCACTTGTCACAGTAGACAATTAACCGTATCGTTTCCAGCCAATTAAACAAGTTTCAAGCTGAATACAGTGTATTCTTTCTCAGGATTTGTTCTTTCTCTGCAGCTACAAAGTTGCAGTCGAAAATGATGTAGATTACAAATTGTAGGCTATGTATACATAACTTTGTTTTGTAAACCACATTCATATGAAATATTTACAGAAATTTCTTTTTTCCCCAATCATCAATTGCCTTTCACCGTCGGGGGAAGTGACAGTTTGCGGTTTTTATTTGTTTGATTGGCATCTTCTGTTACCACATTTCCGAGTGCTTCTGTGTTTATGTAGTCATTTTTTTTCCCTCGAGAACAATTTCTTGGTCTGTTATTTTCGTTGCATTTATTTATAGCAACGTGGATTGAGTTTTTCGTTGTGTCTCTCTTAGTCTGTTATTTCCGTTGCATTTATTTATAGCAACGTGGATTGAGTTTTTCGTTGTCTCTCTTAGTCTATTTTCGTTACGTTTATTTATAGCAACGTGGATTGAGTTTTTCGTTGTCTCTCTTAGTCTATTTTCGTTACGTTTATTTATAGCAACGTGGACTGAATTTTTCGTTGTGTCTCTCTTAGTCTGTTATTTTCGTTGTGTTTATTTATAGCAACGTGGACTGAATTTTTCGTTGTGTCTCTCTTAGTCTGTTATTTTCGTTGTGTTTATTTATAGCAACGTGGATTGAGTTTTTCTTTTTGTCTCTCTTGGTCTGTTATTCTAGTTGCATTTATTTAAATAAAGTGGATCGAAATTTTCATTGTGTCTCTCTTGTTAAGTTGCTTGGACTTCTATTTCGTTTTTTCTTTGTATTTTCTACTTAGTTCTTCAATTCTAATTTATTTCTTCAACTGGTTCCTTGATAAAGGTAATAGATATTCATCTCATCTTTTGGAGTTTTGAGAATATGGTATTACTGCCCACATTTCCCCCCATAGCCTTCGAAAGTTTTATAGGATGTAGTCTGGACAATTTTTGTGGCCGATTATTTCAGAGTTTGTGAGGAATATTGAAGTTGTGTAACTCGGCCAAAGTTCACCATAATAAATATGACATTTCTGTATGTAGATCTTCCGTGGAAAACTCATGGATGATGAATTAGGAAAATGATGACAATCTGCGAGGAAAAGTGGAAACTATAATGTAGAAAGTGAGTCACAATGTGGGACATTCTTAAAATCGGATAGCCATAAATAAAAAAAAAAGATGGCGGTAGAAGTGGGAGTTAGAACGTAATTGGTGCCGTACTCACCGTTCAAAATTGATTGTTCTCTGAATGATTGACGAAACCCTGAAGAGGGTATAATGTAACAAACGTCTGATTTTCTCACTCACTTCGTGACTTCTTTTCCTGACATAAAATATTAGTTATTCAGAATCTCAAAGACACACAGAAAATAATTTAAATCAATATGTAGATAAGGACTCTGGACTGAGATCAATATTTCAATATTTTTATATTAACTGTAGGATTGGATCAATATTTTGATGAACAAACTCTGGACCGTGATCAATATTTTAATAAAAACTGTGAACTGAGGTTAAGATTTGGATTTAAAACTTTTAATTTTGATCAAAATACAATCTACAGACTGAAAGAAATTGGAATGAATAATGGCAGTATTCCAAAACCATGTGCCTTGAATTAGAAGCCTTTCAAAAATATGTCTTCACAGAATGCTGAGTGGTGTTGGTCTAACATTAACAAAGATCTTTATAAGGACACCGACACTAATGACATCATTGCAGATATTCTTAAACGGAAATGACACTGAAGGCCATGTTCCCAGATTGCATCAGGCATCGAGAGTATTTCTTTATTGGAGTCTCATTGAGTGCCGTCTCCGCATCGAAGGTTGGCTACCATGGAGCGGCATTCCGCTCTGTCTCTAGTTTTGATGGTGCAGGTTGTCATAGGTTGACTTGTCTATCTTTTGATGTCACTCTTCCAAGTTAGTCTTAGTCTGTCTCTGCCTCTTTTATCATGCATTTTCCCTTCCTAGATTACTTTTATTGTGCTGTTGTGTTTTTTAACATTGCCCAACAATCCCATTTGTCTTCTTTGAATTGTATTTAGTAGTTCTCTTTTTATATTTATTTGTTTATAAGACTTCATAGTTTTTTTCCTTTCTTTTCATCCATTTCTACATATTCTTCTACATATCCACATTGATTTCTTCTATATATCATTAAACATGACAAAAGAACAAGAGGGAATCCAAAAGAGACAGTGTGCAGAATTGTTGATAGAGAAGTTTAGGAAAACGCCTCTCGTTGGATGGGTTTGAAAGTTTAGCTTAAGACAGACGAAAATAAAGAGACCTCTTGAGATGGTCTTGCGTTCCAGATAGTATAAAGAGATTTAAGTAATGTTACCATTGGTAAAACATGTCTAACCAGCCAACTTCTAGACACAACTATCGAAGAGTTATTTAAGAGCATTTTTATAGCCATCCCTATTGTCTCGAAGCGACTAATTTACGAAGAAACAACTAAACTTTTCTAATTCTATTGACGAAGGTTTTTTTTTCATTCAAATGAAACTAATTCTACATTCAGCTTTTTTTGTCACCTCGAGTATCGGAGATTATCTCAGAGAAACTAGAACGAGTTGGGGTGGTCCTGAACACCATCGCACAGAGCATAAGTTGAGTCTTGACACTAATGCATGACGTGTACTCTCTTATTTATATTTTGCTTTCTAATTTTGCGACAAAGGCACCTCCCAGCACCAGAGCTGGAAGTTGTCAGCGACCCACAGCTGATGGCCTGCGCCAGGATCGGTAAACCAGAACCATCCAGACCCTGCTCCACCTCTCCGTGGTGCCTCCAGAAACAGATTAACCTGTCTAGTCTGGCCAGTAGGAATCGAAGAGTGATGCACAACCCGGTACTCAAAAAGGTCGTGCTGAAGTCAGATGTGATGGGCCGAAAGGCGCAAATATCACAGTTGCACTGCAAACCACAACACAGCGCAGACACGCCGATTTAACGTTCTTTTAAGGGCGGATGATGAAGAGGTGCATTCCTTTAGTCATTGGGCGAACGCAAGCAAGCAAGCACTTACTAATGTAGTAATCAGTAATGACTAAATATCGCTTTTGTAGTTAACATTTAACTCTTCCGAAGATCTAGTTGTTTCCATTAACAACCTTGTGTAAAGTTTCCTAACATAATCATCATTATCATGTGTCATGCCTGTTGTCGTAGGCGATTGTATCCCTTCACAATCTTCTATCCACAGTGCATTGTATCAATTCTGTTGTTTAGTGTTTTCCATGCCATGACACCAAGTTATCTAGTATTTTTCCTCTTTGTTGTCCGCGATCTCTCTTTCCCTGTATTTTGCCAGCTATAACCAAGTATCTCTTATGAGCTCCCTTTTTGTGTTGACCTCTTTAAGAATTTCCTCGTTGGTCTTTTTAGCTGTCCAGGGAACTTCCAACGTTCTTTTGAGAAATTACATCTCTGTAGCATCTAATCATCTTTTGTTTGTCTACTGTTCATGATTCGCTTCAATAGGTCAGAATTGGCTATATATAGCACCGTTTCCTAAAACTGTGTACAATTCATTGCTCCAATTATTTTGTTTACAATCTTCTGTATTTTCATTTTTTTTATCCGGAACACTGTTTATAAAAAAAATGCCATAAATAAGCAGTAAAAGTTGTTAAATTCATTAAAATTGTATCATGTAGTTAGCAGTGTTGTTGTGTCTGATTGTCAGAAAAAAGAATTTCTTTTATTTTTTCTTATCACGGAAAAATATTTTGTGTGCTTTTTTTTGTTTTTTTTTTTGGTCACAGAGAAACACTTAGATTTTGTACATTAAGGAGATATAATTTTTTATCCCCTGTAACCAGAAATAGTAGATTTTGTGGTCAAACATAAATGAATACTTGGTTTTGTCTTTAGTTGTCACAGAAAAATATTTGGCTTTGTTTTTAGTTGTCAGAGAAAAAATGCTTGGTTTATTTTTAGTTGTGACAGAAAAATACTTGGTTTTGTTTTTAGCTGTCACAGAAAAATATTTGGTTTGTGTTTAGTTTCTACAGAAAAAAAAAACTTAGTTTATTTTTAGTTTTCATAGAAAAATATTTGGTTTTATCTTTAGTTGTCACAGAAAACATACTTGGTTCTGTATTTAGTGATAACAAAGAAATACTTGGTTTTGTATGTAGTTATATCAAAGAAATACTTGGTTTTGTATGTAGTTATATCAAAGAAATACTTGGTTTTGTATGTAGTTATATCAAAGAAATACTTGGTTTTGTATGTAGTTATATCAAAGAAATACTTGGTTTTGTATGTAGTTATATCAAAGAAATACTTGGTTTTGTATGTAGTTATATCAAAGAAATACTTGGTTTTGTATGTAGTTATATCAAAGAAATACTTGGTTTTGTATGTAGTTATATCAAAGAAATACACTGTACTTGGTTTTGTATGTAGTTATATCAAAGAAATACTTGGTTTTGTATGTAGTTATATCAAAGAAATACTTGGTTTCGTATGTAGTTATATCAAAGAAATACTTGGTTAAATTGCAGGTATTCCAGCTTGAGTCTACCTTCGATATGAAAAGATATTTGTCCAGCTCTGAGCGAGCTGGTCTGGCAGCTACTCTGCATCTAACAGAAACACAAGTGAGTACTTATCCCTTTAGACCTCCTGTTCTTTGTTTCCATTTTGTTTATGTCGATGGAAGGGGAATGTGCTTTTGTATTTAAAAGAATAATGTATTTTTATGTATTCTTTTTTAATGATTAGTTACATTTTTTTTTTACATTTTTTTTCTTATATTATATCTATAATCTACTTTAATTCATTAATTGGCTTCATCATCTTCTATTTATTTCATTAGTTGCCAATATTATTTGCTTTGTTTAATTGTTTACATTATTTACATTGCTTCGTTAATTGTCTATTTATTTCATTAGTTGTCTGCATCAACTACTTGCATCTCCTGTGTGTCAACGGGGCCTCATTATGAGGGAAGTAAAGAATAGTAACTCTGTGAACTTCCAGGCATGTCGTAAGAGGCGACTAAGGAAGTTGATTGATGGCTTGACAAGCTGTCATTATAAAATGTATTGTTATGGAAACAGAGCCATAGATTTTAGAAGCAGCGATCTCTGAAATATGTGCCATTTTGGCACGCAAGGTTTCTGTTTTTTGAGATTGTGGTTCGGCCCTGTGTTCCGTCTTCGGCTCGAAAGGACGATAGAAAGATGGATCAACTTCTTTATTTCATTATTTGTCCACATAATCTAATTTATTTTATTAATTGTCTTATAATATCTATTTTATTTCATTATTTGTCTATATCTTCGTCTTCTTCTTTCCTTCCTCATTTCCTCATTTTCCTTTCAGCGTAGATAATTTGTCTATATATATATATATATATATATATATATATATATATCACATCTTCATTTCAATAACATTATTATTGACTTTATTTCTTTGTCTGGGAACTTCAGCAGCTTAAAATAAGCTGAACTACTAGGGACAAAAGTTCGATTCCGATCAACAGTTACTAGGTCCACCAAATCTTTAACGGGTGTGGAATTTTCTGGGAAAATTGGTTTGCCATTCTAGACACTTGCCACATCAATCCACCCATCAATTCATCCATCCATTCACCCACCCACCCATCCACCAACCCATCCACCAACCCATCCACCCACCAATACATCCACCCACCCATCCACCCATCCATCCATCCATCCATCCATCCATCCACCCACCCACCCATTCATCCATCCATCCATCCGTCCATCCATGCATGCATGCATCCATCCACCCACCCATCCATCCACCCATCCATCATCCATCATCCATCCATCCATCCACCATTCATCCATCCATCCATCCATCCATCCATCCATCCATCCAGTCATCCATCCAGGATTGTAGGAAACTCTTTACCTTTTCTTTTCCTTGACCATACTATTTTTTTCATTTGTTTCGTTTTTCACGTTTATGACTTTTTTTTATTAACCGTTTACATAATTTGGTTTATTTAATTAATTATTTGCGTTAGCCACTTTATTTCTCTGAATTATTTGCTTCGTCCAATCAATCGTTATCATTATTTACTTCCTTTCATTTCCGACATTCACTAGATTACTATTAAAGGAATTAATGGTCCTCGTCGGCATGACGTTAACTCTAAGTGTGTCCAGACGCGTTGTACTGTGGTTTATTTGAGTCTTTCGTCCCAAAACATCCGACTTCAGCACGGCATTTTTGAGTATCTGTTTGCCTTCCAATATTCGATCTGCACTCGCTTGTCAAGACTGGCTAGTCTTTTTCTAGAAGCACCGCGAAGAGGTGGAGAAGAGTTTAGATAGTTCTAATTCACCGATTCTGGCACTTGCGATCAGCTATGAGTCGCTGACAGCTTCCAGCTCTATTGCTATCAGACGGCTTGACTCTCTCTCTTTATTTAATTTCCTGCATTATTGACTTTATTTTGTTTTAGATAACATATGCATCCGTCTACTCTATCTATTTTGTGTACATTTACTTTAACTATTTTGTTCGTGCGACTGTTGATATCTATTTCTCATTTCTGTGATGATCTATCTATAGCAAAATTTTATGTCTTCTCAACATTCCTATATGGTGTAGAAACATGGACATTAGACAAGAAAACAGAACAGAGAATTGAAGCCTTTGAAAATGTGGATATATATAAGAGTAGATAGAATTGGGTGGAAGGAAAAGAAAACAAACGATGAAGTCTTAAAACAACTAAAAATGAAAAGAGAACTACTAAATACAATTCAAACAAGACAAATGCGATTTTTGGGCCATGTTAAAAGACACAACAGCCTATTAAACGTAATCATGGAGGGGAAAATACAAGGTAAAAGAGGCAGAGGCAGACCAAGACTAACATGGACGAGTAACATCAAAAGATGGCCAAATCAGCCTATGACAACCTGCACAATCAAAGAAAAAGACAGAGCAAAATGGCGCTCCATGGTAGCCAACCTTCGATGCGGAGATGGCACTTGATGATCTGATGATGATCTATATTGTGTCTGTATATTAAGTCCACCAGTCATAACGATCCAACCATAATTAATTGTTTCGTTTTTTCAGGTTAAGATTTGGTTTCAAAACAGACGAAATAAATGGAAAAGACAACTAGCAGCTGAGATGGAGGCGGCTAACCTCTCACAAAGGGCTTCCCACCGGATGGTTCGAGTTCCAGTCCTCTACCACGAGAATAACTTCTCATCACCACACGCACGTCAAGAATCAATACATTCAGGCAGCTCTCCTCCCCTCACTTCCTCTCTCCCCTCAACCCTTGCCTCCCCACTTCCCTCCACCCTCACATCCTCCCTTTCCCCACTCTGTTACCCACACCCTTACCCTCACATCTCCTCCTTGAGGTCACTCCACGGGGCTGTTTGACGTACATCGTGCAGCTTTAACGTGCGTCCACAAACTGACTCTGATCCAGACATTTCCGTTGTCACTGTATAAACTCATTTTCCCACTTACCATGCTCGCCTCTTCAGAAGCCAAACCTCCGAAATGAACTACAACTACTTCTGCAAATGTTACTCACATTTCAACTGGATTTACTTTAATACGAAGCAGATACATTATTCTAAGGTTTTATTATAAAATAAACAATACATATTTTACAAATGAGAATTTAAAAGATAAGGGCTTTGAAATAAATACAGAAATAGCATTGTTATATTATTTCTATTTGATTTGATTGCTAGCATCCTGTTTTCACACTCCACAATTTTTTTTAACGCAATTTGATCTAAACAATTACGGGGTTAAACAAGAAGTAGAACATTTACAGAGGTTTACAAACGACAGCAAATCACTTTCATCTTAAATTATAACAATTCCTCTCGAAGTGGTAAAAATTTGGTTCTCAAAAAGACAACAACAAAAAGAAATGAGACGAAGGTAAAATTGTACTTGAATTTCACAATTTACTCTCGTTCGCATGGAGTTTAAAGAATTGCCAATCTTGCTGGAACGTAATTGCTATCACTTATAGCCAACATGACCTGATATTTTAAAATATAAACCACTTGAATTGGTTTATTTTTATATAAGGCATATTATTTCATAAAACATTACATACATAATATTGCATATTATGAATATATCATTTCTCTTGTGTTATCATTATTATTATTATCATCATCAGGTGCCATGCTTACGAGCGCAGTCGAGAATGCCCCTTGTGTATTCCAAATCTCGGTACGCCTTTTCAGTTTTACTCTTGGTTACTACCAATGAAAATCTTTATTACCTTCCGTCGTTGTCTTCGTCAGCCTCTGCTTCCATCTATTTTTTCTTTAATTTCAAGCTGTCTTTCTTCCCTAACATGATCAAATAACGTTGAATACTTTCTTTTTAATGTGTTTGAAACCTTTTTGAGCTATGGCTTCTGGCAGGACATCTTAAATACTCCTTTTAGTCCGCCATGATGGCTTCAACATCTTTTCGTATAACCATATTTCTATTGACTAAGCTGATCTTGATTGATCACCAATTGCTCAGGCCCCACACGGCCCCACATTAATGTAGATTATGTAGAACGGCCGCACATTAATGTAGTTTATGTAGAACTGAAGAACTATTTGTTTATTTCTAATGGAATAAGATTTATTAAACAAATTACTATTATTTTTTTTTAATGCTACCTTTGTTTAAATTAATTTGATATATTTATATGTATATTTGGGGAAAAAATAATGTTACAATTTAATAAAAATAATAGAATATAACAGGAATATTGAAAACATGTGTGCAATTCTGTTGATTCTGTTGAATAATTCTGTCGATTATTGGAGAAATAATAATTTTAAAATTAGTTTTGGTTTGAACAGAAATTAAGAAATAATCCTACTGTAATTGGCATTATAAGTGTATACAAATTATTGCTAGAATTTGACAAAACAAATAGAACTAGTTAATTAAATTGCCTCTTCAATATTGAATACCAAACTATCATAGTTAAGGACATTAATTCATGTCCACTGGAGACAACTGAAGTTAAAAGTGACGGTTGTTTATTTGTCTCAAATTCTTCTAACGTTTTCTGGCCTAATTGGCATGCGCTATTATGTTCTCATAATGAGTATTTCCAAGTGTTCTTTAAGTGAAGTTGACGATAATTGAGATTCAGGCAGAAGTTGTCTACTACGCAGTTGTTATATAATCTCGAAAGTTGGTGAAATGTGAAAAATTGGTGTGGTAACTCACGTAGTGGTGTTGTAAAATAAAATGATTTTTTTTTCACTACAAGACCACAATATTTAGTGTGTCATTTTATTTGCAATTGAAAGAGGATAAAATATAAAGATATCTAAAGTACAGTTTAAACTAAGCAGGAAATTGAATTATAAAAATGATTTTTACAAATACCCAAGCTACTGAATTGTATAGGAAACGGAAACAATGATTGTCGAGACAGGAACATATTTAATTAATCAATTCGTGTGGCGTTTATTTAGCAATTTGGGTCTAATAGTTCCTTTGATGAATTCATTAATTTCCAAATTTATATGTAGAACATAACTGGTTGCGGCTTTATCAAAGGAACAAATTATGCGCATACAGTTTCTGACTTATAACCTCTGTATGTGTAAAGGTAACGGAAGATCCAAGGTCAGAGAACCAACCCCAAACAAAAGCATAATGAAGACAAATGCACTAAAACCACATCGTATATGAAACAAAACCGCAGCGCAATTCAAAACGATGTGTCAACGAGACAGAAGAGTTAAAACCTTCAATTTCTATTAGTTCATAGAAATGTTTCATAATTTATATTAAAAAATGAGGACTTAATTTTTCTTATGTGACAAATATTAATGTGATAAGGCATACATTTAAAAACAAATACTTCTGACACCAAAACTTAAAACTCTAGGCAAAGTTTCGTTCGAGGAGATAATATTAAAACTGCAGAAAGAAATTTCTGAAAGATATGAATATATTTACCCAGAGAGTATAGAAACAGTTGGGAGCCGCGATAGTTGTAGTGAACTGGACTACAAAGGACAAGAGTTAGGGTTCGATCCCAACCGACGGCTTTCGGTTCACCCAGATGTTAATGGGTACCGGATTTTTTTCTGGGAAAGTAAAGCGGCGCGGGCGTATTTCCGACCACATTTCCCCAAAAATCATGTGCCGAGGGTCTGTAAAACGTATGGTCACTAACACCATATTCCCTATACGCTACTTGGTGTGACAGGGTACTTTACTTTACTTTTATAGAAACAGTTGGGAGTTATGAGAGGAAAATTGCCAAAATGTCAATGGACTATCACATGTATGCATGCCTGACCAGGTTTTACTGATTACCAGTTAACGTCTCAACAGTTTGGTCACTTTGTGTATATTTTAGGCACCCAGTAATTTTGGTTTTCTTTTCTTTCCCGTTTTCGACCGACAACAACTTCTCTTATCATCCGCCCTTAAAAGGATATCAAATGAATGTATGGAGGACTAGTTGGTCTAGAGACAAGACTCCGGTCTCGAAATAAAAAGGTTGTGAGTTCAAAACTTTGCGGCAGCAGCAGTTGGGATTTTTATTTATGGCTTTTCTCTGCGGCAACCACGCCTGGTCTCAGCAGCGTGGCTCAGCTTGAAACGTCAAATACCCATCGACTGAAAAAAATATTTTAGTACCTCCGAAGACGGAGTTATCTGCCTATACGGCGAGGGATCTCACTTTTCAAGTTTCCAGTTTTATTATAAAAGTAATAATTTTACTTTCCAAATGTTGTGTACACACGCGGAAAAACGCGGATCAACCCTCAAATTTCAGTTCCTAGTCTGTCAAAGCAAAAAGAGAGCTAATTTCCAATATTAGGAAGAAACAATTATCATTTTTTGGCCATGTAATGAGAAGAGAACAACTGGAATATATTGTAACAACCGGAAAAATTGAGGGACGAAGAGATAGAGGGAAGCAAAGAGAAAAAAATAACAGACAGCTTAAGAGAATGTCTTGGCAGAAGGTCAACAACAGAAATGATAAATAGCTGCCGAGATCGAAAATTGTGGAGAGACATGATCACCTACGCCAGTAGGCCCGGTACTTGATGATGATGATGAGTCTGTAGGGACTTCACCAGAGGTGAAAGCTGGCGAACAAAAAAAAAAAAGAAAAAAGAAAAAAATGAACGTATATTTTGTGTGTGTTGTAGTCTACAACAGCAAGACGCAATTTACACGCTCTTCAGCCCAATAAATCCAAACATCGGTATGTTACTTTTGTGTAGCCGGTAGCTTTCCTTTCTGAGTCGTTTGCTTGACGTGTTGACGCATTGCCACGAGTTGATGTGGGCAGGTTGCCCTTTGACTCATTTGATGTGGCGCGTCGTAATGACTTTCTTGACGTTCTCGGCTCTTACTGGAGAGGTTGGAGTTCGTCTGTCCCAGGTTATGCTGGGAAATTACTAGTCCAGCCCAGAGGTACTGCAATACTGGGTCCTCTATATCAGTAACAACCACCACCACAGTGAACACGGCGATCCTAGCTTCTGTTAGCCAGTCTGTTTTGACACAGACTGTTACCAGGGGAGACCACGAGGAGGTAGAACTGCTAGGTCATGGTCGGCTGATGGTGCGCCGACCCTGCTATTGCGACCGCAGGTCGCATGCGCTTCTGCTCCCCTAATATTACAATGTTTACTTTTGTCATAAAACTGGAAACTTGGAAAGTGAGGATCTTACATAGGAAAATTTTAAAAATGAAGATTGAGCTACTGTTGGGAGACTGGAAAATATGATCGCAAAGAATTTTGTTAACGTCATATGACTGATAACTTATAATGTAGAGATGTTACTCCATCTGTAGACTGGAACCTTGGGTTATTTTAGTGATACAAAATCAATGGAAAGTAATTTAATATTGAACGTTTGACTTCTGTCAAAATAGCTGTGGAAAAAAAATGGAACATATTAATTTGAATTCGACGCAGAGGTTAGAAAATATTCTATCTTCTAAAGATTTTATCTAAAGATTCTCTTCATTCAAAAGGAAGAAACTTCTAGTGTGAAACTTTACATATTTTACTTTGTTTCCGTGGAAGCTGGTAACTTAATATGTAAAGACTTTATTTTTATTTACAATATTGAAAGTTGACATTTAAATATAAAACGATGCATCAGTCATTCTTTGATGTAAGGAGTATATAAAGCTAGAGCTGAAACGAGTTCTATGATTGGTACGACCACGCCAGGCCAGGGATCTGGGAAGATATCAATGGGCCGCGCTCCCTCAAAAGACATGTCCTTAGGTGCAGGCCCTACACTGCATACCTCTACGGCAGTAATACTTGACTTCTACGGGATCACTTTACCTTTGCCGTTATGAGCACACTAAACCGTGCTACATTCCTAAAGAAAGTTTTTGCTTCTAAATTTCATGTTTGAGAAAACCACCGAAAAAACGTCCAGTGGAAGAGAAATGAAAGAGGCGTATATTTGTATCAGTCAATGTAAAGAAACGATTGAGATTACTAGATCTCTTCTGTGTAGCTACCAACTGGTTTAAACATTTAAATTTTATTAAAAATTGGATGAAAAGAATGGGTAATTTCGTTACGTAGCTGAAATTGTGAACTATTTCTCTTTAATTGTGGTCTCCTTATGAACTCTTTGCTGTGTGTGTGTGAGAGGGTCTGTGTTTAAATGTATTGCTGTGTTTATGTTGGCATATGTACAATTCTATGTCATCGTTGTAAACAAACGTACCAAAGATGTAAATATAAATAAACCAGCATTGTTTTATGTCTGTACAGATAAATACGAGAAGCAATTTTTGTTTCTGCTTTTTGTATATTTTAAAATCAGTATTTTTTAATTTATTGTTTTTTTTGTGTTAGTCTTGTTAACCAAACGTTGCATTTTAAAAATATTTGTTAAATGAAACGTTGCAATTTTAATTATTTTAGTGTCTTCGCATCACACACACTCGCGTACACACACTCACGCACGAACACACACACACATACATACATACACACGCGCGCTCATACACTAAATCCCATAAATTCATTTTCAAAATTTGCGTCGCTTAATTAGTTCTAAAAGTAAAGAAGATATTTGTGTTTTAATGTAAACGAATTAGTGCAGAAGAAGTGTATATAATTAAGGAAAGTAATACTTTACAAACAATAAGGACACCAATAATAATAATTATAATGAATTGAAGTTAAAGAATAAAAACAGAAATAATTTGTATGCAATGACATATACGTTTACCTTGTTTTATAATCTAATTAACTTGTGAGTAATTAATGAGTGCACCCCTTCCCCCCCCACCATTTCATTTCAAATTTTACAACATTTGACCCACACTCCCCCCTCACCCGACCCCTGAAAAAAAAATAATGCTTCAATTTAAAGTCAGATAATTAAGTCAACCTGCAACATTCCTACCTTCACTGAATGTGAATGTAATAATTGGAACACATGACCAGAGTCCATGGTTTGTCTTTACTAATGTCCGACGATTTAAAAATAAAACTGGCCCAGACACTGGTGGGTCAGTATCTGTTGATTGGACTAAAAACAAAATAGCCCTAAATGATAAAAAAAACGTACTTCTTTCAGGAGGCTTGGTTACGAATATTAGTAACCTTTTTGATGTTGCTGTTGCTAAGCGCTATATATGTATAGATAGACAGACAGACAGACAGACAGACAGACAGACAGACAGACAGACAGACAGACAGACAGACAGACAGACAGATAGACAGATAGACAGATAGACAGATAGGTAGATAGGTAGATAGATAGATAGATAGATAGATAGATAGATAGATAGATAGATAGATAGATAGATAGATAGATAGATAGATAGATAGATATATAGATAGATAGATAGATAGATAGATAGATAGATAGATAGATAGATAGATAGATAGATAGATAGATAGAGAGAGAGAGAGAGAGAGAGAGAGAGAGAGAATGAGATAGAAAAAGTTTACTATCTCTAGCCATTTAATGTCTAGTCACTGGATAACAAATGAACGAGCTGAATCAATTCAACTTGACCAGGTAAAAATAAAACAAGATCTTCCCACATCGTACAACAGAGTTCGGTGCTGCAATTAAATAATACGTTATATCGACAACAACATAAATGTTATAGCGATAGTTTTCCCTATTTTTTCTCTTTACATTATCTTTCCAGTTTGCTTATAATTTTGTTTATTTTAAAGCTTTTGCTGAAGAATGATTGACAATTAACGTCAATTAACAAATAGCATAATCTCTCTATTGTCATTTCGAGCTGAAAACGGCACAGTGTAGCAATTCTAGACTCTCTGTGTTCGACGATCTCTGTCACCAAGCATCAGACCTTGCCCACTTTATATTGGATTCATAGATTACGAAAAGGCATTTGATAGTTTAGACAGAAGAATGCTTTGGAAGTTGCTGAGTCATTATGGAATCCCCATAAAGTTTATTAACCTGATAAAAACAATGTATGAAGGAACAAAATGTAGTGTGGTGCATGAAGGACAGCTTACAGAAGCATTTGAAATAAGAACAGGAGTAAGGCAAGGATGCCTTCTGTCTCCATTTCTCTTTCTACTGGCCATAGATTGGATTATGAAAATAACTCAAAACAACAGAAATGGGATCCAGTGGTCACTGACCAAACAACTTGATGATTTAGACTTTGCTGATGACATAGCTCTCCTATCACACAGCCACCAACAGATGCAAGATAAAATGAGTATATTAGATGAGAGATCACAACAGCTAGGACTAAAGATTAATAGAGATAAGACCAACATTATGAGAATTAATGCAGTTGGCAATAACCAAATAAAACTAGGAGAAATACCTCTACTAGACGTACAATTTTATATATATCTGGGCAGTAATATAGATAAAGAGGGAGGAACAGAAAACGATACCAAAATAAGGATATCAAAAGCAAGAGGAGCTTTCATTGCACTGGGAAACATATGGAAATCCAAAGAAATTAGGCTAAATACAAAAATACAAATTTTCAACTCCAATGTTAAGTCGGTTCTATTATATGGCTGTGAAACATGGAGAATAACAAAATTGACAATCACGAAGGTACAGACTTTCATTAATGGATGCTTGCGCAGAATAAAGGGATGGAAATGGCAGGACAAAGTCACAAACGTGGAATTATGGAAATGTACCGGTCAAATACCAGTGGATAAAGAAATACAGCGAAGACGATGGCGATGGATAGGACACACACTACGGAAACCAACTGAGAGTATTACACAACAGGCCCTTTTTTGGAATCCCCAGGGGAAAAGACAAAGAGGAAGACCAAGGAATTCTTGGAGAAGACAGATTGAAGCAGAGATGAAGATGATGGGGAAGACATGGAATGATCTTAAAAGAATTGCAAAAAACAGAACGACTTGGAAAGTGTTTGTTGAAGACCTATGCTCCACTGGGAGCTAAAAGGTAGAAGATAATCTCTCTATTGTCATTTCGAGCTGAAAACGGCACAGTGTAGCAATTCTAGACTCTCTGTGTTCGACGATCTCTGTCACCAAGCATCAGACCTTGCACAGGTTCCGCATTGTATCTCGCTACACCACACTGTTCTAGGCGAGATGATCAATCTCGATGAGGTAGCTGATGTCTGCTGGTGTTACCTCTTACCTCAGTGTTCTTTTTAGTGCTTCTCTGGGTCGGTCTGATTTGCTATTTAAAAGTCGATGTTTCTGTTTCAATTACAATGAGAGCTTGGTAGGCCACCGATCAACTGTCCCAAGCAAAATGAATGAAAATAAATCCTCCATTTTGAGTGACCGAAACTGGACACTTTTTAATCGAAAATAGGTGGACCTAATTTCGAAAAGTAAAATGTATATCATATGGTGCAGAAACATGGACATTAGACAAGAAAACAGAACAGAGAATTAAAACCTTTGAAATGTGGATAAAAGGAAGAATAGGTAGAATTGGATGGAAGGAAAAGAAAACAAACGATGAAGTCTTAAAACAACTAAAAATGAAAAGAGAACTACTAAACACAATTCAAACAAGAGAAATGCGATTTTTGGGCAATGTTAAAAAGCGCAAAAGCCTACTAAAAGTAATCCTGAAGCGGACAATACAAGGTAAAAGAGGCAGAGGCAGACCAAGACTAACATGGACGAGTAACATCAAAAGATGGACAAACCAGCCTATGACAACCTACACCATCAAAGCAAGAGACAGAGCAGAATGGCGCTCCATGGTAGCCAACCTTCGCTGCGGAGATACTCGATGATGATGATGATGAAAATGTATATCAGATTAATTAACCAACTTTCTGAAATTTCTTGTTTGGTCAACGCCTATTGAACGTGAGAATGCCGAAACATTTTCGTGTTACCAGACAGGAGACCGGAGCGCAAACGGACATAGTTCGAGTGTGGTTATGATGATCTTAACAAAAAGGCAGATGTCTAAGTAATATCTCAAACATAATCTGGAAAGAGTACATTTCAAACGAACAGATAAGGGACGTAGAAGTAGTAGCCGCCGTCAGTCAAAGTTGACTATGGCTTTTCAGTGCCCCTAAAAATGTTATTTTTTTCTTTTCTTTTCTTTCGTCGTGTATTCTCTTTCTCCATGAATCTGTCTGCTTCTTCTTTGAGGTGAACCTTTAGAGTGTGTTTCCAGAGATTGCGGTCTGCAGCTATGTCTTCCCATGCTGCAGGGTTTATATTCAGAGTCTTCATGTCGCCTTTACACACATCTACAAATCGAAGTTTTGGGCGCCCCTAGTTCTTTTACCATCTGCCAGTTGTCCGTAGAGTATATCTTTCGGTATGCGGCCATCTTTCATACGGTGTACATGGCCAAGCCAGCGTAACCTACATAGATAAGGGACGAATCTAAACAAAAAAAAAAACATGTGGAGCTTTATCAGAAGAAGGCGCTAGAAATACATCGGTCATGTGTTGAGAATAAATAAAGAAAGACTTCCGCGTCAAACATTCATGTAGAAACCATCTGGTAAAAGAAAACTAGTATATTAAGAGAATCGCTATGCCGAGCATTTACTAGGTAATGCTCAACCAAGGGAATAAGAAACATCTAGAATCTGCAAGTGCTAGCAGCAAATCGTTAATCGTGGAGAACTGTGGTTTCCGCCCTATGTGTTGTCTTCGGCCCGAGAAGAAAGTGAATGGATGAAAGATCTTCTATTTGTAATCACTGCTCCGACGATTCTCTACAGACTCTGCCAGAGATGCAGAACTGTGATTCAGATGATTCCATCTCTTTGCATTATTCCCAGAAACGTTGTGGCCGAACGGTTGACACTCAGCTGTGGCAAATTACACCAACCTGCTATAATTACAACATATGAAGAGTCAAAGAGGTTTGTCAGGAACAAATACACAAACAAATAGGATACACAACACCAGATCTACAAGAAAAGTGATGCCTACTACCGGCTCAGTAGAAAAGAACGCATAACAATTGTTATCTAGACTCCGGACAGGCCACAACAGATTAAACTTTCACGTTGTCAACACGCCAAATGGATGCTGATAAACGTGACTGTGGGATAGGAACAATTATTGTTGAACATCTGTTACAATGAAGTCCATCATATGATAAGAGAAGGCTCTTGTGGCTATCACCGGTATCATATGGGTACACGATACGTGGTGATGTCACCAGCCTTGAGCTGACAACGCTTTCTTTGAACTTATTACTATGGAACGTATAAATGTGTACGCAGCAGTAGAACACTGCTTTGGCCTTCTGAATGAAAACACAACTTCAAACCTAGTTCGCAAAAATGACAAAACCTGGTTTAGTATTGACACATTTATATACACTTTACGTGAGCTGACCTTATCTTTGTTAGGAAACATCAAGAAACGGAAGAGGAAATAAGTTATCTTTCCGTAAATCTGATGTTTATAATTGCTGGAACAACCGGTATCATTTCTCATTCTGATTTGAGAATATTCCTTGATCTACACATAATATTGATAACATATGTAACATGTAATAGTTTTCTATTCTCAGTGTCATAAGTTTTTGTTCACTTCAGTCCATTGCTGCCCAGAACGATTTAATATAGAAAATGGCTTCAAACCTCGTTTTAAATTAATACCACATTCTGTATTTATAATAATTACTGCAGTTACTCATATCTGGGGTTTGTTGAATGTTCTGAAAGCCGGAGAACAAGAGCCGCATGATACATTCAGGCGCCGCAAGATGTTTAATTGTGAGTTTTTATTTCATCTCTGATTTACTAAAAAAAAAAGAAGACAAAAATAAACATTTGGACCTGAGTGTGACTTGAATCCGCGCCCAACTTATTTGAAAAACGATAATCCTTTTGATGTTAAAATTTCATTTCCTCATTTTTATTTCATGTTGGCCATTTTTAAAAACTAAATTTGACGATAAATGGAGGAAACGTTTAGTCCATTGCTAGCTACCACACGACTGTCGGTTTTTATTAAACAAAATATTTCTATCACATTTTGGTGACAATCACACTAGCAAACAAAAGCAGTTAGCATTTTCTAGCATGTTCTCAAACGTACACAAAAATTCCACTTGGATATTCTTTTTAAAAATGCAAACACGTACAAGAGTGGTTATAATTGCTGCAGAAAACAAGCAGCAACACCATGAAGCTAGTACATTCATTATGTTTGAAAGTTTATTTTACACGGCGCTGTAAAATATATGTTTATTATCAACTATATATGGATCGCGAGGATAAGGGAGAGCATTTACAATACCCTTTTTTTCCTGATTTGAGGAAACTGCGAAGGGAGCTCTATTAGTCCAAATTACGAGATTGATAAGATAGGCGTGTCGTGCGTCACCAGCGAGTTGGCTATACAAATACTTCTGTGGGTAATTGGATATGATTTCTTAGTTTGAGGGCAGTGTGGCACTCCAATTTCATTGACCTGTACACCCCATGGTAGAAGCGGATCGACGACGAGCTAACAGCAATAAATCAATTGGTATTTATACACAAAGTAGAGGATGTCCTGTAACGATCACATTTGTTGAGTAGTGAAAGTATTAAACGTGGCTGTACTAAGCCACGGAGGTGAGTGGGAAGTCATTTTCAACGTCGTCATTTCTTGACAAAAGTTAGTCATACTGGCACTTTTTCTTCTTTTTTCCCCATTGGTTTGACTGGAGACTGCAAGTCATCTTGGCACCTACTATTTTTTCTATTGGTTTGACTGGAGACTGCAAGTCATCTTGGCACCTAATCTTGTTTCCTTTGGTTTGACTGGAGACTGCAAGTCATCTTGGCACCTACTCTTTTTTTCCCATTGGTTTGACTGGAAATCGCCATGCCGCGATTGAACTAACATTCACTTTATCGTCAAAGCCATCACATTACCACAAAATACATCATCATCATGTGTCACACCAATTGGCGTAGGCGATCATGTCCTTCTACAATTTTCTATTTACAGTGCACCGTGTCAATTCTGTTGTTGAATGTTTTCCATGCCACGACACCAAGCTATCTAGTGTTATCTCTCTTTATCGTCTGCGATCTCTCTTTCCATGTATTTTGCCAGTTGTAACCAAGAATTCCAACTTTTTTTCTGCTCACCACAAAACTACTGACACAACAATATAATTTCAATAAATAGTTCAGGACATATTACAACTATTTGCTTCGCTAGGTTCTATTATAATTCTTCACTACTCGAAGTAGCATGCCATTTTTAACTGCTGCCACCACGAAGAGGACATCAATGTGCTAGATTACAGCTACGACATCAATGTGCTAGATTACAGCTGAGACATCAGTGTGCTAGATTACAGCTACGACATCAGTGTGCTAGATTACAGCTACGACATCAGTGTGCTAGATTACAGCTACGACATCAGTGTGCTAGATTACAGCTAAGACATCAATGTGCTAGATTACAGCGAAGACATCAATGTGCTAGATTACAGCTACGACATCAGTGTGCTAGATTACAGCTACGACATCAGTGTGCTAGATTACAGCTAAGACATCAGTGTGCTAGATTACAGCTACGACATCAGTGTGCTAGATTACAACTGAGACATCAGTGTGCTAGATTACAGCTAAGATATCAATGTGCTAGATTACAGCTAAGACATCAATGTGCTAGATTACAGCTACGACATCAGTGTGCTAGATTACAACTGAGACATCAGTGTGCTAGATTACAGCTACGACATCAGTGTGCTAGATTACAGCTAAGACATCAATGTGCTAGATTACAGCTAAGACATCAATGTGCTAGATTACAGCTACGACATCAGTGTGCTAGATTACAACTGAGACATCAGTGTGCTAGATTACAGCTAAGATATCAATGTGCTAGATTACAGCTAAGACATCAGTGTGCTAGATTACAGCTAAGACATCAGTGTGCTAGATTACAGCTTAGACATCAGTGTGCTAGATTACAGCTAAGACATCAGTGTGCTAGATTACAGCTAAGACATCAGTGTGCTAGATTACAGCTAAGACATCAGTGTGCTAGATTACAGCTAAGACATCAATGTGCTAGATTACAGCTAAGACATCAGTGTGCTAGATTACAGCTAAGACATCAGTGTGCTAGATTACAGCTAAGACATCAGTGTGCTAGATTACAGCTAAGACATCAGTGTGCTAGATTACAGCTAAGACACCAATGTGCTAGATTACAGCTAAGACATCAATGTGCTAGATTACAGCTAAGACATCAATGTGCTAGATTACAGCTAAGACATCAATGTGCTAGATTACAGCTAAGATATCAATGTGCTAGATTACAGCTAAGACATCAATGTGCTAGATTACAGCTAAGACATCAATGTGCTAGATTACAGCTAAGACATCAATGTGCTCGCTTACAGCTAAGACATCAGTGTGCTAGATTACAGCTAAGACATCAATGTGCTAGATTACAGGTGAGACATTAACGTGCTAGATTACAGCTAAGACATCAATGTGGTAGATTACAACAAAGACATCAATGTGCTAGATTACAGCTAAGACATCAATGTGCTAGATTACAGCTAAGACATCAATGTGCTAGATTACAGCTAAGACATCAATGTGCTAGATTACAGCTTAGACATCAATGTGCTAGATTACAGCTAAGACATCCGTGTGCTAGATTACAGCTAAGACATCCGTGTGCTAGATTACAGCTAAGACATCGGTGTGCTAGATTACAGCTAAGACATCAATGTGCTAGATTATAGGTGAGACATTAACGTGCTAGATTACAGCTAAGACATCAATGTACTAGATTACAGCTTAGACATCAATGTGCTAGTTTACAGGTGAGACATCAATGTGCTAGTTTACAGGTGAGACATCAATGTGCTAGTTTACAGGTGAGACATCAATGTGCTAGTTTACAGGTGAGACATCAATGTGCTAGTTTACAGGTGAGACATCAATGTGCTAGATTACAACTAAGACATTAACGTGCAATCGCATACGGAGAGTAGATTTGATCAGAAGTGTTGCGCAGAATAAGTTTAGTTATTATTATATGCCGAATATACTGTAAGACTTTGAGTACAATGCAGTATGACGTCAACGCCAGGGAGTCAAGACCCAGGCGGGCCAACCTTCCTTAGAGTGTCAAGAAAATGAAGGTCCAAAACACTTGCTCGACGAGGGCTACTTCTGATGATCAGATTATTTGCTACTGAAAAACTCTGCATAATAGCGTGTCCTGTTACTTCCAGTGTCGATTAAGTTATAGTTCTGTCTACTCTGGCTGCCTCAGCCTCTATTTGGTGCTATTGCTGTATGTTTTTTTTTTTATTTTCTAACATTTTTTTTTACTTTGGCTCGACATAGCAATGAATAGTGCTAGAGTTGTAGTCACGTTTTGATTTTTTTAAAAATCCCATGTTAGAAATTAAATTAGAAATTAAGTTAAATTTCGAAGCTCTGTAATATATATATATATATATATATATATATATATATATATATATATATATATATATATATATATATATTACTCAATTTGAGCTGCACATCTCTGAGAGGAATTATGGTAGCACTAGTTTTTTCAAACCACTGCGTGTATCAAGTATTCAACGAGGAATTATACTTGTCCGTCGATTTGAATGTGTCATCTAATCTAAGAAGCTCAATTATTTTTAGCGCCACTAATAAGCGGGGACAAATTATTGCAACCGAATACAATAACAGCGATTGTAAGTCGCGCCCCACTTTTCTGAGATGCTAAAATGTTGAATTAAAAAGTTTATTTTCGTATCGATAAAGTACGGTGTTCGAAATTGCAGGGTCTTGAAGGAATAACGACGGATTCGACGGCGAAGTGATAAAATTATGGGGTAAGATGTAATGGTATGTTAACAGTAGCATACGCTGAAATACGAACAAAGAACGAAAATAAGAATATGCAATTAATACAATACCGAAATAGTAAGGTCGAGAAGGGGAGATATTTTTTTCATAGAGTTATTGTCATTGAGGATTGCCGTGTGGAGTCTCTACTTCACTGCGACTCTTCAGGAGGGGGAAGCGCTGCCGGTGCGCTCTCACGGGATGTTTTTTCTTAGTCGTGACTTCTTAGTCAGTGGCGTAGCATAGGTTGTCATTGCCCGGAGTAAGGTAAACATTTTACTTGCTAATTGCCCGGAACAAAGCAAGTTTTGCACTCCATAACTTTGTTATTTTTTTTTTATATATTGTTTAAATTTTCTTCTTTTTTCCTTTCGCTTTTGAAATTATATAACATCTAACATATATCCATGCGTTTATGTGGGTAGTAAACACATACATAATTCACAATTATTATGTACACATGTTGAGTTATCTTCTTCTTCTTCTGCGATCATGACTCATTCAGACTAGGATTCCGGACTCTCTTATGAAGGCAGCTGTCTGTTTAAGTGATTCAGTTGCCCCATAAAGTTTCTCTTCCAGGGAGGTGGGTGTGGCCCACATTGTCCTCCTCAGGTCTGTGTACTGGAGGCAATCCTGTAGAACATGTTTTCTTGTCATGTTATCCATGGTACAATGGCATTGGCTGGTAGTTCCTATTTTGAGTTTGGTGAACATGTGGCCAGTACGTAGCAAAGCGTGATGACTTGATCCCTCCTTGATAGTTGTAGGTATCCATCCCTCTCGTTATTCTTTGAGTGTTCTTATTTTCCTTTTTTCATGTTACTGGCATTTGATGATGGATTTGGCTTCATTGTAGTTGACCAGGTGGTTCTCTTGTGGTAATCTCCCTCCTTCCTTAGGTAATTTGTCTGCTCATTCGATGTTGAGTTCTAAAGGTTAAAATGTGTGCTTGGAAAGGCTGTGGATAGATGATTTTTAAAAAAAAATGTCAGTTGATCAATGGAAAGAATATGTCATACCATACAGATGGGTGAAGATTTATCGGTCTCATAGGTTACCTTTAGCAGTTGTGGAATCAGCAGAAGGATGCTTAAAAAAAAAAAAAGAACGAATTTTTTTTTTATAATGAAAGAAAGAAAGTAAGAGAGATAGAAAAAAAAATAAAGAAAGAAATTACACCGTGGCGCCTCGAATAAGAAATAAGGTGTCTGTTAGTCCAACATTTTTTTGTCGTTGGCACTTTATAGTTAAGGATCAGCGATACGCCGGGCCGCATTTTAATACAAGAAAATGAGCGTCATGACTTATTTAAGACGGTGTACAAACAAAGTCCAGCGGGTCAGGGAAATCACGACCTGTTGGTAGACCAGTTCACAGACAAGAACTCTCCTGGAGTTTCCTGGAGTCACAAAGACTGGAGAGAAAGGTCAGTAGAAAGAGAGAGAGAGAGCAAAAAATGGATCTCTTGAGGTTGGCTAAGAGAGAGAGAGAGAGAGAGAGAGAGCAAAAAATGGATCTCTTGAGGTTAGCTTTAACTGAAATGTGTTTTTGAGCCTGTCTCTGACGATACGTCACTCCCGTGAGCGTAATTGTGTACCGCACTTATTCTCTCCAGTCCCTATCCTTCCCAGTGATGTATCGTGGCGGGGCTTAGAGCGTGAGGGTCGTAGTAAACTTAAAGAAAGAGAAGGCGCAAACGTCCAAAAGAAATAAAAACAAAATAGTAGTATTAAAGAAAAAAAATGGGAGAGGGGTGTCACAGTACTGGCCTTGCCTCAGAAATTGCTAACCCACATACTTATCACTTTCATTCCCACTCTAATAAAAATAAACAGTGGAATATTCTAATATGGTAATATAAGAGCTAATGTACAAACTAGACATGGATGATTATTACTATATTTTTTGTTGACTATCTTTACTGTGTTGTCACACTACTGGGGACTGCCGGTTGGACATAGAGCTACTGCTATCATCATCAAGTACCGGGCCTGCTGGCATAGGCGATCATGTCTCTCCACAATTTTCGATCTCGACAGTTATTTATCATTTCTGTTGTTGACCTTCTGCCAAGCCATTCTCTTAAGCTGTCTGGTATTTTTTCTCTTTGCTTCCCTCTCTCTCCGTTCCTCAATTTTCACAGTTAGTTTACAATATATCCCAGTTGTTCTCTTCTTATTACATGGCCAAAAAATGATGATTGTTTCTTCCTAATATTGGAAATTAGCTCTCTTTTTGCTGTGGCCTTTTTCAGAATGTTTTCATTATTCTTCTTAGCTGTCCATGGTATTCTCAACATTCTTCTGTAAAACCACATCTCTACAGACTCCAGTGATTTTCTTGTTTATATTATATTTCATATATAAAATATAGCTACTGCTATATGTAAAACAACATAATAAAAGGATGATAGTAATAGCTTCTATAAATTATCCCCGAAAATAATTATATTTTTACACTATGTAGTCCATATGACGGGGTACAATGAAAGTCCAGCAGGTCAGGAAATCACGACCTGTTGGTCATTATGCGAAGAGTGCGAAACAAAATCAGTCCAGAAATTAACGATGAACAGTGTGGTTTTGTTAGAGATAAAGGAACAAGCAATGCCATTTATATCATAATATCTTTAGTAGAAATAGCCATAGAGATGAAAACAGATCTATACCTATGTTTCATAGATTACACCAAGGCATTTGACAAAGTAAAGCACCAAGAAATAATCAACATTTTAGAAAGCATAAACGTAGACAGCAAAGATCTAAGAATAATAAAGAACATGTACTGGCAACAAACTGCGGCCATAAGAATTGGAAACCAATTGGGAATGTTTCAACAAATAAAACAGGGTGTTAGACAAGGTTGTGTGCTGTCACCAGATTTGTTTAATATTTATAGTGAGATTATTTTAAGATCCATAAGGGTCATGCCTGGAATAACAATTGGAGGTCATAATATAAATAATCTAAGGTATGCTTATTTATACAGTCTTAATCGCTAAGAGTGAAAATGAGTTACAAGAAATGTTGGACATTATAGTGAAGGAAAGCAAAAATAAAGGACTCAGCCTTAATAGCAAAAAGACAGAAGTAATGATAAAAACAAAGAAAAAAACATCACCTCAGTGCAAAATAAAGACAAGTGGAACATTTTTTAAAACAGGTAAATGAATTTAAATATTTGGGAACTTTGATAGCCTCAGACGGAAGATGTACAAAAGAGGTGAGATGGAGAATGGCTCAGGCAAAAGCAGCATTACAAAAAATGAGGAAGATACTATGCAATACATTTTTGACAATAGAAACAAGAAAAAGAGCTCTTAAATGTTATGTAGAGCCAGTCTTAACATATTGATGTGAATCATGGACAATAGAACAACAGACAAGAAAATCACTGGAGTCTGTAGAAATGTGGTTTTACAGAAGAATGTTAACAATACCATGGACAGCTAAGAAGAATAATGAAAATGTTCTGAAAGAGGTCAAAGCAAAAAGAGAGCTAATTTCCAATATTAGGAAGAAACAATCATCATTTTTTGGCCATGTAATAAGAAGAGAACAACTGGGATATATTGTAAACAACTGTGAAAATTGAGGAACGGAGAGAGAGGGAAGCAAAGAGAAAAAATACCAGACAGCTTAAGAGAATGGCTTGGCAGAAGGTCAACAACAGAAATGATAAATAGCTGCCGAGATCGAAAGTTGTGGAGAGACATGATCACCTACGCCAGCAGGCCCGGTACTTGATGATGAGTCTATATGAACGGGAAAGAATCTCAGCGGACAGGATATATTACTCAGCATTAGAATAAATTTGATTGAGTATGTGATAACATACCCCCAACATGATCACATATAGCAGCAACAGTGCCCTCAATAACCTACTAAATAATGAGATATAATTTTGTAAGAAAAGACAAAAGATTGCAGGAAGTTTATCTCTATGCAGGTTACGATTATGAAAATGTTTGAGCCTAGAATGCTATGTCTTTTTAAAAGGAATGTTTGCTTCATTGCCTGTGCTCTTTTTGTATGAAGTGTCAACATGGATTTATTTATTCGATTTGTTAAAACTATGACACTTCTAGTATTGTATTCTGCCATTTAAACAAATATTTATTACAACCGAACTAATGTAAATGCCATCGAACATAACACAAATGACACCGAAAACAACACAAATGCCACCGAACATAACATAAAGGCCACTGGGCATAACACAAATGGCACCGGACATAACACAAATGTTACCGAACATAACACACATGACACCGAACATAACACAAAGAACACCGAAATTACATGTGTCATATGCATGATCGTAGTCAGCGTAAAAAATAGAATTAGATCTGACGAGCTGAAATGAATGAGAGCTAAATAGTAGATAAAGAAGTCTTTGAATCTTTGGTGAGAACTTTAACCTCAACTCTCTTTCTCTCTTTATTTCTCTCTCTCTCTCTTTTTGTTTCTCTCTCTCTCTCTCTCTCTCTCTCTTTCTCTCTCTCTCTCTCTCGTTCCTTGTCTCACACTAATGCCTTTCCCCTTCGTGTGTGTGTGCATTAGAGAACAATAATATTACTGGTTTAGCAGGAGGAGAAATTGATTTCCATTCACTAAAACATACTACATAAAAAATATCTGATCATGAGTTTATAGGTCTTTTAGTCTTCATATTAACAATATCAATAGTGATTAGTCAAATGACAATCAACATAGTTTTACACTGTGGACAAATTAATACCCCTGACAACACAAATAGTACCCATAATAATGAATACTAATTAACGAAAAAACAGAAAGCAACTGAGTTATCGAGGTATTTGCGGGTCATCATCATTGCACTTCGAACATGTCCATAGGTGCTCAGATCCCCTCCTCAGCAAGTCCCGCAGTGTCCAGCGACTGACGACTCCAGTTATGTGTTAGTTCATATGCCCTCTTATACTCACACTAAGTTTATCGTTTCTGGCTTTTCCATCTGTGTCCATCTTAACTTCCATCTCTTTCACCCGAAATAGTGATGTGGACTCATGGTTATCGAAATCCTGTACCCCTCCCACATCTAGGAGAGCATTGATGATGTCCGCCTGATCCATTGGTTGACCGCCTTCAAAGACAGTGCAGTTAGCCACCCTGTCCGCTCTTTCATCTTGCCATACTCCCGCCTGTCCAGGGACGTAGACAAAGGTGACATTACATATTTTTGACTTTTGTAATGACTCTACCCATTGCCGGCGTACAGATCTCGAATACCCTTTTTTATCATGCTCATCGAATCACTCAGTATGCATGCGTGGGTGTAGTCTGGTGACTCTAACCAGATGAATGCCCTGGTCACTGCTATTACCTCCATCGTCATGCTACTCGTGGTCATAACGTATGCACCACTGTCTTCCTTGACTATTATGCCTGCTAAGCGTGCTGTAAATTCACATGCACTCCTTTGTTGTCGTATTACGAATCCGTCTGTATCGATGACTGCATCTCTCTCATCGGTATTATACAGGGTGTTTATAAAGTCTCACTCACTTGGTATCTAGGTCAATTTGAAAAAAAAATGTTTATGACGTCATCACAATATGTGCTCCCACTGTCAATGAAATTTGTTGAATAAGTTTATTGCTACTGGAAATGTGGAAGATGCTCCACGATCTGGTAGGCCTGCTGTGAATGATGAAATATGTTTAGATATCCAAGACAGAATCCTTAAAAGTCCAGACAAGTCATTAAGAAAACTGTCGCAACAAGTGAACTTACCATTGAGCACATATTGTGATGACGTCATAAACATTTTTTTCAAATTGACCTAGATACCAAGTGTAGTGAGACTTTATAAACACCCTATATCATTAGTGACCGTTGACCTACGCATTGACCACAACTGAACTTCTGTTTCCTACATTTCCTGTTGAATATGAGTATGACACACGAGAATGTGTCCCTGAAGAACGTAGGCACCAGTATCCACTCCCTGTAAGCAATATTGTCACTAAATGGGTTGCATTAACATCAAATGTCTTGTCACAAAGGCTGAAAATTTGTTTCCATAGAAATCAAGTGCTGAAATAAAAAAAAATAAAAAAACTACGACTGGGAATCCAACCATTTTGTTCGTTTCTAGGAAACTATGTAAAGAAAAAAAGTGGGTGGGGGATTGTCCGCCTGGATCTGGAAAAATCAGCGCCAATCACTTTCCAATAGTTTGTAAAATAAATCTAATATTGACACTTTTTACAATAATCGGGAACTTAAGTAATATAACGTAGACACTTTTTGTTGGTGCTACATTTAGGAAAGTAATTGAGATAACATACAATTTTTTGTCTAGTTCAGAAAGTGGGTATGATAACATGAAGATTTCTGCCCCTGTTAAGAGAAATAACTAATATATCATCAACATTTTGATACCATTCAGGACAGTAGCTGTCATAACATCAACACTCTTAACCAGTCAGGAAAGTATAGCCTCTATAACATCAATAATCTTGCACTGTTCATGAAAGTAGCTGTCATAACATATATCTTGCACTAGTCATGAAAGTAGCCTTCATAAAATGTATCTTTCACTATTGAAGAAAGTAGCTGTCATAACATATATCTTGTACTGTTCAAGAAAGTAGCTGTCATAACATATATCTTGTACTGTTCAAGAAAGTAGCTGTCATAACATATATCTCGTACTGTTCAAGAAAGTAGCTGTCATAACATATATCTTGCACTGTTCAAGAAAGTAGCTGTCATAACATATATCTTGTACTGTTCAAGAAAGTAGCTGTCATAACATATATCTTGCACTAGTCATGAAAGTAGCCTTCATAAAATATATCTTTCACTATTGAAGAAAGTAGCTGTCATAACATATATCTTTCACTATTCATGAAAGTAGCTGTCATAATATAAATCTTTCACTATTCCTGAAAGTAGCTGTCATAACATATATCTTGTACTATTGAGGAAAGTAGCTGTCATAACATATATCTTGTACTATTGAGGAAAGTAGCTGTCATAACATATATCTTGTACTATTGAAGAAAGTAGCTGTCATAACATATATCTTGTACTATTGAAGAAAGTAGCTGTCATAATATAAATCTTTCACTATTCCTGAAAGTAGCTGTCATAACATATATCTTGTACTATTGAGGAAAGTAGCTGTCATAACATATATCTTGTACTATTGAGGAAAGTAGCTGTCATAACATAAATCTTTCACTGTTCAAGAAAGTAGCTGACGTAACATATATATTGTACTATTGAAGAAAGTAGCCGTCATTCCATATATCTTGTGCTATTCAAGAAAGCAGCCGCTATGACATATCTTGTACTATTGAAGAAAGTAGCCGTCGTTACATATATCGTGTACTATTGAAGAAAGTGTCTTCTATAACAGGGCTAGTTTTTCTCCAAAGTTATAGGAGTAGGTATAATAACAACAAATATTTGTCCCAAGGGCAGGAAATCAGTAATTGCCATAAGAAAGCTTTTGCCCCAGTCACTAAAGCAGATAACATAACGACAATCATCTTGTTCCATTCCGAGAAAAGTAGCTATGATTACAGCAAACCGTTTGCCCCATAGTCAAATAGTTTAAATATCATATTATCAGAAATATTATCACAGGATCACGATATTTCGATTAAGCAATTTTAATCAAGTGCTAAATATAGAAGTGAAAGAATAATCGTCCCATTGAAAACACGACTAGCGTTTTATTTTTACCTACACATTTATGCATACTTTGTACATTAAATGTAATGAGAATAGTGCCCCGACTACATATTGACACTTAGTTTGTCCCGTCATCTTGCGAGGTGTTTGGCATAGCTTTTTAGAATTATATTAACAAGGCGCCCAACGAACGCATCCACAATGTAACGCTTCTTTAGATAGAAATAGAGAAACATTTTAAAAATACGATGATGGGTTTTAACAAAATGAAAGAAAAGATAAAATGGAAAAAAAGAGGATATTACAGCTTTATGTAGGTGAGGGACAACATACAAACAAAATGATTGTTTCGGCCTTCAGCTGTAAAAAAAAATGTTGATTTATAAATATACTTCTGTCTAGATGTCATTCTATTGCGGGATTTGTGTTCACTAAATACAATTTTCTTTCATTTGATCTAACTGGAAGTAAGAACGTTATCAAGCTGGAAATATGAGCAACGCAACGTTACTACAGCAACATAGTTTGCTGGTCACATTTCTCATTTCATTCGAATATGTGAATACAATTAAGCTTTCACAATCATTGATTCCTTCTTCCTCTTTATCATCTGTTATTTTCTTTATATCATTCTCTGACTTATTACGTCTATAAAAATCTCTTCATGACTGTGTCTATCATTATGTGTTTGTCTGTGTGTTTGACTAGCTCATTATATAATGAATATTTTCTCTGCAAAATTCTCTTCAATGAATTAACATTATTCAGAACAATAGTTCTTTAAGCTTTACAGATTAATTACGAAAGACAAAAACTTTGCTTTTGTAACTTCTTCCTTTTCTGTACAATTCTCTGCCCAGAAGCAAGTATGAATTGTTATTTCAATTAATACCGATGGCTCTTCTTTCCAACATCAATTTGTCAACACAATTGATGTTTAGCTAATTATCATAATTTTTACATGGCTAATTTGGAATGTTATTGATTGTACATAAATATGGTGTAATTGTGCATATTTACGATATTGTGGGATGGTGATAAAATAATGTGCTGTATGTTATCCTATTATGAACTAATGTAATGTATGTTATTTTATTATGAACTAATGTAATGCATGTTATTTTATTATGAACTAATGTGCTGTATTGTTTAATATATGAAGATATGTGACAACTATGACTTTAAAATATGACAGATCAAAGAGGAAATAAAAGAAGTTTAAAAAATGAAGCTGTTTGGGGTTGGTTTATGACTACTGTTTTCACCAACGGTTAAAGCTCGTTGTCGTTCGCACTAAAAGAGATATTGAATGGACTCAGCAGAGTCGTCTCATTGTTTGAAGAAGATACAATATCTGCAACTCCTGAAAACCTTTTGTGTCATGGCTAGCAGACTTTAGACAGTGTTACTCTACTGAAGATCAGGCAACCTATCTTTCCCAGGAAATTGTGGATGCATTCCAAGAAAAGAAACTGGTACTAGCAGCATGGATAGACATAAAGAAAGCATTTGCTAAGGTATGAAAGGAAGAGTTTTTGAAGAAACTGAGAAATTATGAAGAAAAAAATTGTCTATAAATGACTACAATTCTTGCCAAAATGTATATTTCTTTATTTATATATGTTTCATAGAGGACGTACAATTTTGCCGTCCAAAATAGATACTAGGTATAGGAAGTAAGAAGTACTTTTTCCTAGAATATACCTATGTTTCTACATAAGATAGTTATATAAGTACCTTTCTAAAACAAAAAGTAAAGAGGCCCGTCACGCCGAGTGGCGTATAAGGAATATGGTGTTAGTGACCATAATATTTATAGACCTTCCGCACATTACGTTTGGGCTAATGTGGTCGGTATTACACCCGTGCCGCTTTACTTTCCCAGAAAAAAATTCGGTACCCTAGTCAGACCTAAGTCTGGGTGACCCCGGACCCCGTCAAACAGGATCGAAACCGACCTCTTGCCCTTTGTAAGTACCTTACTTAGTAAAGAATATATTATTTCTCTGCACAAAACACCTATTACATTTTAAAACGCTTTCTATGCAATATGTTCAGAGGAAGAGGTATGTTTATAGCACTCAGAACAAATGACAAATAATCATGATCGTCTTGATTATTTGTTATTTTTTTCGACTGCTGTAAACATACCTGTCTCTTCCTCTGAAATGATTCGCTGATTACCGCCTCGAAAGTTTCATTCCATTATAATATTCATTTATTATTATTTGTCTCCTTCTATGCAATATAGTTGTATGCAGAATTAAAAATAATCTTTAGTATATCTTCTTCCTCATCTTCTCACTTTCAGCACCATATGAAGCATCAAGAGTAAAATAAAACCACTCTCCGAGCCGTCCTTTTTTGATGCCATTTTGTTGAGATCTCTCCTTGTCTTCCTCATCTTCTCACTTTCAGCACCATATGAAGCATCAAGAGTAAAATAAAACCACTCTCCGAGCCGTCCTTCTTGATGCCATTTTGTTGAGATCTCTCCTTGTCTTCCTCACCTTCTTAATCCAGGTTTCCATCGGTCTTCTCCGACTATATTTTGGCCCTCCCCTTTGCGTCTTTGGTATGTACTAAGACATTCATAAAAGTGTAAGAGAACTAAAATGACGAAAATATTAGCTGAAAAGTGATGTGTTCTGAAAACGTTTTTGTTAATTCTGTTAATCTTTGTTTTAAATCATGCTTTGTTTAAATGAAGAGAAATCACTGAAAATAATCTAGTGTCCCAACACCCAGTTAATATCCGATAAAAAATCGTTTGGGACTGCAAACATTTTTGTCTGTTTGTCGTTTGTGTTTTTACATTTTGCAGATGTTGTATTTGTGAACTAGTCTGTCTATGGACTGTTTAAAGAGATGAGCAAAAATTACAAAAATTAACTGGTATTGCATAATATTGGAGCACCTTCACGGGAACTGCGCAATATGTGCAATCGATTTGATTTCATATTCACTTGATTTGTGTTTTTGAAGAGATTTTCAACTTCGATCGCTTATTAGTAAAATGCGCAGCATGCACCGTGTTTTTCACCGTGCGGTTCGCTGTTTAGGTTTTTAGCACACATTTTTTGGGGGACTGATTCTTTAACTATTATTTGTTCTTTTTTCTTCTTGCAAAGAACATCGTTAGAAGAGTTCATTTATATCATATCTATCTATCTATCTATCTATCTATCTATCTATCTATCTATCTATCTATCTATCTATCTATCTATCTATCTATCTATCTATCTATCTATCTATCTATCTATCTATCTATCTATCTATCTATCTATCTATCTATCTATCTATCTATCTATCTATCTATCTATCTATCTATCTATCTATCTATCTATCTATCTATCTATCTATCTATCTATCTATCTATCTATCTATCTATCTATCTATCTATCTATCTATCTATCTATCTATCTATCTATCTATCTATCTATCTATCTATCTATCTATATCTATCTATCTATCTATCTATCTATCTATCTATCTATCTATCTATCTATCTATCTATCTATCTATCTATCTATCTATCTATCTATCTATCTATCTATCTATCTATCTATCTATCTATCTATCTATCTATCTATCTATCTATCTATCTATCTATCTATCTATCTATCTATCTATCTATCTATCTATCTATCTATCTATCTATCTATCTATCTATCTATCTATCTATCTATCTATCTATCTATCTATCTATCTATCTATCTATCTATCTATCTATCTATCTATCTATCTATCTATCTATCTATCTATCTATCTATCTATCTATCTATCTATCTATCTATCTATCTATCTATCTATCTATCTATCTATCTATCTATCTATCTATCTATCTATCTATCTATCTATCTATCTATCTATCTATCTATCTATCTATCTATCTATCTATCTATCTATCTATCTATCTATCTATCTATCTATCTATCTATCTATCTATCTATCTATCTATCTATCTATCTATCTATCTATCTATCTATCTATCTATCTATCTATCTATCTATCTATCTATCTATCTATCTATCTATCTATCTATCTATCTATCTATCTATCTATCTATCTATCTATCTATCTCTATCTATCTATCTATCTATCTATCTATCTATCTATCTATCTATCTATCTATCTATCTATCTATCTATCTATCTATCTATCTATCTATCTATCTATCTATCTATCTATCTATCTATCTATCTATCTATCTATCTATCTATCTATCTATCTATCTATCTATCTATCTATCTATCTATCTATCTATCTACCTATCTACCTATCTACCTACCTACCTACCTACCTACCTACCTACCTACCTACCTACCTACCTACCTACCTACCTACCTACCTACCTATCTATCTATCTATCTATCTATCTATCTATCTATCTATCTATCTATCTATCTATCTATCTATCTATCTATCTATCTATCTATCTATCTATCTATCTATCTATCTATCTATCTATCTATCTATCTATCTATCTATCTATCTATCTATCTATCTATCTATCTATCTATCTATTTATCTATCTATCTATCTATCTACTACCTACCTACCTACCTACCTACCTACCTACCTACCTACCTACCTACCTACCTACCTACCTACCTACCTACCCACCTACCTACTGTCTGTCTGTCTGTCTGTCTGTCTGTCTGTCTGTCTGTCTGTCTATCTGTCTGTCTATCTATTTATCTATATATCTACCTATCTATCTGCCTGCATGCCTGTCTGTCCATCTATTGACCTTACGAGCCGTGGCCGGCCTATAGGACATAGATCCAGATACTCTTTCTCTTTTCTAAATTTAATTTTCTAGCGTTCTCAATCCTTGCAAATATCTTTTATCGGATCTCGCAATTTCTCTATGTTCTGTGCAAGCATCTCGATCTCATTGAAGGAGCCAATTTCTGCTGCTTTTGCCTCTTAGATCTATGTTCCTTTCTGTGTCTCTCTGGGTCGGCCTCTTATCCTCGTACCTATTGTTTCCCCCATGAAGTAGCTTTGTATATAGTTTTACAAGATGCATATTTTCGATCCAGGTATGTTATGCAGGTTTCTTATGCAACGTGTCTGTCAAAATTAGCATGTTTTGATGCATGGATTGTTTTATTTGGTTTTCTATTTGGTACTTGGTTTACAAAAAGCCAAATGGTTTCGTAGTTAGTGCACTCCCCTGTCGACCTCAAAGTTTGTAGTTCGGGTGCCAATTCAGGTAAAACTTACATTCGATGTAAGAGGATGAATACATCTTCATTATATAAGATCTCAGGATGAATTTAGACTCATTATCTGAGCTCTTAGGATCAATAAAAACTGAGCTCTCAGGATCAATTTAGACTCATTATATAAACTCTCAGGATGAATCAATAATCATTATCTGAACTCTCAGCATGAATTTAGACTCATTATCTGAGCTCTCAGGATCAATAAAAACTCATTTTGTCAGCTCTCAGTATGAATCAAGACTCCTTATATCAGCTCTCGGGATCAATCAAGACTCCTTATATCAGCTCTCAGGATCAATCAAGACTCCTTATATCAGCTCTCAGGATCAATCAAGACTCCTTATATCAGCTCTCAGGATCAATCTAAACTTCTTATATCAGCTCTCAGGATCAATCAAGACTCCTTATATCAGCTCTCAGGATCAATCAAGACTCCTTATATCAGCTCTCAGGATCAATCAAGACTCCTTATATCAGCTCTCAGGATCAATAAAAACTCATTTTGTCAGCTCTCAGTATGAATCAAGATTCCTTATATCAACTCTCAGGATCAATCTAAACTTCTTATATCAGCTCTCAGGGTCAATCTAAGCTTCTTATATCAGCTCTCAGTATCAATCAAGACTCCGTATATCAGCTCTCAGTATCAATCAAGACTCCTTATATCAGCTATCAGGATCAATCAAGACCCCTTATATCAGCTGTCAGTATCAATCAAGACTCCTTATATCAGCTTTCAGTATCAATCAAGACTCCTTATATCAGCTCTCAGTATCAATCAAGACTCCTTATATCAGCTCTCAGGATCAATCAAGACTCCTTATATCAGCTTTCAGTATCAATCAAGACTTCTTATATCAGCTCTCAGTATCAATCAAGACTCCTTATATCAGCTCTCAGTATCAATCAAGACTCCTTATATAAGCTCTCAGTATCAATCAAGACTCCTTATATCAGCTGTCTGTATCAATCAAGACTCCTTATATCAGCTCTCAGTATCAATCAAGACTCCTTATATAAGCTCTCAGTATCAATCAAGACTCCTTATATCAGCTCTCAGTATCAATCAAAACTCCTTATATCAGCTCTCAGTATCAATCAAGACTCCTTATATCAGCTCTCAGTATCAATCAAGACTCCTTATATCAGCTCTTAGGATCAATCAAGACTCCTTATATCAGCTGTCAGTATCAATCAAGACTCCTTATATCAGCTCTCAGTATCAATCAAGACTCCTTATATCAACTCTCAGTATCAATCAAGACTCCTTATATCAACTCTCAGGATCAATCAAGACTCCTTATATCAACTCTCAGAATCAATCAAGACTCCTTATATCAGCTCTCAGTATCAATCAAGACTCCTTATATAAGCTCTCAGTATCAATCAATACTCCTTATATCAGCTCTCAGTATCAATCAAGACTCCTTATATCAGCTCTCAGTATCAATCAAGACTCCTTATATCAGCTCTCAGTATCAATCAATACTCCTTATATCAGCTCTCAGTATCAATCAAGACTCCTTATATCAGCTCTCAGTATCAATCAAGACTCCTTATATCAGCTCTCAGGATCAATCTAAACTTCTTATATCAGCTCTCAGTATCAATCAAGACTCCTTATATCAGCTCTCAGGATCAATCAAGACTCCTTATATCGGCTCTCAGTATCACTCAAGACTCCTTATATCAGCTCTCAGTATCAATCAAGTCTCATTATATGCACACCAGAGATATTCTCTGGTAAGGACAGGAATTGATCAACATCCTCATGAAGATGAGGCTTTGCACAATGAAGTCACTAACATCTTATTGCCAAAATAAATTAAAAAAACGGCGATTGCTATGGAACTACCTTTCTATTTTTGGTTAACTAGAGTGTCCACCCTGAACATGTAAAGAAAGGAGAAAGAGCCAAGCGTCGGAGACGTGACGTATGAAGAATATAACGTTACTGATTACATTTTTCAAAATCACCTTCACCCCCACTTTTTGGGTAATTTGGTCAGTAGTAAATATATAATGGCATATGGAAGATTTTTATGGAAGGCGTGGTTCTAGGTAAAATGGAGAAAAGAAGGTCGATATGGAGGTGACTTAGTGCAAAAGATCGTAGTATAAGTGAACGAGACTGCAGTTTGTGTGGGCATCTACAAAAAGAAACTAAAAAGTGGTTATAAAGATAGCCACGAGCAACAAGATGGATGACGATGGCGGTGGTCAACTTAACGTCAGTGTTTTTTTTTTTATTTGCTACACAAACATTTTTGTTACCGCTTACGATTGGTACGCCGAGAAGCCGTTGATTGAGATCAAGAGAAGATTCTTGTTCTTCGTAGATTAGACGAAGATTGAAGACGTTGACGAACAAGAAGAGGATGATACATATGAGGAGGAGAAGGAAGGATATATGAACATTCCTTTCGCACATGTGTCATCTCAATCACTACCTCAATCCCGATAAAATTGGAGCTTTTTAACATAAGACATATAACTACATTACAATAAATATAATTGCATATATATGTATATATATATATATATATATATATATATATATATATATATATATATATGTATAGACATACATAGAGCCGCGATAGCTCAGTGGTTAGTGAACTGGACTACAAAGGACCAGGGGTAGGGTTCGATCCCAACCGACGGCTTCCAGGTTCACCCAGCCTTAAATGGGTACCGGATTTTTTTCTGGGAAAGTAAAGCAGCACGGGCGTAATACCGACCACATTACCCCAAAAATCATGTGCTGAAGGTCTGTAAAATATAGGGCCACTAACACCATATTTCCCTATACGCCACTGGCGTGACGGGGGTACTTTACTTTACTTTTTATAGACATATATATATATATATATATATATATATATATATATATATATAATATAAATATATATAATATATATAATATATATAATATATAATGTGAGCCGCGATAGCTCAGTGGTTAGTGAACTTGACTACAAAGGACAAGAGGTAGGGTTCTATCCCAACCCTACGGCTTCCAGGTTCACCCAGACCAAAATGGGCACAGGATTTTTTTTCTGGGAAAGTAAAGCGCCACGGGCTTACCGACCACATTACACAAAAAATCATGTGCTGAAGGTCTGTACAAATTATGATCACTAACACCATATTTCCCTATATGCCATTTGTCGTGACGGGGCTCTTTACTTTACTTTTATATATTTTATGTTTAGTGTGTGTTGTTACAATTTAAAAACACATCCATAATATATATATATATATATATATATATATATATATATATATATATTAAGAATAAGGAGAATGTACAAGGTTCAGGACATCGTCATCAATAAAGGCTGCTGATTTCCAAGATTAGAATTAAAATATCACTCTGAGAGGAAAAAGAGGAAGACCCAGAGAGACATTGAGAAGAACACTGATGAGAGAGGCAAGAGCAGCAGGAATCGACTCCCATAATGGGATAGGGTTGCTTGCAAAGAGCAGAGAGAAATGGCGAGATTTGATAACAGATCTTTAAAAGTATTGAAAACTGCTAGAATAAAAATTCAGATAAGAGAAGGAGTATCTGGGACTACGCACTATGGGCCGGCTACGGCTCGAAAGTCCACAGATAGATAGATAGGTAGATAGATAGGTAGATAGGTAAACAGACAGACAGACAGACAGACGGACGGACGGACGGACGGACGGACGGACAGACAGACAGACAGACAGACAGATATACAGACAGATAGATAGACAGATAGATAGATAGATAGATAGATAGATAGATAGATAGATAGATAGATAGATAGATAGATAGATAGATAGATAGATAGATAGATAGATAGATAGATAGATAGATAGATAGATAGATAGATAGATAGATAGATAGATAGATAGATAGATAGATAGATAGATAGATAGATAGATAGATAGATAGATAGATAGATAGATAGATAGATAGATAGATAGATAGATAGATAGGTAGGTAGGTAGATAGGTAGATAGATAGATAGTAGATAGATAGATAGATAGATAGATAGATAGATAGATAGATAGATAGATAGATAGATAGATAGATAGATAGATAGATAGATAGATAGATAGATAGATAGATAGATAGATAGATAGATAGATAGATAGATAGATAGATAGAGATAGATAGATAGATAGATAGATAGATAGATAGATAGATAGATAGATAGATAGATAGATAGATAGATAGATAGATAGATAGATAGATAGATAGATAGATAGATAGATAGATAGATAGATAGATAGATAGATAGATAGATAGATAGATAGATAGATAGATAGATAGATAGATAGATAGATAGATAGATAGATAGATCTAACCAATACTAACCAGGTTGTCATTGATAAGATGAGGATCGTTGTGGTTGTTTAAGAAATTCTGCTGCAAGCCATTACACTGCCTTTGATCATGCTGTTTTCTCTGTAGCAGATAAATTGTCAGCAAAACTTTCTCTTTGATGTCTGTACACCAAACAACGTCCATCTTTCCTTAAAAACAAGTCTTGACTCATCAGAGAACATCATGCGTCTCCATTGATGATAGGCCCATGCCTCATGCTGTCTGGCCCGGGCAAGCGTGCTCGCTTATGGCAATCTGACAGTACTGGTCTAAAAGCTGGACTTTGCGATAATAGATTTGCCTCTTTGAGCCTGTTCCGTACTGTTCTGCATGACAAGGATCTTTAACCTGGAATGTTCCTGACAGCCCTTGTTGTCTGGATGAATCTGTTACGACGATGCATAAAGCGTGTTAAATAGTCTTGTGCTTGGGTGGTAACCCGCGGTCAATCGTATCTGTGGTGATCATATAGTCCTTTCAGCTGATAACACCCCTACAGATTTAGTACCCTGCTGCTTTATTAAAATATAGGCATTAGGGGGGAAAAAGATGTTTTTATTGCGTTCTTGGTAATCTCTGTTTTATCTATATCGTTTCCTCATGTACGTGATTAGATCTACATTTTATCTTCAATTATCTGTAATAAATTCCCCCCTGCTTAATTTTTCACACGGTAACTACCGCGCGATTGTCTCCCCATTAATAGTGCGAGACGCTTGCAAATGCACGGGTAAGAGAACATCACCCACCCTGCAACTTGCACCAGGTTTTCTTTCATGCCCTCCTAGAAATCACACACAGTGATCTATACTATGTTGCACACTAATTTCCTTCGTGAGTATATACTTCAAACTTTTCATTTTATTAAAAGCGGTTAGAGCACTAAGTAGGTAATAAAAGATTTATACTTCAACAGAAGATAATTTTTTACCTGGAATTTGTTATGAACCTTTGGTGCTAACCGAAAAAGCTGATAATGATGTACTTCTAGTGATAAAACAGCAAAATCTCTCAATCTTGTTTCTATCTATCTATCTATTGACCCTTCGAGCCGTAGCCGGCCCACAGGGCGTAGACCAAGATACTCGCTCTCTTATCTGAATTTTTGTTCTAGCAGTTTTCAATTCTTTTAAACATATTTTATCAAATCTCGCCATTTGTCTGTGTTCTGCGCAAGCAGCTCTATCTCATTGAGGGAGCCGATTCCTGCTGCTCTTGCCTCTCTCATCAATGTTCTTCTCTGTGTCTCTCTGGGTCTTCCTCTTTTCCTCTTACCCGTTGTTTCCCACATGAGGGCTTGCTTTGCTATTCGGTTATTATCTCTTCTCTTCACATGTCCAACATATGACCGTCGTCTTTTCTTTATTACTGAAGATATTAGAGCTTGATTGGCGATTTCTCTAATTTCCTCGTTTGTTTTGAATTCGTTCCACGCCATACCAAGAAATCGTGTTTTGGTCATTTGCTGATTCTTCGAAAAGTGTGCACTGAGACTTGTATGTACTTTGTATCTATTCTTGCACTGTCCTTCCTTTTGGATTTTCATCATTCCTCCTAGATCTTATGCGGAAAAAGAGCAGCTTACGTGCCAAAAAAAAAAAAAAAACCCACACACACACACAAATAAATATGAAACTATTATTTTGCATACGGATGCAATATTCAAAAAGAATTAATTCATTATTTAAGTTCCTTGAAAATAAAACAATTACAATTATGTTTCAGTTAAAGTGTACAGCATCATAAAACTATCTTAAATAAAGTCCTGTCCAAGCGTTTCTTAATGCGTATCATTATGTCTTAACTGCTTTACGTGGGAAATAAATTAAGAAACCAATATATATATAAATATATATATATATATATATATATGTGTATATATATTTATATATATATGTTTGTATATGTATATGTACTTGTTCATACATGAAACAATTTTACAAATAGAGTTGAAAAGGTTATACACCTATCAAGAATTTTAAGACGAATTTAACACGTGAGATTCATCTATGCTTTATCTGAAATAAAACAAAGGTTTCATAATGCCTTTATGGTGATGGGATATTTTAGTGTTAGCACTCACGTGTTTTCATGGTCATGACATGTTCTATAGCAGGTGTGAGCAACACTACTCCAGGCCGCACGACATTTCGAGGTGAAAATTCTGAAAATATATGAGAACCGAAGCTGTGGCGTTTTGATAATAGCGCAACAGTGGGAAGTCGACGCAGACCATTTGAAGTTCGTTTATCATTTTATCACAATGGCTTTATGGTTGGTAATATTGGCTTCAAGTTGTAATGAGAATTCACAGCATGTCACACAAAATTATCGTTCTCTATTGTCCTTAGGAAGATCGCCGCTATTCATTTTAACCTAAGATCATCATCAGGTGCTACACCCGCTGGCGATGGCGATCATGCCTATCCACACATCTCTGTTTACTGTGTCACAACGCCAGCTATTCAGTATCTTCTATACTTGTTGTCCTCGATCTCTCTTTCCTTGTGTTTGTGTTTTAAACCAAATATAAAAACTTTGCTTTTCTAATAATGTGCCCAAAAATGTCGATTGTTTTTTTTCCCTGATATTTTTGAAGCACTCTTTTTTTGTGTAGCCTCGTTGATAATTTTCTCGTTAGTCATTTTAGCTGTTCGTGAAATTCTCAATATTCTTATGAAAAATCCTATCTCTGTGGCCTTTAATAGTCTTTTCATTTGTTTGTCTTCTATCCATGATTCACTTCCATAGGTCAGAATTCGCTCTATATAGCACCTATGTACTCTCTTTCTTAATTCTATTAGCATAGACGTATTGCACAAGATGTTTCTTTATTTTTTTTTTTACAGGCACCCAAGATAACAAGATATAATCACAGTAAAGAATAAAGAACGTCACTGAATGTCACTACTTTCTCTTATTTTGTATAAACTCGACGGCAAATCCTTTTCATCGCCTCCTTAAATGAACACTCATTAAGTGGGCATAGATGTGATATGATTTACACCAAACCACACATTTTTCTTGCTTCTTTCATCCCGATACACCCGTCTTTAGTGCAGCATTTTTTGGTACCGAGTTGCCTTTCCTCTCCACCGCTGTTCTCTTGACAATTGCTTTATTGTTGCTTAGTGTTATCACGCCAATATGGAGTAGGGTATGGATAGTTATAGCTCATGGACTCTTGGCAAAATGATCAGCTATGAGTCACCGGCCGCTTTCAGCTATGCTGCTGGCAGGCTATTCGAGCCGAGTTTCACTGCGATCGTCTCATTATGCTTGTAAAAATTGTTCCCCTTACCATTTACCCATCTCTTTTCCTCTCTCCCGAATATTTATCTTCTTTACTTCTTTTATTCGTATTGTATTTTGTCCAGAACAAATACCTATTTAATTACAGCTTGTTCACTATTCGATTTACCAGACTTCCGAGTTATCTGATCGTCTAGCAGTTGTAAATTCACTTTATTGTCGACTATAGTTATAATTGCTAACTAAATCTCAGAGACAGCCCAGCATGCTTGCTCTTCTTCCTCTCGGCTGCTGTTAAAACTAACCTATAATAATTGGTATAAGACTTAATGATAGTAATTTGCACTCGTGCCTTGTAAGTGTGTCACGGAAATTTCCCGAGCCGTATAGCGAGAGCACTATGCCGGTCTGCTTTTTTGGTCATGCTTAGAACAGTTACAAAAGCATGCGTGTTTGTACAGGTTTTTATTAAGTAAGCTTTTTAAGAATCCAGAATGCGTGCCGGGACAGATTTACAAAAGGACCATGTTTAGACGCCAGTCACAAACCGTGCGTCTCACCTACGCAAGGTACGTCAATAGTACATGATCATCAAAGTATGAACGCTCATTTACTTAATTACAGGGCTGGAAGTTTAACGTGCTACGATACCTCCAGAGTACTTTGACCTATACTTAACTATCAATGATGGTTTTGCTACTTGCTTTAGACAGGAAGCGTGTTACATTTTTTTGTTGTTGTTTAAACCGTGTCTTTCCATCTACAAATCAATTTTAATAATTGGCTTAATTGTAACGAAATTGAGAAAGATGGAGGAAATATTGCATCAGGCTTTAACGGTTTGTCTCCCCTGATGAAAGATTGCTAGTGATGATAAATAAATAGGTTGTTGATTTCTAAAAGAAAAAAAAACACTCTGACAAACATGCCAAAACAGGAAAAAAAAATAACTGACTAATAATAATAAGTAGTTTGGACCACTAGGTCGAAAAAACTCACGTTTACTTTTTTTTTCAGTGTCCAATTAAAAAGGCGACACGACACACATAAATGGATAAACTCCGAATTAGTCTACATATGTAAACGGCTAGACGGTCGTATAACTTGTACAAAAGTAAGTAATAGAGAAACAATTAGTGAAAGAACTAAACGATGGCAGCATGAAGAAGTTTGTCCAGCAACTGAATAATCTCTTTTAAAACTGCACGAGCAAGTTACAACTGGTTTTTGAAAAATTGCATCGCTGAAAATACATTTGAGAATTAATAGACTAAGAAGATATAAAATACTAGGGAGAGATATTAGACTGGGAAGAGATATTAGACTACGAAGAAATAATAGACTAGGGAGAGATATTAGACTAAGAAGATATAAAAGACTAGGGAGAGATATTAGACTAAGAAGATATAAAAGACTAGGGAGAGATATTACACTGGGAAGAGATATTAGACAGATTTATAGACTAGGAACAGATAGCAGACTAGGAATAAATAATATAATATAATAGGAAGGGATAATAGACTAAGAGAGATAATAGACTAGGTACAGACAATGGACAAGTGAGCGATAGCAGACTAAGAATTGCCAGCTTTTACCTCTGAAGAAGTCCCTACAGACTACGAAATGAATTTACCGTGTTAATCCGTTTTTCCCTGGCAGCCGTCTGCACAGGGGTCCCTCGCCGCACAGGCAGATAACTCCGCCTTCGGAGGTACTCATATTTTTCCCGCCCAATTGACGTTTCAAGCCGGGCCTCGCTGCTGAGACCAGCGGTGGTTGCCGCAGAGAGAAATCACAAATACAAATCCCAACTGGTACAGCCGGGATTTGACCCCACAACCTCTCTGTCTAGAGGCCGGCGTCTTGCCTTGATGCCAACCAGTCCCCCATGCCATCATTTGAAACACCAGCATTTGTATCGCTGTAATTTGCACCACCATCAGTTACACTAGTTTTATTTTCTTCGTTATTATTTATACTAACATCATTTGTATCTGCCATTATTTCTACAGATTTTCATTGCCAGTTTTGTCCCACATCTTGCAGAGCTGTAGATTGTATCTTTAACATTGTACTATCGCCACTTGTATATCTTTCATTATGGAGTGACTATGGAGAGATTAAACGTTCTGGATGAGGCCAAAGCAAAAAGAGAGCTAATTTTCATTATTGGGAAGAAACAATCATCATTTTTTGGCCACGTAATGGGAATGGAACAGCAGGAATATATTGTAAAAACTGGGAACATTGAGGAAGGGCGAGAAAGAGGGAAGCAACGAGAAAAGATAACCAGACAGTTTAAGAGAATGGCTTGGCAGAAAGTCAACAACAGAAATGATAAATAACTGTCGAGATCAAAAGTTGTGGAGAGACATGATCACCTACGCCAGCAGGCCCGGCACTTGATGATGATGATGGAGAGATTATGGAACCACATATGGAGACACTGCAAATAAATGGAGATATCAGGAACCTTGAACTGATTACCGACTTCTTTTAGAATCATCAGTGTGAAAGCAAATGAAGATGTGAAAGGACTGCATGGCAATAACTGATTACCACTTGACTAATCGATCTCACTGCAATTATGCCTGACTCATAGGTTGATCCGGTAATAACATCAACATTGCTGCTATTTATAACGACTCCGTTCATAAAAATATATGAATTATAACTGATTAAGATCCTATCCTACACGCATGCGCGCGTGGTAATTCTGGTTAAATGGTTCAGGGTCGAACAGTGAAGGCATCCAGGTTGGATGAGTTAATTTGAAAGTTGTAGATTGTGTATAGTTTAGTTTACTTTAGTTCAGTTTAGTTTAGATCATATCATCTTCTAAACTAAGTTAAACTAAACTAAACTGCTGTTTCCGGTTGTTTCCAAAATGAAGGAATTATTTTTATCCGGCTTGGTAATGAACCATTGATCAGTGGTCTAACAAGCCACTATCGTAAAAACGATTTTGTTAATGAAACGTAGACCTGATACAGAATGTGTAAATTAGCAGTAGAAGACAAATGGTGAGATTTGATAAAATATCTTTAAAAGAATTAAAAACTGCTAGAACAACACAATTTAGATAAGAGAGGGAGTATCTTGGTCTACGCCCTATGGGCCAGCTACAGCTCGAAAGGTCAATAGATAGCTAGATAGATAGATATCATCTTCATTGCACAAAGGACAACTCCATAGTTCTGAAATCCCCCTCCTCGGCACGTTCCCGTAATATGATGCACGCACACCATACACTAGAGAAAGCACTGAAGCTCAGATCCATGAACTTCGCAGCTACACAGCGAAGACTTTGACCCTAACTTCCTTATTCGCCCTTTATTACGTGAGTGGCAGGCGACAGTGCTCTATATTTCCCTGGCCGCATTCAGGATCCTGACAACCGCCTGGACGAAGGTATTGCAGCAATTTGTAGGCTACGACACAACGCAACAAAGTTTATTTAATGTCCTTTGAAGGCAGATGATGAAGAATCAAAATTAGTAATCATCAAGAAAGGAGAAGCAGAAGAGGTAGAAGAAAAAAAGGAGGAAGAAGACGAAGAGGGAAGAATAAGGGGAAGAATAAGAGGAAGGGGAAGAATAAGGGGAAGAAGTAGAAGAAGAGGAAGAATAAGGGGAAGAAGAAGAAGAAGAGGAAGAAAAAGTAGAAGAGGAAGAAGAAGAAGAAGAAGAAGATGAAGTAGAAGAGGAGGAAGAAGAAGAAGAAGAGGAAGAGGAAGAAGAAGTAGAAGAGGAAGAAGAAGAAGAAGAAAAAGAAGAAGAAGAGGAAGAAGAAGTAGAAGAAGAAGAAGAAGAAGAGGAAGAAGATGTAAAAGAGGAAGTAGAAGAAAAAGGAGAGAAGAAGAGGAGGAAGAAAAAGTAGAAGAGGAAGAAGAAGAGGAGGAAGAAAAAGTAGAAGAGGAAGATGAAGAAGAAGAGTTAGAAGAAGTAGAACAGGAAGAAGAAGTAGAAGAGGAAGAAGAAGAAGAAGAGGAAGAAGAAGTAGAAGAGGAAGAAGAAGAAGAAGGAGAGGAAGAAAAAGTAGAAGAGGAAGAAGAAGAAGAAGAAGTAGAAGAGGAGGATGAAGAAGAAGAAGAAGAAGAGGAAGAAGAAGTAGAATAGGAAGAAGATGAAGAAGAAGAGGAAGAAGATGTAAAAGAGGAAGTAGAGGAAAAAGAAGAAGAAGAAGAGGATGAAGAAGTAGAAGAGGAAGAAGAAGAAGAAGAGGAAGAAAAAGAATAGGAAGAAGAAGAAGAAAAGGCAGAGGAAGAAGAAGAATAGGAAGAAGAAGAAGAAAAGGCAGAAGAGGAAGAAGAAGAAGAGGAAGAGGAAGAAGAAGAATAAGAAGAGGAAGAAGTAGAAGAGGAAGAAGAAGGGCAAGAAGAAGAAGAAGAAGAAGTAGAAGAGGAAGAAGAAGGGCAAGAAGAAGAAGAAGAAGAAGTAGAAGAGGAAGAAGAAGGGCAAGAAGAAGAAGAAGAAGAAGAAGAGGAAGAAGTAGAAGAGGAAGAAGAAGGGGAAGAAGAAGAAGAAGAGGAAGAATTAGAAGAGGAAGAAGAAGGGGAAGAAGAAGAATAGGAAGAAGAAGAAGAAGAAGAGGAAGGAGAAGAAGAAGAGGAAGAAGAACAGGAAGAAGAAGAAGAAGAAGAAGAAGAGGAAGAAGTAGAAGAGGAAGAAGAAGGGGAAGAAGAAGAAGAAGAAGAAGAAGAAGAAGAAGAGGAAGAAGTAGAAGAGGAAGAAGAAGGGGAAGAAGAAGAAGAAGAAGAAGAGGAAGAAGTAGAAGAGGAAGAAGAAGGGGAAGAAGAAGAAGAAGAAGAAGAGGAAAGAGGAAGAAGTAGAAGAGGAAGAAGAAGGGGAAGAAGAAGAAGTAGAGGAAGAAGTAGAAGCGGAAGAAGAAGGGGAAGAAGAAGAAGAAGAAGAAGAAGAAGAAGAAGAAGAAGAAGAAGAGGAAGAAGAAGAAGTAGAAGAAGAGGAAGAAGTAGAAGAAGAAGAGGAAGAAGTAGAAGAAAAGGCAGAAGAAGAAGAAGAAGAAGAAGAAGAAGAAGAAGAAGAAGAAGAAGAAGAGGAAGAGGAAGAAGAAGAGGAAGAAGTAGAAGAAAAGGCAGAAGAAGAAGAAGAAGAAGAAGAAGAAGAAGAAGAAGATGAAGTGATACTCCAGCTAATCTGAAAGACTGACAGTGTACATTACAATCAATTTCTAACTAAACTAATTCACAAAGAGTCATATTTAATGTCTGATGCTTTTGTTTGCAAATTCTCTGCATCTTAAAATCGCAAAACACAAAAGTACCGTACATGTTTGTTGAACTTCTAATACATAAAGTTGATACAATCTTGAAAATACACTTTCTGTTTTAAACCCCAAGAAAACAAGATAAGAGAGACATCATCTGAAATGATACCATTTCAAACATTTTTTTTACCCTGAAAGTCTAGCGTCCGGACATCGCCGGGAAGTGATCAAGGTAGTCCAAGATTGATTATCCTTCATCCATTTCAAGAGAAATCGATAAGACTTTTCTTTCTCCCCCTCCCCTCCCCCTCCCCTACTTCTCCTTCGCTTGCTTCAAACTTTCCTGGCTGCAAATTGGCTCCAATCACTTGCGAGCCTTTATGCCAAAGCTGAGATTACTTCTCAGCCTGTCCTTCTTTACTTCAAGCAACCCCACCCACATATAAATCGTTCCCAGCAATCTTCCTCCATCCCCCAGCATTCTCTCTTACTGTAAAGACCCTAATATTGAGCGGTAAACCTAGCATCAGTTCGACCGCCCATTCGACCGTTCGGAATTGAAATCCGATGGCTTGTATTCAACAGGCGAATTTTTACCGAGAATTGTAGAATTAATTGACTCCTGTCTGAAGACTAAGTGGAATTTATTCATTTGTATAAGTTTCTCATGCGGCACGCAATCAGGCCATTAGTAGGTCGACCAGCGACAAGATAAAGAGGCTTCAGGGAAACGACAATTGTAGCACTGTGTTATCATGGGAGAAAACGAATTATTTGATAGAGGGAACGATATTTATTTGCGTTCATCTTAATGATTTCCTCCAGGGATCTTTTTTATGTTCTGTTTCCGTTTCTTTGACTTTTTTTTCTGTTTTTAACAAAGCATTTTATTTTATTTCATTTTGTTGTTGTTTTTTTTGTTTTTATAATGAGGAGAGTTTCAGTTTCACGTTGACTGGCCTTGACGAGAATAGAGTTATTTGAAAGAAGTCCAGTAATGGCGAATGGGCAGGTTAAAGCGTGTAGAGGTAAGGGACAGGTTAATGTGTGTGGGTATGGGACAGGTTAATATGTGTGGGTAAAGGACAGGTTAATGTGTGTGGGTAAGGGGCAGCAGGTTAACATGTGTGGGTAAGAAGCAGGTTAACGTATAAGGGTAAGGGGCAGGTTGACATGAGTTGGAAAGCGGCACGTTAACGTTTGTGGGTAAAGTTCAGGTTTACATGTGTGGGTAAGGAGCAGGTTAACGTGTGGGGGTAAGGGACAAAAGGAATTTTAAAAAAAACAATTATTATTAAATATCGGGCAGGAAACAAAGAAATAGAAAGAAATATAAAGACACACAGTCCTTCTTCTCAAGCATTGGAAGAAGAAATCAACTGAAAATACATCAGCAAACATTTTATTTGTATTTTGTTATAAGCCTTTTAAGTTTCAAATGAAGGAGCTATTTTGTTTATAATCTTCTTTTAAACTTCAAATGAATACATCGTTGTATTTGTTAACTTCTTATGCAGTTCGCCATACGACTCTTCATAGCCTGCCATTAAAAAAAAAAAACGCTAACCAGGCCTAATTGCGTTCAGTTTTCGTTTATAGCAAAATACGATATTTTTCGCTTTTCGGTCTAGCCCATCCGACATATTCGGAGTGCAATGGTAATGACCAGCAAATAACTCAATAACTCAATAACCCAATAACTCAATAACTCAATAACCCGTCCGACTTCAGCAATGCATTCTAAGTACAGTTTACATAGTTCTTCGATCCTAACTAACTTGACTAGACTGGTTAGTCTTTTTTCCAGCCATATGGCAGGGATGGAGGAGAATCTTGGTCAGTTCTTGTTCACTGGTCTTGATTGAGTTATTGATTTATTTGCGGGTCATCATCATTGCACTCTGAACATATTCCTAGGTGCTCAGATTCCCTCCTTAGCAAGTCCCGCAGTGTCCAGTAACTGACGACTCCAGTTCTGTGTTGGTTGATAAGCCTTCTTATATGCCCACAAAGTTTCTCGTTTCTGGCTGTGCCCATCTTAAACCCCGTCTCTTTCATCCGATGGAGTGATGTGGACTCATGGTTGTCGAAGTCCTATGCCCTTCCCACATCTCGGAGGGTGTAGATGATGCCCGCTCGATTGGTTGACCGTCTTCAACAATAGCGCTGTTAGTCAACCAGTTCGCTCTTTCATTTCACCGTACTCCCGCATGTCCAGGGACGTAGGCAAAGGTGACCCTACGTATTTTTGACTCTCCTGATATAAATAGTAACTTGCTGTTTCCAGGTACTAATTGTCGTTTTGGCCACTTTTACAAAAAAAAAAACAACGTTTATCTCATTAAGTTTCCAATCAATTTAATTATCATCATCATCATTGTGTGTCTTCTCCGCATCGAAGGTTGGCTACCATGGAGCGCCATTCCACTCTGTCTCTTGCTTTGATGGTGCAGACTGTTATAGGCTGACTTGTCCATCTTTTGATGTTACTCATCCATGTTAGTCTTGGTCTGCTTATACCTCTTTTACCTTGTATTTTCCCCCTCTAATATTACTTTTATTAGACTGTTGTGTCTTTTAACATGACCAAAATATTTCATTTGTCTTGCTCTAATTGTGTTTAGTAGTTCTTTTTTCACCCTTAGTCGTCCTAAAACTTCCTCGTTTGTTTTCTTTTCTTTCCATCCAATTCTACCTATTCTTCTATAAATCCACATTTCAATTTAATTATAGGTGGGATAAAGGCTGTAGATTTTGTTACACCACACCTTCCAAAACAAATAAGTACCAATCGGGATCAACCTTGGTTTGTTCACAGTAACTTTTAATACCAAACTGGGAGTTATGATAACAGTACAGTTTTACAGTTTTAAATTAATGAAAATTGTAATGCTTTGAAGTAATGAAAATGTCAAGTTCCAACGTAATAAAGAATATCAACTTTTGAAGTAGTGACTGCAAAAAGCTGCTTGATAGCTAGGTCAAGTTTTAAAGTACTGAAAACTGTAAAGTTTTGAAGTAGCGATTATAGTCAAATGATAAAATAATGAAAACAGTCAAGTTTTGAAGTAGTGATTATAGTCAAGTGTTAAAATAACGTAAACAGTCAAGTTTTGAAGTAGCGATTATTGTCAAATGTTAAAATAACGAAAACAGTCAAGTTTTAAAGTAGCGATTATAGTCACATTTTAAAATAATGAAAACAGTCAAGTTTTGAAGGAGCGATTATAGTCACATTTTAAAATAATGAAAACAGTCAAGTTTTGAAGTAGTGATTATAGTCAAATGTTAAAGTAATGAAAGCAATCAAGTTTTGAAGTGCTGAACACAGTGCCCGGTTAAAGAAACGTTGACGTCCATTTATGAACTATATGATTTCATGTAAATAATAAACGAATAGGTATACTAGTTGTTCTGATTGTTTTAGGATAATCATCACTTCAGACCTGGGCAAATCCATAGGTGATCCGATATCACCTTCTAGAATTTCGAGACAATTCGAGAACACTCACCCACGTGCACGAACTCCGTAGCACGGCCAACTGTGCTTCAACCGTCGATACCTTGCATAGCTGAAGACGTCACAATTTTGGGAGATTTCAGGAAAATCCTCTCAGCCAGCAGGCCTTAGTAAAACTATGGTTGGCTGTAGCTAGACATCTGATCTCACTACCCAAGAGATCAGGAAAGGGTAACATCTCGATGTAACCAAAGATTGCACTAGTAAATTAAAATAACACCCTGACACATATACATCAAACAAAAGATAAGGAATTGCAAACAAAATACTTATAATGTATGCCATATGTTATGAGTTTCTTGATTCTTAGTTAGGCTACAAGACGTTAGGGTTGTTGGCCGGGTGTGTCTTGCTATTTATGTGTCTGTCCCTTCTGTGTTTTGCAAGTCATTGTACAATTTATCTTATTATATCAAGTAATGAAAATAAGCACCGTATTAGAAAGTCCTGCTTTTATGTAATAAGGCGTTCTATTTCAGATAGAATGTCCTGCTTTTATGTAATAAAACCTGCTATTTAAGATTGAATGTCCTGCTTTTATGTAATAAGGGGTTCTATTTCAGATAGAATGTCCTGCTTTTATGTAATAAAACCTGCTATTTAAGATAGAATGTCCTGCTTTTATGTAATAAAACCTGCTATTTAAGATAGAATGTCCTGCTTTTATGTAATAAAACCTGCTATTTAAGATAGAATGTCCTGCTTTTATGTAATAAAACCTGCTATTTAAGATATAATGTCCTGCTTTTATGTAATAAGGCGTTCTATTTCATATAGAATGTCCTGCTTTTATGTAATAAGGCGTTCTATTTCATATAGAATGTCCTGCTTTTATGTAATAAGGCGTTCTATTTCAGATAGAATATCCAGTTTTTATGTAATAAGGCGTTCTATTTCAGATAGAATATCCTGTTTTTATGTAATAAGGCGTTCTATTTCAGATAGAATATCCTGTTTTTATGTAATATGGCGTTCTATTTCAGATAGAATCTCCTGCTGGTTCTTTTAATAACCTAGCATATGGTCTATATATGACTAGGCCGTGCTCAGTATCACGTATTTCTGGTTCTAAATGTGTCTATTAATTTTGTAGTTAATTTAGTCTGCTTTTGAATCTATTTATGTTCATTTCACTTTAACCACGTATTACAATGCGATCATATTGTGTCAATGTAATTTATAATTTTTAAAAGTGGGGAGGGGGTAGATAATAGGTAAAAATTAATGATTTTTCGCCAAAAAAAAAATATAGTCTGAGTTACGTTTTTACCTAACTTTTTTTCACTTTAACTATTTTTTGTTCAATTTACCTAAATTTTTTGTCACTTCACCTAATTTGTTTCACTTTACCGATCTTTTTTTCCTTTACCTAACGTTTTTCACTTTACTGAACTTTTTTCACTTAAGAAATGTATTGTAATCGACCTTTTTTCTCATCAGATTTACACGTGAATCAGATAAAGAAATATTGTTTGTTTTTTTGCTGTCACCAAATTTATATCTCTTGCGAAGTCCCGGGGGACAAAATTTTGCATGAAAAGCACCTTTTCCTATTTTTCCTACCAGGTGTCCCTCGCTATACAGGCAGATATTCTCTACTTCAGAGTTCCTCTCAAATTTGAATCGTCTCTAGTTTTGACGTTTTAGAAACATTTTGACCATCAATTTTACTCTGGCAGCGATTTTCAACCACCGATGGTTCATTAACGTGCACAGAATGCACATTGACCTTCTTCTTGCTGCCAGGGAAAAATGGATTAACACGCAAAATTCAGGTCCTAGTCTCTAGGGGCTTCCCCAGAGATGAAAGCTGGCGAAAGCAAAAAGACCATTTCTTTATGGCGTTTTTCGAGATTGCGAGACACCGGATCTTACTAACCAGAGATCGTGGTAACGATAGAGTCACGAAGAAACAACGGATAAGAAGTGAAAACATCCCACCGTCTATTGCAGGATTCGAACCCAAGACTTTCTACGCCAGAGGCCGATGTCTTACCGACGTGTAAACTACCCAGCCCTATTCCCCCACCCCTCGTCCCAATATATATTTCAAGTATATAAGATGAGGGAAGCCGAGGGAGGGTCGCGGCTGGTGTACTGTGAATGTGATATCTCATTTCATTCTCCTGTTCTAGGTTAAGCCGATCTTAAATAAAGACCCGAATTTGTCTCTGGGAAAGAAAGACGACCTGACGTAGTGCTGCTAATTACGTGTTCTTAAAATTTGTTGATGGCCCATTAAAAATATGTGAGAAATAACACCATATTCTGTTATGTCATATTCGAGACGTATCAAAGTTATTGCACCTTCTGTTTTTTTCTAAAACCTTTATGTGTTTCCTGTTTATTTTTCTTGCTTAATGATTACATCAGACGAAAGGTGCATTAAGGAAATTAGAAATCAACAGCAAAATAGCACAGGGCAACGTTGCATTTCAGAAAACGAAAAACATCTTGTGCAACAAGTCATGGAAGTGACAAATAGAGTTTATCGGTTCTATTTAGAGCCCATGCTAACCTATTGAAAGGAGAATCACGGAAAGTAGATAAAGAAATTAAAAGGTGATTAGAGGCCACAGAGAAGCTAATTCTCTAATAGATATAGATAGTTCCCTGGGGAGCTAAAAAGATTAACGAGGAAATTCTCAATGAGGTCAACACAAAAAGAGAGTTCATAATAAACATCAGGAATAAATAATAAACATGTTTCGGGCATATCATGAGAAGAGGAAAATTGGAATAGAGTTACTGAGTTATTTGCGGGTCATCATCACCGCACTCAGAACACTGTTGCTTGATAAGCCTTCTTACACGCCCACTAAGTTTCTCGTTTCTGGCTGTGCCCATCTTAACTCCCATCTCTTTCATCCGATGGAGTGACGTGGACTCATGTTTGTCAAATTCCTGTACCCTTCCAACATCTCGGAGAGCATTGATGATGTCCTCCCGATCCATTGGTTGACTGTCCTCAACAATAGCACAGCTAGCCAACCTATTCGCGCTTTCATTTCCACGTACTCCCGCATGTCCTGGGACGTAGGCAAATATGACCTTTGGTATTTTTTACTTCTGCAATGACTCTACCCAGTGCATGCGTCAGCGCTCGCCTCCACAAACGAATAGCTAATTTATCACACCACCCACACACATAACTAATGTGTCATACCACTCACAAATAACCAGTGTGTCACACCACACTCAAATAACCAGTTTGTCACACCACTCACATATAGCTAGTTTGAAACACCATACTCAAATAACCAGTTTGTCACACCGCACTCTAATACCTAGTTTGTCACACCACACTCAAATAACCAGTTTGTCATACCGCACTCAAATAGCTAGTTTGTCACACCACATTCAAATGACCAGTCTGTCATACCGCACTCAAATAGCTAGTTTGTCACACCACACTCAAATAACCAGTTTGTCATACCGCACTCAAATAGCTAGTTTGTCACACTACACTCAAATAACCAGTTTGTCATACCGCACTCAAATAGCTAGTTTGTCACACCACACTCAAATAACCAGTTTGTCATACCGCACTCAAATAGCTAGTTTGTCACACCACACTCAAATAACCAGTTTGTCATACCGCACTCAAATGCCAGTTTGTCACACCACACTCAAATAACCAGTTTGTCATACCGCACTCAAATGCCAGTTTGTCACACCACACTCAAATAACCAGTTTGTCATACCGCACTCAAATGCCAGTTTGTCACACCACACTCAAATAACCAGTTTGTCATACCGCACTCAAATGCCAGTTTGTCACACCACACTCAACTAAATAGATCCAGTACCATCCAGACCCTACTCTACCTGTTCGCTATGCCTCTAGCACAGACCACAGCCAAATATAGTTTTGCACTGTCCCGCGGGTAGAACATAAAACCGGAAAATCATCCAACTTGCGTGACGTTTTCAGTTACAGGAGCTTTATACGACTGACCTTATTCTACTCGCAACCGTACCTGCTTGCACAGTTAAAATCTTCGTGGTAGTTGGGGATTTTCACGGGATTTCTTTCAGCCCGCAGGCTTGTGTAAGTCAACAGCCAACTTAAAGATTAACTATCCAATCATGTAGAAGTCATCCAGTGAACGTCAGAAAGAGAAAGAAACGCGGATATTATTTTTTGAGATAAGAACAACTAAAATATCAAAGTCAAACAACTGTTCTTCTTCTTCTTTCCTTCCTCATTTGCCTTTCAGCGTCAAGGGGAGATATAACTTGCGGTCTTTTGCTCTTCTGTTCGCCTCTGCTGCTGTTATGTTTCCTATTGCTTCTAGTATTCTGTCGATTCATCTTTTTCGTGGTCGACCCTTGGGTCTGGTATTCTCGCAACGTTTATTGAAAGGCTCGTTGTGTTGTGTTTTGATCTTTCTGCCGTGGCACGTGGCCAAACCATTTTATCTGTTGTTTCTTTATATATTCTATGGCGGGGGGCTATTCCTAGCCTTTTTCTCAGTTCTTCATTTCTGATCTTATCTCTCAGACTGTTTCCTGTCAATCGTCTGACGCGTTTCATCTCAGTAGAGGTTATTTTTCTTATTGTTCTTGCATCTAGGGTCCTGGACTAACATTGATTGCACAACTTTGTGATGAAGATTGTATTCAAACAGCTGTGGTGAGTACAATTCACTTATCTCATAAAAGACATTCACCTTTTCTATTAGTGAGTGAGTTTGCTAAAGAACCAAAGATATTCTCATTTTTCTCAACAATCCCAAAGGATTTTCTCATACACACAATCTCATCTCGTCTTTCCTTGACCTCACAAATGGCTTCTCCAGGCAAATCAGTGCTTAATGGGACCAATTGCTGGTGCTGTCACTCTGCCTTGTACCCTCGAGAATCCGAAACGCGAGAGAGCTCTCTGAGTAATGTTTTCATTCTATTCGCCCTCGTTTCCAACCGTTTAGTCAAGTGTCGACAGAGGTTATCTCCTGATGCCCTTTTGCTAATCAGGGCATGCTCAATGACGCCTTCTTTAACCTCGACAGTCTCAATATCCTTTACAGTTGTTTCTTCTTGCACTTTGAAATCCAGTATAAGAAACCCACTGATAATGTTGAGTGTATCAGAAAAGAATCAAATATAGATACATAGAGAGAGAGAGAGAGAGGAAGCGATTGATGATATAGTCTAGTAAAAATAAAGAATTGTCCCCACGCCATGGGCTAATGTGTATGTGAAACTATGGTGTTAGTCATAATTGCTTTTTTTCATCATAAAGTGACATTTTATTTATAACACTGGAAGCTTTGTAATATTTATAGATAAGGTCGTTCTCAGTCTATTCCATTCCTCTCATTCTCAACATTGGTATTTGATTAAAGTGGTATCAATTTGTTGCACGAAACATAAACTTATTATTTTTAAAAAATTAAAGTGCATATTTATCTCTAAATGATATTTTAGTAATTAGTACTCATAACAAAAAAAAAAAAAAAAAAGGTATCAACGAAATCGAGTGGTATCACATCAGACCGCCAAACAAAATAAGAGGTAATCACTTTCAGAAGCTATATGATCCCCTAAACCCAGTTGATCTAAAGACATGTCGCTACAGCCAACAGGTGGATGTGAACTCGAAACTTTCTGACCAATAACTAGCGTACTAAACAACCAACAACCGGTATGATATACGGACTTGTACGCCCAAGTAACGGGTATGATATACAGACTTATAATACATAAAAACCTGTGTGATATACAGACTTGTACCACCCATCAACATGTATGATAAACAGACTTGTACCACTCACAAACTTGTATGATAGACAGACTTGTACCACCCACCAACCTGTATAATAGACAGACTTGTACCACCCACAAACTTGTATGATAGATAGACTTGTACCACCCACCAACCTGTATAATAGACAGACTTGTACCACCCACCAACCTATATGATATACAGACTTGTACCACCCATCAACATGTATGATAGACAGACTTGTACCACCCACCAACCTATATGATATACAGACTTGTACCTCCCACCAACCTGTATAATAGACAGACTTGTACCTCCCACCAACCTATATGATATACAGACTTGTACCACCCATCAACATGTATGATAGACAGACTTGTACCACCCACAAACGTGTATGATAGACAGACTTGTACCTCCCACCAACCTGTATAATAGACAGACTTGTACCACCCACCAACCTATATGATATACAGACTTGTACCTCCCACCAACCTGTATGATATACAGATTTGTACCTCCCACCAACCTGTATGATATACAGACTTGTACCAACCACTAACCTGTATGATAGATAGACTTGTACCACCCACCAACTTGTATGCTAGACAGACTTGTACCACCCACCAAGCTGTACGATAGACATACTTGTATCACCTACCAACCTGTATGATAGACAGACTTGTACCACCCACCAACCTATATGATAGACAGATTTGTACCACCCAACAGCCTGTATGATAGACAGATTTGTACCACCCAACAGCCTCTATGATAGACAGACTTGTACCACCCAACAGCCTGTATGATAGACAGACTTGTACCACCCAACAGCCTCTATGATAGACAGATTTGTACCACCCAACAGCCTGTATGATAGACAGACTTGTACCACCCAACAGCCTGTATGATAGACAGACTTGTACCACCCAACAGCCTCTATGATAGACAGACTTGTACCACCCAACAGCCTGTATGCCTGTATGATAGACAGACTTGTACCACCCAACAGCCTGTATGATAGACAGACTTGTACCACCCAACAGCCTGTATGATAGACAGACTTGTACCACCCAACAGCCTGTATGATAGACAGACTTGTACCACCCAACAGCCTGCATGATAGACAGACTTGTACCACCCAACAGCCTGTATGATAGACAGACTTGTACCACCCAACAGCCTGTATGATAGACAGACTTGTACCACCCAACAGCCTGTATGATAGACAGACTTGTACCACCCAACAGCCTGTATGATAGACAGACTTGTTCAGTACAAATCAAGATTGTGATCAATATCTCCATGGTAACGATATCTCGTAGCACATGCTGTTCTTAAGAAATGAAGTTATAAGTTTCCTCGCCCGTGGCTACAACATTTAAAGGGGATGATCACTTCTCTTCCTCGATGTTATTACCTTCATTATTTCGATTCCTACTGTAGAATAGAAAGTGATTTCACAGTATTGACAAGAGACCTGCTTTATCATCGTATGAGACAAGCCGCTTACATAATTTTTGAGTGGTAAAAAGACAATAGCATCGCCGATGTTAATTAAATGGGACATGAAGGTTGGATTAATTGTCGTTTCATTATCTTGAGAAAGTTTTAATAACGTTTCATTTTCAACAAATTAAGCAGTTTTATGGTAGTCAACAGTATTCTCTATTTACTTTATGTATGAAAGGATACAAGTAGTATACTAGTGTAAGAATTACATAAGGATACAACTTCATGGCAATTAGCAATATGTAGCTATTGAGTCTCTGCCTACGAATGAGGAAGAAAATAATATAGTCGCAATCACCTCACGCATGTCGTAAGAGGAGATTAAGGACGTTGAGGTCAGTATTCGGCGGTGTTTCGGAGTTCGTACACCTAACCTGAAGCTTTTTTCGGTGTTTTCGCTAGTGTGTGGAGAACGTGCATACTGTCATACGTATTGAGAAGTGGATCTGAGCAATATGGAATTGTATATTGTGCGATAAAGATGAACTATCAACTAAACTAACCAAAAATCAATTCTTATTTCTAAGTATAATAATTTATATAGTAATAATAAAGTATTATATAGTGAAGAAACGTTATTTTCGACTTTTCATTCTTATTACACTAAGATACGTTATCTGCGACCAAAACCCCAAAACATTTACATCATCAAGATATTTGGGGCATCGTGTATATGTCTTCCATCCTTCTCGCCAAGTGGCGTATAGGGAATATGGTGTTAGTGACCATACATTTTACAGACCTTAGGCACATTATTTTTGGGGTAACCTGGTCGGTATTACGTCCATGCCGCTCTACTTTCCCAGAAAAAAATCCGGTACCCATTTAAGGCTGGGTAAACCCGGATACGTCGGTCAGGAACGAACCCGACCTCTAGTCCTTTGTAGTCCAGTTCACTAACCACTGAGCTAACGCGGCTCCCATCTATCAACTAAACTAACCAATAATCAATTCTTATTTCTAAATATGATAATTATATTATATAGTGAAGAAACAATATTTTCGACTTTGTATTCTTATTATGTTTTGCTTTCGCCCAATGCTTGCTCCTCTTTCTTGCAAACCTATTACAATGTGACTTTAATGGACGTAATTTGCGTTTGTTCGTTGTTACACTAAGACACGTTATCTGCGCTCCCCGCCCCAAAACATGTGCATCATCAAGATATTTGGGGTATCGTTTGTCTGTCTTCCATCATATAACCTAACAAAAGTAAATTAAAGTACCACCGTACCAGCAAGTGACGTATAGGGAATATGGTGTTAGTGACCATAATTTTTACAGACCTTCGGCACATGATTTTTGAGGTAATGTGGTCGGTATTACGCCCGTGCCGTTTTATTTTCAAAAAAAAAAAAAGCCGGTACCCATTAAAGACTGGGTGAACCTGAAGCCGTCGGTTGGGATCGAATACAACCCCTTGTTCTTTCTAGTCCAGTTCACTAACCACTGAGCCATCGCCGATCCTGACATACTCGGTTATTATGTAAGTTCCTTTTTCAAAGCCAACGCGGGGAGATGGAATAGAATCTTGGTCAATTCTAGTTTACTGCCTCTGACACCAACAATCAGCTAATAATCGCTGATTGGTTTAAAAGCTGTGGCATTCGAAGACTCATGTATAGTTTTAAAATAGCAGATGGGAATAGTTCAAAATGAGGGTAGGAAGACAAGCTGCAAATAAATAATTAATTTGTGCAAAGAAATGATTGAGAACAAAATTAGAAGTGGAAATTCTTCTTTCTCTAACAACTACTTATCTTCATTGTTCGCCCTTGTTTCTTTGTTATTTGCTTACGTCAGCTTTGTGAAGTCCCTCAGGACTAACTTTTACATGAATTACATTTTTATTACCTATTTTTCACACCAGTACCATTGTGCTCATATGTCCCTCGCCATACAGGCAGGTATTCTCTGACTTCAGAGGCACTCTATATTATTTTTCTTTCTTTTATTGTCGCGAGTTTTGACGCATTTAAGGGATATTTTTTCCTAGAAATTTTGATCCAAAAGTCGGCTCTGTTTAGGTCTACTCCTTCCAACTTCCAAAGGTACTTTAACGTGCACGGAATGCAAACAGGATCTTCTGTCTCCCCCCCCCCCTTATCCGAGAGAGCAAGACATAGAATCTCACTACCTAGCCACCGGAAGAGAAGTCCACAATGAAACTGCAAATTGTGAAAATAAAAAATTCCCACCACTTGTGGTGAGATTCGAACCCGCGACCTTCGTTCTGAAGAGGTAACATCTTTCGTCTAGACCATCCAGCCCCTGCTTGCGCTTAAAAGTATTTGCTTGTAGATGCGCTTTATTATGGATTACAGATCTGCGCCTTTGAGCTCAACATATCCGTTTTCAGCTCAACGTTTATGAGCAGCGGGTTGCCTACGCACTCACTTGGTCAGATTTACTATGGTGTTAGGGGCGGGGTAGCAGGAGCTTGATTTAATGTTAACTCAAACTGAGGCTAACAATCAGCTGTCAGTCGCTCACCGCATTCATCCCTGGTGCTGTCAGGCCCCTCGGCTCTCATTGTAAGCAACTGAAAAATAGTAAATGCCCTTGTCTAGGATATATCATATCCGATAGCACGGCCAGGGAGCCTCTAACTGGCTATGAGTGGTGACCTGGCCTACTGAGACCTTCTCGACCTCCAACTGGCTATGGGTGGTGACCTGGCCTACTGAGATCTCCTCGACCTCCAACTGGCTATGGGTGGTGACCTGGCCTACTGAGATCTCGACCTCCAACTGGCTATGGGTGGTGACCTGGCCTACTGAGATCTCCTCGACCTCCAACTGGCTATGGGTGGTGACCTGGCCTACTGAGATCTCCTCGACCTCCAACTGGCTATGGGTGGTGACCTGGCCTACTGAGATCTCCTCGACCTCCAATGAAAACCTTAAGGCCCAGCAAGTCTAACCAGAGATTTCTTTTTTCTGGGAAGACGGCACTGGCGTAATATTGACTGCATTGCCCACTAATTTGACAACGTACATACACAATATGGGCAGTAACATTATATTGGATCATCATCATCAGGTGCCATGGCGGTTGCATTTGGATAAGCTGTTCAATATGTTTTCTCTTGGTTTTCCTCTGCTATTCATTCCATTCATTCTGTCTGTTGTTATAATATTCTCGATATCTTCTTTTCGCATGACATACCCAATATATGTAGATTGTCATTTCCTTTTGATTTTGATGACATATCTGGTTTCTCCAACTCGTTTTAAACATTCTACATTTACAGTTTTTGCTATGCATGCAATTCGTGGTATTCTTCTGATAAACAACATCTCAGCTGTCTATAATATTCTTTGTGTAATCTTATCGTCCATGACTCGCTTCCAGATAGTAGAAAGGTTAGATGTAGCATTTTAGGGCACGTTTTCTAACATTAATATTGGATAAGGGGGGGGCGATCTTATTTGCTCACACAGTTCCTTTTCGCTTGGTCAGTCGGATAAGACTCTTTTCAGAACAACGAGGAGAAGATAAGGAGACTTGGGGTAAACATTGTCTCGCTGAACCTGACACCTGCAGTCAGTATAGTAAATTGTTATCAAACAATTCACTATGCAGCGAATGCTATTCCCATTTTGGTAATGATGCGTATTCACTTTATCTTTGCCAACATATCTCCCAAAATTCGAGCATCTATGAACAGTCGGTAGCAATAGTTATTCCCATGCTCCTCCTTCAAGTCGCCCATGCTGCTAGCTCGTCGACTTCGCGTCATTAAACACGAGAAGCTCTTTGGTTTGCGTGCGCACAATGATTTCCCATTAACTTCCACCCAACACGGACACGATCCGGGTCTTTCTCTGGTCTTCACCGGTCGCTCGCCAGTTGTAATTAATCAATTTTCGAGGCTGCTCACGAGGGCTTGGATAAAGAACGCGCCGAGATGCTGAGATAAAAAGAGGGCATTACACCATGTTAGAGGGTGCTTTAGATTGCAAAGTTTTGAGGAGATAACTACAACTCATTAATAACTTGGCGCACGCGACTTCACATCTTTGGGCCATTCAGCGTTTAGATAATAGGCAGTGCACTATTTGACCTATAGAAAAAGAGTGTCTGCACTCGAGTTTATTTGCCGACGATCGCATGTTTTAACAAAGAAAAGTAAGAATCGACTTGGGTTGAAATGACATACACACCAGGGATTCACAACTTTTTCGCCCCAAGACCCCTGCTGTTTCTAAATGGCATATTTCAGTATTTTAACTCTCTCTCTCTCTCTTCTTGCGAGTGTATATATATATATATACATATATATATATATATATTTATATATATATTATATATATATATATATATATATATATATGCGTGTGTGTGTATGTGTAACTATGTATGTGTTTTATCACGTATAATTATTAATTAAGTTTTTGGTTGAGATAGCAACGGTCTATTATACGACTTTGCAACACGTGCCGACAATGACAGTTGTATTCAAGTTGCCACTTCTAGTATAAACTACACATGTAAATGCTGTGTAATTTGTCGCTTGCAAGGGTATACACTAATCTGGTCTATTGACCATACTGATCATGATACTACTCATGTATTAGTCATTACAACCATCAAGCATACATTTTGATAGTTGTTTTTTTTTTAATTAGTCGCACACTATGACATGTACCATTCACAAAGGCAGATACTTTTTATAATCAAGTGGAGGATAGATACTGATCATGATGCAAGTTTTCATTCATTCAATTTTTTAAATTCGAAGTGACGACATGGCCGATAAGCCATGGTAAAAGGTGCGTCGCAGATATAACCATAACAACATTAAATTGCAGCTAAACAAAACACTCTCATATAACATGCACACAAGCGAAACATTTTTGTGTTGGAATCTAATATGTTTGCACAGCGAGTCCACAAGTCAATCTTAATGACTTAATGACCTAATAATCTAATAATAGTGGTCTCATTAGCCCCAATTTTGAGAACCATTGACGGTCGCAGTAAATATCAATAACAGGAAATGCTTTAAAAACAGAGTATCGCTTAATTACATGTCAGAATCACAAGTGCAGTTTAGTTAACACATCAGAAATGATTCAGCCTGACACATTAGGACCCTGCGGTCCTTTTCTGTGGTGAAACAAACAAACAGGTTCACAACCTCAACACTCATAGGCATTTTATAATTAGACAAAAATTATTCAAATTATGCAAAGTTTTTGTCTCCTTTTTCCGATGTGTAATTAGTTCTGCAGTCTATTAAAGACACTAGACTCACCCCTATCAATGAACTTCTTTATTGCAGTTAAGTTTCATTTCTTTAGAAATAGTAAAGTATTGGATATCTCGGCAAATAACGTGATAAGAACCGAGAAGTGTGACATTTGATTAGAGACACGGCTGCTTGCTTAAATATTAAAGTGACATTTTAGTTACAATGCTAACCTTTTGTTGCAGTTATGCTGAAAGATGTCTTAAACCTACAACATTCCGTTAATTTTAAACATTGTAATTCTGTAGAAATTATTTCAGTTCTTTACAACAGTGTGCCTTTTGGTTGTAACCAGTAGTTAGTAAACAAATTCTAGTGAAAATAACGGTTTTAATAAATAACGAAATCAACAACTTATTGGTCTGAAATATTTAATGTTAAACTACAAATGATATTACAATTGAAGATATGACGTGCCCAATCAATGCCAATTGAGTTATTAGCGGGTTATCATCATTGCACTCGATACATGTCTATAGGTGGTCAGATCCCTTCCTCAGCAAGTCTCGAAGTGTCCAGCGACTGACGACTCCAGTTCTGTGTTGGTTGATTAGTCTTCTTACACGTCCATTAAGTTTCTCGTTTCTGGATGTGCACATCTTAACTCCCATCTTTTTCATCCGAAGGAGTGACACGGACTCATGGTTGTCGAAGTCCCTGTGTTCTTCCCACAGCCCGGAGGGCATTGATGATGTCCGCTCGATCCATTGGTTGACCGTTCTCAACAATAACGCAGCTAGCCAACCTGTCCGCTCTTTCATTTCCCCGTACTTCCGCATGTCCTGGGACGCAGACAAAGGTGACCTTACGTATTTTTACTTCTGCAATGACTCTACCCACTGCATACATACAGATCCCGCCTCCACTTTTCTTATCATGCTCATCGAATCACTCAGTATACAAACTCAATGGCAATATATCATAGTATAAATATATAGGGATCCGCGATAGCTCAGTGGTTAGTGAACTGGACTACAAGAGGTAGGGTTCTATCCCAACCGACGGCTTCCAGTTGCTCACAGCCTTTAATGGGTACCAAATTTTTTCTGGGAAAGTAAAGCGGCACGGGCGTAATACCGACCACATTACCCCAAAATCATGTGCCGAAGGTCTGTAAAATTTATGGTCACTAACACCATATTCCCTATACGCCACTTAGCATGACGGGGGTACTTTACTTTTTACATAAATATATACCTTATTTAAATGTGAGCTGGGAGTTGAGGCCCGTGTTGCCAGAACAGAGCGATATTCTGGAGGAATGAGAGTATTTGTTTATCAAACAACGCTGAAATATTAGTTGCTGTGTGCTGATGAATATTTTGAGAAGGTCGGAGCACTCATGGTTAGTGTGTTAATGATCCTAATTTAACATAACACAACACACACATAAACTCATTAAATTATAACACGCTACTTTTGTTCTTGACAAATAATCAGTTTTCATTCCAGAACACAGCAGATATAATCTAAGACGAGTAGAAGGGACAGATTGTTTACACATTAAGGGCGTGTATTTAATCAGCGAGCAACCGGAAAGGTCAATAACGTTAATATTTTCCTGAAATGAGATAACCACATTTCAGACAACAAAGATGTCTTTTTTCTACTAAAAAAAAAAAAAAAAAAAAAAAAAAGCTGGTTTAAATGGTGATTCTAGTAACATGGTGAAGTTATTTATTGGCTCAACAGCGTTAGCTGCATGACTAGTTAAGTAGCTTTGTCAATACTTGAAATAGTAGGGCGACCTGCCACCTACACAAAGATGTTGAAATGAAGCGCTTACCAAGGGATGTACTACGTTTTCATCTTTTTGCACTGAATTATGATATCGCTTTTTTCACTTCTGCCTTCTTTGTTGTCATCATTCGTGGAAATGTCTGCATAGATGGTAAGTATATTTATTCTTGTTGTGTATTAGTTACGTCACCGGGGAAAATAATTGTATTGGATTGCGCTGTGTTGTGCTGTGTGTATTGTCTTATCTCTTCTCTCTTCTAAATTGTTCTCAGATATTTAAATTAATTTACCTGTTTTAATCTTGTTCCACTTGTCTTTATTGTGCATTACGGTGAAGTCTTTTTTTCCCCCTACCATTACTTCTGCATTTTTACTATTAATTCCGAGTCCTTTATTTTTGCTTTCCTTCACAATAATGTCTTACATTTCCTTAACTCATTTATACTCTTAGCGATTAAGACTGTATCATAAGCATACCTTAGATTATTTATATTATGACATTCGATTGTTATTCCAGGCATGCCCCTTATGGATCTTACAAGAATCTCACTATAAATATTAAACAAATCTGGTGACAGCACACAACCTTGTCTAACACCCTGTTTTATTTGTTGAGACATTCCTAATTGATTTCAAGTTCTTATGGCCGCTGTTTGTTGCCAGTACATGTTCTTTATTATTCTTCGATCTTTGCTGTCTACGTTTATGCCTTCTAAAATGTTGATTATTTCCTGATGCTTTACTTTGTGAAACGATTTGGTGTAATCTATGAAACATAGGTATAAATCTGTGTTCACCTATATGTCTCTTTCTACTAATGATCTTATGATGTATATGGCATTGTTCGCTCCTTTATCTCCAACAAAACCACACTGTTCATCACTAATTTCTTGACTGATTTTGTCTCGCACTCGTCGCATGATGTTTCTTAGTAATATTTTATTACAGAACTCACGATAACAGCTTAATGAGGGATTCCAATGGAATGTCCTCTTTCGGGAGGGGACATCATGTGCTACAGGTGATACCCGATCGTCATCAAGCAATTGTAAGCAAAATAACGCTCAAACAAAATCTGTAAGATAGGTACTTGGAATGCACGAACACTCATGCAAAAGAGAAAACTGGAAAACATCAAACAGGAAATGAAAAGGATATGTTGACATTTATTGGGACTATGTAAAACAAAATACATCGAATCGGGGTAGATATATTCTGACTCTACTATACTTTATTGTATTGATTTTAATTATATTGCATTGTGTTATGCTCATTTGTATTGTTTTGCATTATATGACATTGTCACAATTATACAACGCACTGTAAAATGTATCCTGTGTCTTTCCGGAATACATGAAGGTCTAGTTTATAACGCAGGTTTTCAGTATCATGGAGGATGAGAAGCTGTGTGGTCTTGAGGTAAGGCGCCATTAGACAGAAAGATCCTGGGTTCGTATTCCGCTACATGAGTTAGGAATTATTCATTTCGAATAAGTGTTTTCGTGTGGCTTAATTCTCCCTGGTGTCTCTGTACCTAGATCTGATGTTTAGTCTCTTCGGAAAGTGGTTTCGTGTGGCTTAATTCTCTCTGGTGTCTCGGTACTTAGATCTGATGTTTAGCCTCTTCGGAAAGTGGTTTCGTGTAGCTTAATTCTCTCTGGTGTCTGTACTTAGATCTGATGTTTAGCCACTTCGGAAAGTGATTTCGTGTGGCTTAATTCTCTCTGGTGTCTCTGTACTTAGATCTGATGTTTAGCCACTTCGGAAAGTGGTTTCGTGTGGCTTAATTCTCTCTGGTGTCTCGGTACTTAGATCTGATGTTTAGCCTCTTCGGAAAGTGATTTCGTGTGGCTTAATTCTCCCTGGTGTCTGGGTACTTAGATCTGATGTTTAGCACTTCGGAAAGTGGTTTCGTGTGGCTAAATTCTCCCTGGTGTCTGGGTACTTAGATCTGATGTTTAGCCACTTCGGAAAGTGGTTTCGTGTGGCTTAATTCTCCCTGGTGTCTGGGTACTTAGATCTGATGTTTAGCCACTTCGGAAAGTGGTTTCGTGTGGCGTAATTCTCCCTGGTGTCTGGGTACTTAGATCTGATGTTTAGTCACTTCGGAAAGTGGTTTCGTGTGGCGTAATTCTCCCTGGTGTCTGGGTACTTAGATCTGATGTTTAGCCACTTCGGAAAGTAGAGACAAACAGGAGGTCTAGTGTGCACTTGCACATGTTAAAAAAACCAATGCAACAATTGTTCAGGAAATCTGCTAATAGTGTTGGTCGGATATAAGTAGGTTGTGTCATAAACAAGCGACATAACTCATTCCCACCAATTTAATGGATGGACACTAAGAAAAAGATGAACAGCACGGAATAGTGCTGCCTTTGTCATTTTAGAAACTTGCAAACATGTTTGAATGTTTATAAATTGAATAAAAAGGCATTTTGTTTTAGAGTTTCACGAAAGATGTGTGTAATCGGCATTTGCAGATTAATTTTTTTTTTATCGCAAAAAAAAAACCGTCATTTATTGTACTAGAAGAGTGTCCTTTAGCACTCCAAACTTTTTTCTTACTAACGCATAAAGGCCATGTTACAATACGAAATCTTTGACGTAGTCAAGGTAATTTAGAAAGTTGCTTTTAATATGATTTCAATGAACTAACTACTGGAGACCCAGTACTTTCCCAAACAATATCGAAACCCTTGGGCCCATCTGATATGTCTCCTCATGGAAAGCATAAAATACCAGAACTTAAGGAAAATATAACAGGAATCATGAAAAAAAGGCACGCAATCAGACACAGAAAGAAAACACGTAGCAGAAAAACACATACACGATACCTACCCACAGGACTCTTGGTCCCACATATACACAGATGGCTCTGCTACAAATGCCACCAGAAATGGAGGGGGAGGTGTGGTCTTGACGCTGAATAATCAGAATGAGATCACCAAGTCAAAAGCTACTGGAAAATTCTAAAAAAACTTTAAAGCAGAAACTGAGGCCATCAGAGATGCTGCAACACTGGCTACTCAACACAAAAATAACATGCACAATACATTGGTGATTCTGACTGATGCACTTTCAGTATTATCAGCTCTAAAAAGCCACAAGAACAATAAACTAGATGACTTGAGAATAACCCTGGACCAACTATGCAATAACTTCCAGACAGTAGTCATTCAGTGGATACCATCACACTGTAATATACACGGGAACGAACGCGCAGACAAATTAGCTAAAGAGGTAGTGAAATTACTACAAAAGAACCACCCGATCAGTTATGATGAAGCCAAATCCATCCTCAAGGGTTAGTTCCATGAAAAATGGAAACGAGAACACCCAAAGCATAACGAGAGTGACGGATACACCAACTATCAAGGAGGGATCAAGTCATCATACTTCGCCTTCGCACTGGCCACAATAGAATGAGAAATCACATGTTCACCAAATTCAAAATAGGTACAACCAGCCTATGCCACTGCACACTGGACAATATGACTACAAAACATGTTCTACAGGATTGCCCCAGTACACAGACCTGATAAGAGCTATGTGGTCCACACCCACCTCCCTGGAAGAGAAACTATATGGGGCAATCGATTCGCTTACACAGACAGCTGCCTTCATGAGAGAGTCTGGAATCCTACTCTGATTGAGTCTTGATCGCAGAGAGAGATATGATTTCATTAATAGTAGAGACGTTTTTGTTTTATTAATTAACCCAGGCAGCAGCGAACAACCTGCAGCGTTCAAATGTTGTGTCAAGAAAGACAATGTTAGGCACTCAAATTAAACACGAGACTTAAGTGTTTAACGTCGTTCTCAAACAAGACCAGAAACTCTACATCGTCTACAGTGAAAAGAAGAATAGGGGTCATCGCCGACATTTTAACGTTATATTTGAGCGTGAGACAAGAAGCGTAACTTCAATGCTACAGCGATTCCCAAAATTAAAATTGTATCTTACTTTTAATTGATTTATTTAGAATCAGTTCCTTATTAATAGCGCAATATTGTTTTTGATATGAGATATTATATAGAACAACATTTGTCATGATTCAGTTTATGTTAGTTGTTTTTTTGCGTTCGCCAGCTTTATATCTCTAGCCAAGTCCCGAGTTGACTGAATTTTGCGTGAGTATCACTCTTTCCTACTTTTCTAACTGGCAGCCGTGTGCTCATGTGTCCCCCATATAAAACGTTATTGAGTTATTAGCGGGTCATCATCATCATTGCACTCCGAACATGTCCATAGATGCTCAGATCCCCTCTTCAGCAAGTCTCGAAGTGTCCAGCGACTGACGACTCCAGTTCTGTCTCTCACCTAAAGTTATTGAGTTATTAGCGGGTCATCATCATTGCACTCCGAACATGTCCATATGTGCTCAGATCCCTCAGATCCCCTCTTCAGCAAGTCTCGAAGTGTCCAGCGACTGACGACTCCAGTTCTGTCCCCCACCTAAAGGCAGATATTCCCCAACATCAGAGGTACTCTCATATTTTTATCGACGACAGTTTTAACGTTTTGGGCAGATTTTTTCCTACTAATTTTGCTCGAGAAACAGCCGTTTTTTTTTTTTTCGATTTCCAACTACCAAGGATCCTTTAACGTGCCCAGTATCGCTAGGAAAACAAGACCTATTTTTTGCCGTTTTCCGAGATAGCAAGACATAGTGTCTCACTGCCCGGAGACCAGAGGAGGGTAAAGCTACGGATTAATTTTTTATTTATTTATTTAATTTTTTGTTCAGTAATATTGCTATATATAAGATCATGTTTTAAATACAAAAGAAGTGATTATGCAATACGTCCTGAGCAGTTTAGTTACTCAACAATGAGCAAGCTGGCACACGAGCAACAGCAAAGTGCTTCTAAAATGTGTTTTAGTTTGTGTGGGGCAAAGACACTAGGCGCTGCCTGAGCTAAAAGAGGCCATCGACTTACAGCTGGTTGTTTTTCTTAGTCAAACAAGATGTTGATGGATTGCCACGAGTTGATGCGGGCACGTTGCCCTTTGACTCATAAGATGTGGCGGGTCGTATTGGCTTTCTTGACATTCCCGGCTTATACTGGAGAGGTTGGATTTCGTCTGTCCCAGGTTATGCTGGGAAACTACTAGTCCAGCCCAGAGGTACTGCAATACTAGGTGCTCTATATCAGTAACAGCCACCACTACAGGGAACACGGCGATCCCAGCTTCTGTTAGCCAGTCTGGTTTGACGCAGACTGTTACCAAGGGAGACCATGAGGAGGTAGAATTGCTAGGTCTTGGTCAGCTGATGGTGCGCCGACCCTGCTATTACGACCGCAAGTCGCAGGCGCTTATGCTCCCCCTAGTCAGAGAAGATAAAATGACTAATATTTAACATAATCATCGCTGTGTCCTAGGAAAATGTCAACCCGGCTGGTCAAACGATCAGAGAGAGAAGATCGAACTTGATGCTCAGAAATGCTATACCAATGTCGGATGTTGTGATCCTAAAAGCAAATATGCCACAGCTACAGTAAACTAAGACACAGTGTAATTACCTCAATTAGGGGCTCTTTTATCACAAATGAAATAAGTAATTGTCGCAGAAACAAAAGTTGTGTGATAAGAAACTTGAAAAACAAGCTCTGCACAAGGAGACAATCTAATCATCAAAAGTGTTCCCCGTTAGCAGGTGTTTCAGCCCATCATCTTCTAGAGAAGGCCTTTTAACTACTCTAATGAATGGCTGTGCTAAATAAAATTGGTCTATTTGGGTGTATTTTATTTTGTGTTTTTTTTCTATAAAAGAATGATATACTTTTGAAAAGTAGATTCTCCACTTTATTTATTTATGTAAGTAAAAAAAAAAAAGTAAAGTACCCCAGTCACGCCAAGTGGCGTATAGGGAATATTGTGTTAGTGACCATAATTTTTAGGGACCTTCGGCACATGCTTTTTGGGGTAATGTGGTCGTATTACGCCAGTGCCGCTTTACTTTACCAGAACAAAAATCCGTTATCCATTAAAGGCTCGGTGAACCCGGAACCCGTCGGCGTGATCGAACTCTACCTCTTGTCCTTTGTAGTCCAGTTCATTTATTTATGTAGACGTCATAATTTGCTACAAACTGTGACTTTGTGTCTAAGACACACAAAAAAAAAAAAGAATAACACAGAACAAAAATACACTAAATAAAAGGCACACATTTGATATGTCATTTTCTTGCTGGATTTATTTTCACAGTTCAACTTCAAGGACTACTGTGTCTGCGGCTACTACAATTTTTTTGTTTTAACTTAATCCTATTTCCTTTCTTAAATATTTATTCAATCATCTCAGTTTGAAGCAGCAAAGATATGATTAATTAAATAGCAGTTATCATAGCTGGTTGAAAGCGGCAGTAGGTGAAGATTACCCACCTACATGAGTCGGCTCCACTTTTAACTTTTTCAACTGGAGAGCGTCAAGTGATCTAACCCAATTTCATTTTATCGCCTTTTATAATGACGCAACTGATGCTCTTCAGCACGGCTTGGTGTAGTGCTGACTAAGCGTAAAAAAATGTGCAGATGGTATCGAAAATATGGGCCCGACACCATATACTCTGTACGCCGTATACGTGGTATGACACAATTCTTAGCTACCAAGTTGTCACTCTGTTCAAGATACGTTCTCTCCTTCTCGCCATTTCCTCATGCCTCGATTGTTCAACTACAGTACAATAAAATATTTGCTCTCTTTTCACTGTGGGCTGCTCGTTCTCCGGCGGTCTATCTCCCGGTGGACTCCACAGTCCGCAATGAACTGAGCAGAAAGTCCGCGTCAAGTCAAATTAAGTCACACTTCCTGAACCTCGCAAATACGCTCTACCAAATTACAGTCGTTTGTTGTAGAGATTCTCAAAATGTGGCTGGACTGTAGACCGCTATGTTTGGAAACAATCATTTTCTGTAATCATGTCATGAGGATGGAGCAGCTATAACATATTGAGACAACTGGGGACAAAATAAGGGTAGGAAAAATAGAACAAAACAGAGGAGGGATATACAGAAAATGATTTGATAGGATGCCAACAATAGATGAATATGTGTGTGTGTGTGTGTGTGTGTGAGTGTGTGTGCGTGTGTGTGTGTGTGTATGTGTGTGTGAACTACTGTAAAGTTCCATTTTTGAAGAGAGACATGATCACTAATGCCGGTAGGAACAAAACATGATGATGATTATTATTATGTTTGTGTTCGATTAATTTATTCCTCTCTCTCTCTCTCTCTCTCTCTCTCTCTCTCTCTCTCTTTGTTAATATTGGACAACGATACGAAAGAGATTGGAAGGAGAGAAAATATAATAAGAAGTGGAAGGAGAGAATAGTAAAGATAGAGAAGTGGATTAGAAGAAAAATAAAGAGAGAAACAGTGGGATGGATAGTTGATGAGAATGAGAGCAAGAAAGAGAAAGTGTTGCAGAAATGGTGGGGATGGACGTGTGATGTTAATAAGTACAACCAGAGGATAAAGTGTGAGAGAGATACGAAATGACAAAAATACAGATAGTAGCAGAGAGTAAGAGCGAAAAAATATCGATAGAGAGATAGTGATAGGATAAGAGTGAAAGAATACTGTATCTCTATTTAAGCTGTGGGCTCAATCGAACTTAAGAACAGGGTCGTTAGTTCATGTAAAAAAGTAACTGACACTCGATTGCTTCTATTCTATTCTATTCTATTCTATTCTATTCTATTCTATTCTATTCTATTCTATTCTATTCTATTCTATTTTAATTGTGGACTGAGTTTCATTGCAGTCAGGAATTCAGTGTACACGCTCCACCACTTGTTACTGCATTTCCCCAAATGCATTGCTAAATTTTGTTCATATAGCCGCTCTGTGCACGTCCTACTAGACTGCACAGGGGACGTTTACAATCCTCATTAGTTGGCTTTTGTGACATGCGTGGCATGTGGCAGTGGCTCTATTCTTTTGTCCCCTCATCGTGGCCCGGTAGCCACTAGGGCGTGGTTTGACTCCGTCCACCATGAAATGACAAAGTAAGTAAAGTAAAGTACCCGCGTCGCGCCAAGTGGCGTATAGGGAATATGGTGTTAGTGACCATCAATTTTACAGACCTTCAGCACATGATTTTTGGGGTAATGTGGTCGGTATTACACCCGTGCTGCTTTACTTTCCCAGAAAAAATCCGGTTCCCATTTAAGGCTGGGTTAACCCGGAAACCGTCGGTTGGGATCGAAACTCTTACCATGAAATGATAAACTATGATAATTGTAACTATAACCACTTCTCTAACGTCTTCCTTTCTTATTTTATATTTCGGTCATCATCGAGTGCCGTCTCGGCATCGAAGGTTGGGTACCATGGAGCGCCATTCCGCTCTGTCTCTTGCTTGGATAGTGCACGCTGTCGTTATATGCTGATTTTTCCATCTTTTGATGTTATTCGTACATGTTAATGTTGAACTACATCTGAATCTGCCTCTTTCTTACCTTGTATTTTTCCTTCTAAAATTACTTTTAGTAGGCTACTGTGTCTTTTAACATGCCCCAAAAATCTCATTTGTCTTGTTTGAATTGAGTTTAGTAGTTCGCTTTTAATTATTTTAAGACTTCATCGTTTGCTTTCTTTTATTTCCACCCACTTCTTCTATAAATCGACATTTCAAAGGCTTCAATTTTCTGTTCTTTTTTTTTTGCCTAATGTCCATGTTTCTGCACTATACAGGAATGTTGAGAGGATATAACATTTAGCCATTCTTAGTTTTAGCTCAGCTTTTATTAGTTTTGTTGTTAGTATATTTTTTATGGCATTAAAATTACTTTTTGTCAGTCCTATTCTGTTGTTTATGTCAATTTTACATTTTCCGCCAGTGGTTATAGTATGTCCAAATATTTCAGAAGTGATACTAATGATTTGTCTCTAAAGCACCAAATATCACATGTGACCATTACATCACATGTGATAGTAATAGCAGAAGAAGGCAGAATTATGTTATTTATTCATTTTCATTATGTTTTCGTATCGACATATAAATAAAGTCGCTGTAGAGCAACGGTTAGTAATCTGACATACAAGCAATTCTCCAACTGGTCCATTTTTGTTGTAGGTTTACGTTACCAGAAATAAGCACAGGATGATTGTTTCCTTGGGAATAGAAACGTCTGACCCTAGTGCTGGATACATTAAATGTAAAAAAGGTAAAGATCCCCGTCACGCAAAGTAGCATATAGGGAATATGGTGTTAGTGACCATCAATTCTACAGACCTTCAGCACATGATTTTTGGGGTAATGTGGTCGGTATTACGTCCGTGCCGCTTTACTTTCCCAGAAAAAATCCGGTACCCATTTAAGGCTATGTGAACCCGGAGGCCGTCGGTTGGGATCGAACCTTTATATTCCAATTCACTAACCACTGAGCTACCGCAGCTCCCTATACATTCAATGTGAAGACGGCTACAGATAATAATAACACGACTTCAAACTCTTACGGGACGCGGTGACGTTTTCTCTTATTTTATTTGTGTTCATGGTGTGGATTTTTTACATTTTGGCTACAACTGATGTACCATGGGGGCTTTGCTCTTTTGCCAAATTGTTTTAATTTCTCCATCCAATCCTTGTCCTTTAAAAAAAAATGGCACCCAGACTTGTGAGATTTACTCAATCAGGGTAGTGATAGTGAGCTGGCTTAGCGATAAACGGCACTTGAGTTCGATCTTTGTTTGAAGTTTGACGCTCTCTCGTCGACCCAGCTTTTAAAAAAATAGTACCTAACTGCTTAGGGAGCCGCGATAGCTCAGTGGTTAGTGAACTTGACTATAAAGGACAAGAGGTAAGGTTCGATCCCAACCTGCAGGTTGCTGGTGCACGCAGCCTTAAATGGGTACCGGATTTTTTCTGGGAAAGTTAAGCGGCACGGGCGTAATACCGACCACATTACCCCTAAAATCGTGTGCTGATGGTCTGTAAAATTGATGGTCACTAACACTATATTCCCTATAGGCCATTTGGCGTGACGGGGCTCTTTACTTTACTTTTTACCTAACTCCTTGTAGATAATGGAAGCTAAATAATAGTCAGGAAGACCTTGGCCTGTCTCCAAATAATATACTTAGTTTTGTGAAGATGAATACTTAACTTCCCTACTACATTAACATAAGTCATGGAACACTCTTTAAGCTAAATTGTGGGTGCGATGTCATAAAACATTACAGTTTGAGAAGCTCTGTAATACCACCTAATCTAACCATTGAGGCGCACATCCAAAGGAGAGCAACTGAGACAATCTGAATTCCATGTCTCTCATTTTCTAGAGATAAACATAAGGTGTGGCCTGGACTCCAACGGCAGCCGCCAGATTAGAGCCGTTGTGTCGCCTACTTACCGTACCCTGACAGGTAGACGCGACACTAGCCGGACCTTCAAACTTCTTCTGTCAGTTCGACCTGTGTAACTCACTCCACTGAACCAGCTAATTGTCAGGCCGACAAGCGATTATTCTGTCAGCCGAGCGCTCGTCTAATCTTCCTATCTTGCTCTCTTTCTTTTTGTTTTGTTTAGAGAAAGGTCCCCCCAATCTTTATTGCATCAGACCAGATAAAGGATTCACTATTTCAATCTTTATTGCATCAGACCAGATAAAGGATTCACTATTTCAATCTTTATTGCATCAGACCAGATAAAGGATTCACTATTTCAATCTTTATTGCATCAGACCAGATAAAGGATTCACTATTTCAATCTTTATTGCATCAGACCAGATAAAGGATTCACTATTTCAATCTTTATTGCATCAGACCAGATAAAGGATTCACTATTTCAATCTTTATTGCATCAGACCAGATAAAGGATTCACTATTTCAATCTTTATTGCATCAGACCAGATAAAGGATTCACTATTTCAATCTTTATTGCATCAGACCAGATAAAGGATTCACTATTTCAATCTTTATTGCATCAGACCAGATAAAGGATTCACTATTTCAATCTTTATTGCATCAGACCAGATAAAGGATTCACTATTTCAATCTTTATTGCATCAGACCAGATAAAGGATTCACTATTTCAATCTTTATTGCATCAGACCAGATAAAGGATTCACTATTTCAATCTTTATTGCATCAGACCAGATAAAGGATTCACTATTTCAATCTTTATTGCATCAGACCAGATAAAGGATTCACTATTTCAATCTTTATTGCATCAGACCAGATAAAGGATTCACTATTTCAATCTTTATTGCATCAGACCAGATAAAGGATTCACTATTTCAATCTTTATTGCATCAGACCAGATAAAGGATTCACTATTTCAATCTTTATTGCATCAGACCAGATAAAGGATTCACTATTTCAATCGTTATTGCATCAGACCAGATAAAGGATTCACTATTTCAATCTTTATTGTTTCAGACCAGATAATGTATCCACCATTTCAATCTTTATTGTTTCAGACCAGATAATGGATTCACTTTTTCAATATTTATTACTTCAGACCAGATATTAGATTAACTATTTCAATCTTTATTATTTCAGACCAGATAAAGTATTCACTATTTCAATATTCATTACTTCGGACCAGATATTGGATTCACTATTTCAACCTTTATTGTTTCATACCAGATAAAGGATTCACTATTTCAATATTTATTACTTCAGACCAGATATTGGATTCACTATTTCAATCTTTATTGTTTCAGACCAGATTAAAAAATACATTATTTCACTCTGTATTACCGAAACCCAGAATTTTAAATCATTATTCCTTTTTTATTGCATAAAAAATAATATAAGGATTAATTATTCATAAATTTGGTGCTTCAAACCAGATATTAGGATTCATTATTGCTACTTTTTTTTACCTTATCGCCCACTGTTAATCATCATATGCCATACCGGTTGGCGTAGGCGATCATGTTCGTTCATAATCTTTTATCCACAGTGCATCGTACCAATTATGTTGACTGTTTTCCATGCCATGACACCTAACGATCTAGTATTTTCTCTCTTTGTCGTCCGCGTTCTCTCTTCCCCTGTATTTTGCCAGTTGTAACCAAACCCTCTTAAAAGGTCGTTAAATTGGTGTTGATGCATAATGTGGTTGTAAGAAGCGATATCTGCGTCTTTCAGTCAAGCACGGGTGCAAATACTAACAGCAGTAGAGCAGTAGCCCCGCGTCGCTAAATACAGTCGCCTTCTATTATTTCCCTCAACGCCTTATTAAATAATGGTATATCCCCTGTGATACATACATACACACATCTAGTTATTCATTCGTCCATCAGTCCATCTATCCATTCATTCATACGTACACGTAGATATATATATATACATACATGGGAGCCGCGATAGCTCAGTGGTAAGTGAACTGGACTACAAAGGACCAGAGGTAGGGTTCGATCCCAAGCGACGGCTTCCGGGTTCACCCAGCCCGAAATGGGTACCGGATTTTTTTCTGGGAAAGTAAAGCGGCATGGGCGTTATACCGACCACATTACCCCAAAAATCATGTGATGAAGGTCTGTAAAATTTATGGTCACTAACACCACTTGGTGTGACGGGGGTACTTTACTTAATTACTTATTTACATACATACATACATACATACATACATACATACATACATACATACATACATACATACATACATACATACATACATACATACATACATACATACATACATACATACATACATACATACATACATGCATACGTAAGTGCGCGTGTGTCTGTGTATCGCCAACTGGTTAGAGTTTATTTAGGTTCCAGTATAGTCCAAACACATTTTACAAAACGCATATCACGTGCACCAAAACTGAACAGCCGGTTGAATAGTAGGACCACCAGAATTACGTCACCGGTCAAGGCACCGCTGAGCCGGTAGGCTTACTATTTCAGGGGGCCGTAGTCTGATATTTGGTACAAATCTTTAGATTTAAACTCCTTTGTTGTATTCTTATATATAATACCATCTGTCATCTAGATAGGCCAATTATAACTGCATCAGTGGCCCGTTAGCCAGTGACTTTTCAGAGGGAATCATCTCGGCCTTCAAGACCACTGTATCGGCCTAATGGGATGATAGCCTAAACCATACGTCGTCTGATCCAGCAATCCCGGCTTTATCCTGTTTCAGATTTCTATGAAACATTTCGTAAATGTGGATATACATACATAATATAGAGATGGTAGACCGTAGGAATGATTGTAGTAATGTTAACATAAACTCTTTAGAGAAATAAGTGTGATACAAGATGCAATCAGAAATAAACAAATTAGTAAAATATACTTTTGATCATCAGCAAATACACACAGATGGAGAGATTACGCCTTCAGAGATTATGGATGTAATATATGTTTTAGGGTCTGTCATCGATTGAATTTTCTTTTCCCTGCACGGTTACAACCAACTGCTTGTTTCAGTTAAAGATCGTAAACTTTCAGCACTTATTGCCTGTCTCTATTTGAAACAATTGTGGAGTGTCCTCTTTTGAAGGACCGTTCTTGAAGTGCTGCAGATAGCCTCTCTTCGCGGCAAACTGCAAATTAGGACGCATGAAAAAATAAAATGAACAATTGAAAAACCAAAGTCGAATGAGATGGTACTGAACAAATCCTGAACAATTCAAATTATATTGAAATTCATCATTATTATCATGAGTCATACCGTTTCGAGTAGACGATCTTGTCCGTCACATTTTCTGTCCATAGGGCATCGTTTCATCAATTCTGATTTTGAAGATCAATCGGAGCAAAGATAAAATGTAAATATTGCAGTGCAATCTAAATATATTTGTAACATTTAAATGACAATTGACAAAATATAGAGCAGTTTTATATATTAGAAAAATTACTCTAAGTGCAGCTTATAATCACCAGAAATGGAGTCCTTGCAGTTATGTGCTATAAGTGTTTTCCCTATTTTTGTCGTCCAAAGCTTACTGTTTATAGCATTATTTACACACATACACACACACACGCACACACACGCACACACACTATATATATATATATATATATATATATATATATATATATATATATATATATATATGTATATTGCAGTGGCAATTTGGTCATTTACACGCTGCCACTGACTAAGTAGTCGGGTTTCACTTCACAAATGTGACATTCTTTGTTTTTCCCCATTGAGATAGCATTGCCATTGAAGTTTGTCCAGTGTTTAAAATAGGTATCTCATACTTTTCTAGCAAAGCTAGTCGAGTTTAATACCTGACACACCACCAGTGAATGGAGGAGGTGTCGTTGCAAAAAAAAAATATTTGGACACAAAAACATAACTCATTTGCTCCTCAAGAGGTGACCTACACACATTATTGCAGAAATATTCAAGATGTGCACAACGAGGTAAACGCTCTCTCTCTCTCTCTCTCTCTCTCTCTCTCTCTCTTTACTTCAACTCCTGTTTTAACCTTCAGGTGTCGAGGGAGATGCAATGTTCTAGATCCTGCCCTTCCGACAGCCACAACCATTGTCAACTGATGTTGTGTAGCGCTTCTCGAATATGTTGACAATCCATCAGGGTCTACTATAGGTCCTTCTTCCATTTTGCCTTTAAATATGTTTTGCGTGGCATTAATCTCTATTGGCATGGTTTTTTTTTTCAGTTGAGGAACCCATTTCACTTTCTCTGTATGTAATTTCTATCTATCTATTGACCTTTCGAGCCGTAGCCGGCCCATAGGGCGTAGACCAAGATACGTATGCATGTAATTTAGAACACATTAAAAGCCCAATCTCTGCTTCTGCAGCAAATTGGGTAGTAAATGACGTTTCGTAAATTAAAATGTCGCAATGAAGTGAACAATCCAACTTTACAACACTGCAGCACATGCAAATGCTCGTGTATCCTCCTCCTCCAGGAACCTTTCGAGCCGTAGCCGGCCCATAGGGCGTAGACCTAGATACTCTTTCGCTTATCTAAATTTTTATTCTAGCAGTTTTTAATTCTTGTAAAGATCTTTTATCAAATCTCGCCTGTTGTCTCTGGTTCTAGTTGTTCTGTGATTGCAACTCTATCTCACTGAGGGAGCCGATTCCTGCTGCTGCTCTTGCCTCTCTCATCAATGTTCTTCTCAGTGTCTCTCAGGGTCTTCCTCTTTTCCTCTTACCTGTTGTTTCCCACATGAGGGCTTGCTTTGTATAGATGCCCCGTGTATAGTGTGCAGTAAAATGAGACAGAGATAGAGGAATCTAATTTATGAACCTACAACAGAAATATTAGTTTACTAGCTATAGCCCACATCTTTACCTGTCCAATTTAGGCAAATTTGTGACGACTGTTTGTAATGACTTTACATTTCGTTTTTAAATAATCCTTTACTAATATATTATATTTCAAATTTGGCAGAAAATAAAATTCCTTGTTCTTTATTGAGGGATTATGTACATAAATAAAATTATACATTTTATGAATGTGCTTGAAATAAATCGGGAAGTACGTGTCATCGTCACAATAGAGCGGTGTAGGAGAGCCAGTGAACGGTTGCGACTATCAACTATCAACTCATTATTGATATTTGTACTCAAGATCAGAAACCCGAACTGATCAAGATCCTATTCCATCTCCTTCCAGTGGCCCCGGGGACAGATTGACCAATCTGGTACAATGGATAAGGAATGGAAATTGAAATTAAAACGAAGTAAGTCGAAAGATGCTCGGATGAAGTCGGAAGCCGCGATGGCTAGTCGGTTAGTCTGGCCATATTTGACCAGAAATGCCTGGGTTCACTTCTTTAAGGTGACAATATATTCTTTACTTCACTATTTTTTTCTAAAAAAAAAAAATGAATATCAAATTGAGTATAACATCCTTACTAAATGAGAAGAGCAAAAATAATAAAACGTTTCGGCCCGATATCTACATCAACTCTTCCAGCTTAAAAGCGGCCTCGTACGATATAATACAGCTGTTCATAAAATAAAACAAGGGGTTAGGCAAGGTTATGTGCTGTCACCAGATTTATTTCATATTTATAGTGAAACTATTTTAAGGTCCATATGGGCATGCCTGGAATAATAATTGGAGTCATACTATAAATAACCTAAGTTATACTGATACTGTTGTAATCGCTAGGAGTAAAAATGAGTTGCAGGAAATATTAGACATTATAGTGAAGGAAGACAAAAATAAAGGACTCGGCCTTAATAGCATAAAGAAAGAGGTAATAGTAGCAACAAAAATCGCATTTGTCTTGTTTGAATTGTGTTCATTAGTTCTCTTTTCATTTTTAGTTATTTTAAGACTTCATCGTTTGTTTTCTTTTATTTCCATCCAATTCTACCTATTTTTCTATATATCCACATTTTAAAGACTTTAATTCTCTGTTCTGTTTTCTTGTCTAAAGTCCACGTTTCTCCACCATATAGGAATATTGAGAAGATATAACATTTTCGGGTGCGATTGAATGCGATGATCATCGTAAAATAAACCTTATGAGTCATATGACTAAGATATTACTAAGAATCATCATGCGAAGAGTGCGAAACAAAATCAGTCCAGAAATTAGCGATGAACAGTGTGGTTTTGTTAGATATAAAGGAACAAGCAATGCCATTTATATCATAAGATCTTTAGTAGAAAAAGCCATAGAGGTGAAAAGAGATCTATACCTATGTTTCATAGATTATACCAAGGCATTTGACAAAGTAAAGCACCAAGAAATAATCAAAATTTTAGAAAGCATAAACGTAGACAGCAAAGATCTAAGAATAATAAAGAACATGTACTGGCAACAAACAGCGGCCATTAGAACTAGAAACCAATTGGGAATGTTTCAACAAATAAAACAGGGTGTTAGGCAAGGTTGTGTGCTGTCACCAGATTTGTTTAATATTTATATAGAGATTATTTTAAGATCCATAAGGGACATGCATGGAATAACAATTGGAGGTCATAATATAAATAATCTAAGGTATGCTGATTTATACAGTCTTAATCGCTAAGAGTGAAAATGAGTTACAAGAAATGTAAGACACTATAGTGCAGGAAAGCAAAAATAAAGGACTCAGCCTTAATAGTAAAAAGACAGAGGTAATGGTAAAAACAAAGAAAAAGACATCACCTCAGTGCAGAATAAAGACAAGTGGAACAATATTAAAACAGGTAAATGAATTTAAATATTTGGGAACTTTGTTAACCTCAGACGGATGTACAAAAGAGGTGAGATGCAGAATGGCTCAGGCAAAAGCAGCTTTCCAAAAAATGAGGAAGATACTATGCAATCCATTTTTGACAATAGAAACAAGAAAATGAGTTATTCAATGTTATATAGAGCCAGTCTTAAAATATGGATGCGAATCACGGACAATAGGACAACAGACAAGAAAATCACTGGAGTCTGTAGAAATGTGGTTTTACAGAAGAATGTTGAGAGTACCATGGACAGCTAAGAAGAGTAATGAAAAAGTTCTGAAAGAGGTCAAAGCAAAAAGAGAGCTAATTTCCAATATTAGGAAGAGGCAATCATAATTTCTTGGCCATGCAACGAGAAGAGAACAACTGGAATATATCGTAATAACTGGAAAATTGAGGGACGAAGAGATAGAGGGAAGCAAAGAGAAAAAAATAACAGACAGCTTAATAGAATGACTTGACAGAAGGTCAACAACAGAAATGTTAAATAGCTGCCGAGATCGAAAATAGTGGAGAGACATGTCTACCTACGCCAGTAGGCCCGGTACTTGATGATGATGATGATAACATTTTGCTATTCTTAATTTTAGCCCTGGTGTTATTTGTTTTGATGTTGGTACATTTTTCATGACGTTATAATTACTTTTTGCCATTCATATTTTTTTGCTTATTTCAGTTTTACATATTCCACCATTGTTATAGTATGTCCAAGGTAGTTGTAATTCTGGACAATCTTCAGATCTATTCCTTCAATTGTGATATTCAATTGTAGGTTTTGAGTATTTTCTTTGTTTATGATCATAGTTTTAGTCATTTTTATATTCATATCTAATCTATAATTTTTGCTTACCATGTTTCTTACATTAAGTAATTGTTGTAGATCTTTTGGATTTTCTGAAGTTTTGAATTCTTTTATGTAATCTCAATATTTGTTTTAGTGTATCACTATTTTGTAAAGAAACGACCTCTTCTATTCAACCTAATTATGTTTCCATTCTCATTTTATTAAACAATCTCTCGACAGGAAGGAAACCCGTGCCTGTTTGTATCTTACTTAATAAAATTAACGCTACCACTGGACAGTTGACATGTACTACGAGATTATATATTTTGTCTGCCAGTAATTTTACTCTTACAATTGTAGTAACGTCGTTACTGTTGTAAAATTATTCAAAACACTGATAGAAAATGTGCACAGTATATCGCAGAGTACACTAGCTAGAACACCATATATTAATCTAGCATCTTATCTACTGCGAGTGTGTTTACGTGAGTTTGAAGAGCAACGCATGACCTGATTTCAAGAGAATTCAAGGAGCGTGCCGATCCTCTACAGAGCACAAGTGCCACAAACAAATTATCTGCGTGATGCCCGGATGTGAATAGATCAGACACACTCAGCTACTCCACCCCCAGCTCAGTTCCGGTGGACCTTGTGTCACGTGCTGACTTCTTGCACACGCTACCTGGCGTGTGTCCCCGGATAATCCCCATCACAACCTCTCATTGCCTCAAATTCCCTAAACATTTGTTCCTTCCTCTGATGCAATCGTTAATGAAGTTCTTCCTTTTGTTGCTTCACGTTGCGATACTTTTCTCTTTCTCTCTGCTTCACGAAGCAATGTTGTATTGTTTGTTCATATTCATTGTGACAAGCAGGAAGATGACTTACCTGCGAGTATTGATTATTTTTCTTTGTATTCAAACCGTGTTTCCTGGACAGTCTTTCTGGAGTTTAACCTTAGAACATTATACCTCTAGGGATGCTTGTTCCTTGGAGAACACACATCTAGAGTACCCGACCCGCTTAATAAGTACACATGTTTCCATAACTGGTATCTCTGCTACGAACAAATCGGCGCTGTTATATAACAAATTTGATCTGACGTGTAATGTGCACAGTATTAAACACTGCTGCTGATTTTACAGAATTCGCCAATGACAAACGTTGCTATATTTATTTTAAAAAATAGTTGCAGACAAGTATTCATATATATATATATATATATATATATATATATATATATATATATATATATATATAATTAATGTATACAGTTAGAATGTATATTGTAATATATGAAATAAATTGCACACCTGACATAATGTATATAAAATGAATCACACACGTGGGTTAATGTATACATTTCGGGTATTGTATATATATATTTTATTACAGACGCCGGAATATATATATAACACTCATACACATATTTAAATATATATATATATATATTTATATATAATATGTTCGCACATCTAAGAAATGTTTCACCAAATAGTTGATTAGACAATAATAAGACATAGCTTTGTTATAAATTAATTACAAATAATTAAAGCTAATTTTGTTGGTTTTATGAAATGCCTGAACATTATCAATTCTTAATTTAGTGAAATAATTAATTATACAGAGAAAAGAAAAGGTTAGAAAAATGAATGATGAATATAGAAATATGTTGTCAAACAAGATAACAGTTTTTCATTAAATCAATTGTAACCACAAATAACGTTAAAGATGGAACAGCAACTAAAGACAGATAGTGGGGTTTAGGTTAAAGGAAAGAGCAAAGAATTTAAGAAGACGGCAGGAGATACTACATAACTGAATTGGACAGTGAAAGATAAATGTACACACACAGACACAGCTTGTTATTTCTATGCAGACTGTACGTGTGTATAGGTGCGTGCAAGAAAACAACAACTGAAGAAAAAAAGATAATGTTGATTGGCGTAGTCTGGGATTTCGACACGAAGTAGGAGGCAGATTAACAATTTCTTCTACGAAAATTCACGAGGTGATAACAAACACGTTGTTTGAGCAACGCCTATGAAGACTTTTAACGTAGACATCACCTGATGGCAAGACCAACCAAATAAACAAAGGACACTCTTGTACAGAGTAGATATAGAGATGAAGACTAGAAGTGTAGCCAAGTACTGACTGCGTCTCAGTTCACAATAGCTCGTTGCAAATTTGATAACACAATTTTAAAAGCTGCTTAAAGGATCAAGACCATTTCAAATTGATGCCGATAGATAAGTGCAATATACAAAGTTGATCTGAAAAGTAACACTGAAATATTTCTAAAATATTATTTGAAATGTTGATACAAGAAGAACTATCAACAAATGAGTTGACCGATAATCCAAAAAATATATTATTTTTTTTTGTCAGCACACAAAGAAAAAGGTTAGAACGGGAGTTTCAAATAAGAAAAATGACAAGAACTTGCCAATATAGATAAAACAGAATATAAGGGCTGCTGTTCCAAAATAGAAGATTGTATACACAATTGGGAGAGACTGAGGAATGTCCAGAAAAATAAAATCTGTTCTTAGAAATGTTATTCTAAAAGATAAGGGTGATCAGCGATTACAATGGGTTGATGGAAATATTAGTAAGACCCGGAAGGTGATCAGCGATTACAATGGGTTGATGGAAATATTAGTAAGACCCGGAAGGTGATCAGCGATTATAATGGGTTGATGGAAATATTAGTAAGACCCGGAAGGTGATCAGCGATTACAGTGGGTTGATGGAAATATTAGTAAGACCCGGAAGGTGATCAGCGATTACAGTGGGTTGATGGAAATATTAGTAAGACCCGGAAACATAAGAGCAGCAGAGGACAATAGAAGAGAAAGAGACCGAAAATGTTATCTCACCACGTCGCTGAAAGGCAAATGAGGAAGAAAATAAGAAGAAACGATCATCTGGGTTTAACCTTGCGGAAAATGTTGCTAACTGATGCTATTGCCGCGAAATGTATGCCGATGCAAATAAACATAACGACAATGATGACCGCTACACAAAACACTCAATAAAATTGAATTGACCACTAGAAAAATGAAGACCGGGAAAGTACCTTCATGCAATGAGATAAAGTCAGAGGACATTAAAGCAGGATGAAAACACTGCTTGTTTACCTCACAATGTGGTATTTTAGTTCTAATCTTATAAATGTAGCTACGTTTATGGATGAAGATGTCCAAAACCTAGTACCTTCCACTCATTCTTAATATTGGCATTTAATAAAGAGGTTTAAATTTGTGACAACAGACACAAAACCTTGTATTGTTAGCTAAAGTAGTATAGTACGTCACCTCTTTCGTTTCTCTCTCCAAAGCCATATTGAACAACCATTTCTTCAACTCTTTACTCTCCTACTTTTACATTGAGATCCCCTACAATTATGGTGTTTTCATGTGGTTTGCATTGACGAAGAGTTATATTAAGCTCGTGGTAAAGTAAGTCAATTGTTTCCTCTGGACTTTCTGCCGTTGGTGCATAAACTAGCATGAGATCAATATATATTACCTTTCCATTCAATTTCACTAAAATGACTGTCAGATAATGCCCAAAAGCCTTTCACTGTTCTTACTCTTTCTGCTTACAAGATGATACCTATTCCTCTTTGGTGTCCAGTACCTCCAGAGTAGATGATTTTATGTTAATCAGAATATATCTCACTTAATTCGGTGAATCTCATTTCACACACTCCCAATAAATGTAAATCCATTCTTTTCACTTCCTTTTTGATGTTTTCCAGTTTTCCTTTTTTCGTGAGTGTTCTAAGGGTCCAAGTTTCTATTCTCAGTGTCTGTTTCATCTTTATCTTGCTAACAGTAGCTTGATGACGATCGAGTATCGCCTGTGTCAGAAAGAGGCCAAAGCAAAAAGACAGCTATAGCTCGTTTCAAAACATTTGCCCAACTTCAAAACGCTATTACTCTCTAACCGTTTGTTAAAAACTTTTGAAATTTTCCAAATGTTATTAGAATGCAAAAGACCCTTTAAATGTATATTTAACAAATATCTTGCAGCTGCAGTTTTCTTAAAGCGGCGATATTTCTTTGATGTTTGTCAAAATTGTAAATTGTGAAGCCCTAAAGAATAGAAATTACCGTAGTTGCTGGTCTACGATTAATTTTCACTAGGTAAAGGCGTGGCCGTAATGGGGAAATAACTGGATAAAACAAAACACCAGGAGAATTATTATCTGCTCAGTTCGAGGACGGACGATAATAATATCAAGGTATACCTGTATGTCCAATTTTCATAGTTGTGTGGTCCTGAAAAGGACCGTTTGTTGAAATAATTTAAGGTAATATAGGGGCCAACATTGTGGGGGCTATATACTTTCATTCTGAATCAGACGAGTCTAAAAGATTAATAACTGTTTGGGGTTGAACATTCCACAAACCATCATTTTTCCAATATTCCTCTTCCTGTTTTAAGACGTGGTCTTCACATTTAGCCCAATAATCTTTGTCTATATTTAATAAAGCGAGATTAGCAAGAGTCTTTACATCGCATATTTTGAATGTTGTATTTTCATCTGCCACTTGTCCTTTTAATTTTGCCCAGATTAGTTCTATTGGATTTAAATGAGCATGGTAAGGTGGCAGCCTCAAACTTATATGACCGTGCTCTTGGATAATCTTATCTATTTGAAAAATCTGTGTCCTCTGTTTTTGCTTTACTAGAGATAGTAATTCAGGTTTTAAGTACATGTTATTAAATTGTATGTGCTTCTTTGTGAGCCATATCTTAATAGCATCTTTTGTACTGGATGACGTCGGGACTTTATCTTCAAGTGCAACAATGTTGTGGTACGCTGCATTGTCCATTATTAGGCAAGATGGTCGATCTAGTGCTGGGATAACAGAATTTTCAATCCAATGTCTAAATATGTGACCATTCATCTCAGAGTGATAATCCCGATTGTCTATGGATTTTGAAAGAAAAATGAGCTCTGCATTCTGTATTAGTCCATGTTGTCGACTACCTGCATGAGCAATTATCAAGCGCTGTCCTTTGCTGCTAGGTATTAATCTCTTAATCTTTCCATCTGATGACTGCCATTCCGTTTGGTTAGTGTGGTGAGCATTGATCCATGTTTCATCCAAGTACACAATATCATAACCTTGCTTGCGCACCTCTTTTACTTCACGTAAGTACTTGCTTCTCATGACTACTATATGTGGCTTCTCACAGATGATGTTTCGTCCATTGGAATACTTTCTGAATGTAAAGCCTGCAGCTCTCACATTCCTCCATAATGTAGATTTTGATATTTCAATACTGTTTTTCTTTTTCAGCGATACTTTTAATTTTCTTATTGTAACAGTTTCATTCATACCCAACATTTTGCGAATTTCACTTCTAATAAGTTCACTGTCGAAATTATCCAACATTTTTGCTCTTCCTTGTGATTTTGTATATTGGAACATTGACGGTCACGTGCTTGAATCCAGCGATTAAATGACCGTTTAGATAAATCCAAAATGTGTCTTGTCCTATTCTCTGGGTTTTCTAAAGAATGAAATAATCTTCCTCGTTTAGCCTCTTTGCAAAAATAGTCATACATTTTTATTACGATGTTTTGTAAACTGCAGAATTTCATTTTTAGAAACACATGATAAATGTTATTGTTCCACGTTACGCCGCTGAATTAACGGAAATGGAACACACAATGTCTCGTGTTTACTACAAGTGTCTAATTGTGTCAGATAACTCACGTGGAAAGCGTGCAAAATCGTAAATTGGACCGTCTATGGATTTGTAATCGCTATTTTTAACTTGAATACTGTAAACACTAAGTTTTGACTACATCAATGGGTCGTTATAAATTTATATAAATCAAATAAGCAATAACAATAACCAAATGTTTGTTTTTAATGAAATTAATTCCCTGTTGGGTTCTAATCATTATAACTATACATGCAAATTTTGAAAAAATTACAAAAAGCGGTTTAAAAGATATTGATTTTTAAAGTTGGGCACGACTTATGAAACAAGCTATAATTTCCAATATTAGGAAGAAACAATAATTTTTTGCTATATAATGAGAAGGAAACAGCTGAAAATACTGTAACAACTGGGACAAAGAGATAGAGAGAAACAAAGAGAAAAGATACCAGGCAACTTAAGAGAATGGCTTGGCAGATGCTCAACAAAAGAAATTATAAATAACTGTGGGGACCGAGAGTTGTGGATAGACATGATCACCTACGCCAGCAGGCAGAACACGTGGTGATGATGAATATAGTGAGTAATTAATTATTAATGGAAGTTAAGTAATTAATAGTCGTTTTATAGAGGTCCAATATTACAGGAGATTATTAAATGAATTAAACATATTTTAATCACTTTGAATGTATAATAGAAGACACAAATGTAGAGTATCCTTTTGGAGATACATCAATGAAGACATCAATGAAGACATCAATGAAGACATCAATGAAGACATCAATGAAGACATCAATGAAGACATCAATGAAGACATCAATGAAGACATCAACAAAAGTATCAGTGACAAACAATTGCGCTGAAAGTACACGATGAATGATGTAAAAACATATGGTACATCAGGATATGGCGGAAAGAGTGGAGATCATACATATTTAAATATAAAAAATGACAGTTCGTATCAAATGTATTAATTACAGAACAATTGCGTACGAGCCAAACGAGGCATACAATTATAATATTAAGAATAAATGGAAGACTAGAAAGATAAAATCAACAGTTTTGAGGCAGAATTTCGGAGTGATAAATGAGTGAGCACCTTACGAGAAACACACAAAGAATATAACATAAATATGTGTGTATATGCTTTGTTGACTGTTAGAAGCATTTGATAATATACAACACAGAATGTGATAATAATGACATTTATGTGGGGGGGGGGGGGGTTGGTGAATATTGTTTCTCCACATTTAGTACATATAATCATCATCATCGAGTGCCTTCTCCGCAACGAAGGTTGGCTACCATGGAGCGCCATTCTGCTCTGTACATAGAATACAATACTTTATAAAGAGTAGCAAGTAGCAGTACCCATTGCAAATGTTAATGGTTTCGTATAGACCACGATAAGCATGCACCTCCTCTACTCAACATATCTGCTGAGAATATAATGGGAAACGTTAGGAAAGTGAATTGTACAGAACATGACATTCTTACGAATGGAAGTCATACATTACTGTAAATACGATACGCTGATAATAAAACATTTTGATCCACCTCAATAAATGGCATTGAGAAATTGCTAACGCCAATTTAATGAAATAGTGAAAAAAACAATACATGCGTCTTAATATAACACAAACTGCATTCCTGCATCAGATAAATGAATTGTAAAAGCTGAAACATGTATTAAATAACCAACATTGAGAAGAGGGAAAAAATAGTGAATATCTTGGTTCATTGCCTACAAAACGACGGAAAGATAACAAATGAGATCAAAAGAAAACTGAAACGTAGCTATAAGTAAAAGAAAACAACACACGTAACAGGAAACTAAAATAGTAATAAAATGTAGGTTTATATCACTCACATATTGTAAAAAGTAGAGGCGGGAGTGATATTAATGATGCTTTTTGTTACCACCTTCGTAAGAGATAATTATCTCATTTATTCAGGCAATAGATTGAAGTCAAGCAAGGTCACGTTCTTGCTCCTAGCTGTATAGAATCTTCTTAGGTGTTCTGTTGAAACATGCATTCTCAAATGCAAACGGAGGAGTATATCTTCTTACAAGATCTGATGGTCGATTGTTCAATCAAAGTAATTATAACTTAAAGCAAAGTCCAAAATCAGACAAATCACTTTTAAAGACCTGTCATTTGCTGTCGATACTGCACTTGTCATACAAAGTCAGGAAGAACGTCAGAGCTTGATACATTGTTTTTCGCATGCCTGCAGAGACTTCGGCCTAACACTAAGTTTGCAGAAAACTAATATACTCGGGCGGGACTTCGAAACAGTACCTTTATCGGCAACTACAAACTTGATGTCATGCAGTAGTATAGCTACCTGAGATCTATCATCAACGACAAACTATCTTTAGATACAGAAATTGATACCCGCATTGATAAAGCTGATACCACCTTCGCCCGTCTTTCTAGACGTGTTTGGCAAAACAGTAAACTTACAACTAAAGCAAAGATTGCACTTTACAAAGTGTCCCTTTGTATGGCAGCGAATTATTGACAGCTTATGCAAAGCAGGAGAAAAGACTAAATGCGTTCTACAAGCGATGCAAGCCCCGTATTCTTGATATCACCTGGAAGGACAAAGTGACAGATTTGGAAGTCCTCACTCGTACACGCCTCCCGAAACAACTACACGATGCTCAAACAACGTAGGCTACTCTGGTTTGGCCACTTGTCCGTATGAAAATGGCCGCATACCAACAAATATATTTTATGGATAACTAGCAGGTGGCAATAGAACTAGGGGGCGTCCAAAACTCCGATTTATAGACGCGTGTAAACATAACAGGAAGACTCTGAACATAAACCCCGCAGCCAGGGAAGAGATATCTACAGACCACATTTTATGGAAACACACTCTAAAACTTCATCTCAAGCAAGAAACAGACAGATTAATAGAAAAAGAGAATATACAGCGAAAGGAAAGAAAAAATAACATTTTCTAAGAGCGCTGCAAAATCCATAGTCAACTATGACTGACGGATGCTACTACAGTTTGGATTATCAAGCCTACAACATAGGGCAAAAGAAATGGAATTCAGTGGACACCTTGGAACCAACTGGGGGACTCGTATATTTAGTTAGATTGTAGTTTCACATGACACCGAGACTTCTCTTTGCTTCGACGCAAGACATCTACCCTGAGAACAACGTTTCTTGGATGTTGTATTTGCTTTCACTCTTCGCCCTTTCTTGCTTGCTCTGTGTGCAGACTAGAAGACGGTTAAATCTTTTTCAGTCCTGATTCACAGATCTTAATGCAAACAGTCAGCTAAGAGTCGCTGATCATTACAGAACCTACATTGTCCGGTTCCATTATAATTAATAACGATATAATAACAATAATGATATTATTTTGAAGACAACCATACAAAATAAATATTAATATTAAACCATGTACTTTTAACAGCTGTTTGTCCCATATATTATTGTTGCTTTCATCATCTATTCAATTCAGAAAAAAATCGCATGTTCATACTTGTTCATGTTACGTTGCATAATCGAAAGAAGTTATACATTACATTCTTAAACAATTTGTGAGACCAAATTAATATTTCGCACTAGAGTGTGTTACATTTGTCATTCTTTAAAACATTTCTTTACTACATTAATGTACTAAAATATAAAACTATTACAAACTAGGAACATTTTTGGAGTATCACAAGATAGAACCATTCTCATATAATATCAATGTAACCAATAAGCGAAATTGACCAGACTCATAGTATCTCATCCATAAGAGCTGCCAAGTAAATATGACTAACTAAAATGCCACTTTGAGACTAAAGTAATCAACCGTGATTTACGTCAAAGTTAACAACGACTGCAGAACTTATAAAATGTCTGACATTTGTTAAGAAAAAAAGAGGCGGCACTCCTCCGAGAAGATCACTGTCCATGTTTCCAGCAAATTCACCTCAAACGATAAACCATTTGGCCGTCTACGGTAATGGTCGGCCACAGTCTGTAGAAAGACAAGACTTGACAAGACATCGACTTGCTGCCACGATTTTTAATCGCTGAGCTTATCATCATTAGTATCCGGTGGACTATCGTTAAGTAAATATATACTCAGCCACGTTAAGTCGAACATAAAAAGCTTACGGGCCCCAGAATCCGGCTTAAGTTGAGACCAGAACTTTTAATCACGAAGAAGCCACTATTGACTTAAAAGGTATCTTCGGCACAAGAGACTTAACGAACGCGTCTCGATTCATCAATTTCCACTGAGTTCTGGCCTCAGGCGTGAAACTTATTAATGCGGTATGTCTAGCAATTACAATGTCTACATTTGCTAAAGACTTTTTGGGAGAAATAAACGGAAATTTGTAATTTTCTTTGATAGAGTCTTGAACAAACCAATATTTGCTTAAATTGAAGAATGGGTCTATGCTCAAGCATTGGTTGCACAGTATTAGTTTATTGACTTGTTGAAGAGATAAGATGGGGAATCAACATAAGTTGTTCTTGACGATGTGATATCATTCAGAACAGAGCTTCAATCCGAGTTTGCCAAAGTTAATTTTAAACTGTTGCATTAACTTCATCTCACGGGGAATGCAAACAGTTCCTGTCTGTTCCGGGAGAGGTTAAGGAAACAATCAAACACAACTGTATGATTAAACTGGCAGAAGTGAAGGCAGCATCCAGAAGAAGGTTAACGAAAGACATCCTTAGAAGCTAAGCTATTGCATCTATTGAATTTGATATCAGCGACTGCACCAGCTGATTAAATACACAGATCTTAAGCTAAATTCAACATCACGCTGCTTTTGCTCCTACTCATTTTAACAATGCGTGTTCATTAGCCGGAAAGGTAGCAACAGTAACGGATGGGCAAACACTGATTATAAAAACAAAAGAAATCCGATGTCTTATTCTAATTGCGGCTTCATAAATTTGTGGCAAACTATTTAATGCAGATTATTACCTTCTTTGTGGAGATCACGTTCAATGATAAAACATATGGTAGGATGAAGCTTTTCACTGACAAAAACATTTGAGCTTGTCGAAAGAACCACATTTTTCTGGAGGCAATTGTGGAAATATTGGTCGAACCGGCAGACTAAACACAAAAAGGATTTAGAGGGAGCAAACATTTGTAGGGGAGATGAAAATGGAGGGAGATGAAGATGGAGTGAGATGTCTTGAAAGTGAAAACAATTATCAGGAAAATGAGATAACGGAGCAATAAGACAAACAGAAAAAAAAGGAGTGTGGATATATATATATATATATATATATATATATATATATATATATATATATATATATATATATATACATGTATATATATATATCTGCCTACTTCAACTACAAGCTGAGCTGGCATTTATCATTTAATTTTTATCTTCATTTCTAAATTATAAAACATTTCATGATTTTAGAAGTCACTGTCAATTTGTTACACTTTTTCTTTTTAAAATGTTTTCCCCAGCTTGAGTTTATTATTGCAGGAGTGGCATATCAATTAGATATTCGATTTCAATTGATGTTGTACTAAATTACAATCAAGTAAGTAGAATAATATTTAAAAATATCAAATAATCTTTCATGCTACACTTCCCGGTATTTATTTTCACAATTGCCCCATAATTATTGTGAGAGATTTATAAGAGACGAATTTTCCCTCATCTTGTTTCTATATTTATGTATGACACATATACTTTCATACATAAATATAGATAAAAGATGAGGGAAAATTCTTACATCGATACATATACTGTTATAGATGCAGTGACAGAGACATGTAACAACAAAGGAAAATGACTAATTCAGACAGTTCGAGCAGCTCAAGGACGACAAATGATATAACCACGACACCTTTTAGGTATCAGTGAACAGAGACTTTTAGGTATCAGTGATCAGAGAAAAGAAAGAAGAAGACATAAACTGTCATATATAATTATAGGTGATTGAATTCATTCCTTTCAGCTTTCTAGGGAATATCAAATGGATAAGTTATTACTGTTACCCCTGGGTACATATTTCTTTCTCGTCCATTTTCGATTTTCAACTCACCGCTTTTTTTTTTTTTTTTTTGTCACATTACAAATACATATTGATAGTACAGATTCTGAGGAGGAATTCGGTCAGTGTAACAGTCTTATTATCTTTTTGTTGAAATGAAAGCAAACTGGCCATATAATACTCTCATCAGGTCTGGCAAAATCGATAATCCAGAAAACAGTCCAATACATACTATAGAATAATGTATATTCATTATTTGTGAAACGAGAACCAAACTAAGACAACTAAAACATTATTTAACAGCGTATTTCTTCAGCAATGGTAATATGTGTCGTAAAGATAGTTTGTCTTTGTTTATTTTCATAATCTTCATCATTTGTCGTGTTTTCCTTCCTGGTCTACTCTTTCACTTGTTAAGTTCCTGGGGCGTACGAGACTTTGTCTATTCATAAATTTGTGGCAAACTATTTAATGCAGATTATTTCCTTCTTTATGGAGATCACGTTCAATGATAAAACATATGGTAGGATACAGCTTTCACTGATAAAAACATTTGAGCTTGTCGAAAGAATAGTGTTCTCATTACAGCCTTTTCTCTGAGCGTGTGCTCCTTATCTGTCTCGTGGCTAATTCTGTGTTAACTATAGTTTGACCTATCTCACAGCTAATTCTGTGTTAACTATAGTTTGACCCATCTCACAGCTAATTCTGTGTTAACTATAGTTTGACCCATCTCACAGCTAATTCTGTGTTAACTATAGTTTGACCCATCTCACAGCTAATTCTGTGTTAACTATAGTTTGACCCATCTCACAGCTAATTCTGTGTTAACTATAGTTTGACCCATCTCACAGCTAATTCTGTGTTAACTATAGTTTGACCCTTCTCACAGCTAATTCTGTGTTAACTATAGTTTGACCCATCTCACAGCTAATTCTGTGTTAACTATAGTTTGACCCATCTCACAGCCAATTCTGTGTTAACTATAGTTTGACCCATCTCACAGCTAATTCTGTGTTAACTTTAGTTTGACCCATCTCACAGCTAATTCTGTGTTAACTTCAGTTTGACCCATCTTACAGCTAATTTATTAACTTCAGTTTGACTCATCTTATAGCTAATTCTGTGTTAACTTCAGCTTGACCCATCTTACAGCTAATTCTGTGTTAACTTCAGTTTGACCCATCTCACAGCTAATTATGTGTTAACTTTAGTTTGACCCATCTCACTGCTAATTCCGTGTTAACTTTATATCTTTACCCACCTCACGGTTAACTCCACATCATATTTAGTTTTCGCTATGTCACTGCCCCTATGTGATACTGCTCTGCTAGGTTTGAAAAGTGTGTCACATCGACTCTAGATTGTCACCAGTTTTTAATTTATATCAATAAGGACGATATAACACTGACCAATTTCATTTCGACATCTTTGTGGAGCTTATTTCTTGCTAATATGGAATAAAGATTCCCACGAGCCGATGATAAATCGCAATATCTTTTTTTTCTTTCTGTATTTCTGCTATTAATGGCCACTTCCGTCCACAAGCACAGATGGGGCGCAATGATGGAGATTGTAAATTTGAATTATAATTAATTGTGTTGTTTCTGTCTTTATATTGGTTTATAATGTGCTTTCTTTATGTTATAATGTGCTTTCTTTAGGTTATAATGTGCTTTCTTTAGGTTTATAATGTGCTTTCTTTAGGTTTATAATGTGCTTTCTTTAGGTTTATAATGTGCTTTCTTTAGGTTTATAATGTGCTTTATTTAGGTTTATAATGTGCTTTCTTTAGGTTTATAATGTGCTTTCTTTAATCTATATCGCTTTTGTACAATCTGTACCATAATATAATTAAATAAACTGTAACCTTCTTTGCTTTTGTTTAAACTGGTAGTGTAATAGAATATAAACATTAATACTAATATAAAAAGTGTTTTTGTACGACGCAAAAACAAAGTTCAACATACAAAAATGATAAATAGTTTAAAGCAAGAGATGAACTTAGACGAATGCTGACTTGTTTTTTTTCAAACGTAATCTCTTGAGGTTTTTATTTTTAATAACATAAACAAAGGAACAATACAAATAAGTGAAGGGTTCCCTTTACAGCTAGAGGTGGATAAGGAATGTGGTGTTGGTGCTCATAACTTTCAATGATCAACGACACATTTTCTGAGAGATCTTGTTGGTGGAACGTCAGGTCGCCCTACTTCCACTGAAAAAATCGGTACTCTTTCAGGCTTGGTGAAGCTAGTTACCACTGACCGGGATCAACCCAACCTCTTGTTCTTACTATCCTGTCAAGTTCACTTGGATCACCCCAACCTCTTGTTCTTACTATCCTGTCAAGTTCACTTGGATCACCCCAACCTCTTGTTCTTACTATCCTGTCAAGTTCACTTGGATCACCCCAACCTCTTGTTCTTACTATCCTGTCAAGTTCACTTGGATCACCCCAACCTCTTGTTCTTACTATCCTGTCAAGTTCACTTGGATCACCCCAACCTCTTGTTCTTACTATCCTGTCAAGTTCACTTGGATCACCCCAACCTCTTGTTCTTACTATCCTGTCAAGTTCACTTGGATCACCCCAACCTCTTGTTCTTACTATCCTGTCAAGTTCACTTGGATCACCCCAACCTCTTGTTCTTACTATCCTGTCAAGTTCACTTGGATCACCCCAACCTCTTGTTCTTACTATCCTGTCAAGTTCACTTGGATCACCCCAACCTCTTGTTCTTACTATCCTGTCAAGTTCACTTGGATCACCCCAACCTCTTGTTCTTACTATCCTGTCAAGTTCACTTGGATCACCCCAACCTCTTGTTCTTACTATCCTGTCAAGTTCACTTGGATCACCCCAACCTCTTGTTCTTACTATCCTGTCAAGTTCACTTGGATCACCCCAACCTCTTGTTCTTACTATCCTGTCAAGTTCACTTGGATCACCCCAACCTCTTGTTCTTACTATCCTGTCAAGTTCACTTGGATCACCCCAACCTCTTGTTCTTACTATCCTGTCAAGTTCACTTGGATCACCCCAACCTCTTGTTCTTACTATCTGCACAGTTCACTTGGATCAACCCAACCTCTTGTTCTTACTATCCTGTCAAGTTCACTTGGATCACCCCAACCTCTTGTTCTTACTATCCTGTCAAGTTCACTTGGATCACCCCAACCTCTTGTTCTTACTATCCTGTCAAGTTCACTTGGATCACCCCAACCTCTTGTTCTTACTATCCTGTCAAGTTCACTTGGATCACCCCAACCTCTTGTTCTTACTATCTGCACAGTTCACTTGGATCAACCCAACCTCTTGTTCTTACTATCCTGTCAAGTTCACTTGGATCACCCAACCTCTTGTTCTTACTATCCTGTCAAGTTCACTTGGATCACCCCAACCTCTTGTTCTTACTATCTGCACAGTTCACTTGATCAACCCAACCTCTTGTTCTTACTATCCTGTCAAGTTCACTTGGATCACCCCAACCTCTTGTTCTTACTATCCTGTCAAGTTCACTTGGATCACCCCAACCTCTTGTTCTTACTATCCTGTCAAGTTCACTTGGATCACCCCAACCTCTTGTTCTTACTATCTGCACAGTTCACTTGGATCAACCCAACCTCTTGTTCTTACTATCCTGTCAAGTTCACTTGGATCACCCCAACCTCTTGTTCTTACTATCTGCACAGTTCACTTGGATCAACCCAACCTCTTGTTCTTACTATCCTGTCAAGTTCACTTGGATCACCCCAACCTCTTGTTCTTACTATCCTGTCAAGTTCACTTGGATCACCCCAACCTCTTGTTCTTACTATCTGCACAGTTCACTTGGATCAACCCAACCTCTTGTTCTTACTATCCTGTCAAGTTCACTTGGATCAACCCAACCTCTTGTTCTTACTATCCTGTCAAGTTCACTTGGATCAACCCAACCTCTTGTTCTTACTATCCTGTCAAGTTCACTTGGATCACCCCAACCTCTTGTTCTTAGTAGTCCAGTCCAGTTCACATGGATAATCCCAACCTCTTGTCTTTAGCAGTCCAGTCCAGTTCAGTTCATTTGGATCACGCAATCTCTTGTCCTTATTAGTCAAGTCCAGTTCAGTTCACATAGATCATCCAAACTCTTGTCCTTAGAACCCTGTATAGTTCACGTGGATCATCCCAAACTCTTGTCCTTAGAACCCTGTATAGTTCACGTGGATCATCCCAAACTCTTGTCCTTAGAACCCTGTATAGTTCACGTGGATCATCCCAACCTCTTGTCCTTAGAGCTCTGTATAATTCACGTGGATCATCCCAACCTCTTGTCCTTGGAGTCATGTATAGTTCACGTGGATCATCCCAACCTCTTGTCCTTAGAGCTCTGTATAATTCACGTGGATTATCCCAACCTCTTCTCCTTAAAATCATGTATAGTTCACGTGGATCATCCCAACCTCTTGTCCTTAGAGCTCTGTATAGTTCACGTGGATCATCCCAACCTCTTCTCCTTAGAATCATGTGTAGTTCACGTGGATCATCCCAACCTCTTCTCCTTAGAATCATGTACAGTTCACGTGGATCATCCCAACCTCTTGTCCTTTAGAGCTCTGTATAATTCACGTGGATCACATCAACCTCTTGTCCTTAGGACCCTGTACAGTTCACGTGGATCATCCAAACCTCTTGTCCTTAGAATCATGTATAGTTCACGTGAATCATCCCAACCTCTTCTCCTTAGAATCATGTATAGTTCACGTTGATCATCCCAACCTCTTGTCCTTAGAGCTCTGTACAGTTCACGTGGATCATCCCAACCTCTTCTCCTTAGAATCATGTATAGTTCACGTGGATCATCCCAACCTCTTGTCCTTAGAGCTCTGTATAATTCACGTGGATCATCCCAACCTTTTGTCCTTAGGACCCTGTACAGTTCACGTGGATCATCCAAACCTCTTGTCCTTAGAACCCTGTACAGTTCACGTGGATCATCCCAACCTCTTGTTCTTATAGCCCAGTTCAGTTAACTAACCACTGAGTTACCGCAGCTCATTTATAACAAAAAGATAACATTGAGCACAATAACGCATATACATATGTATAACCCTTGCGATTGATGACCACTCATATGATAGAGTCATGGTTTCTCTTGACTTTCTGTTTCAGACGAAAATTTATGTGTTATTGTCTTTGTCTTATTCCTCAAAAAAGACAAAAATAATTCACAATTCGAAACTTTGGTGTTTGGTTCTGCCATTTTCCCATGAAAATGTAACATTGTTTTTCTTGTTTATAACATGTAGTAGTAGTAGTAATAGTAGTAGTAGTATTAGTATTAGTAGTAGTAGCAGTAGTAGTAGTAGTAGTAGCAGTTGTAGTAGTAGTAGTAGTATTAGTAGTAGTAGTAGTATTAGTAGTAGTAGTAGTAGTAGAAGTAGTAGTAGTAGTAGTAGTAGTAGTAGTAGTTGTAGAAGTAGTAGTAGTAGTAGTAGTAGTAGTAGTAGTAGTTAGTCGAAAGTCCGGTATAACTGCAAACGAATTAAAATCCATAATTGCTCCACTGCCCGTGCCAGTGGAATCATCCAAATTAATATCTCATAGTATTGAATGATCCAAACAAAGAAAGGCAGCTGAAGTCCAAATTATAGCAACCACAACACATGCTAAAAGACATAAGGGCTAATCGCACCAAAAGTGAACGCAGCCAAACTGTCCTTCGTCATACGATATCATCATTCATCATAAACAATCGGAATATCGAAACATAATCCGGATGAAATATACAGCTCATGGTGTGCACAGAGCAATAAACTCAGTAGCTCCGGCAGCAAGCCGGACTTGGAATATGAGGAGACTGCAACAAGGAACAATTTTCAAACAGAGACTCAACGGTTCATGTCGCCTATCCGTCATATTGACAGGAAGACCTATATGTTTATGATAAATTCGGAGAAAGCCAGGGTTAATTGGATAAATATGACCAGAGAACGTTAACAATATTCTTTAGAAACTCAGTGATGATGTCATTTGAAGATTGGATACCAATATTCATTTATTGAAGATAGAATACCAATTTCGTTGTCCAGTACGGGACTAATCTAGAACAATATTTATAATGATATCGGTAGCTATGATGTGGACAGTGCTTGTTTTCAATGCATTCACTTTGACGTCTAAATTATGGAGCAAAGGCAGCGGTTTGTTAGAGAAGAAGATAATTTGTAGGAAGTGAAAATCTCAGTGGGGCAAGAAGAAAGAATTTGGGGGAAAAAGATAAAGAGCAAAAGAAACAACCGGGAAAAATAAGAAAGAGAAGAAGAGAAAATGTAAGATATAAAATATAAATGAGAAAATGTGAAAAAGAAAAAGAAATGATAGAGAAAAGTCTGAAAAGGGAAAAAAGAGGAAAAATAAAAAGAGGGAAGAGCTATAAAAAGATTCAAGAGGGAGGGAGAAAGAAAGAAAGAGAGAGAGAGAGAGAGAGAGAGAGAGAGAGAGAGAGTAAATGCGATAAAAAGAAACAAGTAATTGACGACACTGAATCTCGTATATACTTCTTTCTCTCTATCGCATTATCTCTCTCTCTCTTTCTCCCCCCCCAACCCCATTGAATATCTCATATTCAGTATTCTCTATTCCTCTGTGTTTTTGATTGTCTCATATTCAGTGTTTCAACATCTCTTAAATCCAGTCATTTGCATTGTGATTCCCCTTTATTTCTGACACTTCATGAATATTAAATGAGGCTTACTGGAACGATAATCAGATAGCCCTTATCTAAAACGTTTCCAGCTTTTTAATCCGAGATCCTTGTAGAGAAACTCGTCTTTACTTGTGTTCAGATTGAAGTGAATCGTCGAGAAAGGTCTTTGGGGAGCATGCAATATTAATGTTTCAATTTCGATTGCTCAAGGGAATCTAGCAAATTGAAAATCTAAAAAGAAAAAAATAAATTTGGTGTCAGGATGAAGTTATAAGCTCACGCATGTTTTTACCTCCCTTGTCTACTTTCTTTATTCCTGGCATTCTCTTAATTTTTATCAGCCTGCCAACATTACAAATGCGTGTATACATGTATATATATATATATAAATAACATTAAGTCGTTTGCTTGTTGGCGTAGGTGATCTGCCTCTTCAACTGCTTGTCGTTTCTCATATCGTCTTCCTACAATGTAATTAAGCTATTAGTCCCCCCCCCCCCTCTCACTGTTGCTCTCTTTCTCTTTGTTCTTCGAATATTTCAGATGTCACAATATGTCCAATTTGTTTATTCTCACTAAATGTTCTGACAATCATGAATATCTTCTCCTAATTTTGGTAATAAATTTCCATAGGTCAGAATTGTTTCTATAAAGCACCGATGAACTCTCTTTCTCATTTCTATTGACATAGATTTGTTGCTTAAGATATTTTTCATTTTCTGAAATGCTATTTTGGTCTGAGCTATTCTGCTTTTTATTTCTGTGGTGCATCTTCCATCCGATGTGGTTACTGTGCCCAGGTATTTGACGCGTTGCACTTGTTTCAAATTTGTCCTGTTTATTTTTATGCTGCATAAAGATGATGATTGTTTCTCCGATATGACCATTACTTCTGTTTTCTTTTATTTTCTTTTTTTTCTTTTTAAGCTTTCTGGTATCTTTTCTCTTTGCTTTCCTCTATCTCTTCGTCCCTCCATTTTTCCAATTGATACAATATATTTCAGCTGTTCCCTTCTCATCACATGGTCAACAAATGATGATTGTTTCTTCCTAATATTGGAAAGTCGCAGTCTTTTTGCTTTGGCCTCTTCCAGAACGTTTTCATTACTCTTCTTAGCAGTCCATGGTATTCTCCATGAGCCAGATGACTGAAAGGGACACCCCGGAAATCATCAATTAGAATGATGTTTTCAGCTTTACGAGCAGTGGCGGTAGTGTGAGTAGAATGACGTCAGCTGTCTATAGCTCTTGTAGCTGAAGACTTCATATAATTGTGTTTAGAGTCTCCCTTTCAGCTCTAAGGCTTGCTTCTTTATGTCGCGGCAGTCAGCCTAACTTTAACATAGTCAGCCTAACTTTAACATAGTCAGCCTAACATTAACATAGTCAGCTTAACTTTAACATAGTCAGCCTAACATTAACATAGTCAGCCTAACTTTAACATAGTCAACCTAACATTAACATAGTCAGCCTAACATTAACATAGTCAACCTAACTTTAACATAGTAAGCCTAACATTAACATAGTCAGGATAACTTTAACATAGTCAGCCTAACTTTAACATAGTCAGCCTAACATTAACATAGTCAGCCTAACTTAACATAGTCAGCCTAACATTAACATAGTCAGCCTAACATTAACATAGTCAGCCTAACATTAACATAGTCAACCTAACTTTAACATAGTCAGCTTAACATTAACATAGTCAGCCTAACATTAACATAGTCAACCTAACTTTAACATAGTCAGCCTAACATTAACATAGTCAACCTAACATTAACATAGTCAGCCTAACATTAACATAGTCAGCCTAACATTAACATAGTCAACCTAACTTTAACATAGTCAGCCTAACATTAACATAGTCAACCTAACTTTAACATAGTCAGCCTAACATTAACATAGTCAACCTAACTTTAACATAGTCAGCCTAACATTAACATAGTCAGCCTAACATTAACATAGTCAACCTAACTTTAACATAGTCAGCCTAACATTAACATAGTCAACCTAACTTTAACATAGTCAGCCTAACATTAACATAGTCAGCCTAACATTAACATAGTCAGCCTAACTTTAACATAGTCAGCCTAACATTAACATAGTCAACCTAACTTTAACATAGTCAGCCTAACTTTAACATAGTCAGCCTAACTTTAACATAGTCAACCTAACATTAACATAGTCAGCCTAACATTAACATAGTCAACCTAACATTAACATAGTCAGCCTAACTTTAACATAGTCAGCCTAACATTAACATAGTCAACCTAACATTAACATAGTCAACCTAACTTTAACATAGTCAACCTAACTTTAACATAGTCAACCTAACTTTAACATAGTCAACCTAACTTTAACATAGTCAACCTAACATTAACATAGTGAACCTAACTTTAACATAGTCAGCCTAACATTAACATAGTCAACCTAACATTAACATAGTCAGCCTAACATTAACATAGTCAGCCTAACATTAACATAGTCAACCTAACATTAACATAGTCAGCCTAACATTAACATAGTCAGCCTAACATTAACATAGTCAGCCTAACTTTAACAATCTTAACAATCTCATTTTTTTTTTAAATTTCCGATTTGTATTTTTTTTAGCGCAGAGGCATTAAAACAACGTATAGTGCTGTAAGACCATATGTCTTCAAAATTGGGTTACAGCAAGCACCTCAGACAGGTTTCTTTTAAATAGTTTGTAATATTTTCTTTTTCACATATTTTACAATTAAGCCACTATATAGTTTTAATTTATTCACTTTACGGTTTATGTGTGTGTGTACATTTGGTCCATTGCCACAGTTGAAGTCCTAATGAGTCGTAACGTTGTTTTGATTTTGTGTTGTCCCTCATTTATATAAAGCTGTAACCATACTATTTATTTATTTTTGTTCAGCATTGTATTTTATTTACAATAATAAAGTAATTACTGAACTTATTGAGAAAGATCAATTCCGACAGAAAGAAGGCGAGAGTGTAATTAATGTGTGGATAGCCTGAAGTGTTGGACAAATGATGAGCTATCAGAATAAACGCTGCGATATGAAGAAGAAAATTTGCATATTTTTGGCCGAGAATCTTCGATGCGAAGACGGTACCAGGTCAGATCAGATCATTGGTGTAAAAAAAAAAAAAAGAATATGAAGGATAAGGATGACGCTTCGGCAGTGGCTACAATTTGCATGGCACATTCCAAACACTTGTGATTACTGAGTATGCTCTCGTCAGTGCATTTCCTGGAAAAGTGAGTGGCAGATAACGATGCTCTTGTTAAGGGCCGAACACTCCATTAATTAAAAGGGAAGAAAAATGGCCACTCCCAGGAAGTGCTAGACAATTGAATGGCTCACGGCTGCCATTGTACATCCATTCTCGCTTCCTGCGCATGTGCGGGCTACAACCGGAAGTGAAAGATTATCCTTTTTACTTCCAATCAGAATGCATTTTTTTTAAACTGAAAAATTGGTGTTTCTCGACACGCATTTGTACTAGTTGTTGCCTGTTCGTTATATGTTTGTGTGTGTAAAATAAGTAGAGATATTTGTTAACGTTCTAATCACATTATCTTCTACAAAATTAATGAAACTTCTAATTTCTTTAGATCAAGCATAAAAAAACATTAATTTGTCGCGTCCCGAAGCGTACATAGAATGTGTTTGTGCCCATAATTATTTCTAACCTCCAATCCATTTTTTTGGATGGGGAGGGGGGAAGTATTGTGGTCAGCACTACGCCACATCAGCTTTATTTCTCATAACAATTATGTATAGTTTCAAAGGTTGTGTGGACTGGGTGGTCTAGATGTGGTGGGACTTTACAACAAAGAAATTTAAACTGTGGTTTCTTCTTAGAGTTAGCTTCCCCTGGTCTCTGTGTAGTAAGATCATATATCTAGTAATATAAAGCAGATTGCATTAATGCCTAAGTAGTATATTAGTCATAATCATAATTATGCTGCAATTTATATATGTTTAAGAATGAAAATATCCTCAGGAAATTATATTCCATTCATTCTTGAGATTTATATTTTATTGAATGTGTTCGAAATGGTGAAACTGTACAAAAATATGAATATTCTAGAATAGTCCATATTTATGCTGTTGATATATTAATATTCAATACCGATTATTAAAATAAAAACGGTATATTTGACAATTGCGTATATTAGAACCACTAATATTACTAAAATAATATAAAAAAACAGACTTGCGCCCTCTTGGAAAAGGGCAAAGAAAGACAGCAGGTCCCGTGTGTATTTGAGCACGTTAAAAAACTATAGCAGTTAAAAGTCGAAGAGAGTAGGTCAAAAATGATCATTTCCCGGACAGAGATTGTTAAGTATATCTTCCCATGCCAACGACAGATGTGTCGGGTTGAAAAACTGTTGCTACTTTGACGCAAACTAGCGACATAACGTATCCACGCCCATTTAACGGGCTAGGGAGAAGGAGAATAAGGTGGCCGTCGACCAGAAACGCAGCTTTTTGCTCCAGTTCATTACTTCTCTACTGTGAGGTTATTGTTGATCAATGACTTACCATTGTTGATCAATGACTTACCATTGTTGATCAATGATTTACCATTGTTGATCAATGATTTACCATTGTTGATCAATGATTTACCATTGTTGATCAATGACTTACCATAGTTGATCAATGATTTACCATTGTTGATCAATGATTTACCATTGTTGATCAATGATTTACCATTGTTGATCAATGATTTACCATTGTTGATCAATGACTTACCATTGTTGATCAATGATTTACCATTGTTGATCAATGATTTACCATTGTTGATCAATGATTTACCATTGTTGATTAATGACTTACCATAGTTGATCAATGATTTACCATTGTTGATCAATGACTTACCATTGATGATCAATGACTTACCATTGTTGATCAATGACTTACCATAGTTGATCAATGATTTACCATTGTTGATCAATGACTTACCATTGATGATCAATGACTTACCATTGTTGATCAATTACTGACACAATATCTTGACCATTTGATAGTTTTGACACATTGCTTTACCAATTGCACCCATACTTTTTAAAATAAATCTTATTTTTTTCTACATTTACAACTACCTGTGGAGCATAGAACAAGACTCTTCTAGCTATCATATGTGGAGCCATTCTTAAATAAAATTGCTCCACCTCCTCTCTATTTTCCCCATCCCTACTTCCACATGTCTTTTTCTCAGATTGTATTTTGAAATAGTGACGTGATTGTTCTGGTTGGCAGTATTAACATGTCCACGGTTTTGCAATTTTTTTCGTTTATTCTTTTAACAGCATCGGATAGCCATCACCATAAACCAATTCCCCCAATTCTTGTCTATATAGATACAAGGCCATTATTTAGTCTTCTTTCGGTTCGTTCAGCACATGGCACCTTTTATGTCTACATAAATTTATGTCCTGCTACTGCATGCAGTAAACAGTACAACCTGTGGCTGCCCTGCTGCCTTGTAGGTGAGCTCGGGAGAGTAAAAGGCTAAGGGAGGGTACCCTGAAGTAAAACAACCCCACTGCCTTGTGGGTGAGACTTTTTGGTCAAAGGCTAGCGGAGCCAACCGTAAACAAACCAACGGAAGGCAACATAAATCTATCATCGTAACTTCTTTGTACAATCATGAATCGCTACAATAATCCATTTTTGACAATCGAAACAAGAAAGAGAGTTCTTAAATGTTATGTTGAGTCAATCTTAACATATGGATGTGAATCATGGACAATAGGACGACAAACAAGAAAATCACTGGAGTCCGTAGGAATGTGGTTTTACAGAAGAATGTTGAGAATACCATGGGCAGCTAAGAAGAGTAACGAAAACGTTCTGAAAGAGGGCAAAGCAAGAAGAGAGCCAATATTAGAAAGAAACAATCATCATTTTTTGGCCATGTAACGAGAAGAGAACAGCTGGAATATATTGTAACAACTGGGAAAATTGAGAGACGAAGAGATAGAGGGAAGCAAAGAGAAAAGATAAAAGACAGTTTAAGAGAATGGCTTGGCAGAAGGTCAACACATAAATAATAAATAACTGTAGAGTACGAAAATTGTGGAGAGACATGATCACCCACACCAGCAGGATCGATACTTGATGATGATGATGATGATATTTCTTACTCTTTTTTTTTTAATTTAGTTTCTACCGTGTTCATTCACCTTCACATCAGTGACATGTGGGCTTGCTTCCTGATCAGAAGGGCCCGGTTCGATCCCCAGTCGTGAAGGATATTCTTTTTTCTGACTGACAAGGCTCCGGGGTTCACCCAGCCTCTAAAAATGGGTACCATAGATTTCTCTGGAATGTATAACCGGCGTGGCGTGATACCGACCACATCACGCAAAAATGTTCCGTGGTCATGGAAAGATATGGTCACCAACACCTTATTCTCCATACGCCTATCAACTCAGGGTAGGGAACCTTTATTTGATTTTTTTTTTCACGTTCAAGACATCAATTGTCTCATTTTTGGGATGGACCTAATAAATATGTTTAAGTATCGTCTACTTATCATTTAGAATTTTCCCAATTTGCTTTTTTTTTTTTGCAAATAATTTCTAAATAGTGATCTTATAAAACTATTTGCACTGTCCTCATTTTGCTCAATATACATTCATGGAAGTTTTCATTTATATTGTAAAAAAAAAGTAAAGTATCCCCGTCACGCTAAGTGGCGGCGTATAGGGAATATGGTGTTAGTGACCATAAATATTACAGACCTTCAGCACATGATTTTTGGGGTAATGTGATCGGTATTACGCCTGTGCTGCTTTACTTTCCTGGAAAAAAATCCGGTACCCATTTAAGGCTGGGTGAACCCTGCTGCCGTCGGTTGGGATCGAACCCTACCCCTTGTCCTTTGTAGTCCAGTTCACTAACCACTGAGCTATCGCGGCTCCCTCCTTTATGTTGGCTTCCATGCAAAATCAACTCCATCGTTAATATTCAATTTGGTGTAGAAGAGTACAAGTAAAAGTAAGGAGTCCCATCACGCTAAGTGGCGTACAGGGAATATGGTGTTAGTGATCATAATTTGTGTAGACCTTCAGCACATTATATTTTAGGTAATGTGGTCGGTATTACGCCCGTGCCGCTTTACTTTTCCAGAAAAAAATCCGGTACACATTAAAGGCTTGGTGAACATGGAAACCGTCGATCGGGATCGAACTCGACCTCTTGTTCTTTGTAGTCCAGTTCACTAACCACTGAGCTATCGCGGCTCACAGAAGAGCACAAGAGAACCACCATGTTTTCATCACATTCCTCTTCGGCGTTCAGAAACAAGTGCTCAGAATATCACAACAGAAAGACCAGCTGTCGGACATGCAGTTATTCGTTAGCAAAAGGTGTGTGTGTGTGGGGGGGAGGGGGGAAGAATTATAAATGTCAAATAGTTTGTTTGCAAATTGTCTCTCCTGGAGCCAGAGTTAAGTTAACAGTCGTCTTCACAATACAAGTTTGAAGTGCATATTCTGAAGTCTGTTGACTGGTTTTAAGCGTATAATTATGGGGTGTAATCATTTGCGTTATACATAGTCGAGAGTTCATTCTCCAATGCACTGATGCACTGATCAAATTTAGGGGGGGGGGGGTAAAAACAGTAACATGCAGACTGTCATCATCAACGTTTCTATGTTCCCAATTTATTGCTGAAGTCAATATGCTAGGGTAAAGCTAAGATAGTCATATGCGACCCGGTACGAACAGTAAGTAGATTCGATGAGAAGTGTTGCGCAGAAGAGACTTGGTTATTACATACCAAATAGAGTGTGAGTCTTCAAGTTCAGTGCAGCAGGAGCTCCACACCTCAGAGTCATAACCAGGCTGGTCCACGTCCCTTAGCGTGTCAAGATGCTAAAAGGCTGAAACACTTACTCGACGAGATATTTTTTTCTGATGATCAAATTGACTCCTGCTGCGAAGCTCTGTTTAGAGTGTTTCCTATTACTTTGCAAGTGAATTTTGAACTCATGCAAATTGCAGGTTCACGATTTTGTTCTTCTTGAAGCCTCGGTGGGTGAGTGGTTAGTGCACTCGCTTCCTGATCAGAAGGGTCCGGTTTATATTCTCAAAAGTAGCGGATTTTTTTTTTTCGATCTAGAAGGCTTCGAGTTTCACCTGTAAAATGTAAACCAGAAATTGTATCTCTCTAGGAAGTTAAGGCGGCCTGACGTGATGCCGACCACATCACCCAAAAATATGCCATGGCCATGAGAAAATATGATCACTATCATCATATTTCCCATACGTCTAGCAAGGCGTGAAGAAAATACTTACTTGAACAATGAAGAAATGAATGATGTTTCATACTTATTATTTGAAACGTGTATTTTGAATGATGTTATAAGTTCAAATAAATCACATCATCATCATTATCATTAACATCATCATCATCATCATCATCATCATCATCACCATCAGGTCTTGTGTCCTTTACAGAACGTTGCATTCACGACAGTCCGTTTGAAAGAATCTCTGTCTCAAGCAAGATTTCCCACTTTCTTTGTTGTCCCGTTCTATGCCTTTTTGATGTCTTGAAACACCTTCTTCTTGAGTCACTTTAATCAATATTTAATCAATAAATCATAACTATGTGTTAAATCATTCAGTATGGCGGACGAAGACTACTATTAGCGCTACGACTGAAAGCGGTCAGTAACTCATAGCTAACTGCCAGACTCGGTGAAACAGAACTGTCCCCATGTCCTACTTCATCAGTGGAGACACTTTGCTTTTAGTAACAACTTAACTGTTCTAGCCAAGCATTAGTGACCGAGACGGAAAGGCATCCCCGGTACTCAAAATGACATGCTGCAGACGGATGTGATGGGTCGATAAGTGTAAATATTGTGGGTTGCAGTAAAAAAAAACAAGAAAACGCGTCTACACCTACCTAACGTCATTTAAGAACAGATGGTGAAATGGAGTAATGGTTGGATGAACGTAGAAGAAAAGAAAGGATCGTATCGGTAGCACTAATGCTATAAATCTGCTCCAACTACCCCGGTTAAGAAGCTTGGGAGTTTATGTGAAATAGCGAAGCCGTTTGGAAGTGATGAAGCCATCAGCTTGTCTTATGTTCTTGCACTTTTATTGTTTGTACGATGATTGTATACGTCCGGTTGATGAAGTTCGATTGATGAAATCCGATTGATGAAGTCCGATTGATGAAGTCGGATTTTGGCTCAGAATCCTATTCGGGGATGCATACAAATCAAAACTGTTCGTATTACTTGAATCGCATCTCAACAAAGTGAAGATAACTTAGTGATGAAACATGCCGGCTTATATCATGATTAAGTCAATGAATTATTATTTACATTAACAATAAAAAGGTATGCAACTATCATTACTGCACTTATTCCATAGAACCATACAATTGGTGATTCCACTGACACGGGCGGTTGAGCAATTATGGATTTTAATTCGTCTACAGTGATACCGTGGCCTTCGACTAACCATAACCATAACATTACATTACACTTTCCTACTCAAAAACGCATACAAAACTAGCACGTTCATGAAAGAAACTTCTACGATAAGTTGATCTCACCGTTCATCTGTTTAGAACTCCAAATTTAGAAACGTAGATGGGTGGCAAGACACCCACAAATCACTGGATTGAGAACATTTAAAGACCCATAGCTCACTGCACGCTTCAGGATTGGCGAATACCGAGCTAATCAAGACCTTATTCCACCGTATTGTCGTACCCCTGTAACCTGTTTCACCAAGATTAGAGACATAAGAAGAAGGTCGAAATATTTTGGACCGAAATACGCTGATATTTCGGTTGCTGTAAATTAGCAACACAATACATATTCACATATTTAAAGTTCTTCTAAAAGTGAACGATTAATTTTAGCGGTCCTCGGGCGAATAATAATAATAATAATAATAATAATAATAATAATAATATATGTCTAGATAGCATGTTCACAAAGGATAAAGTCAATATGGAGAATTTGAAACGCGCCAGTTATGTTTTGTTTCCATTACTCAAATACGCAAATATATAAATGTCACCAGCTCGACATTTGGTAAATAGTATTTTCTAGTTGCCAGATAAACGTGATCCTGATTTATGGCGGACAATATGATGGTCACAAACTGTTTCTACAAATCTTCTTGAGAAAGATCATTAACGTTACAAGAAACGACAGAATGAGAACTTATGACACTGGAAAGACTTGAGTGGTAAATTACATCAAAGAATTGTATAGTCTTCCTTTTTCATTCCACATTTGCTTTTAAAAGTTGAGAAGAGATATAGTTTGTTGTCTTTCGCTCTTCTGTTGGCCTCTGCAGCTATGCTTCATAATATTCTAATATTCCATCAATCCATTTTTTTCGTGGTCAACTTTGAGTCTTGTGTTCTCGTAACGTTTATTAAAAGTTTGTTTTGTTGTGTTTGATCTTTCTGCCTTATCACGTGGCCAAACGATTTTATTTTTTTGTTTCTGTATGTATTCAGTGGCGAGAATTATTCCTAACTTTTTTCTCAGTTCTTTATTTCTCATCTTGTCTCTCAGACTATTTCCTGTACACACACCTGTATACACTATCTTCTCAGCTGTTATTTCTGTATGTGTATTCAGATACCTGTATGTATGTTTTCAGTATTGTCCATTATATTTATTTCTGGTTTATTTGCCTATGGATTTGTTTACTTATTTGTCCAAATATCTTCATGTCCATCTGTATGTCAATTTTATTTTTTTAGTTTAATCAAGGAACGTTTACCTTTTATTTCTCGTGTCCAGAATGAAGAGTGGATGCGCCGATAGGAATTATTTTTTTGGATAGCACAGTTGTCTGTAGGAGCCGCGATAGCTCAGTGGTTAGTGAACTGGACTACAAAGGACAAGAGGTAGGGTTCGATCGCAACCGACGGCATCCGGGTTCACCCAGCCTTTAATGGGTACCGGATTTTTTCTGGGAAAGTAAAGCGGCACGGGCGTAATACTGACCTCATTACCCCAAAAATCATGTGCCGAAGGTCTGTAAAAGTTATGGTCAATAAAACCATATTACCTATACGCCACTTGGCGTGACGGAGGTTCTTTACCTTTACTTTTACAGTTGTCTGTCACTGATACTTAGGTTGATTTATTTATCTGTGTCTTTCCAAGAAGATCAAATACACATGCTTCTTTTATTGTACATTACAAGTGATTATAGATTTATCTGTATCTTAAATATTTTGTGGTTAAAAATTGAATTTGGCATTCCCCGAAACCCTCCAAATTGTCGAAATTTTGCTATATTTTTTGCAACGTGCATTAATTAACTACTAAAATATAATTCATGCATAAATATTGACATTAGCTAAATATTTTTTACGCTTTGTGTGTGATGTCACACATGGATACCGTTTATGTAAAATAAGAACTTTAAGAATGAGTGGAATGCACTAGGTTCAGGACATTCTCGTCCACAACTGCTGCACAATTTCTAAGATTATAACTTAAATAACATTTTATGATAAAACAAACAAATGTAACAGAGGAGTGCTTTGAAAAGCTTGTATCGATTTTGACAGGAAATTTGTTTTAATTTGCGTCTTTATTTGGGCCTCCACTCTCGAAGTCAAGTCTGTATGCCATTCACCATCATCAAGTACTGGGCCTGCTGGCGTAGGTTATCATGTCTCTCCACAACTTTCAATCTCGACAGCTATTTATCATTTCCGTTCTTGACCTTCTGGAGAAGCCATTCTCTTAAGCTGTCTGGTGTTTTTTCACTTTGCTTCCCTCTATCTCTTCGTCTCTCGATTTTTTTCCAGTTGTTACAATATATTCCAGTTGTTCTATTCTCATTACATGGTAAAAGAATGATGATTTTTTTTCTTCCTAATATTGGAAATTAGTTCTCTTTTTGTTTTGGCCTCTTTCAGAACGTTTTCATTACTCTTCTAACTGTCCACGGTATTCTTAACATTCTTCTGTAAAACCACATTTCTATGGCCTCCCGTAATTTTCTTGTCTGTTGTCCAACTGTCTATGATTCAGATCAATATGCTAATACTGGCACTACATAACATTTACGAACTTTTTGTATGAAACAGTATGACATTACCAAAGATGAAAATCATGGAGAAATAATTGGTTCTTTTCTTTTAGTTGAAATAAAAATCACGAGTCTCACACGTCATGGCGACTGCTTTGATTAAGTGGCCTTTAATTATCTGATCCTGTCGAGAGCTCCACGACACGCACCATCAGATGTACATGGTAGATGTGTCGTAGGGCAGATTGTTTTCCTTTAGTGCACCATTACAGTGAGTGAGTGTGCCAGAGAGAAAATGTGCGAAAGATTTAAAGAGAAAATAAATGAAGAGTGAGTGAGAAATGTATAAATGTAAGAGAGAGAGAGAGAGAGAGAGAGAGAGAGAGAGAGAGAGAAAGAAAGGTTGTGTAGTAATGAGTAAAAGTGTGAGAAAATGTGTGAGGGTGAGGAGAGAAAATGAGAACAATGATGTGAACGTGTGGAAAACTTGTGAAGGTACGAAATAGATAAAAGGACGAGTAAGTGTGGAGAAACTAAAAAAAAAAATTATATACATGCAAGAAAGAGAAAAAAAAAGAAATGGAGAGTTAAAATGTGAGAACATGTGTGAGGGAGTTTACGAGAATTCAAGAAAGATTGATAGAAAAACGAGAAATTTAGCGAGAGAGAGAGAGAGAGAGAGAGAGAGAGAGGGAGAGAGAGATAAAGAAAGAGAGAGAGATAAAGAAAGAGAGAGAGAGAGACGGGAAAGTGACAAAGAGTGAAAATGTAGAGAAACAAAAATATACTTGACACTTTGACATGATGTCACAAAGACGAAAAGTCAATTTCATAGGCACCACTAGGGACAGCAAAACGAAAATGACCTGTCAGTCGACATTTTAATAAACAATAAATTAATTTCTTGGTGATTGTCTCTTGTTTGTCTGTTAGATTAACAAATTACTTCATTAATTGTTCTTCTGTGTCGACGTGCCCTCTGTTCATTGTCTTGGTTTTGGCAGATTATTGTCGCGATAACCGTACAGGTTGCAATAGAGATTAACAATGATAATTACCTCGCCATCATTACAGCGTGTCCTAATAGTTTGTAGTTGCAGTAGTCCATCCTTCTGTCCTTTTTGCTATTATATATTATATAATGTTGAGCATTATAGTGAAAGAAAGCAAAAATAAAGGACTCAGCCTTAATAACAAAAAGACAGAAGTAGACAGTGACAAGTTCTTTGAAACAGTGACATTCTCTTTGAAACAGTGACATACTTTTTGAAACGGTGAGATGTTCTATGAAGTAGGGACATGCTCTAAGAAACAGTGACATGCTCTATAAAACAATGACATGCTCTATGGAACAGTGACATGCTCTAAGAAACAGTGGCAAGTTCTATGAAACAATGATGTGCTCTTTGAAACAGTGACATGCTCTGCGAAAAAAAATTATGCAGATTATGGTCGCGATAACCGTACAGGTTGCAATAGAGATTAACTATGATAATTACCTCGCCATCATTACAGCGTGTCCTAATAGTTTGTAGTTGCAGTAGTCCATTCTTCTGTCTTTTTGCTATTATATATTATATAATGTTGAGCATTATAGTGAAAGAAAGCAAAAATAAAGGACTCAGCCTTAACAGCAAAAAGACAGAAGTAATGGTAAAACACAGAAAAAGGCATCACCTCAGTGCAAAATAAAGACAAGTGGAACAATATTAAAACAGGTAAATGAATTTAAATATTTGGGAACTTTGTTAACCTCAGACGGAAGATGTACAACAGAAGTGAGATGGAGAATGGCTCAGGCAAAAGCAGCTTTCCAAAAAAATGAGGAAGATACTATGCAATCCATTTTTGACAATAGAAACAAGAAAAAAGTTCTTAAATGTTATGTAGAGCCAGTCTTAACATATTGATGTGAATCATGGACAATAGGACAATAAACAAGAAAATCACTGGAGTCTGTAGAAATGTGGTTTTACAGAAGAATGTTGAGAATACCATGGACAGCTAAGAAGAGTAATGAAAATGTTCTGAGAGAAGTCAAAGCAAAAGAGAGCTAATTTCCAATATTAGGAAGAAATAATCATCAATTTTTGGCCATGTAATTAGAAGAGAACAACTGGGATATATTATAACAAATGGGAAAATTGAGGAACGAAGAGATAGAGGGAAGCAAAGAGAAAAAATACCAGACAGCTTAAGAGAATGGCTTGGCAGAACAACAGAAATGATAAATAACTGTCGAGATCGAAAATTGTGGAGAGACATGATCACCTACGCCAGCAGGCCCGGTACGTGATTATGATGATGAGTCCATTCTTCCACAGATCATGTCTTATGAGTATTTAGATTATTCTCTAGACTTCGTTAACTGACGAACAAACTTTTTTTTTTAAATATTACTCTATAGCTTTTCTTTATATCACTTTTGAATTGTTTTGCTTGTAGTTTTTTTTTTTTAAATTATGATTCACCTTTTTCTTTCATCTTCTCCGACTTCTTGTTATTTCTTCTCCTTCCTCACCACCGAGGTTATCATCTTGTCAACCGTTTCCTTGATGTTCTTCTCTTTATCACTGGCATTATCATTTTCCCCACACTATCTTCTTCATCGTTTGCTTCTTCACCACCGTCATCATAATCATCTTCATCATCACCTTTATCAACTTCATCTTCTTTTTGTCTTCTTCACCACCACTTTCACCGCCATCCTTATCACCACAATCAGTATCACAACCATCACCACCGTCATCTTGCATTTCATCGACCAGTGACCACCACACCCAGGATTCCCAAATTTTCCTCTACTCGCTCACCCATTAAATGAACATGAATACGCTTTTCTGCTAATTACCGTCAAAACCGAAATATCTGCGATCTCTGCCTCTCACATACCTTTACAGCACGGATCTGCGATCTCTGCCTCATACATAAGTTTACAGCACGGATCTGCGATCTCTGCCTCATACATATGTTTATAGCACGGTTCTGCGATCTCTGCCTCATACATAAGTTTACAGCACGGATCTGCGATCTCTGCCTCATACAAATGTTTGCAGCACGGATCTGCGATCTCTGCCTCATACAAATGTTTGCAGCACGGATCTGCGATCTCTGCCTCATACAAATGTTTACAGCACGGATCTGCGATCTCTGCCTCATACAAATGTTTACAGCACGGATCTGCGATCTCTGCCTCATACTTATGTTTACAGCACGGATCTGCGATCTCTGCCTCACACATACCTTTACAGCACGGATCTGCGATCTCTGCCTCACACATACCTTTACAGCACGGATCTGCGATCTCTGCCTCATACATATGTTTACAGCACGGATCTGCGATTTCTGCCTCCCACATACTTTTACAGCACGGATCTGCGATCTCTGCCTCACACATACCTTTACAGCACGGATCTGCGATCTCTGCCTCACACATACCTTTACAGCACGGATCTGTGATCTCTGCCTCACACATATGTTTACAGCACGGATACATTTATAAATTTTTTCTCAGAAAGCGGCCAGTGTGGCCTACTCTTTTCGACGTTCAACTGCCAAGTATTTTTTTAACGTACGCGGAGTGCTCACATAGTTTTTTTTTCGCTGTTACTCGAGAGGGCTCGAGACCATGGGAGTGTAAACAAAGAGACCACTGAATTCAAGTGTAAAATTCTTACCTTCTGCCGCGGAATTCGACCACTAGACCCATCAGTTTGAAGTTTCCATGATCGTGTTCTCTGCCTTGTGCTTATTAACGGCTCTTGAATACTTATCTTTTTTGTATATCATAGAAATTATATTAGTACACTCTATCATCTATAGAAAAGTGACATGCTCTATGAAACAGTGACAAGCTCTTTGAAACAGTGACATGCTCTTAGAAACAGCGATATGTTCTACGAAACAGCGACATGCTCTATGAAACAGTGACATGTTCTATGAAATAGTGACATGCTCTATGATATAGTGACATTCTATATGAAACAGCGACATGCTCTATGAAATAGTGACATGCTCTATGAAACAGTGACATGCTCTATGATACAGTGACATTCTCTATGAAACAACGACATGTTCTATGAAATAGTGACATGCTTTATGAAACAGTGACATGCTCTATGAAACAGCAACATGTTCTATGAAATAGTGACATGCTCTATGAAACAGTGACATGCTCTATGAAACAGTGACATGCTCTATGAAACAGCAACATGTTCTATGAAATAGTGACATGCTCTATGAAACAGTGATATGCTCTATGATACAGTGACATTCTCTATGAAACAACGACATGCTCTATGAAATAGTGACATGTTCTATGAAATAGTGACATGCTCTATGAAACAGTGACATGCTCTATGAAACAGTGACATGCTCTATGATACAGTGACATTCTCTATGAAACAACGACATGCTCTATGAAATAGTGACATGCTTTATGAAACAGTGACATGCTCTATGCAACAGTGACATGCTCTATGAAACAGCAACATGTTCTATGAAATAGTGACATGCTCTATGAAACAGTGACATGCTCTTAAAAACAGCGATATGTTCTACGAAACAGCGACATGCTCTATGAAATAGTGACATGCTCTATGAAATAGTGACATGCTCTATGATATAGTGACATTCTATATGAAACAGCGACATGCTCTATGAAATAGTGACATGCTCTATGCAACAGTGACATGCTCTATGATACAGTGACATTCTCTATGAAACAACGACATGCTTTATGAAACAGTGACATGCTCTATGAAACAGTGACATGCTCTATGAAACAGCAACATGTTCTATGAAATAGTGACATGCTCTATGAAACAGTGACATGCTCTATGAAATAGTGACATGCTTGATAAAACAGTGACATGCTCTATAAAACAGTGACATGCTCTATGAAACAGTGACATGCTCTATGAAACAGTGACATGCTCTATGAAATAGTGACATGCTCTTTAAAACATTGACAGTCTTCATGTTGTTCGTCATGATTCATATCCATAGATCTTGTTTGTATTTTATATTGTGCCAGCAAGATCCCAAATTGATAGCTACATCTACAGCAGCTTCTCTCTACGGTACTACAATACTTTCTATATGTTTGTGAACGTATTTGCTGCTGGTAACTCCTTGTTCTATATTTTGATGATTATATCATCATCTAGTAGCAGAATGCTATTCTCATCACTACCCGTCTGAATGACTGATTCTAGCTAGATATTCCACTTCCTCTTTTGTCATGTTCAATGTCATTTTAACATGTCTGTTACATGTCTTCCAATACTGTTCTTTCCAGCTCACATGTGGTCTATATATTTTTCTTGGTCTGCGTTCAGAAATATCGAGGGAAGAAGAGAAATAGGGAAGCACGGAGGGAAAAAAATACAAAAGTATTTAAGTGAGTGGTTTGGTAGGAAATCGTACAAAGAACTGAGAAATAACTGTAGAGATAGAAGGTTGACATGGGGACCTACGCCGGCTGGTACTTCATGATGAGGTTCACGTACATCTCAGCATTTGTACAAACTCTCTCTCTCTCTCTCCTTCTTCATCGTGTAGGAATGGATTAATCATTCGTAGCTATATGTGTGTTAAGTTCCTGGACGAATGCTATGTTCCGTCTTGTATTGCTTGAAGAATTTCAACAGTTGTTTGGCTCGTCGTCTTCTAGTCTGTAATGTGAACAATTGTTTGGCTCGTCGTCTTCTAGTCTGTAATGTGAACAATTGTTTGGCTCGTCGTCTTCTAGTCTGTAATGTGAACAATTGTTTGGCTCGTCGTCTTCTAGTCTGTAATGTGAACAATTGTTTGGCTCGTCCTCTTCTAGTCTGTAATGTGAACAATTGTTTGGCTCGTCCTCTTCTAGTCTGTAATGTGAACAATTGTTTGGCTCGTCCTCTTCTAGTCTGTAATGTGAACAATTGTTTGGCTCGTCCTCTTCTAGTCTGTAATGTGAACAATTGTTTGGCTCGTCCTCTTCTAGTCTGTAATGTGAACAATTGTTTGGCTCGTCCTCTTCTAGTCTGTAATGTGAACAATTGTTTGGCTCGTCGTCTTCTAGTCTGTAATGTGAACAATTGTTTGGCTCGTCCTCTTCTAGTCTGTAATGTGAACAATTGTTTGGCTCGTCCTCTTCTAGTCCGTAATGTGAACAATTGTTTGGCTCGTCCTCTTCTAGTCTGTAATGTGAACAATTGTTTGGCTCGTCGTCTTCTAGTCTATAATGTGAACAATTGTTTGGCTCGTCGTCTTCTAGTCTATAATGTGAACAATTGTTTGGCTTGTCCTCTTCTAGTCTGTAATGTGAACAATTGTTTGGCTCGTCCTCTTCTAGTCCGTAATGTGAACAATTGTTTGGCTCGTCGTCTTCTAGTCTGTAATGTGAACAATTGTTTGGCTCGTCGTCTTCTAGTCTATAATGTGAACAATTGTTTGGCCCGTCCTCTTCTAGTCTATAATGTGAACAATTGTTTGGCTCGTCGTCTTCTAGTCTGTAATGTGAACAATTGTTTGGCTCGTCGTCTTCTAGTCTATAATGTGAACAATTGTTTGGCCCGTCCTCTTCTAGTCTATAATGTGAACAATTGTTTGGCCCGTCCTCTTCTAGTCTGTAATGTGAACAATTGTTTGGCTCGTCGTCTTCTAGTCTATAATGTGAACAATTGTTTGGCTCGTCGTCTTCTAGTCTATAATGTGAACAATTGTTTGGCCCGTCCTCTTCTAGTCTGTAATGTGAACAATTGTTTGGCTCGTCGTCTTCTAGTCTATAATGTGAACAATTGTTTGGCCCGTCCTCTTCTAGTCTGTAATGTGAACAATTGTTTGGCCCGTCCTCTTCTAGTCTGTAATGTGAACAATTGTTTGGCTCGTCCTCTTCTAGTCTATAATGTGAACAATTGTTTGCCCGTCCTCTTCTAGTCTGTAATGTGAACAATTGTTTGGCTCGTCCTCTTCTAGTCTATAATGTGAACAATTGTTTGGCTCGTCCTCTTCTAGTCTATAATGTGAACAATTGTTTGGCTCGTCCTCTTCTAGTCTCTAATGTGAACAATTGTTTGGCCCGTCCTCTTCTAGTCTGTAATGTGAACAATTGTTTGGCTCGTCCTCTTCTAGTCTCTAATGTGAACAATTGTTTGGCCCGTCCTCTTCTAGTCTCTAATGTGAACAACTACTGATAGGACACAGTAGGCGCACACTTGAATTTGTTTTTTTATTTACTATTTTTAAGGGACTTTCTAGAACTGTGGAAGGGGCACTAGACATTATCTAGTAAAGTGGTCCGACGGCTCTACGTTTGACTTAGCCTAAAATGCTCGCTTCGAATCCGTTCTTTATTTGTGACTTTTCCTTACCCTAAGTTAAAAAAAAAAAAAAAATACACCGTCACGCTAAGTGGCGTATAGGGAATATATGGTGTTAGTGTTCATAAATTTTACAGACCTTCGGCACATGATTTTTGGGGTAATGTGGTCGGTATTACGCCCGTGCCGCTTCACTTTCCCAGAGAAACAATCCGGTACCCATTAAAGGCTGGGTGAACCTGGAAACCGTAGGTTGGGATCGAACCCTACCTCTTGTCCTTTGTAGTCCAGTTCACTAACCACTGAGCTATCGCGGCTCCCAAACTCATCCATAAATGCGTATAAAGATTCTTCTTATACAAAAATATCTCTAGCGTGGTGCTGACTTTATTTCCCCGAAAGATGTCCCAATGATCGGAACTACCTAGGTGTTAACTTCATATTCCATATTCGCCACATAATCTTTCGGTGTTCTCTCTTTTCTTCTGTTTTCTAATAACTTTTCTGTATTTATGTGTTCTGTTCAACGCCTTTAGAAATGAACACAGTTTTGTAAAACGTTTCTCTCTATTCTAAACACTGTTCTCTTCTACTTATGGAGTGAGTAGACACATAATTCTATATACATGATATGAAACATATACACACTCACACACGCACACACTCATACAAACACGCACACACTGTGAGAGAAGGAGCTTTCAAAAGAAAAAGATACTTTGTTTTATTTACAAAGTATTTATTGCAGGCATTGAAACACAGATCAAATCACTGTTCAACATAGTAGCCCTCTAAATATATATATATATATATATATATATATATATATATATATATATATATATATATATATATATATAAAATAGTAGCCCTATAATTATATGTATATAATAGAAGCCCTCTAATTCTATATATATAATAGTAGCACTCTAATTATATATATATATATATATATATAATAGTAGCCCTATAATTATATTTATATAATAGTAGCTCTCTAATTCTATGCACTTAATCAAGTGATATTAAGTTAGCCATATTTTATTATTAATTATTATTTTATATTATTATTTGGGGTTATTTCTGAGTTTTTTTCTCAGTTCTTCAATTGTGATCTTATCTCTCAGGCTGTTTCCTGCCATTCGTCTAACACATTTCATCTCGGTAGTGGTTATTTCTTTCTTATTGTTCTTGCATAACGTTGGAGTTGGAATGAAGATTTTCATGTGTGTGTGTGTGTTATGTTGTGTTGTGTGTGTGCACAAAACACAGACCTAATTAATAAATGTGTCAAACAGTAAAGTCCTCATCAGAAAACAGAGATAAGGACAGGAATACAACCGATCGCACAAATAAACAGATATTAAACACGCGTTTTAGGAGCCGCTATAGCTCAGTGGTTAGTGAACTGGAGTACAAAGGACAAGGGGTAGGTTCGATCCCAACCGACGGCTTCCGGGTTCACTCAACCATAAAATGGGTACCGGATTTTTTTTTCTGGGAAAGTAAAGCGGCACGGGCGTAATACCGACCACATTACCCCAAGAAGCATGTGCCGAAAGTCTATAAAATTTATAGTCACTAACACCATATTCCCTATACGACGCCACTTGGCGTGACGGGGGGTATTTTACTTATACTTTTTTTTAAAACATGCGTTTTAGATGATGTAACATCCATTTCAACTATACAACAGGTCATCATCAGCTGCACGCGCGTTTAGTCACTCAAACGGTTGATAACATCGACTGTGCAAAGTCTGTTATTTATAAAGCGTGCTAAATCATTTCTCAGCTTCGCGACTATTATTCTAGAGTTTTTGTACAACATTTCCGTTAGTAATTTTATTTATTTTTTTTGGAGGAGATATAGATAGAAACATAATTACGGTGGCTGTTGTCTCTGCAAACGTACTCGCCACATATATAGTAAACTTAAAACTGAAACTCATAAACTTCTGTCCATGTTAGGAAAACAATTAAAACTGGTCATAGAAAACTTAAAATTGGAACTCATAAACTTCTGTCCATGTTAGGAAACAATTAAAACTGGTCATAGAAAACTTAAAATTGGAACTCATAAACTTCTGTCCATGTTAGGAAACAATTAAAACTGGTCATAGAAAACTTAAAATTGGAACTCATAAACGTCTGTCCATGTTAGGAAACAATTAAAACTGGTCATAGAAAACTTAAAATTGGAACTCATAAACTTCTGTCCATGTTAGGAAACAATTAAAACTGGTCATAGAAAACTTAAAATTGGAACTCATAAACTTCTGTCCATGTTAGGAAACAATTAAAACTGGTCATAGAAAACTTAACATTGGAACTCATAAACGTGTGTCCTTTCAAGAAAAAATATTACTAGTCATACTGAACTTAAAATTGAAACTTAAAAACATGTCCATTTTGTAAAGATCAAACATGGATTCAAGAATCTCCTCTCGGGCAACAAGATTTAGAAGGGTTACAAGATGTCTGTAAAGTGAAGACTGGGGCTTTTAAAAGAAAAGTGTTAATGCCTGCAAGTAATGAACTGATCATGTCTTTTTAACAACGCCTATAGCGGGATTAACCCAGGACCTTCCTGTTCAGGGGCTGACGTCTTTGCTGTAGACCACCCAGCCTCCCAATATTTAAATCAGGTCTACTGTTGATTTACTACCAAACAATTCAGTCTTGTATCTGCACTATATCTATCAACTGTGACCATCGATGTCAAACCTGGTCCTACGACATAGACAACGACATAGACAATGACATGGACAAAGACAGACAACTACATAGACAACGTCATAGACAATGATATAAACAACGACACAGACAATGACATAGACAACGATATAGACAATGACATAGACAAGGACATGGACAAAGACAGACAACGACATAGACAACGTCATAGACAACGACATAGACAACAACAAAGACAACGACATATATAACGACATAGACAACAACAAAGACAACGACATTTATAGCGACATAGACAACGTCATAGACAACGGCATAGACAACAACAAAGACAACGACATATATAACGACGTAAACACCGACATAGACAACGACATAAACACCGACATAGACAACGACATAGACAACGACATAGACAACGACATAAACACCGACATAGACAACGGCATAGACAACGACATAGACAACGACATAGATACCGACATAGACAACGACATAGACAACGACATAGACAACGACATAAACACCGACATAGACAACGACATAGACAACGACATTGATAACGATACAGATAACGACATAAACAACGACATAAACACCGACATAGACAACGACAGAAAAGACATAAACAACATCATAGACACACAGCAACAATGTTGGAGATCGTACGGAGACCTGGAAAGAACTGCAAATTTCCCCTTCGAGACGACAGAAAGACATAACACGACCAAGAAGCTCTCGAACGTGGGGATTGAGAAAGAAAGACATAACACGACCAAGAAGCTCTCGAACGTGGGGATTGAGAAAGAAAGACATAACACGACCAAGAAGTTCTCGAACGTGGGGATTGAGAAAGAAAGACATAACACGACCAAGAAGTTCTCGAACGTGGGGATTGAGAAAGAAAGACATAACACGACCAAGAAGCTCTCGAACGTGGGGATTGAGAAAGAAAGACATAACACGACCAAGAAGCTCTCGAACGTGGGGATTGAGAAAGAAAGACATAACACGACCAAGAAGTTCTCGAACGTGGGGATTGAGAAAGAAAGACATAACACGACCAAGAAGTTCTCGAACGTGGGGATTGAGAAAGAAAGACATAACACGACCAAGAAGCTCTCGAACGTGGGGATTGAGAAAGAAAGACATAACACGACCAAGAAGCTCTCGAACGTGGGGATTGAGAAAGAAAGACATAACACGACCAAGAAGTTCTCGAACGTGGGGATTGAGAAAGAAAGACATAACACGACCAAGAAGCTCTCGAACGTGGGGATTGAGAAAGAAAGACATAACACGACCAAGAAGTTCTCGAACGTGGGGATTGAGAAAGAAAGACATAACACGACCAAGAAGCTCTCGAACGTGGGGATTGAGAAAGAAAGACATAACACGATCAAGAAGCTCTCGAACGTGGGGATTGAGAAAGAAAGACATAACACGACCAAGAAGCTCTCGAACGTGGGGATTGAGAAGAAAGACATAACATGATCAAGAAGCTCTCGAACGTGGGGATTGAGAAAGAAAGACATAACACGACCAAGAAGCTCTCGAACGTGGGGATTGAGAAAGAAAGACATAACACGATCAAGAAGCTCTCAAACGTGGGGATTGAGAAAGAAAGACATAACACGACCAAGAAGCTCTCGAACGTGGGGATTGAGAAAGAAAGACATAACATGACAAAGAAGCTCTCGAACGTGGGGATTGAGAAAGAAAGACATAACACGATCAAGAAGCTCTCGAACGTTGGGATTGAGAAAGAAAGACATAACACGATCAAGAAGCTCTCGAACGTGGGGATTGAGAAAGAGAGAGAGAGAACGAAAGAGAGAACGAGAAAGAATTATTTTGACGCAGGTAGTGCTCTCCTCAACATCATCATCATCGAGTGCGGTCTCCGCAACGAAGGTTGACTACCATGGATCGCCATTCCAAGCTGTTTCTTGCTTTGATGGTGCAGGTTGTCATAGATTGGCTTGACCATCTTTTGATGTTACTCGTACATGTTAGTCTTGGTCTGCCTCTGCCTCTTTTATCTTGTATTTTCCCTTCCAATATTACTTTCAGTAGGTTGTTGTGTGTTTTAACGTGTCCCAAAAATGTCATTTGTCTTGTCTTAATTGAATTTAGTAGTTCTCTTTTCATTTTTAGTTGTTTTAAAACGTCATTATTTGTTTTTTTTTCTTTCCATCCAATTCTACCTAATCTTCTGTAAATCCACATTTCAAAGGCTTCAATTTTCTGTTCTGTTTTTTTTTTTTTTTGGTCTCAACACTAATTTTAAAGACATTTATACCGGACCCATGTAACGCAACCCGGCATCGATAACGCTACACATCTCCACGTGTATGTGTGTGTGTGACTCGCATGCATGCATCAGTGTGTCTTGAAGAGCCGTAATTAATTACAGAGCACCTTGTGGCGAAAGCCGGCCGTGAACGTCCTTCCGGATGAAACCGTTCTCCGTCGTTTCTGATTGGGGACACTTCTGTGCGTCGACGCACTCAATTGTCTCTGGTATTGTCCCGAGCGACAGAGAAATAGCCTTGAAATCGGCTTGAGAATATGAGTCGATTGATTTGAGAATATTATGGTATTGTCTCCCCTGTCATCCTGATTGTTTTTCTTCTTTGATCAGAAGGGGAAAAGCCACTCCTTCCCATGTAAGCTGTTTATACCTTAAGCTCATCTTTTTTTTTTTCCCCTAGTGCTCTTTGTTCAATCACATTATTTTAATTGATTTGAACAAGTCTGTCTCCACTCGGTGAGCCACCATCCCTGGTTTTGATAAGACGCTAAAGCGGAACATTTGGTCTATTTGAGGTTAGGATTTGATTGTGTTGTGTTTAATGCGCTGAGTGTATGTGTGTGCATGTTATTTTGTTCGGCTTCAGGTGAGATGAAGAATGATTAATATTGGAATAATTAGTACAGGCTTATGTTTTATATCTCTCATTTGACGGTGCGTTATGGGGGGAGGGGGATAACAATATAACAATATCACTGTCACCTGCACTTGATAGTTGTGTTGTTGTACCGGTATCACGATTCAAAATCGATTATGCAGTCTAATGTCGAATATCGATTCATCATCTGTCAATTTATTTAAGTGCCAGAACTGTAAAGTTCGCAAAGTGCAAAATTTACACTGAAAAGACCTTTTCGCAACTTCTCACTAATAACCATTCACTTTTGCCTCCCACTTCATAGACTCACCTTAATAACTTATAATATAACATAACATATGTGTCTAAAACGTCGTAGATTCACCATAATGACTATCCATATGTGTCTAAAACTTCATAGACTCACCCTAATGACTATCTATATGTGTCTAAAACGTCGCAGATTCACCATAATGACTATTCATATGCGTCTAAAACTTCATAGACTCACCCTAATGATTATCCATATGTGTCTAAAACTTCATAGATTCACTCTAATAACTATTCATGTGTCTAAAACTTCATAGATTCACTCTAATGACTATCCATGTGTCTCAAACGTCGACGATTCACCCTAATGACTATCCATGTGTCTCAAACGTCGAAGATTGACCCTAATGACTATCCATGTGTCTCAAACTTCGAAGATTGACCCTAATGACTATTCATGTGTCTCAAACTTCGAAGATTCACCCTAATGACTGTCCATGTGTCTCAAATTTCGAAGATTCACCCTAATGACTAGTCGAGTGTTTGAAACTTCGAAGATTCACCCTAATAACTATCCACGCGTGTCTTAAACTTCGACGATTCACGTTAATGAATCTCTATGTGTCCCATATCTGGCATATTACGAGTGATGCATTGGCTCAATGACATATTGTAGTCGCAGCTATATGGTGATAAAGAGGCGATCCGGGCACCAAGCAAATCTATTCCAAGCACATGACTGACTTTGGAAAACCATGATCGGAACACACGAAAAAGACACACATGATTTCCATTGCCATTGAAGCCCATTGCTTTGAATGTGGCAAGCAGGAAAGTCTATGGCTACAGAAGTAAATCAAAGTAACTAACTCTAATGTCTTACAACGGGCCAAACTCCCATCGATCATGGCAACACTTGGGACTCGTAGACTAAGGTGGCTGGGCCATGTAAGAAGAATGACAAACAATCGTATTCCCAAACAAATATTGCATAGCGAACTTAAAGACGGAAAGAGACCAAAGGGCAGACCAGTGTTGAGATATAAGGATTTTTGCAGGGCTTCCTTGAGGGAATTTTTATCAGTGAAAGTAACTGGGAAAATGTGGCTGCTGATCGTAGCACATGGAGAGCAAAAATAAAAAATGACACAGCAACTTTCGAAACAGTGCTGATATCAAATTCAGAAGACAAAAGGCGCAAGAGAAAAGAGACATGGCCAGGTACCGCAAACACACATATTCGTTCTGTGAATGGATCTGTCTGTCCAAAAATGGCAAATTCAGCCACGAGAGAAGCTGTTCAGTAAAGCAGCCAGTGCCCAGTATGAGACACTAATGCTTTACCAAACTACTGACTTATGATTGCTTGTTACCAACCGTCTGTCAAGACGCTAAAGGCCATACTACTATACTATACAGAAGTAAATCCAGACTAAATCTTGGGAGAGAGGTTCCTAAGGTTGTTATTTACCAACTTCTGGCATCCACTGCAACTAACATTATCTATCTAAGGTATGGTCTCCCCCTCCCCCCTTTCCGAACTTTTTAAAGCTAAATCAGGCGATGTTATCTCAATGGAGGTAGAATGAAATCCGTAATAATCGTCCAGACAACGCGGAAAAATAGGGATGAGAAAGAATGATGCTACTTTCTTTTTGGTTAAAAAAAAGACGATAAAATCTGGCAAAGGATAGCCGAACATATTTTTTTTTATGACGTTAAAAAAAAAAAATAGAGTTACAGGATAAAAGACGCAACAAAAAAGAGACGAGACAACTTTCTTTTCTTCTTTCTTAATTTCTTTTGTTTTTCTTTCCTCCTTACCTTCTTTCTTTCTTTCTTTCTTTTTTTCTTTCTTTCTTTCTTTCTTTCTTTCTTTCTTTCTTTCTTTCTTTCTTTCTTTCTTTCTTTCTTTCTTTCTTTCTGTCATTCTTTCTTTCTTCACTTCCTCCTATACTCGTTCAGGTGTCGTTGGAGATACACAGTTTTGGTTCTTTGATAATTGATGCCGTTGTAGCATTTCTTTGATGCTGTCGGTCGATCTTAGCTGGGTCTGTTTAAAGTATGTTTTGTTTCGTAAGGAACTGCACGACATTCTTTCTTGATGGAGGCAAACCATTTTATATGTTGTTACTCTATGTAGTTTAGGTCAGACAACTACGTTGTCAAACTTCTTTGTTCATTCTTCTGTAATCTCCATAATGCCACGGAAAGCCGCTCAGAAAAAAAAAAAAACAGCGACTATCGATTAATATCAAAGATCAACACCAGCCAGTAATAGAACTACAGTTAAGCGATTCTCAAATGGGTTTCCGAAAAAACAGAGGATGTTCTGACGCTCTATTCACCTTAAAACAGCTTGCAGAAAAATCGACAGACCTAATCGACCAACCTAATTAAAAGTCTCTATATCAACAACAGCTGCACAGTTAGAATAGCAGCAGACTACACAGACCACTTAGAAGTTAGATCAGTAGTAGGACAGTGGTGCGTACTATCCCCCCTACTGTTTATTACATACATGGACTATATATGATCTGTTGTCTTTAGTTGTCAAGTTCAAGGGGACTTCCGGTAAGATGGAGGATCTAGGTCGCGTTCTCTCGATTGCTGCAGAAAGTGCATGCGGAAACTGATTAATTTCGGTTCTCCGTTGTAATTTTCTGAGCCAAAGTATAAATGATGTTCCATTTATTACATCTGTGTGGCTAGAGCATAGATGTACGCCGGCATTCAGTCCTTTTTTTGACAAATCAAGTTTTGTGAATGCGACCTTCCAACGTCTAGACTTGATCTCTGCGCTTTACGTCACATTGGTGCTGGCCATGACCGTTGTTGGAATTCCTTGACGCATTTATTTCCCTGTTACTAGTTAATGTGAAGTACTTTGTCGGCCACAGTTTTATCTCTTTGGAGTATTTGCACCGTGATTTGTTTGCCGCATGCTGCTTTCGCTGGAGCAATTGGGAATCTAAAGGGAGTGAAATAGTGCGTACGACATTTTTGTGTGCTACGTCATCGTAATGATGGTGATGGTCTATTCACCAACTTACTACAATTACTACAGCTCGGGCAGATGGTGCTCGTAAGCCTGGGAGGGCTGACCATCTAAGGGCAGAATCTCCCTACAGAAAAGACAATCTGCTGCCTTGCAGGAAGATTTGGGACAATCAAAGGCTAAGGAAAGCAAACCTAAATAAAATGCTGGCTGAAATTGGATTCACTGGGCTACTGGCGCAGAACACGGTGCAACGAATTAACAAGTAATCAATCAGACTGGATCTAACAGACTCTAATTATGATAGTTCGGGAATCCTACTCTGAGTCTTGATCGCAGAGAGAGAGAGAGAGAGAGAGAGAGAGAGAGAGAGAGAGAGAGAGAGGACTATATATGCAAGTTAGCCAACCCATCAGAGACAGAGATCAACCAGCTTTTATTTGTAGACGATCAGGCACTAATACATGGAAAAATAGAAGACCTATAATAACACTTAAATACACTCAACAACACATACACAAAATACAACATGAAAATCAACAAAACAAAAGTCATTAATGTCGCAAAAAAGAAATAGAACATCAACAAATCTATAGAATGGAGGCATGCAACTAAAACAATGACAGAAATTCAAATGCATAAGAAGTCTAGTGACAAACGACAATTCACAAGCAGCAGAGATAGACTCAATGTGCAACAAAGCTTGTCAAATCATTGGAAAGCTATCACCACTATTGTCAAACAAGGAAATAACTCCAGAGGCAAAACGGGCACTTTACAATACAATCTTGATCCCAACGTCGTGCTACCAGTGCCAGTACTGGACCCTAGATGCAAGAACAATAAGAAAAAATAATCACTACTGGGGTGAAATATGTTAGATGAATGGCAGGAAACAGCCTGAAAGACAATATCAGAAATGAAGAACTGAGAAAAAAGCTAGGAATAGCCCCCGTCATAGAATATATAAGAAAATAACAGATAAAATGGTTTGGCCACAGTGACAAGGTAGAGTAATCAAAATACGGCACAACGAGTCCTCAATAAACGTGAGAACACCAGACCCAAGGGTCGACCACAAAAAAGATGGATCGATGGAATATTAGAAGCACTAGGAAACATAACAGCAACAGAAGCGAACAGAAGAGCAAAAGACTGCAAATTATATCTCCCATCGATACCGAAAGGCAGATGAGAAAGTAAAGATAAAAGAAGAAAAGACCAGCCAGTTTCCTGTTGCATGTAAACCTCCTACACACCCACGCACATCATCACACACACATACACATATGTAACTCAGAGGTTAGTGAACTTGACAACTACAGACAACATATCATATTCGACCTTCATCGATGTCTTATATCATGTTAGATCATGTTCGACCTTCATCGATGTCTTCTTATATGTCCACCCAGCCTTAAATTGGTACCGAATTTTTCCTGTTAAATTTTTTATGGCCTGGCGTTATACCAACGACATGACCTACAGAATACGCTCGTATGCATTTTGTCATTGAAAAGTTTGGGCACATAAACCATATTTCCCATGTGCAGACGTTGAATGAACCCTACATTTACTTTGTAAAGGTAGAAAGTTGCGGAGAGAAGTAATGACCAACGTCTGGAGGTATGGGATATGAGCCAGCGGCACAGATACTCGAAATATTACAATGCTGTATTACTGAAGGGAGGTCAAAAAGTAATGCACACCAATTTTTTTCTCGGAAACTATTCGGGCAAAATGTGTGAAATTTTCACAGATTGTAGCTGAACATCCCCTTTACACTACCTAGTTTTCAACATAATCTCCGTCCAAGCGTATTGCCTTACGCCAACGCGAAACTAGGTCATGGATGCCTCGTTTGTACCAAGTTTTGTCCTGCTCGCGTAGCCATTTTTTAACTGCACGGATCACATCCTCATCATTGTCAAAGTGTGTCCCACGCAGGAATTTTTTGAGTGGTCCAAACAGATGGAAATCTGAGGGAGCCAGATCAGGGCTGTAAGGAGGATGGGGCAGTACAGTTCAACCAAATTTGTTGATTGCTTCCAGTGTTACCAGACTTGTGTGAGGGCGTGCATTGTCATGTTGAAGCAACAAATCTGCAGATGGCTTATTAGGCCGAACTCTGTGGAACCGATTTTTGAGTTTTGTCAGTGTATTGATGTAAGCTGTCGAGTTGATTGTCTCACCTCTTATCATTACATCAACAAGAATCACACCATCAATGTCCCAGAAGACAGTGACCATCACCTTTCCGGCTGATGGAGATGTTTTGAATTTTTTTCTTTTTGGTGACTGCGGATGATACCATTCCATTGACTGCATTTTTTGTTTCAGGCTCATAATAATGTGCCCACGTTTCGTCACCGGTAACAATTTTTGACAAAAACATTTCTCCTTCAACACCGAAACGCTCCAACAATTCAGAACAGAATGTTTTCCTTTGAACTCTGTGATCATTTGTTAGGCACCGAGGAACCCATCGAGCGCAAATCTTTGAATATCCGAGAGTTTTAAAAATTGCGATTGCACTTCCCTTGCTGACTGTAAGCTGCAATGCCAATTGCTGACTAGTGATACGCCTATCCTTACGAATAATGGCATCAGCCCGGTTTAACATGTCTGTGCTGGTAGCCGAGGCAACACGTCCAGAACGCGGTAAATCATGCAGCTCCACTCGTACACTTTCTGCAGCTTTAATTCTCTGAACCCAGCGACTAACTGTGCTCCTATCGACTGCAGAACATTTGTACACTGCACACAGTCGTTTATGAATGTTTGCCACAGTTTCTTTTTCCGCAACCAGAAATTCTATGACAATTCGCTGTTTGTAACGGACATTGTTGACAAGCTCCATTTTAACGGTTCATAGATGCGTAATATCTATCAGAATGCTGTGCAATTTGGTGCACATAATTGGAACATGTAATATTCCAAGTGTGCAAAATTTCATATTCCTATCTTTATTATTAGCCGAGAAAAAAATTGGTGTGCATTACTTTTTGACCTCCCTACGTAGATCGGCTCTTTGTTGAGAATAATTTCAAACGGAGAGATATACAAAATAAAAGTGGTGTGGTAGTTTAACATAACACTTTTGCCTTGATGGCTAAGCAGGAAAGTTAACGGGGATCGATATGGCAATTTCATGAACGTGAAAAGTTTAAGCTGAACAATGTTCAGCTATTGTTGTGAGATCATGATGTTTTAGTGAATATTAAAAATAACTAAAATAAACAGCGGAACAAAATCTTTATGTACAAATAAAACACACGGTAACAATTATATTGTCACATTTTAAAGATTAGTTATTGAAATAATAACTGCTGTATTCGAGAGGGTCTAATTAATGAGGGATTATCCTCTTTTAAGGCAATTTTGCTATTCTGTCTTAAAATCGACAGCGGTTAACTTTTACATAATTCACAATAACACAGTTTTGCAACTGCAACGGATGAAACACTTATTTAAATTAATGATGAAATATTTGTTGATTTATTAAATAATTTTACTATCTTAAATAACACCTAAAGTTACAAATTGAGCTGAGTTTTAATCTAGTATTGATTAATGATTTTGATAGTTTTTACTTTGAGAATCAATGCATTAGAAAATACGAGGAATCTCTTCCCTAAGTAAGTAATATTATATGCGATGGTTCTTCTGTTTGGCCAAATCCAGCATTACAGACATGATCATTTATCATTATCATCATGTGCTGTGGCTTGTTGTGTTGGAGATAATTCCTCCCCCCCTCCCCCTCCTCCACCCTCTTTTCTCTAGATCTTTTAATTATTTCATTATTCCATTATCTACGCATTGTTTTACCATTTAATCTGTCATTATTCCATTATCTACACATTGTTTTACCATTTCATATTTCATTATTCCATTATCTACACATTGTTTTACCATTTAATCTGTCATTATTCCATTATCTACACATTGTTTTACCATTTCATATTTCCTTATTCCATTATCTACACATTGTTTTACCATTTCATATTTCATTATTCCATTATCTACACATTGCTTTACCGTTTCATCTTTCATTATTCATTTTCTTCTTTCCACCTTTACCACTGCTACTAAAGTTTACTGGTTTTCGTTCTTAATTTATATTCTTCTATTTATCCTTCGTTGTTCCTTTTGTACTGGTGAAAACTTCATGTGATTTAAATCTCCACGTTTCTCAAAGTTTTGTTACAACAAAGCATATTTATTTTGCACCAAGAGATCTCTAGAATCGTTGGTCTACTGTTATGATTACTATCTAACCAATCTCTAGAATCGTTGGTCTACTGTTATGATTACTATCTAACTAATCTCTAGAATCGTTAGTCTACTGTTATGATTACTATCTAACTAATCTCTAGAATCGTTAGTCTACTGTTATGATTACTATCTAACTAATCTCTAGAATGGTTAGTCTACTGTTATGATTACTATCTAACTAATCTCTAGAATCGAAAGTCTACCGTTATGATTACTATCTAACTAATCTCTAGAATCGTTGGTCTACTGTTATGATTACTATCTAACTAATCTCTAGAATCGTTAGTCTACTGTTATGATTACTATCTAACTAATCTCCAGAATCGTTGGTCTACTGTTGTGGTTACTATCTAACTAATTACTAAAAATATTTGTTAAAATGTTTTTTTTGTCTAAATAGCTCACTCAGGTAACATTTCAGTCATTCACCCACTAGCTTACTAGATAACTAACTAATTTATACAATCGCCTGACAATTATTCTTTACTCAGACTATGATAAAAATGTTATTAAAAGCTGATGTTTCGAATAAAGTTTATTCCTTATCAATATAGCCACCATCTGAACTGACACACCTACGTTTGACTTTGGGAAAAGTAATCAATTTTTTTTCGAACTAAATCAGTAGCCGCATGCTAGTATGAGGGAGCCGCGATAGCTCACTGGTTACTGAACTAGACTACAAAGGACAAGAGGTAGGGTTCGATTCCAACCGACGGCAGCCGATTCACCCAGCCTTTAAATTGCACTCTATTTTTTTCTGGAAAAGTAAAGCGGCACGGTCGTAATACCGACCACATTACCCCAAAAATCATGTGCGGAAGGTTTGTAAAATGTATGGTCACTAACACCATATTTCCTATAAGCCACTTGGCGTGACGGGGGCTCTTTACTTTTTACGAAGGGTACTTCACTTTTTTTTGTACACGCTAGTATAATAGTATGAGTCTTCACAGTTGTCAAAATGATTTCATCTGAGCTTTTATTTCATTTATTTTAATTGATGAAAAAAATGTAGCAAGTTCCGGAGAATAGGAGGGTATGTAAAGTATCTCAATATTCATTCAAATCACTGGCCGTCAGCTGCAAATTTAGTGTTTGATGTGACAGAAATGTTTGTTTTAATCTCAAACTAGCATTTTTGTTCTCATCATCATCATTGAGTGCCGTCTCCGCATCGAAGGTTGGCTACCACGGAGCGTCATTCCGCTTCCGCTCTCTCTTGCTTTGATGGTGCAGGCTGTCACAGGCTGACTTGTCCATGTTAGTCTTGGTCTGCCTCTGTCTCTTGCTTTAATGGTGCAGGCTGTCACAGGCTGACTTGTCGATCTTTTGAAGTTACTCGTCCATGTTAGTCTTGGTCTGCCTCTGTCTCTTGCTTTAATGGTGCAGGCTGTCACAGGCTGACTTGTCGATCTTTTGAAGTTACTCGTCCATGTTAGTCTTGGTCTGCCTCTGTCTCTTGCTTTGATGGTGCAGGCTGTCACAGGCTGACTTGTCGATCTTTTGAAGTTACTCGTTCATGTTAGTCTTGGCCTGCCTCTGCCTCTTTTACCTTGTATTCTCCCTTTCCATTATTACTTTTAGTAGGCTATTGTGTCTTATAACATGCCCCAAAAATGTTTGTTCTATTCTTGGAAAATATCACAGCATTAATGGATTAATGGATGAAAATGTCCTGAGCCATTCTACTCATTCTTATAATTGATATTTTATGGAAGTGATTTAAATTTGTGACGCCACACACGCACAACGAGAACTTGTTTAACTAAAGTCAATATTAATGACCGAATGAATGAATGATATTTTAATAGTTAATGTTCGTAATATCAAGATTTTTTTTTTTAAATGGTTACATTTGAAGGTTTCGGGGTAAGTAATGTTCATTTTTTAACCGCAGAATTTTAAAACTGTTAAATTACAGTTTTTTATAATAACTTTGATTGTATAAAAAAAGACAAGCATGTTTATTTTATCCCCTCGGAAAGACACAAATTAGCAAATCAAATAAAAGATAAATAATAAACAACCGTTGTGAGGGCACTTTGTCTTCAAGCTAACGATGATTTGAGTACGTGCTATGGATCGATTTCTGGTCAATGTTTTCTTATCTTAATGAGAAAATAAAGACATAAAAAAAAAGCATCAAGATGCGTAAAAATATGAAACTACTATAAAGCTGATGAAAAGAATGAAAATTTAAAAAAAAAAGTAAAAGTGGTATGATTACAGCTTTACGTATATCAGAAGAAAGAAAAAAAAATCGCTATGCAGTAATGTGTATCTATATATTTGTGTGTTGCATCTGTTATAACAGCTGAAGGCCTGCTGAGCCGCCATATCGTTTTGTTTGTTTTATGCCTCACCTACAAAAGCTGAATCTGTATTCCATTTTTTTCCATTAATAAAATATTCATTTATTAGTTTAGTAAGAAGATCTGTGTAAAACTGCCCACTAACCGCGTTGCCGCCGTGTAGATAATCACTCAACAGGACTTCTATGCCATCCCACAAAAACTATAACTTTTTTTTCAAATGTATGTGTCATCAGCATGGCAAGTGCTGCGTGCATGATACGCCCGAAATGTACCATTGTGTGCTGAAAATGTTAGATTCTGGGCCATAGCGCCTCCATGTATACTTCTGTAGTATATTTCACTGTAACACCAGAAATGTTATCTAGCCTTGCTCTTTGAGCTCTCCATTGTTCTAACAAATCTTTGGAATAGCCAGCAGATAAGATAAATAGGCCATCAATAGGGTATGTTGCTCCGTGCACAATAATAGGAAAACCTGGCGAAGAAGCAATTACATACCACGGATGATCAACACAAAGAAGAGAAACTTTGAGTGTGTCTAGTGTCAACTGTTCTTTTATTTCATTATAGTAATGGTAAAGACTTATGCCCAGTCTCTTGTACTGTGAGGGGGAGCAGAAGCGCCTGCGACCTGTGGTCGAAATAGCAGGGTCGGCTCACCATCAACTGACCAAGACCTAGCAGTTCTACCTTCTCGTGGTCTTAACAGTCTGCGTCAAAACAGGCTGGCTAACAGAAGCTGGGATCGCCGTGTTCACTGTGGTGGTGGCTGTAACTGATATAGAGGACCCAGTATTGCAGTACCTCTGGGCTGGACTAGTAATTTCCCAGCATAGCCTGGGATAGACGAATTCCAACCTCTCCAGCAAGAGCCGCGAATGTCAAGAAAGCCATTACGACCCGCCACATCTTATGAGTCAAAGGGCAACCTGCCCGCATCAACTCATATCAATCCGTCAACAACAACAACTTGTACCGTGAACTCACAAAATAATACAATGATGATGGTGGTGGTGGTAAAGATAACGGTGGTGATATGAACGATGGTGGCGATGATGATGATTATGACTATAGTGATGATGAAAATGGTGATGATAATGAAATTTATAATCATGATGGTACTGATAATGATGATGGTACTGATAATGATGATGGTGGTGGTGATGATGATGGTGATTATGATTATAGTGATGATGAAAATGATGATGACAATGACATTTATAACTATGATGGTACTGATAATGATGATGGTGATGATGATGGTGATTATGATTATAGTGATGATGAAAATGATGATGACAATGACATTTATAACTATGATGGTACTGATAATGATGATGGTGATGATGATGGTGATTATGATTATAGTGATGATGAAAATGATGATGACAATGACATTTATAACTATGATGGTACTGATAATGATGATGGTGATGATGATGGTGATTATGATTATAGTGATGATGAAAATGATGATGACAATGACATTTATAACTATGATGGTACTGATAATGATGATGGTGGTGACGATGACGATGATAATAACAGTTATGATAACTGAATGCCATGGAACCGCTGGTTCTTAGACTCTTGAAGATAATATAGCAAATGCTCGGGTTCTGTTGGAAAGTGAGGAATCATAGGCGGACGAGGTATATTTTCCAGCACTCAGAAAAAAATTACAAATAAACAACAACAGAAAAAAACAAAGAACAATACATGGTCCGAAGCAGGATTGAACCCGTACTCCTTGACACAGCTCCTTGCCACGAAAAGTCGAACGCTAGGGAACACCGCCACTCAGCTAACTAAAAAATTAGCTATCTCGGACAATGTCTTTCACGCAGGTGTTCTCGTGACTATAGCATATGGTTACGATCACAGCTCGGGAATACATTCTATTTCTGTACTTTCCTATTAAGGCAAGTTTCTCCCAGTCGAGTTGAATACTTGTGTTGCAGACAGATATTTATAGGACGAAACTGCACGAGTAGTATTTTCCAGTGATTTTTATACTGGAGACAAGTAATAAAACATGAAATTCTGTTGGAAAGGTCGGGGTTTGTTTATCTTAGCGTTACTGTAATGTTATGTCTTCTATATTACCAGACCGCATCGCTGCGGGACAATCGCGATCCTTACCTTGTTAACCAGTCAGTTTTTACATTGGCTATTACCAGGAAACCAATCTTGGAAATGATGTGAGATCTTGGTTAGATATGGGTCGCTGACTCTGCTGGTGATTGAAAATCGTCTACCTCGTGATCCGTAACAAATAAATGTATAGCAAATAAATATATAAACAAGTAAACTAGCTAACTAAATAACTGACTAACCAATCAAACAACTATCTAATCAACCACCCAATGAACTCACTGACCAACCAAGAAACAAGCAACCAATTAACCAACCCATAGTAACTGATCTACTAAGGCACTCACTATCTCACTGACTCTCTCACTACCTGACTGATTGACTCACTCACTCACTGACTCTCTCACCCACTCGTTCACTGACGCACTCTCTCATTCAATAACTAAGTAATTAACTCATATCTCAATTCTAGTCTAACCTTATGTTTTGCTTTATCTCTGATTTTTTTCCCTTCGAAAATGTATGTCTAAAACGAACCTTTCATTATCCTTAATTACTTATCCTACTTATTTAATTATTCTACTTATTTACTCATAGATTATTGAGCCTTTCGAAATGTGGGTTTATAGAATAATAGGAAGAATTGAAGGGAAAGAAAAGAAAACAAACGATGAAGTATTAAATTAACTAAAAATGAATATAAAACTACTAAATAAACTTTAAACAAGACAAATGAGATTTTTTGGGCATATTAAAAGACATAGCAGCCTACTAAAAGTAATCCTCAAAAGGAAAATACAAGGTAAAAGAGGCAGAGATAGGCCAATACTAACATAGACGAGTAACACCAAAAGATTAACAAGTCAGCCTATGACAATCTTCACCATCAAAGTAAGAGACAGAACGGAATGGCGCTCCATGGTAGCCAACCTTCGATGCGGAGAGATGCCATGAAAGCGTATTTACTTTTCCTATTTACTTACTTTTCCTGTTTACTTACTTTTCCTATTTACTTACTTTTCCTGTTCATTTCAACCTGAACATTTACATCGTTTCTCAGTCACCACGACTTTCCGCTGGCGGTTGAATCGTACTAAAGCAACATGCCAATGATGGGAATTACAAAGATTACATCCGAAGCAGAGTTTTGTTATTAAAAGAGCTTAAGCAGCAACAGCTTTGTAAAAACACTAAATCTACAACAGAAAGAAAAAAAGGAATCGGCGAGACAAAAGACACCAGAGCGACAGCTCCATAAGAAACATTTCTGATTACATAAGCGCCTGTAATTATGACAGCAGCAGGGGCTCCATGCGTAATTCAACTCAATTCTTTCACAAGCAAACATTTCACCCAATCTGAGAAACATTCTTTTTGTTACGTCACAATAGGACACCAGTTACTAGGGCGGAGAAACTCCTCTCTTTAGAAACCTCTCATACAAATTTAACCCCTGTGAACAATCGTTGCATTGACAAAGACCATGTTTTTTTTTTTGTTTTTTTTTTAAGGAAACCGGGATTACAAAATGGGTTACCTGCCGATGAAGAATTATTGGTGGATGAGGAGTGTATTGGATGGTGGTTTGTTGTTTGTAATGAAGGCTTGCGTAAGAATACAGCAGGGTTCAAATCTTACAATAAATTTCGGTTCACAGAAATAGGGAAACAAATGAAGTCGGGTTTACATTCTGTCTGCGAAATCTCCGGGTGAACAAATGTGTCTGGTAGCATATTGTCAATGGCGACTAAAGGAGACTATGTTGAGATTAGCATACGTTATATATATATATTGAGAGAGAGAGAGAGAGAGAAAGAGAGAGAGAGAGTAGAGAAAGAGAGATCCATCATAATGTAGTTAATCTCTGTTGGAACATGCGTAAATAAGCAACCTTGAAAAATTTGAGAGGATGATTTTGAAATGTGATCAAAACGTCACATTTATCACGTGACATGTTAATAACTTCAATCTTCAATCCATTTTTATTCGCCATATCACCAGGTCTCATATCATCATCATTGAGTGCCGTTCCCGCATCGAAGGTTGGCTATAATGGAGCGTAATTTCGCTCTTTCTCTTGCGTTGATGGTGCAGATAGTCATAGGTTGACTTGTCCATAGTTTGTTGTTACTCGTCGATGTTAGTCTTGTTCTGCCTCTGCCTCTTTTACCTTGTATTTTCCCTTCCAAGATTACTTTTAGTAGGCTGTTGTGTCTTTTAATGTGCTCCAAAAATCTCGATTGGTCTCATATCCTGGTCACATCATCACCTGGTCTCATATACTGGTGTCATCTTCACTAGGTCTCAGCATCACCTGGTCTCATATCCTGATCTCATTATCACCTGGTCTCATTATCACCTGGTCTCATATCCTTGTATCACCATCACCTGATCTCATCTTCATCTGGTTTCAGCATCATTTGGTCTCATATCCTGGTCTCATCATCATCTGGTCTCTTCATAACGTTGTCTCATCATCACCTGCTCTCATCATCACCTTGTCTCAGCATCACCTTGTCTCACCATCCCCTTGTCTCAGCATCACCTTGTTTCATCATCACCTTGTCTCATCACCACCTGGTCTCAGCATCACCTGGTTGCACTATCACCTGGTCTCATATCCATGTCTCATCATCATTTGGTCTCATATCCTGGTCTCATAATCACCTGGTCTCATATTCTTGTCTCATCATCACCTGGTCTCATCACCTTTTCTCATCATCACCTTGTCTCATCATCACCTTGTCTCATCATCACCTGGTCTCAGTATCACCTGGTCTCATGATCACCTTGTCTCATCATCACCTGGTCTCAGCATCACCTGGTCTCATCAACACCTGGTCTCATCATCACCTTGTCTCATCATCACCTGGTCTCATCATCACCTGGTCTCAGCATCACCTTGTCTCATCATCACCTTGTCTCATCATCACCTTGTCTCATCATCCCCTGGTCTCAACATCACCTGGTCTCATCATCACCTGGTCTCAGCATCACCTGGTCTCATCATCACCTGGTCTCAGCATCACCTGGTCTCAGCATAACCTGGTCTCAGCATCACCTGCTCTCATATCGTTGCCTCATCATCACCTTGTCTCATCATCACCTGGTCTCATAACTTTGTCTCATCATCACCTGGTCTCAGCATCACCTGGTCTCATACTCTTGTCTCATCATCATCTGGTCTCAGCATCACCTTGTCTCATCATCACCTTGTCTCATCATCACCTGGTCTCACCATCACCTGGTCTCAGCATCACCTGGTCTCATATCCTTGTCTCATAACCACCTGGTCTCAGCATCACCTGGTCTCATATCATTGTCTCATAATCACCTGGTCTCAGCATCACCTTGTCTCATCATCACCTTGTCTCATCATCACCTTGTCTCATCATCACCTGGTTACAGCATCACCTTGTCTCATCATCACCTTGTCTCAACACCACCTGGTGTCATCATCACCTGATTTTAGCATCACCTGGTCTCATATCCTTGTCTCATAATCACCTGGTCTCAGCATCACCTTGTCTCATCATCACCTTGTCTCATCATCACCTTGTCTCATCATCACCTGGTTTCAGCATCACCTTGTCTCATCATCACCTTGTCTCAACACCACATGGTGTCATCATTACCTGGTTTTAGCATCACCTGGTCTCATATCCTTGTCTCATAATCACCTGGTCTCATCATCACCTTGTCTCATCATCACCTTGTCTCATCATCACCTTGTCGCATCATCACCTGATCTGATATCCTAGTCCACTCATATTCACAATCTGAGAGATATGATCAGAATAACTCTGAAAAAAGGTTTAGGAATAACGCCCGCCATAGAATATACAAAGACACACCCGATATCATGGTTCCGCCATGTAAAAAGGCAGAAAGATCAAAACACAACACAACGAGCCTTCAATAAACGCTGAGAGAACACCAGACCCAATGATCGACCACGAAAAAGATGGATTGACTGAATATTAGAAGCACTGGGGAAAAGTACAGCAACAGAGGCAAACAGATGAGAAAAACACCGCAAACTATATCTCACCTCGACGCTGAAAAAGCAAATGGGAAAGGAAAAAAGAACTTTCACTTCCTCTTTCTCGGCTACCTAAAATCATGCCCTTCGTAATGTTCTTCTAGAAAAAAATTATTGTAGGCCATCATGCTATTTTATGCTTGATTTTTAAAGTTCTTTAGCAACCAGTTTTCTTGAATATTGTGTAGCAAAGAGGCAATGTCTATAATATTCTTTGTTCGTGGTTTTCTGATTATTTTTCTGTAACACTTGCATTAGAAGGATGTTGTGGAATTTTTTTTGTAGACCTCTCGATAGTCCATTTTTCACAGCTATATTCGTATTGCATGTTATGTAGAAATACATGCTCCCATTAAAATTAAGACACGTTGGTATATCGGTTCCCTACCATATGTTGTTCATTTATTTATTTTTATAACTATGTTCAACCCGTGTAGAATTTATTTCGAGTTTTACGAACTGTATCGCAAGAATATAAAATATACATCTTAAGAACATTGATAGAAAGAGCTATAGAGGTAAAGAAACATCTATATATGTGCTTTATAGACTACACAAAAGCATTTAACAAAGTAAAGCATGTGGAAATAATAAATATGTTGGAGAAATTAAACATTGATGGCAAGGATCTGCGAATCATTAAAAAAAAAAAAAGCATGTACTGGCAACAAACAGCAGCTATTCGAATTAGCAAACAAACAGCAGCTATTCGAATTAGCAAACAAACAGCAGCTATTCGAATTAGCAAACAAACAGCAGCTATTCGAATTAGCAAACAAACAGGATAATTTCAATTTATAAAACTAAGAGTCAGACAAGGCTGTGTTCTGTCTCCGGATTTGTTTTTACTTTACAGTGAACATATTATGAGATCAATAGTAGACAAAATAGGAATTAAAGTCAACGGTCACAACATAAATAATTTGCGATATGCGGATGACACAGTCTTAATAGCAGAGACAGAGAATGAACTACAAGAAATGATAAACAAAATAGTAAAAGAAATCAACAAGAAAGGTCTCAGTCTGAATAGTAAGAAAACAGAAGTAATGGTTATATCGAAGAAACAATCATCATCTTTATGCAGCATAAAATTAAACAGGACAAATTTGAAACAAGTGCAACGCGTCAAATACCTGGGCAAAATAATAACATCAGATGGGAGATGCACCACAGAAATAAAACGCAGAATAGCTCAGGCCAAAATAGCATTTCAGAAAATGAAAAATATCTTATGCAACAAATCTATGTCAATATAAATGAGAAAGAGAGTTCATCTGTGCTTTATAGAAGCAATTATGACCTATGGAAGCGAATCACGGACAGTAGACAAACAAATAAAAAGACGATTAGAGGCCACAGAGATAGGATTTCTCAGAAGAATGTTGAAAGTTCCCTGGACAGCTAAAAAGACCAATGAGGAAGTTCTCAAAGAGGCCAACACAAAAAGGGAGCTCTTAAAAAACATCAGAAAGAAGCAATCAATATTTTTCGGACACATCATGAGAATAGGACAGTTGGAATACTTGGTTACAACTGGCAAAATAAAAGGAAAGAGAGATCGCGGACGACAAAGAGAGAAAATACTGGATAGCTTGGTGTCATGGCATGGAAAACAGTCAACAACAGAACTGATACGATGCTCTGTAGATAGAAGATTGTCGAAGGACATGATTGCCTACGCCAACCGGTATGGCACACGATGATGATGATGATGATCGTAAGAAACATATTTCCCATAGTGCTCAGACTAGCTCCATAGATCATTAGAAACTGCATTGTTGAACAGCTACACCAGAAGCATTGAAATCCTTCATCGGGCCACCCAGTCGTCTCTCTGGTCTGAAGCCTCATTCATAATGTCTCTTATTTAACAAAGAAAGCTGGATAATCGCAACAATGACTATTCTCAGAGTTGTTTCCCCTTCGGAATTTAAAACTACAAAATTGAGAAGTCACGAAAGAATAAAAGCCAGCGGTGTTCCAATTTCTGCTGAAGAGAATGGATGAACCTTCAACAGTGTAGTATGGACCCTTCTTGTGATACTGAATTACGACCCCGCTGATTTTTACGTCAACGCCTCATTAAATTAGAAGACAGGAAATTGAATGATCTTGAACGGAAACAAAGTTACCCTCTGCTTGTTCGATTATCCTGGTACCTCTGAGTAATATTTTTTTACAAGCCAAGCTAAACGATACTGTGGTTCATTATGTCACAACACTGTCCTATCATACCAGAGGGACGAGAGCGGCGCGAATTCAAATTAACTCGGGCGTAGCTTAGGTTATACACAAGGAGATGCCTATATTATTTAGCGTGGATAACATTGCTTTCCTTCTGTGTACATTCAATGGGCAATATTTTCTGCTCAGTAAACCGGAAAATTGGACGTCTGTTATTAATCTTTAATATATGGCGACAGGTACAAATAGAACGATATAGTTTTACAACACAGGATTTCTACCAGCATTGTGATGTTGATGCTAGTGTGTTCCTGTGAACACAAGTGATCAGTAGCTTTAGTGGGTTGTCTGCTGAAGATAAAAGGTCGAGTTCTGATACCAATCAGGAGCTTTAGTGGGTTGTCTGCTGAAGATAAAAGGTCGAGTTCTGATACCAATCAGGAGCTTTAGTGGGTTGTCTGCTGAAGATAAAAGGTCGAGTTCTGATACCAATCAGGAGCTTTAGTGGGTTGTCTGCTGAAGATAAAAGGTCGAGTTCTGATAGCAATCAGGAGCTTTAGTGGCTAGTTACTTGTCCGTTAAAGATAAGAGGTCGAGTTCTGATACCAATCAGGAGCTTTAGTGGCTAGTTACTTGTCTGTTAAAGATAAGAGGTCGAGTTCTGATACCAATCAGGAGCTTTAGTGGCTAGTTACTTGTCTGTTAAAGATAAGAGGTCGAGTTCTGATACCAATCAGGAGCTTTAGTGGCTAGTTACTTGTCTGTTAAAGATAAGAGGTCGAGTTCTGATACCAATCAGGAGCTTTAGTGGCTAGTTACTTGTCTGCAGAAGATAAGAGGTCGAGTTCTGATACCAATCAGGAGCTTTAGTGGCTAGTTACTTGTCTGCAGAAGATAAGAGGTCGAGTTCTGATAGCAATCAGGAGCTTTAGTGGCTAGTTACTTGTCTGTTAAAGATAAGAGGTCGAGTTCTGATACCAATCAACATCTTCGACGTTCACCCAATTGAAAATTGATACTGTAGATTTGACTATAAGAGTAGGGCGGTGTGATGATGATAGTGGCATCTAAAACTAACTATAATAAAGAGATAACTCTTGTTAAACAGTGCGACTGTTGCTTTGTCTGTCTTATCAATCCAATCTGCAGGTAGCACGTTTGATTTTCAGCGGGTTTAGGGCAGAGTTGAAACTCTCCATAGGACATAGAAGTTTTGTTTGCAGAGCTGTTGTGCCTCCTATTTGGTAGAAAGCAGCAATTGAAAAGGCCTTAATCACAATACAACTACAATACCACACGCCCTCTATGTATAAAATGCAGGTCAATTCCCATACAATACAAAGAACTGATGAATGTTAAGCACTCAAAACAATGGGTTTTTTCATAGCCTCTTGTGCTATTTTCTGTCCTCAGAAGGTTAATTCACGGTGCAATCGTGGAGAATGTTATCTTTTCTGTTAGTGAAAACATGTTCTTCTAGAATGGGGATGTTGACGCTCAATTATATTTTTTTTTAAACTGATAGATGAACAACAATTCTGTAGCAGTTCGACGTTCGCAATTAAATCGGTATTTTTTGGACAGCTTCGATAACCTGATTACTTGTTATTACTTGTTTCATACCCTTCTTCGATTTTTAATCTTTTTTGTTTAATACTTTATTACATAAATATTTATCACTAGTATTGTTTTTTTTAACCTTATTTTTAACTGGTTTCGAAGAAAGAACCCCTCTATTAAAAAAGCAACAAACAAACAAAATCAAGACACCCCATAAAGAACATTGTACATTGTTCTAAGGTAGTGAAGTATAAATTGGCGTATCACCGTACCATTGGCGATAATGTATGGATGTGAGAGAGGCAGAGTTCCTCCTCAATATCATTACCTTACTTACCAGTTAAACAGTTTACTATTTACGTTTTAGTTGAGCCGACTATACATCGCCAGTCTGAGATTGAGTTCATATTTATTTTACCCATAAACCACTACGCTACGGATGCTACCTTTATTGCCTTAAAATCGAAAAATGCCCACGATCAATAATTACACCTTTCTGTGGTTACTTGATCTTTCCGTAGCGTATATTATTTTACTTGCTCAGTTTGAAAGTCTTATTATAAGGTACAAGGTGTGTGGGGGAGGAACCTCTTGCATAAAAGGATCTATATATACCCACGTTATATGAGGTAGCCATAGAAAGAAATAGGAATAAGGAGAATCAAAGAATGGACAAGGCTAGACTTTACTGAGTTCCAAACAATGATAGAAGGTAGAAAGAATTAAAGAAATAAAGAAAGTTGACAAAATGTGTTAGTGGTGCCTCAACGACACACAGGGTAATAGGATGACGGGGAAGCACACACACACGCATACTTTTCTCTACGCACACATCGCGTCATTTATTGACGCACCCAGAAATGTTTTTTTTAAACAATTCGATGGATTTTTCGTTTCTGGATGTAAGGAGTAAAGACATAATTAAAGTACAAGAAAGAGAAACGCTGCTGTGTGGTTAGAGCGCTCATATATGGCAAGAAGTTTACAATTCTCAGATATGGCGAACGCAGGAATCTGTGAAGTTTACAGTCTTTAAAAATGGGTACTCGAGATTTGTTCCTGCGAAGTAGGACGATTTGGCATAATACTGGCCACATTATCCATACAATTTGCCGTTGGTCAAAGAAAAATATGGACTCTAACACCATATTCCTCATAGGTTTACGTTACAAACACATAATTTAGAGGAAATCATTAAACGCATTAAATGAAGTAATTTTTGTCCTCAAAGTTTATGAAATAAAACCTTTGGATAAAAAAAAAACCCTTGTTTCCAACGCGTATACTAAACGTTAAGTGGTTTTAAAATATCAAACTCATAATTCATTTGATGTCCTAGGGTGTTTTATTATGTGTGTATGGAAACAGAGATAAGGAAGAGAGAGAGAGAGAGAGAGAGAGAGAGAGAGAGAGAGAGAGAGAGAGGGAGAAAGTGATTGTTTATGTAATTTGTTTCTCTTCTAAATTTAGCTCTAAGCTAGTGGTTGCTAGGCAATTTTTTTTATTTTATTTTATTTTTTGCAGATGATTCATGGATGTAGTTAAAAATAAGAATTCAAGAAGTCTTGGTGGCTTCTGATTTCAGCAAAGGGGAAAATGCAAAAGTAAAAAAGGATAAGATGACGTTGATTGCTTGTTGTCATCGTTAGTGTATAAAGTAATTACGTTAGCCATGAAGAAACAGAGATCTCTTTCCTAATACTTAGACATGTAATCAAGAGCCACTTCTATAAGCAAACTCCGCCCATGTTATTAGGCCTGCCAGGTATTTTCAATGATTACAGCCAGGTTTTTTTTTTCTCGAAAATGAGCCATAACAATATCCCATGGCTTTAAGCAAATGCTATATAAAGTGCAAGTATCTGTAATGTAACAGTTTTTACAAACTATTTTTTAAAAATTTAATGTTTAAAGTACTAATACTTTAATTTAATTTAATTGTGAATTTACATCACTTTTGTTAAGATAAATTGCGTTAAACTTTGAAATAAACCGATTTCTTTGTTTAGCCTGGCCAAAATGCCATCTGGCAACACTTGTCTTCATTTTCTGCAACAGCACGGAAGCCATGTTTGAATGCTCACATTTCAATGACCAATTTGTCGTCCTTCAATTACTCGACCGCATAATCTGTCATTACTCCAGGGAACTTCTAATGGCATATTTCAAATGAAAGAAATCTTACTTCAGTAGCGAAAAGCAATAATTTAAAACCAGAGGTTTGACTTGTTATTCGCCCAATCATTAATGCTCTTTCAAGACTCGACGGAATGAAACATTAGCTGTGTTTCATTAAGGATAATGTCAATGAAAAGAGATTTCGACGTCACGCGTACAATGTTCGCATAAACTAGTAAAGGGTTAAGGCATAAACTAGCTGGAATGTCTGCATTTATCGGGATATTTTACTATTAATCTCAATAAACCCTGTTGTTTATTGACATGAGTTAGAGAACAGAAGGTTTCTCTTTCGTGTTTCCAGCTTAGTTGGTTACCTCGAGAGCTCTCATTAACAGAGATATCGTGCTACTAATTGAGTTGTCAATAGTGCATATTAATTTAGTTTAAATAAGGAATATATTCTTTAAAGAGATAAAGAGCAGGAGGCTTGGGGGGAGAAATGTAAACAAATGGGAAGAAATATGATATTATGTTATAATGCAAATGTTTCTCCACTTCATATTCTTAATTTGTCTTCCTTTTTTTTTTCATATATTCTATTCAAAAGTTAAGTCTCCAATGTTCTTCTCTGTACTTCAACCATAGCTACAATTATTATTATTTTTACCTGTACAAGAACAGCTGCTATTTGCACTTCTGTTACACAACAGCAATAACAACAACAACTACTATTTGAAGCCTCGGTGGCTGAGTGGTTAGTGTATTCGCTTTCTGAACAGTAGGATCCGGGTTTTATTCCCAGATGTGGATGATCTTTTTCGAATCGACAAATCATCAAGATTGATCCAGCCTCTAAAAATGGGTACCATATATTGTTCTGGGGAGTAAAGGCGGCCTGGCGTGACACCGACCACATCACCTAAAAATGTGCCTCGGTCATAGCAAAATATGGTCACCAACATCATATTCCCCATACGCCTAGCTAGGGGTGGAGGAAACCTTTGGTTTCTTCTTCTACCTTTCAGCTCCCTGTGGAGCATAGGTCTTCAACAAACACTTTCCAAGTCGTTCTGTTTCTAGCCATTTTTTTAAAGATCGTTCCATGTCTTCCCCATTATCTTCATCTCTGCTTCAATCTGTCTTTTCCAAGAATTCCTTGGTCTTCCACTTTGTCTTTTTCACTAGGAATTCCAAAAAGGGTCTGTAGTGTAATATTCTTAGTTGGCTTCCGCAGTGTGTGTCCTATCCAGCACCATCGTCTCCGCTGTATCTCTTTATCCACTGGTATTTGACTGGTGCATTTTCATAGTTCTATGCTAGTGATTTTGTCCTGCCATTTCCATCCTTTTATTCTGCGTAAGCATCCAATAACGAAAATCTGTATCTTCATGATTGTCATTTTAGTTGTTCTCCATGTTTCACACCCATATAATAAGACTGACTTAACATTGGAGTTGAAAATTTTTATTTTAGTATTTAACCTAATTTCTTTGGACTTCCATATGTTTCTCAGTGCAACAAATGCTCCTCTTGCTTTTGATATCCTTATTTTGGTATCATTTTCTGTACCTCCCTCTATATCTATATTACTGCACACATATATGTAAGATTGTACGTCTAGTAGAGGTATTTCTCCTATTTTTATTTGGTTATTGCCAACTGCATCAACACTAATAATTTTGGTCTTATTTCTATTTATTTTTAGTCCCATCTGTTGTGATCTCTCATCAAGTATGCTCATTTTATCTTGCATCTGTTGATGGTCGTGTGATAGGAGAACTATATCATCAGCAAAGTCTAAATCATCAAGTTGCTTGGTCAGTGACCACTGGATTCCATTTCTGTTGTTTTTAGTTATTTTCATATTCCAATATATGGACAGTAGAAAGAGAGATTGAGATAGAAGGCGTGCCTGCCTTACTCCTGTTCTTATTTCAAGTGTTTCTGTAAGCTGTCTATATGCACCACACTACATTTCATTCCTTCATACATTGTTCTAAACAGTTTAGTAAACTTTGTGGCGATTTTGTAATGACTCAGCAACTTCCTAAGCATTCCTCTGTCTAAACTATCAAATGTCTTTTTGTAATCTATGAATCCGATATAAAGTGGGGACTGTAGTTCTAAACTTTGTTCAACTATTATATGTAGGGTAGTTATTTTGATGAACACATGATCTGTTCTCCCTAAAACCTGTTTGTTCATCTCTCAAATGTTTCTCTATGGCCTCTTTTAGTCTCTCCAGAATAATTCTGCTTAATATTTTTCCTGGCACTGATAGTAGCATAATTCCCCTATAATTTGTGCACTCCTGTAAACTTCCTTTCGTTGGTAGTTTGATCATATAACCTTCTTTCCAGTTCTTAGGTATCTCCTTCCTCTCCCAAATTGTATCTAATAGACTATGTAGCATCTTGGTAGAGGTGTTAATATCTGCTTTGATGACTTCTGAAGGAATTTCATCTGGTCCTGTGGCTTTACCATTTTTTAAAAGCTTGATAGCTTTCATTAAGTCTTCTTTGCTTGGTTTTCCACAGCTAACGTGTGACTCTTCCTCTGCTGGTAGTGTATCTGGAGGGTTATTTGAGCCAGGCTTGTTCAAAAGTTCGTCAAAGTGCTCTTTCCATCTTTCCATTTATTCCCTTATATTAATTATTAAGCAGATTTCCTTTCTTATCTTTAATAAAGGTATTGAATTGTTTGTATTTTCCACTTAATTTCTTTTTGTGCTGTTGAAAAGTTCTGTCATATTCTCTTTACTTGCTGTTTCCTATGCCTCGTTAGCTAGTTCATCTATATATTTCCTCTTAACCCTTTTAATGCATCTTCTCACTTCTTTGTTCATCTCTGTGTAAGCTTCCTGTGTCTTGGCTTTATTACTTCTCGTTTTGCATTTATTTATGCCTGCTTTCTTATTCTTCCTTTCTTTAATTTTATCCAGGGTCTCTGCTGTCATCCATGCCTTATTCTGGCGTTCTCTTCTCCCCAGCGTTTCTTCACATGTCTCTTTCCATATATCTTTTACCTGTTTCCAATGGTCTTTATTTAGTGTGTTTTCTAGTTGTTGCAGGACTTGGTATTTGTTTGATATTGTGACTGCAAATTTATCTTTAATTCCTTGTTCTTTAAGAAACCCTACATTGAAATATTTTCTACCCTTTGGTTTACTTACTACTATTTACAACTGTTGCTAATAAACTTACTACAATAACTACTACTGCTACGTCTACAACATCTATTCCTATGGCAAACACTGATAAACAATTGCTATTAACATTACTGTAATTGCAGCTGCGACGCGAATTTCTGGTAGTTTAAATAACAGGACAGGCTAACCAACCAATCAACCGAAAAAAAAAAAAAAACATAACAAGCCACCAACTACCAAACAACAAACAAACCAACTGACTGCCAAATTAACTAATTAACAAACTGACTGAATAAGTGACTAACTGGTTAACTAATTAAATAAAGTAAGTAACGTCCGATAATTGTGTCGTTAGATTATTAAATGAGTAATTAATGATTATAATTAACTAAATAATTAATTAACAAGCAAACTAAATTACTGGCTAATTATTTAACTATTATCACTTTGAATGTGTGTACTAGTTTTCTTTCCCTAGTACTTATACTAAACCACAATTAATTCTCTACTTTTTATTTATTCATTTCAGCTCTGACTGTCTGTGCATTATATTTATGTTAGAAATCTATGAATAGTTTACGCTTTCTCTGTGTTTACCATTTGATTTCTACGTACATTCAACCACGAATTTCTATCTACATTTTGTTCCTTATCTTTTCTTCAAATACAAAGTTTGGTACTTTACACCAAATTCCGTATTCACCACAATAAAATAAATGTCTTTAAAGCAAACACGCCAAAAACAACAAAAATTTTTAGTTTTTCATCATTTGTCCCCGTCTAAATCTCCATGTTTAAAATGTAGTTATTGCCAACTGCTTAATTTCTATCTAGGCATAGTATATTAATTCCTTCGTTTTTTTCTTTTTGACTATTGTGTAGTTGAAGCCTATAATTCGGATGAGATTTTCTGTTTTTAACCTTTCTTTGCTAAACTTTTTTTTTTTTTTTTTTTTTTTTTTTTTTTTTTTTTTTTGCATTTGCACATACTGTCACTATTCCCTCTTTATTAATTTCTGTTTCAACGTATTCTTCTACTTTAACCATTTCATCTGTTTCTTTTTCTTAATGTTATAACAATTCTACCTACTTTAAGAATGTTATGTATTCATTTTTTGATACATCTCTATATAATTTATAGCAATTTATTCTGTTTTTTTTTCCCCACATATATCTATTTTAAATTTATGTCAATAAAAATGAGAAAGAGAGTTCATCGGTGCTATATAGAAACAATTCTGACCTATGGAAGCGAATCATGGACAGTAGACAAACAAATAAAAAGATGATTAGAGGCCACAGAGATGGAATTTTTCAGAAGAATGTTGAAAGTTCCATGGACAGCTAAAAAGACCAATGAGGAAGTTCTCGAAGAGGCCAACACAAAAAGGGAGCTCTTAAAAAAACATCAGAAAGAAGCAATCAACATTTTTCGGGCACATCATGAGAATAGGAAAGTTGGAATACTTGGTTACAACTGGCAAAATAAAAGGAAAGAGAGATCGCGGACGACAAAGAGAGAAAGTACTGGATAGCTTGGTGTCATGGCATGGAAAACAGTCAACAACAGAACTGATACGATGCACTGTAATAGAAGATTGTGGAGGGACATGATCACCTACGCCAACCGGTATGACACATGATGATGATTATATCTATTTTACAATTTACCTTTTGTGTGTTTTTGACACCAATATATTTTAACAATACGTTCTTCTATTTCCTGGCATTTGCCCTTCATCATTTCGAATCAGAACAATATTTATATATTTTGAACAAAGTGTGCACGGGTTGTTAAAAAATATATAAAATTAGCATAGATATAATGGAAGTTCTGACTGTAGAAAGAAAAGGTAAGGAAGCGGAATTCTCCTTCGTTTATAAGAAGAAAAGAGACAAATAAAGCAATTAACAGACAAAATATTTAGAAAGTATCATACCAGCAATTCCTAAAATACAAACATTTACAACAGATTCTGCGAAGCAAAATCAAGGAATTGGGCAGTTGGTTTCAATATATAGAATAAACATATGACATTGAATGCAAGAAAGGGGGAAAACAACCATCAGCATCTGAGCTGAGACCGGCCAGCGTCTCATTCGACTGAGGGCGTCTAGATTGGGGAGCAACAGAGCTAATCAAAACTCTACTCCACTTCCAAGTGGTGCTCCTGGAATTAGATGACTCAGTCTGGTCAAGCGAGTTTCTGGGTTCGGAGATTTCAGGCCGGAATGCGCAAATATCCCAGCCTATTTGAAAACCGTAACAGCCTATTTGAAAACCGTAACAGCCTATTTGAAAACCGTAACAGCCTATTTGAAAACCGTAACAGCCTATTTGAAAACCGTAACAGCCTATTTGAAAACCGTAACAGCCTATTTGAAAACCGTAACAGCCAATTTGAAAAAAAAGCATCGCAGCCTAGTTGAAAACCATCGCTGTCTAGTTGAAAACCATAACAGCCTAGTTTTAAAAAAAAGCATCGCTGTCTAGTTGAAAACCATAATAGCCTATTTGAAAAAAGGCATCGCAGTCTAGTTGACATCAATCACAGCCTAGTTGAAAACGACAACACAACATATATACGTCAACTTAACGTCCTTTAAGAGCGCATGACGAAGAAGACTATTCTTTCCTTCAGTTGCCGTCGAGTGAAAGTCAGAATAAAGAAAGAAACACAAAGTGAACACTATATAAAGACATCATTCTTCCAACACGATGAAACCAACTAACTTGAACACAAACAGTCAAAGAAAATAGAAAGCTCGTCACCGTAGAGATGAAATGCCTGGGAAAAATGTGATAAGAAACGACATAATTCAAATTGAATGTACAAAGAAAAGAGTTTGAGTAGCGAAAGTTATGCAGATTTTTAAGAATGAACAGATCAAATGACATGGACATGTAGCACGATCACCACCAGAGGGCATTACTCAGAGTGATTTAACACTTAGAGACAGCATAAATGATGAAAAGATAGACCTCGAAGAAGACGAATTAATGCAATAAGAGATATCTCACTGCGTAAAATGCAAGAGATTGCTCTACAAATGATTTTTAAAAAAATTCCACTTGTTTTCGACGCTGAAAGGCAACAGAGACAGAAAACTTTTAAAAGTAATGATTGCTAGCTTTTTGGGTTTTTATTTTTATCTCTTCTACTTCTATTTTTTTTCTTCTATTTTTTACTTTTTAAAAAACTTTAAAAAAAAAACTTTTACTCATTAATCTTCTTCTCTTCTTCCTCTTCCTCTTCTCTTCTTCTTCCTCTTTTCTTCTTCCTCTTCCTCTTCTCTTCTTCTTCCTCTTCTCTTCTTCTTCTTCTCTTCTTCTCTTCTCCCTCTTCTTCCTCTCTTCTGCTTCCTCTTCTTCTTCTCTTCTTCTCTTCTCTTCTTCTTCTTCTCTTCCTCTTCTTCTCTTCTTCTTCCTCTTCTTCTCTTCTTCTTCCTCTTCTTCTTCCTCTTCTTCTTCTTCTTCTGCTTCTTCTTCTTCTCTTACCCTGTGTATTTATTGTGTGCTGCAACTACCACAAATATCGGTGGACTTTATGAGAAACATAACAATGAACCACACCCCGACTCAATCACTTCATAAATAAGTCTTAGATTCAAGCTAAATAGACAATAACAATAATAATCGCCGGTCTCTCTGCGTCCTATCAACTAACACCTCACCCTTACAATCAATCGGTCCGTCCTGCTCTCTCTCAACGCCCTCCTACCACACAACTATGGAAGAAACAAGCCAGATTGCGAACCACTCATAGCCCAGATCACAGATGACATTATAGATCGAATAACGTGACAACGAGGCGTTGTTGAATAACGGCGTACATTCCTTGCCGATAAAATTAGGTAGCCTATTAACTTGAGCCATGTCATCTTGTACTCTTTTCTTTTCGAACGAAGAGCTCTTAAAAGCCAACAAAATTTGATTTCTCCTTGATACAGGGCGAGTAAAACAGCTGTAAAAATGTGAAGCGACAACCATTTTTCAGGAGACATTTCCAATTTGTCAGAAGATGTTTGGAGAGAAATAAGGTAAATCGTGTAAAATCTCCTGTCATTGCATATTAGCCGCTCACACGGGTGGCGTACCCACACTCAAAAAGTGTTAGCCAGGCAAATGAGTGGATTCAGCGCACGGAACCGAAAGAGCGTTTGTATTGTCTTTCTGTTTAGTGTAACTGACTGCAAGATTTGTGAAAGATAGAATTACCACATTAGAAGAAAATATTAGAAGACAGGTGTTTTACTGAAAGAAAGAAAACATTTTGCTGTTGAACTTATTGAGACCACAGAAACAATACGCAGATTACTGTAAGTGCAGCGGTTCTAGTACAGTTGAAGAGAACATTTTCCTGCATCATTCTTGAGGTGATGTTCGTGATGCTGCTGGCGTCAGCGTCGGTGATGTAAACTTTCAACCAGTGTGAAATTAATTTGTTTAACAACTGAATAACGCTCATGAGAATTAGAAAGTACTGTGTCTATCTATATACTCTCTTTCTCTCTCTCTCTCTCTCTCTCTCGCTCTCTCTCTGCGATCAAGACTCAATCAGAGTAGGATTCCAGACTCTCACATGAAGACAGCTGTCTGTGTAAGTGAATTGATCGACCCCACAGACAGAACATCATAATTAGAGTCTGTTAGATCCACTCCGATTGAATACATGTTAAAACGTTGCACTGTGTTCTGCGCCAGTGGCCCAGTGCATCCGATTTTAATCAGCATTTTATTCAGGTTTGCTTTCCTTAGTGTCTATATACTACACCACATTATTATTTCACGTTGTGGAACACTCTCTTTCATGTTATTTATAGTTGAGCCTATGGACGGAAAGGTACAGGGTTCGAATTGAATCCTATCATAGGCGATGGAAAATTGGCAAAAATCAAATCCACAGTTTATTTTTTATTTTTTTTTTAAATGTCTTTATCTCCCCTGTTCTTTTGGTTGTGAAATCCGATACCTCACCTTTTTATATAACGGGGAAAAACAAGAGGCCCCGTGTGTATTGTGCGCACGTTAAAGAACCCTTGGCAGTTGGTAATCGAAAATAGTAGGAAAAGTTTGGCTGCTGTGAGGGCAGAGTTGTAAGCGTTATCGAAAATGAAGTCGTAATAAATGAATATTTAATCATGTTATTTCCTATAGTTTATTTAAGAAGAAATCTCTCTGCTTTATACATACATTTAAAATGGCAGATTTTTCTCTATGAAAAATGTAGTCATTTATAGACTGTACGCTACATTTGTACGGGAAAAATAACGAGAAACCTAACAACGCAAAAATGTATGTGAATGAAAACTTTATTGTGCAGCCATGTCATTATTCGGTAAAATTGTAACATACAGTCTATATTTGATTACTTTCCCTAACTTAGCACGAGTTTTACCCCGCCCCCGCACAATGATTCACCTTTCTATGCACTTCTATGGTTATTCATACTGATCTATCAAATTTGGTAGAAAACAAATGAAATGGTTTGCTAAACTGAATGAACGCCAAGCGAATATAATACAATATAAATCACATACTATAGGACAAGATGAAAGAAGAGCCCGTGGAAAACCCAAATTAAATTAGAATGCCTTTGGTTCTTTGGTTATGGAAGACCCATTCGTTTGCAGGTATCAATGCAAACGAATTAAAATCCATAATTGCTCAACCGCCCGTACCAGTGGAATCATCCGAATTACTAACTCATCTCCCAAACAAAGAAATGTAGCTGTAGTCCCCATCATAGCAGTCTCAGCACACGCCAAAAGACATAAGGCGGAACCGCACAGAAAGTGAACACAGTCAACTGTTCCCTGCCGTACGATATTATCACTCATCTTAAACAATTGGAATATCGAAACATAATCAAAACGGTTGAAACACACAGCTCACGGTGTACACAGAGCACCTAACTCAGTAGCTTCTGCGACAAGCCGGGCTTGGAATATGAGGAAACTGCAACAAGGAACACTTTCATACATAGCCTTCGATGGTTCTTGCCGCCTATCCACCATATTGACCGGAAGTTCATGTCCTCCTGAAAATGATGATCGTCATATTTTTTTTTTAAATATAGCACTTGATGATGTTAGGACATTTTTTTTGACTCAAATTCCAAACATATAAAACACAGTCGTCGGATTATCCCCGTTGCGCATCAATCAACATACCGTAAGATTAGCGTATGGCCGGTGTCTAGGGATATACGATGAGCCATTACGATGACGTAGCACACACAACAATGGCTGCGTCCATAGTTTCCTGATTATTCTAATGAATGCAGCCTACGACGAACGAAACACGGTGAAAATTCCCTAAAGAGATAAAACTTCGGCTGACTTGACGGAGTAATCCCCATTAATGAGTTGTAACATGTAAATGACTTGCGTCAAATAATTAATAGACTGCTTACATCCAAGAAACGCTACAATAGCATCAACCGATAATGGTGTGCACTAGAACTGTATATCTCCATCGACACCCGAAGAAGAAGTGAAAGAATGAACAAGAATACTTGTATTTTGTCTTAGACAAGGTTTAGCTGTCAGAGTCGGCTCCTCAAGTGGAAAAGGGAAGAGGGTGTAGCACACGTTTTATATTATAATTCTACAAAAAAAGCCACAATAATAAAGACTGAACAACGAAGACGGTTAATGATCAATCCAAGAGAAGCATATTTAAAGAGACAAATAAATTAATAGTTGGCGATGTATTAGAACAAAAACAACTAAACACAATCCAATAAACGCAACAAAAATAATAACAGACTGGGAGAAAGTCATCGAAAAATAAAAATGGGTTGACGGTTTAAACACTCCGAAGCGTGATTGTAATAGAGACGAACCAAAGAGTAAATGATCACAAAATGTGACAGTAAAAAAGGGCAACCAAAGATTACATGATCACAACATGTGACAGTAAAAGAGATCAACCAAATAGTAAATGATCACAACAAGTGACAGTAAAAGAGATCAACCAAAGAGTAAATGATCACAACAAGTGACAGTAAAAGAGATCAACCAAATAGTAAATGATCACAACAAGTGACAGTAAAAGAGATCAACCAAAGAGTAAATGATCACAACAAGTGACAGTAAAAGAGATCAACCAAAGATTACATGATCACAACAAGTGACAGTAAAAGAGGCCAACCAAAGATTACATGATCACAACATGTGACAGTAAAGGAGATCAACCAAAGAGTAAATGATCACAACATGTGACAGTAAAAGAGATCAACCAAAGAGTAAATGATCACAACATGTGACAGTAAAAGAGATCAACCAAAGAGTAAATGATCACAACAAGTGACAGTTAAAGAGGCCAACCAAAGAGTAAATGATCACAACAAGTGACAGTAAAAGAGATCAACCAAATAGTAAATGATCACAACAAGTGACAGTAAAAGAGGCCAACCAGAGAGTAAATTATCACAACAAGTGACAGTAAAAGAGGCCAACCAAATAGTAAATGATCACAACAAGTGACAGTAAAAGAGATCAACCAAAGAATAATTGATCACAACATGTGACAGTAAATGGGATCCACCAAAGAACAGATGATCACAAAATATCTCTCTCATCGACACAGAAGACCAAAAAAAAATTGAAAAGAAGAGAATGTGTCCACTTATGTACTAATCAGCACCCGTTCATATTCCTCAAACCCTTATAACAATATAGTTCAATAATAATGGCTAAAAATCTAAAGGATCGAACTCACGGTTGATTGCCTCGCGCGCACAATTTCTTCGGAAAGCAAATTTTCTGAAGAATGCAAAATTTCAAAAGAAATATTGTTAAAATGTAAAATTAATATTGAAAAACAGGTTGAGGAGGCGATACTTACATTGCCCTGGGCGCTTGTTACTCACGATACGCCAAATCTGACGACACTCATAGTCAATCTCAACCGCACTTTTTTCCTCTCAGTAAAAAATGCAGAGTTTGCATGTTGCTGATTTTAAGTAATAGCTCGCTGATTACATACATACTTCTAATTCATCTTTTTAAATTTCTTAGCTCTATTTTCTTTTGAGGTCGTTTTGATGTCGTGTTGTCTAGCACCTACGTAAAGCTGTACTATGCCATATTTTAAACTTTCTTTTTTTCTTTTTCACCTTTTCATCAGCTTTACAACAGCTTCGAATTGTATGCATTTATGTGCACTGTTATGTCTTTGCTCCTTCCATTTGTAGTCTCTGAAAAGATATATTTACATTATATGGTTAATCGCTGAATTACTTACAAACAAGCTAGCGTATAATATATACATACACGTTGTAACAGTGTGCGAAATTACTTATGTCATGAAACACGCATACACACACAATAGTAATATACATAACATATTATACACACCTAAAATAATATCCATATACAGATCTATCTATATATTGAACTTTCGATCCGTGGCCGGCTCATTAGGGCATAGGACCATATACTCTTTCTCTTTTTCTAAATTTTCTTTCTAGCAGTTTCAATTCTTGCAAAGATCTTTCATCAAATCCCGCCATTTGTTTTTGTTCTGTACAAGCATCTCAATCTCATTGAGGGAGCCGATTCCTTCTGTTTTTGCCTCTCTGGTAAAAGTTCTTCTCAGAGTCATCCCGTATCGGCCTTTTTTTCCTCCTGAAGACAAATAATAATAAATGAATATTATTATAGAGGGACACTTCTGAGGCAATCAAGGGGCACCACGGAGAGGTAGAGCAGGGTCTGGCTGGTTCTGGTTCCTCCTGGAGACAAATAATAATAATAATAAATGAATATTATTATAGAAGGAAACTTCTGATGGCGTAATTCAGCGAATCATAGAAATGATTCGCTCTTTTCCTCCTACTTGTTGTTTCCCACATAAGGGCTGGCTTTGCTATTCGGTTATTATTTCTTCTCATCACATGTCCAACATATGTCCATCGTCTTTTCCTGATTACTGAAGATATTATCTTCAGCTGAGTATGAAGAACTTCAAGAACCCGTGTGTTTTTTTTATTTGTTGCTGCTACTGTCCATAATTGACATGATAACACAAACTTGAAAATAAAAAAAAGTACAGTATTATATATTGTTTGTTCTTGCATCACTTCCTACGTGTACTAACGTTATTGCAGTGACTGGGCGCTAATGAGTACGCTACAGTGAATGATACACGTCACCATAAATATCAACAGTGGTCATTGCAGTGCAAGACAAAAACTAAAATATTAATTATCTTTTTATTCTCTTTTCTATGGGCATAATTGCTAAAACATTTTGCATTTTCTTTGCAAACCTAATTACCCACAAATCTTTCTCACATCCGCATGGCCACCCCATCTTCGGCGATGAGCATATGCCAAACACTCACAACCTTCCCTGAGCGTCTTCAGCCCGCTCGTTTGTTATTCCTTAAAACCTGCAACGGGAGGAAGAATCTGAAAAGAGCAGAAAAAAGGGAAATCCTTGGGAAAAAAGATCAACTCCGAAGATGTCCATTACTTCTTTAATGTGATTTATTGGGTAATTAAGAGCAGCCATCATGATTCACACTCAGCTGTAATCGATTGAACTGACGTTAAATTAAGACAAAGAGATCCAAACCCCTTCACGTCCTGATGTCCTATCTCTCCCTCCCCGGGGGCAGTTCATCAAGGTACGCCAAGCGCATGACCCGTAGATCCGAGGGCGTGAGGAGTCCGGGCCGTGACATTTCCTAGAATTAAAGTTCACCACTAAATGGCTGCGCGTTGTGGCCCGACAAATGAGGCAATTTGAGGGAGGTGGACAGGAACGGCTGGATTACTGCCAATAAAATCTATTTGATGGGAATGGATGCCATGGGACATAGGGCTTAGAGTCCCAGCGCTTCGGGTAAGAGAAATGAGAGTCTGGTATTTTAGACAGGGATTGGAGGTCGCTGATAGGGAAAAACAACAGATCTATTCACATCTCAGGATTATCATCAATTTTCTGTAATGTTCAGTTCGAGGATAATGTCCAGGGTTTATTGCAAAGTAATGATGTTGTGAAAGATAAACGATCGTTGCTATGATACACGAAATCAGCGAGACATTTTAAGTCTATAAAGTTTGGGTATCGCTTCTTTAGTATCGTGTGAATGGTTTTTAAACAATTAATAATATATGACAATGGAATAGATGTATCTCTATGTATCACTATGTTGAAGACCCGACTTGAAGAAATGATTTCAGATATGACAGAATCTGAAGACTGAAGAACAGTAGTAAGAAATGAATAGCCACATGGTTTCAAAGAAAACAATTGTTTCGTTTTTTTTTCGTTGTTTTCCCTTACAGTGTTTGGAGAGAATGGAGCTGTCGAGACTGCGTTCTGAGGTTTCGATATAGTTATATTTTTTCTTTGATGGGGTTCGATATTTTTTTATTTTATCTAATCCATCTTTTTGGAAGTTTTTCCTTTGTCCTTTTCTTGCATTTTATATATTTTAGTGCTTGGCGCTGAGCTGTTTTTCCTTGACGCAGGGCTGTGTTTGCTTGTTGCAAGGCATTATTTGCTTGACGCTGGGTTGTGTTTGCTTGACGCTGCGCTGTGGTTGCTTATTGGAGTGCTGTGTTTCCTTGAGCTATGTTGTATATCCAAACAATGTTGAAATGAAAACAAAGTTTCGATACTCCTACCATCCTTATAATATATTCACTTCTGACTTTTATATTACTATCCCATTTCTCAATCTTCGTAAGTTTCTCGTTTTAGTAGATATGTTTTGTTCTTGTTTTTACGTTTGTTTTTGTTGTTTTTTTTTTTTACTTATTGTCCTTGTTTGGTATTGATAATGCAACTCGACTATACAAAGTGTTTTATAAATATAATTGTCTTGTATTGGTTGATGGGTCGATGGAATATTAGAAGCACTAGGAAACATAACAACAGCAGAGGCGAACAGAAGAGCAAAAGACCGCAAATTATATCTCCCCTCGACGCTGAAAGGCAAATGAGGAAGGAAAGAAGAGGAAGAAGAATTATCTTGTATTAACTGATTCCTATACAAACAACCCGTGTGGCTACCGGGGTTCCTACAGTGAATGGAGAAAAAAGATAGAGCCACTGTTAACTGCCACGCATGTCGTAAGAGGCGACTAATGAGGTTTGAGATTGTCGTATAAGCAATTGAGTAGGACATGCATGGAGCGACCTGGTCAATGGAGTTTACCGACGTCTTTTGAGAAATGTTGTGACAAGTGGTGTAGTGGATATAGGGAATTCCTGACTGCAACGAAACTGGTTCCATTAATAAAATAAAATAGAATAAAATGCAGCAACAAGAATGTTCCAAGACAAGCAGAGACAAGGCGCTCGACAACAATAAAGCTCGAAGCTGTCAGAGACACAAAGCTGATGGTTCATGCCAGTATTGATGAACCAGAACCATCCAGACCGTGCTCCACCTCTTTGCGGCGTCTCTGTAAGTGGACTAACCGGTGTAGTGTCTAATCTGCCCAAGTTGGGATCGGAAAAAGACAATCCAGTATCCAAAAATACTGTGTTGAAGTCGGATATACTGGTCCATAAGGCGAAAATAAACCATAACGCATTTACGCACACTTAACGTCCTTTTAAGGCCGAAACATAAGGTACGCTTCCTTTAGTAAGCATCGGATGAACGTCAAAAAGAATGACTTGACCATGCGATTGTGGAGTATCTAAACTCCAGAGCATAAGTTATAGTTCATAGGAATACTTCACTCGCAACGCTCTAAAAGCAAAATATGGTCCACAGAAGAAAACCTGCAACACAAGCTATAGGTAGTGGGTGAGGACTCAATCTCGGTTAGTGATCAATGTTATTTTAGCTGTCTAAATGCGCAGCAAAAGCTGATTGTTGAAAAAGAATAAGGTAAAGAGGAGGAAGAAGAAGCAAAGAAGAAAAAGAAGCACAGAAGATGAATAATAAACAAAAACAGAAGAGACAAAAAAAATTTGATTGTGTCAATGATGTTTCTGGTGTGTTGAGTGTGTTCATGTTGATGACATTTGTGGTATGTTTAGTGTGTTTTCGTTGATGATGTTTCTGGTGTGTTGTATTGAGTGTATTCATTTTGATGATGTTTCTGGTGTCTTCTATTGAGTATGTTCATTTTTATGGTGTTTCTGGTGTGTTTTATTGAGTGTGTCCGCGTTGATGATGTTTCTAGTATGTTGTATTGAGTGTGTTCATTTGATGAGGTTTCTGGTGTGTTGTATTGAGTGTGTTCATTTGATGATATTTCTGGTGGGTTGTTTTGAGTGTGTTCGCGTTGATGATGTTTCTGGTGTGTTGTATTGTGTTAATTTGATGATGTTTCTGGTGTGTTTTATTGAGTGCGTTCTTGTTGATGATATTTCTGGTGTGTTATATTGAGTGTGTTCATTTGATGATGTTTCTGGTGTGTTGTATGGAGTGTGTTCATTTGATGATGTTTCTGGTGTGTTGTATGGAGTGTGTTCATTTGTTGATGTTTCTGATGCGTTGTATTGAGTGTGTTAATTTGATGATGGTTCTGGTGTGTTTTATTGAGCGTATTCGTGTTGATGGTGTCTCTGGTGTGTTGTATTGTGTTAATTTGATGATGTTTCTGGTGTGTTTTATTGAGTGTGTTCGTGTTGATGATGTTTCTGGTGTGTTATATTGAGTGTGTTCGTGTTGATGATGTTTCTGGTGTGTTGTATCGAGTGTGTTCATTTGATGATGTTTCTGGTGTGTTGTATGGAGTGTGTTCATTTGTTGATGTTTCTGATGCGTTGTATTGAGTGTGTTAATTTGATGATGGTTCTGGTGTGTTTTATTGAGCGTATTCGTGTTGTTGGTGTCTCTGGTGTGTTGTATTGAGTGTGTTCGTGTTGATGATGTTTCTGGTGTGTTGTATCGAGTATGTTCGTTTGATGATGTTTCTGGTGTGTTGTATTGAGGGTGTTCATTTTGATGATTTTTCTGGTATGTTGTATTGAGCGTGTTCGCGTTGATGATGTTTCTTGTTTGATGAGAAGCATATTTAAAAAAAAAAAAATTAGAAAAGATCAGGAAGCTCCCAAATACAGCTTTTACATACTTTGGGGTTGGGGGAAGGATTGGGTGGGGGGAGGTGGGGGGGGTGTCTGCAAGTAATTTCTTTGAGATCAAGAATCGAGGACTGAAAGCTGCATTCAGCTACTTCTTCGTAGCTCGAGTTTTGACTTTACGGGATCATAACTCCATAACTACCAAGAATCAAATCAGCAAACTTCTTCTCTTTCTATTTATTTTTTCTTATTATTGTTGTATTATCTTTATTCAATTCGTATTGTGCCCATTCGTGTTTCGAAGGAGATACAAAGTTCTGGTAGTTTCAACTTTTATCAGTTGATGATGTAGATTGTAGAGTTTCTTTAATATTATCGGCTCGCTTTACTCCAACCGACCTCTTGCGCTTCATCATTTTCCTGTTAAAAAATATAACTTCGTATATTAACAAAGTTATGGTTATAGTAGTATTGACTTCCGGTGTGTGACTGTGCTGGCAACACGATATAATTTTCGATGGAAGTCAAATTTAAGATACAAGTGAATTTCAATGCCCGTAGGAAAAGAAAATCAAGCCTAATATATGAGGATGAAAACCTGCTACAACAGCATTTAACATCTCTAGATAAAAGCTGCACAAACTACAGTTTGAAAATCAACACAGCAAAAACAGAGGCTATGAGAATAAGCAAATTAAGACACCCATTAAACATTAAGATCAAAGATAAAGAAATAAAACTAGTAGAGGAATTAAAGTATTTAGGCACAATGTTCACAGCAGATGGAAAACTAGACAGAGAAATTGACAAAAGAATACAAAAAGCAAATGCTGTCACATACCAGCTTTCACCATTGCTAAGACATCCAAACATTTCTATGACAGCTAAACAACAAATTATAAATAGCATCTTCATACCATCTTTGTGCTATGAAAGTCAAACATGGACCCTTTCTAAATCACATTTAAGAAAAATCAATACATGTAAGATGCGATGCTTCAGAAAAGTAACAAACAAAACAAGAAGAGATAGAATACCAATTGAAACCATAAGAAAAATAGTAGGAACTAAACCCTGCCAAGATTATATAGAACAACAACAACTTAAATAGTTTGGCCACCTGGTCAGAATGAATCCTTATCAATCACCATCAAGAGGATGCATGGAAAAAGACCAAGAGGAAGACCCAGAAGAAGATGGATAGATGCAGTGACAGAGACATGTAACAACAAAGGAAAGTCACTAATTCAGACAATTCGAGCAGCTCAAGAACGACAAATGATATAAACCACAACACCTTTTAGGTATCATTGAAAAGAGAAAAGAAGAAAGAAAGATAGTAACAAAACACATAACATTATTTCTGTTTGTGAAAATTATTTATACGTTTCTTCTGTATATAGTTTAAACCTACAAACGACAGCCTTAAATCGCTCAGCCACTCAAAATGAGAACATACGGGATAAAACCTTAGCAATAAAAACATCTCCTGTGTTATATAGAAATTGCTTCCGTTTTTTAATTAACAATTACCTATCTTTTTGTATAGAAAATTACACGCAACACAATTATCAGCTATAAAAATTAATTTTTCTATTGAAATTTTAGAATAATAAAATACGTTAATAAAATGCATGGAACAGCTTTAAGTGCTGCCAACTAAACATTGCCTGAAAAGCAAGTTATAAAGCAAATGAAAAGTTAATCGTAGTCTCATCAACAAATATAATTTCCTTCGTCTGCGAGTTGTATCGAGGGAAATAAATTGTCCAAACGATCCAGTTCCAATTCATTAACAAATCATGCGCATTAGTTTAAGCTTGAAAACGTCGGTAATTGAGATTTTCATAAGTTTGATCAGGGAGTTAACAATTCTGGTAAAGATATAGGGAAAATAATGATGCTGTAGTGATAGCTGGGTTAGCTAACGTTGTAAATCTGTTAAGTTCGGAGAGTTACAGCAGAGCATGATCTTATCATTTCGTCTCTTTGCGGGCTTCAACGTAACAACTTTAAAACAGACCAGCTCACCATATCAGTGAGCATCGTTGATGTCTTCGCAGTTGACGGGCCATACTGAGATAGAAAACGAAGCATATAAAACCAGAGGAAGCTGATGATATAGAAAACTGAGGAGTGGAAGAACTTACAGACATAGAAAACTGTGGAGTGGAAGAACTTACAGGCATAGAGAACTGTGGAGTGGAAGAACTTACAGACATAGAAAACTGAGGAGTGGAAGAACTTACAGGCATAGAGAACTGTGGAGTGGAAGAACTTACAGACATAGAAAACTGAGGAGTGGAAGAACTTACAGGCATAGAGAACTGTGGAGTGGAAGAACCTACAGACATAGAGAACTGTGGAGTGGAAGAACCTACAGACATAGAGAACTGTGGAGTGGAAGAACCTACAGACATAGAGAACTGTGGAGTGGAAGAACTTACAGGCATAGAGAACTGTGGAGTGGAAGAACTTACAGGCATAGAGAACTGTGGAGTGGAAGAACCTACAGACATAGAGAACTGTGGAGTGGAAGAACCTACAGACATAGAGAACCTACGAGTGGAAGAACTTACAGACATAGAAAACTGAGGAGTGGAAGAACTTACAGACATAGAAAACTGTGGAGTGGAAGAACCTACAGACATAGAAAACTGTGGAGTGGAAGAACCTACAGACATAGAGAACTGTGGAGTGGAAGAACTTACAGGCATAGAGAACTGTGGAGTGGAAGAACCTACAGACATAGAGAACTGTGGAGTGGAAGAACTTACAGACATAGAGAACTGTGGAGTGGAAGAACCTACAGACATAGAGAACTGTGGAGTGGAAGAACCTACAGACATAGAGAACCTACGAGTGGAAGAACCTACAGACATAGAGAACTGTGGAGTGGAAGAACCTACAGACATAGAGAACTGTGGAGTGGAAGAACCTACAGACATAGAGAACCTACGAGTGGAAGAACCTACAGACATAGAGAACTGTGGAGTGGAAGAACTTACAGACATAGAGAACTGTGGAGTGGAAGAACTTACAGGCATAGAGAACTGTGGAGTGGAAGAACTTACAGACATAGAGAACTGTGGAGTGGAAGAACCTACAGACATAGAGAACTGTGGAGTGGAAGAACCTACAGACATAGAGAACTGTGGAGTGGAAGAACCTACAGGCATAGAAAACTGTGGAGTGAAAGAACCTACAGACATAGAGAACTGTGGAGTGGAAGAACCTACAGACATAGAGAACTGTGGAGTGGAAGAACTTACAGGCATAGAGAACTGTGGAGTGGAAGAACCTACAGACATAGAGAACTGTGGAGTGGAAGAACCTACAGACATAGAGAACTGTGGAGTGGAAGAACCTACAGACATAGAGAACTGTGGAGTGGAAGAACCTACAGGCATAGAAAACTGTGGAGTGAAAGAACCTACAGACATAGAGAACTGTGGAGTGGAAGAACCTACAGACATAGAGAACTGTGGAGTGGAAGAACTTACAGACATAGAGAACTGTGGAGTGGAAGAACTTACAGGCATAGAGAACTGTGGAGTGGAAGAACCTACAGACATAGAAAACTGTGGAGTGAAAGAACCTACAGGCATAGAAAACTGTGGAGTGAAAGAACCTACAGGCATAGAAAACTGTGGAGTGAAAGAACCTACAGACATAGAAAACTGTGGAGTGGAAGAACTTACAGACATAGAGAACTGTGGAGTGGAAGAACTTACAGACATAGAGAACTGTGGAGTGGAAGAACTTACAGACATAGAGAACTGTGGAGTGGAAGAACTTACAGACATAGAGAACTGTGGAGTGGAAGAACTTACAGACATAGAGAACTGTGGAGTGGAAGAACTTACAGACATAGAAAACTGAGGAGTGGAAGAACTTACAGACATAGAAAACTGAGGAGTGGAAGAACCTACTGACATAGAAAACTGTGGAATGGAAGAACCTACTGACATAGAGAACTGAGGAGAAGAAGAACCTGCTGACATAGAAATCTGAGGAGAGGAAGAACCTGCTGACATAAAATATAGCAAGGGAGGAACATCCATTCATTCATGCATCCATCATGCATCTATCCATTCATACATTTATCCATCCATCTAAACACCTGTCCATCCATCTATACACTTATCTATCCATCTATACACCTACATCTCCATCCATTTATCCATCAATCCATCTTTTCATTCATTCATCCATCTATACATCAATACATCCATCTATCTATTCATTCATCCATTAATCCATCCTTATTCTTGGACTATTTCTCTATGTCTGAAACATCATACAATAATTGTTTTAATAAATGAAACCAAAATGTCATGTTTTCTTCAAACAAAAATCTCCCTCTTTTCATTCTTTTATTTTTGTTCAACCAGTGGCTCTACCTACACCGTGATATCTCTTCTTTTTGTATCGTCTTTTACAATCGTAAAGCGGTAAGCAATTTCGTTGTCGCTAGTTCTTACCCATTCTTCCATTTTGTCAGAATTACCGTAGTCCCATATAGTTACGTCCATAGGTATCTATATCTCTAGATAAACAAAGACATACGGTCTGACAAGAAACTCCCGGAAAATGTCCAACTAGTGTGACACTTTCATCTTTGTGGACAGGGGCAGGTTCTGGGTAGAGGGTATAGACGGTAGAACCGTCTATAGCTCCTGTATCTGTTAACGTCAGGCTTTTTTTTTTTTTTTTTGGGGGGGGGGGGTTATTTATTTTCTGTCCGCATGGCTATGGATACGCCAATACCTTCTCTCTGTATTTCCATCAGAGGCGTGTCCTTTCTTTTTTACCATTCTTCATCCTATGTACTTTTTACATCACCTCCTTCCTGTTAACGCGCTTTCACATTTTGAACGGCATAACCTTACTGGCTGAGCGCACTAATATACCCCCCCCCCCCCACCAAACCACTTCCTTCATTAAAACACTGAGAAGAATCCTATTATGTGTCTATCAGCCACAACAATTCAGCAAAACTGCTGCCACAATCTTAACAATATATTGTTAATCAAATTTTATAAGCTACACTTGAATCCCAGCGGCTGAGTGTCTAGTGCTTTCGCTATTGATCAGAAGGATTCGGGTTCGAATATCAGATTTGACAACATTTCTTAGGGCCGCTATGGCTTCGACATTCACCCAATCTCTAAAATTACTTACCAGAGATTTTTCTGGAAAGGAAGGCCGGCTTGGCGTGATACCGGCCATACCACCAAAAAATGCTATTTGGTCATGGAAAAATATTAAAACAAACACTATATTCCATACGCCTAATAAACTAATTAAATCGTGGGGGAACTTTTAATTATTATTATTATTATTATTATTATTATTATTATTATTATTAACTACACTTAACGTTGGGAGCCGCGATAGCTCAGTGGTTAGTGAACTGGACTACAAAGGACAAGAGGTAGGGTTCGATCCCAATCGACGGCTTCCGGGTTCACCCAGCCTTAAATGGGTACCGGATTTTTTTTCTGGGAAAATAAAGCAGCACGGGCGTAATACTGACCACATTACCCCAAAAATCATGTGCTGAAGGTCTGTAAAATATAGGGTCACTAACACCATATTTCCCTATACGCCACTTGGCGTGACGGGGGCACTTTACTTTTTTTTTTTACTTACACTTGACGTTATACATACAGAGGCATTGTTCATATTTTGGAACATTTCAAACGTCCCCTCTCAGTGCTTGTATGTTATGAATGCATTTATGTCCAGGGTGATTACTCATAAGTTAATTATTACTTCAATTCAACGAAGAATATCTGGTGACAAATTTAAATATGGACCATTCTGCTGACCGGCTAGTGGACAGGTAGACTCACCTGCGTCTCACCTTGATTTGTTTCTTTGGTTTTATAACACAGTGCAACGTTTTAACGGGTGTTCAATCAGAGTAGATCTGGCAGACTTTAAGTGTGATGTTATGTCTGTTGGGGCGATCAACACATTTAACCTGACAGCTGACTTCATGTGAGAGTCTGGGATCCTACTCTGATTGAGACCTGATCGCAGAGAGAGGGAGAGAGAGAGAGAGAGAGAGAGAGAGAGAGAGAGAGAGAGATAACGAACATGTCTTCGGGGATTATCAAACCACTTACAATTGAAATCACATATATTATGAAACCACTTACAATTGAAATCACATATATTATGAAACCACTTACAATTGAAATCACATATATTATGAAACCACTTACAATTGAAATCACATATATTATGAAACCACTTACAATTGAAATCACATATATTATGAAACCACTTACAATTGAAATCACATATATTATGAAACCACTTACAATTGAAATCGCATATATTATGAAACCACTTACAATTGAAATCACATATTGACTTTGGGAAACGTGCAGTTAGGAGGCGTGATGATGGTGATATTGTTCATAAATGAGCAGCTGATAAAGGCGTCAATAAACTCAACACAATGTCTCTACGCCCACTTAACGTTCTTTTAAAGATGGATGGCCAGGAGGTATATCTATATTTGTCCTACAGCAACCATCGGGTGAATGTCAAAAGAAGAAAGAAAGAATAATAGAAGGAAGAGGTATGTTTTACAGCACTAAAAAAAATGACAAATAAACAACAGAAAAAAACAAAGAACAATATATGGTCCGAAGCAGGATCGAACCCGTACTCCTTTTACATACCTCTTCCGCCTATGATTCGCTGAATTATCGCCTCTGAAGTTTCCCTCTATAATAATATTCATTTATTATTATTTGTCTCCCGAGAAAGAAAGAATATATGTGATAACATTCCAACTCTGACGGAAGACCTACATCTGTGAAAGGGATCGGCGTTTAGCTCCACTGGTTTCCGTGAACATCTCCGTGACATCTCCATGAACATCTCCGTGAACATCTCCGTGAACATCTCCATGAACATCTCCATGAACATCTCCATGAACATCTCCATGAACATCTCCGTGAACATCTCCATGAACATCTCCATGAACATCTCCATGAACATCTCCATGAACATCTCCGTGAACATCTCCATGAACATCTCCATGAACATCTCCATGAACATCTCTCCATGTGGCAGTTCATTCTTATTCTCCCGGCGTCCGTGTTATGTTTTCTATTTATGATGGTTAAAACAATTGAACATGCTGCATGGTAGAGAGGCAACACAATTCAAGGACAAGCTTTGAGCGTTCATCAAATGATTGGTAAAGAGGTCCCACATTTCATGAGCTGAGTCGCACTAATTTATCATCATCATCAAGTACCGGGCCTGTTGGCATAGATGGTCATGTCTCTCCACAACTTTCGATCTCGACAGTTATTTATCATTTCTGTTGTTGACCTTCTGCCAAGCTATTTTCTTAAGCTGTCTGGCATTTTTTTTCTTTACTCCCCTCTATCTCGTCGTCCCTCATTTTTCCCAGTTGTTACAATATATCCCAGTTGTTCCCTTCTCATTACATGGCCAAAAAATGATGATTGTTTCTTCCTAATATTGGATATTAGCTCTTTTTTTGCTTTGACCTCTTTCAGAACATTTTCATTACTCTTCTTAGCTGTCCATGGTATTCTCAACATTCTTCTGTAAAACCACTTTTTTAAAGACTTCAGTGCTTTCACACTAATTATTGACTACGATTCTCGGTTGCAAATGAATGCTTTGTAATATTGTTTTAAATGAAATAGCCTCAACATAAAGAAACACATTTAACGCATACATCTAGCAGGACTCCTACATCAGGACTAATTTAATGCGTTATATCACGTCACGGCTTGCGGCCTGGCTATGACATGTGGTGTTAGAGACAAACATTTTAAATAAGTATTCTCAAAAGGGAAGCGACGTAAAAACTAAGCAGTCATAACTCTATGGGTTCCATTACGTGCTCCTGAACATGAATATTGAAATCAAGTATAAAGGTCTATCATTAATCTCACTTTGGACTAGGCTGTTGATCTTAACTACTCATGAACCTCTGAGATCAGAAACGACTGAAAATAGAACAGTCGCTCGAATTTTATTATAATAATTTTTTTATAGAAGATTTTATGAGAACGATACAAATATGTCAACCCAAACAAAAGCAAGACGCAATATTGGAACACACCGCAGTCCTTCAAATGTGATAAGACCTCCAGATGAACATATGAGGAAATGAGGGGGGACAAAAGTGCTGTGTCAGATCATCGTATTTTATTTCCTTTTATTTTTTTTTCTAATTCTGTTTGACTAAACAGAAACATTTAAACATGGGACTGTAGTTTAAAGATTCATTATCTATACTACTCTTGGTTGAAATTGTCTAAACTTCAAACCTGAAATGACAAATACAAGGACAAACTCTTTCAATTCACCTGACACATGAACAAGATAGCCAAATTCATTCAGATTCCCTTTTCAGGTTCAACATAATAAAGGTTAACGAGGATGTCATGAGACAGGGCAATTGACAACGAATACCGTTCTTAACGACAGCACGCTAATTAACAATCTTATCTATCATCTCCCATGAACAACAACATGTAGCTAACCTCAAGTACAGCATCGCCCTTACCTGATAATGTCAGCGATGACAATTTATTTTCATGAGCTAAGTATAGCTATATCAAAATGCTTAAAAGCATATCAGACGAACTGATCAAGTCATTAGTGAGCAAAATATTCCCGCGTCATTTGGTTGATCTTTCAGACAGACAGTAAACATCGCCCGATGTATTTCTTGCTTGTTAACTCTCATTCATTTGATGAAAATAACTCGTAGCGGCTTTCAAATTTCAATTACCACTTTAATCACGATTACGACCCAGGAAGGTAGGGGCCCGGTAGCGGAAATGTTTGTCATACGCCTGCAAGTAGCTGCCTGTGCTTGTATCCGGCATTGGCGTGCCAGAAACTATTTCCTAGACTGGACCGTGTTCTCGGTATAAGCGGGTAATGAGACACGAACTAGAGGGCGGTAGAATAACACGTCACAAGAGGCTCACTCGTGTTCATCTCTCTTACGATCCTTGACTTGATATCAGAACAAAAGGTCCAAACGTATTATAACTGTCGAAGGAGAAAATGGAAGAGGAGGAATTATAAAGCAGAACTGAAGAGTGTGTATCATAGCCTGAAGGAGACCGCCATTGCTAGCTTGCATTTCCCAGTATCCGGGACACTTCCGGACTAGCACGCGTTCCCATCATTCCCATTGCCCTGGCAACCGGAAGCTAGCGGACAGAGTGCGAGCTATTACTTAAAGCAACCGCTGATTTGCCTGTGATAGAAAGACGAATCCATTACGTCTTTATAAGTAAATTGAGACGACGATAACACTGTCTCTAACAGCCGCTAAAAGCTATCGAAGTTTAAGGAATAATCTAGCGTAATTACGTTCTTAGAGAAAATCGTACGTCGGTGCCTCGGGCATATTACTCGACGTGATAGAAGACTGCAAAGTTTCTCGGGAAAACCTCCTGTCTTCTGGGCTCTCGGGATTTCTGCAACTCTCAGTTTAATATCGTGTTCCTCTCATCATTTAATGGCTGCTCGGATTTATCCGGTCCAATACGATTTTCCAAGTCAGTGGTGAACGTTTCAACGTGACGAAGGCTTTTAAAAGGCTGCTGCTGCACACAAAAATATTCGATAGACATTTTCCATATTGAAAAAAAAACTGATCAGAATGCTAGAAATTTTAGTGATAGGATTAATAATATCAAAGAAATATCCAATCATTTTAAGAGGGAGACTCGAGAAAGTTAATGTTCTTGCAATATTTCAGGATTGCTGTGGACGAAAGAACTAAACATCAGGTAATCGGCCTTTACAATCATGAAAAAAATTCCTCTTAGTTTGAGCAAGGAAAAACATGGTGAAATATTTAAAGGCATTTTAAAGTGTAATCCTCTTATAGACGCTCTGTTTAAAATGGGGTCATTAAAGCTACACAGTTGTTGTCATATTGTGATGGCCTTTGAGAAAGGGAAAGAGGGCTTGGCGACCAATCCACATCACTTCGATTTTTGGTGATTTAAGATGAAATAGCTTTATTTCGTGGTGGGGGAATAATGATAAGAGTAAAGATAATAACAGAGAGAGATATACAATTGGAGCGGGTTGGTGAACGCTTATGCTAATGCGACTTTTAATTCTCGAAATCAGCGGTTTTCAAACTTTTAGAGTAGCATTTCCAAATGTCAGTTTAACAAATCAAGTTTGAGAGATGTTTGTAGAGGTATTTTATTTTCTCAAGGAAATTGTGGCGGCCTGATTTACTGCCGACCAAACAGCGCATGAATATGACTCTGGGCATGTACGAAACAAACACACTTGGACATCTATGAGGGAATCACTTTTGTTGTAATACCGCGGTGTCGACATGAGTTCTTTGACCCACACACTGGGTTGGAGCGTTTCAGTGACTTTCTTGATTTCTCGGGTTCTGCTGCTGGAAAGTTTGGATCTTGTCCATTACAAGAGCAGATTTCCACTATTTGGTGAAATTACATGTATACGAGTATATAAGATAAATAGGGGCACCAGCTGCATAAATTAATGGTGAAACGTGTACTGTTTACTTTGACTTAATGAAAAGTATTATTTAATTATCATATGAAGTGACCTGCTTTGTGTGACTATGTTCAATGGTTGTCCAGTTAGACTGATTGCATGAAGCGTGGAATGGGCAGTGACTTGCGTGGAACGGGCAGTGACTTGCGTGGACTGGACAGTGACTTGCGTGGATTGGGCAGTGACTTGTATGGATTGGGCAGTAATTTGCGTGGATTGGACAGTGACTCGCGTGGATTGGGCAGTAGCTTGCGTGGATTGGACAGTGACTCGCGTGGATTGGACAGTGACTTGCGTGGATTGGACAGTGACTTGCGTGGATTGGACAGTGACTTGCGTGGATTGGACAGTGACTTGCGTGGATTGGACAGTGACTTGCGTGGATTGGACAGTGACTCGCGTGGATTGGACAGTGACTCGCGTGGATTGGACAGTGACTTGCGTGGATTAGGCAGTGGCTTAAGTGGAATGGACAGTGACTTAGCAACTAACTGAAATTAAAAATGTGGAGTATGCTTTGTTGTTGGCAAGAGAAATCTGTATTTGTCATATAAACTACTAATCTTCAAAGCATGGCCACGAAACCTGTCAAGATCGGAATAGTTCCTGGAACTTGGAATGATGGTCATTAAACAATCATCATCATTGAGTGCCGTCTCCGCATCGAAAGTTGGCTACCATGGAGCGCCAATCCACTCTGTCTCTTGCTTTGATGGTGCAGATTGCCATAGGTTGACTTGTCCATCTTTTGATGTTACTTGTCCATGTTAGTCTTGGTCTCCCTCTGCCTCTTTTACCTTGTATTTTCCCTTCCAATATTACTTTAATTAGGCTGTTGTGTCTTTTAACATGCCCCAAAAATTTCATTTATCTTGTTCTAATTGTGTTTAGTAGTTCTCTTTTCATTTTTAGTTGTTTTAAGACTTCATCGTTTGTTTTCTTTTCTTTCAATCCAATTTTACCTATTCCTCTATAAATCCACATTTCAAATGCTTCAATTTTCTGTCCTGTTTTCTTGTCTAATGTCCCTGTTTCTGCACCATACAGGAATATTGAGAAGATGTAACATTTTGCTATTCTTAGTTTTAACCCTGGTGTTATTTGTTTTGATGTTAGTATATTTTTCATGGCATTAAAATCACTTTTTGCCATACCTATTCTTTTGTTTATTTCACCTTAAACAATACTCTAGAATACTGAAGTGTAGAGAAAAATACCCTCTCGTTAGTGGCCTAACACAGAAGGAATCACAAAAGGTAAAGTTTCCCCCCCCCCCCCCCCAATGTTTGACGAAGGGAAAATGAGTGGTGACCTTAATTATCTGTAAAAGAGTAAACTATGTTTCTACTTTTGGAATTTTAATTTTCTTAATAAATTAATTGAATCAACTGATGTGATAAAACAATAATGATGAAATAATGATGTTATGGATAAAAGAAGGATACATTGTATCTCTTTGTAAACTGCCTCTACATGCATAGACATCGGATTAAATGGTTTGAACTTGTAGCGGGTTTTACGAGCAAACAACATTACATAACAAGGATCAATAACCAGATAGAACAACAAATATATTGAGATTAATAACAAGATACAACAACAGAAAATACAGAGATTAATAACCAGATGCAACAACAGAAAATACAGAGATTAATAACCAGATGCAACAACAGAAGATATAGAGATTAATAACCAGATGCAACAACAGAAGATATAGAGATTAATAACCAGATGCAACAACAGAAGATACAGAGATTAATAACTAGATGCAACAACAGAAGATGTGGATATTAATAACCAGATGCAACAACAGAAGATACAATATTGATTAATAACCATATACAACAACAGAAGATGTAGAGATTAATAACCAGATACAACAACAGAAGATATAGAGATTAATAACCAGATGCAACAACAGAAGATGTAGAGATTAATAACCAGATGCAACAACAGAAGATGTAGAGATTAATAACCAGATACAACAACAGAATATATAGAGATTAATAACCAGATATAACAACAGAAGATATAGAGATTAATAACTAGATACAACAACAGAAGATATGGAGATTAATAACCATATACAACAACAGAACATGTAGAGATTAATAACCAGATAAAACAACAGAGGGTGTAGAGATTAATAACCAGATACAACAACAGAATATGTAGAGATAGACCTTCAAAGTGAATGGCAATCGAAATATCTGACGCTACAAAAAGAATTAAGCGTCAGACGAGTTAAAGAACACTATCATGAACACTGCATTGTTCCCACGACGTTGACAGGCAAAAGGAGATATACCAGACAAGTACAAGGCCAGAGCAACTCAGGCTGTACATTATGTCACAATTTACGCCCTTTTTCACATTTTTTTCCTCAAATTTAACATAAAACTCACGAAAGTAAACATCAATTACAGCAATATTAAAATAACACATAAACGAAAGACAAAATGACCAGAAACATGAAAACATTAGGAGTATGTGGTCGGCAGGTTATACTTTTAAGATCTCCGAAATCTTCAAACTAAAACCCACGGAACAAATCTAACCTGGAATTTTTTATTTTTTTTTTTAACCTAGTAAACGACGTATAATTTTTTTGTCATTTGTGAAATTGTAATCTTCCAATTACTCATCCTGTTATATGTAACAGTCACATCAGCTACTCAGGCATGCTTAATGTAAGGTCCATTCATAAAGCCTGAACATCCCTGCCTTTTAGCTCTTTGTTAAACATTCGACGTCAAATATAAATTATTACTGAATTTTATTCTTGATGGCGCTCTTAGCTTTGCCTATGGGATACGATTATTCTAGCCTACCCTTTAACCGTTCCACTTCACATATTCGTTGATCTTCCCGCTGATCTTCTTGTAGAGTTGAATTTGAGCTCTTATAACGGATACAAAGTTGGCGTGGTCTTAAATACGTTTTATTTCATTCTTTCCTCAGGAAATATTTTAGATATTATTCGGAAACTTTATATTTCATTATACATGTTGATACATTTCAATTTGGTTTTTAAATTAATGATGCAAATAGACTATTTTTCATAATGATCTAATTAGATTGCTATTTAAAATATATTCACACTTGATTGTAAAATCTACTAAACAATTATCACATTTCGAATTATTGAAGTAAACTATTTTTTTCTCTATCATTTCAAATAATGTCCATACATTTTAAATAGTGTCTGCATGCCACAATTAATCACTTATTTTAATTTACTACATTCTGTCGCATTGCTTTAGTATTAAACATTACCCTAATTGTAATGCCACTCTCGTATATCTAACATGCCATGTCTACTTCTTTCATTTAAAAGTTTGTTTGTCCCATAATTATTTACCTCTCTCTAAAAAAAAAACTTGAAATAATGACATCACAATTATCACCTCACTGCTAAATATCCATCATGTCATCTCAGACCTAGAGCCAAGTTTTGTGACTGCTTATAGCAACTTATCCTTCAGGGAAAGCGCATTACTGATCTCTATCTCATGGGCTTGGCCACTCCACGGACAGGTCATCTCTATTCTATTGTCGAGGGATAAATTCATTAGACTTGGAATAATTCCCCTTGACAAGCTGTAATGAAGAGAGAGCTTAACCGCACCCCAGCGATAATAAGAACACTTTTAAGTCTTTAGCGATTTCGACTTTGGAGATTTCACGAGTTGGCACTCTGGCTAATAAGGCGGGCAAATAAACACTATTACTGCAACAAAAAAACGTCATTTAGAGCGTAATCGAATCGAACCCTCTGGATGTTTCAGCAGACTTGTGTCCACGGCCTCTCAGCTTGGACTTCATATTTCACGCATTGTAGTTCGCGTCTTGAAACCTCGACCCAGCCATCTTTGACCGAGCGTTCCTCAAATGTCCCCTCCCAGAGCGGACAGAAGTCAGCGGAGAGAAGGAGAAATAGCGCTTCACTCCCGTCTTCACGCCACCCAATTTATTTTCCATTTACGGCTTTTAGTCGCTTCATAAAGCTTTTCTATCCCAGGGGGAAGCGCTCACCGCACGCGGGACGCGACTGTCTCCGGTGTGAGCTATTGGCATCATTAGAAGCAAACTGCGCTCCTGGCTCAAAGACGATTTCATGTGATCAGCCATTATTCGCTTTTGATTAGCTGGCTTCTATTTGCAGCGTTCGTACGAGTGCCGTTAAAGTTTGAAGAGGGCCATGCCGCTGTTGTCAGGCAATGCTTGACTTTCTCCTTGAGCTAAAGCCATAAGAAGGCCGCACGCGTGTGCACCAGCGATGCACAGAACGTTGAACATAATTTGGAGACCTCATGAACAATCCACACTGGTGGAAACATCAAGGAGACATCAAGCGATTAATTGGTTTTAGAAACCGAATTGTCTTTCCGGATTTCTGATTTAAGGTCGAAACTGACCTTGTTTTCTCAATATTTTTTTAAAGATAGAACAGAAACATTTTATATCTACGTTGTTAATGCATGGAATATGGGTAGATTCATCATCAGCACGTGCCATTCCGATGACGACCGATTGCTTCTATAGCCAACTGTATCTGAAACATTTTATTATATACACATCAGTTGGTTATCGTTATTCCAAGCGCATTGTCATTTCGTCACATTTTTTTCCCCTCACGTTTGTCTCAATTTATTGTCCCTCTCTTTTCCTCGGTTCATGGATCCTTCGGGTTTACTTTAAAATAATTTTTAATATGTTACTGGTTTTATGTTTATTCCATATATTGTTGTTCCTTCGTTGCTGTTTCTTTGGAAACGTATATTTCGTTATTTCTTTGCTTCACTATACATGAAAAAAAGAAGTATTTTTAAAAATAATATAAATATATATATTCTTTCTTTCCCTGTGGAGCATAGACCTCCAACAAACACCTTCCAAGCCGTTAATAGTTTTTATCTCTCAACAGAAACTCATGCTCAAGAGAGTGGGAGACATTAATTGAGTGTTTTAACAGATAAAAAAAAAAAAAGAAAAGAATTTTTGTTATCAAGGAGAGAAAAACCAGAAGCTCTGTAATTAGCAAAACAACGCAATTTGTTGTAACTTCATTTCTTCTGATATGACATTTTTATCGTTCATCTCTTGTTATATGTAATATCAAATTTTGCATTCTGCGTTTATATAAATATATATTGTTTTAAAAGACCCACGTCACACCATGAGTATGACGTATAGGGCATAACGTGTTTGCGCCCCCTACTTTTACTATTGACATATTTTGGGCAATGTGATCAGAACTACGTAAAAACCTATTTTTATTTTAATTTTTATTTTAAATAAAACAAATCTCTGGCATCAATTTAAAGTGAACTTAACCTAGAAAGTTTGAACTTGACCTTTGACATCTGCATCATCCACTTTTGAATTTATTCGATGTAATTTACCTGGTATGAATTGCAATCCATCTTCTTTGCCAGCTTATTAGTTATATTATATGTATTAATTGAATAAGGTTTGGTTATCACTGGTTCACTTCAATAGTTATATATAACTCACTGACTATTATTAGTTTCTGTCCACTATAACTTGCGCCCCATATAAATTATAATATATTCTTTGTTGTAGAACAATGGTTAGTGAACTAGCTATTAAAGACAATGGGTCATGTGTGGTTCTGATCTATAATTTCTATGTTCACCGGATCTTAAATGTGCAAATGAATTTTCTATGAAAGAGAAGCGACACTTGCGTAATGCTTAACATTGTTACTTATCTATGCGCTCATGATAAATAAATATAAAAAAGGTAAAGGTAAAATACCGGACTTGAATCGGCGTCTAAGCACGCGAGTTTTCACCCATATGTGCTCGGCCACCTATCCAGAAATGTTCGGAGACTTCTGGATAGTGTCGCTTCAAGCATCGAAACTCACGATGAGAGACTGCATTCATCACCTTCCCAGAGTAATACCCTTGTATAAATAAATATATGAGCACTAACCATACTATCTTTTATTATTATTAACCATAATACCATATTAAACACGCAACCTCACATAGTATTTAATATTTGTTATATTTGATATATGTGTTTATCTTCTCATATTATCTTTAAATGTGCTAATGGCTAAAAAAAAAGATGCGCAGTAATTATATCACATACAAGTGTACTGATGGTAAATAAATATATGGGCACTCAACATGTTATGCACACAGGGATTTTTTTCAGCCGGAACTGCCCAGAACGCGTTCCGGTAAACCTCTAGGCTTTTAGTGTCCCGAGAGACATATTTTATAGATAACTGAACACATGAGAGACCACCAGTTTAAATGCTTATGTTAATGACATAAACAACGTTAACATATGCTGGTCTACAGGAGCTTAAGAGTCTGGGTATATTACGGTCTTCTCATTTTGTTGGATAGAATGATAGAGTTCCCGTACATGTTTTTTTCTAAGAGAAGAACAGCGCTGCCTATAAGCAATGGAGTCTGACTGGATTGTTTATTGTTTTGTTGTTCTTTGTACACTTTACTAGAGACACCTTGCCTTTCTATACCGTTTGTATAGACTGGTTTAAAAATAATAAAAAGCTAATTTTAATTTTTTGAGGCCGCTGGTTTAAAACATTCATATATATTTTGGCTTCTTGGTTTTTTTTTAATATATTAGTCTATGTTTTAATGCTTCATGTTTACATCACAGTTGTCCGTGCTTATAAATTGTGCCTGTATTAACATGTTTTAATGTTTTTTTTTTTAAACAATATGTTTGTTATTATTAACGAATGTTTTGTTTCATTGCATATAGATATTAGCAACAACTCTGAGTGGTGACTTCTAGAATCCATTTGTATACACTTTAATTAAAATATGAGGGAGCAGTTTCAGTTTATTTTTAATGCAAGTTCTTTATGGATATTTCAAGGAATATTACTTATTTGTCTTCCTATGGCATGTTTATGTTTCTGTTTTGGTTAACTTTTGTTGACTCATTCCACAAGGTCGCACGCTGCTTGAACACGGGATCGAGTAAGGTTACATCTCAGTTTTCATCTACCATATCCTAACATTTTGAAGCGCTCACAAGAATACTCGTCATTTCCTTCTATTTTATAAGAAGGAGCCTCATTGGCCGAGTGGTTAGCATATTCGCTTTCGATAAAGATGGGCCCGTATCAATTGCCGAGAGTAAAGACTTCTCTTTTTCCTTTCAGACCGTGAAGACCCCGGGTTCACCAAGCCTCTAAAACTGAGAACCACTGATTTTTCTCGTCAGGCAGGGTGTTCAGTCGTCATATCGATAACATATTTATAAAATGAGCAGATATTTATTGAAAGAAGAAAACAGAACAGAAAATTAATGCCTTTGAAATGTGGATATATAGAAGAATAGGTAGAATTAGATGGAAGGAAAAGAAAACAAACGATGAAGTCTTAAAACAACTAAAAATGAAAAGAGAACTACTAAACACAATTCAAACAAGACAAATACAATTTTTGGGGGCATGTTAAAAAACACAACAGCCTACTAAAAGTAATCCTGGAGGGGAAAATACAAGGTAAAAGAGGCAGAGGCAGACCAAGACTAACATGGACGAGTAACATCAAAAGATGGACAAACCAACCTATGACAACCTGCACCATCAAAGAAGAGACAGAGCAGAATTGCGCTCCATGGTAGCCAACCTTCGATTCGGAGATGATACTCGATAATGATGATGATATATTGAAAAATAAGGGTGATATTGCCATACTCCACATATGATATAAGATACTCATGATAGTCTTTACTTTTAATGTTTTGTCTGAAAATAGCTTAAGGGTTTTCTGTCTGGTGCTTTGTGGTTTATGAATTCATTTGTGTCCTGTTATCAGGAAAACAATATATATGCTATTATATATGGTCCGAGTATAGGGATATTAATTTTATTACAAAAATAGATACGATAAGCTTTAAAACAAAATAGTAAGTGTAGAACATTTAAGTAAATATCTAAGTAAATACCAACTAATAATTAATGGTCACAAACACCATATTCTCATTAAGCCACTGGGCGTGACGGGGCTCTTTATATATATATATATAAGTAAAAATAAAGAGCCACGTGTGTATGTGTGAGTGTGTGTGTATATATATATATGTGTGTGTTTGTGTATTATATATATATATATATATATATATATATATATATATATATATATATATATATATATATAAAGAGAGAGAGAAAGGGAGGTAAGGTGGAGGAGTGAAGTATGAAGAGGGAGAGAGAAGTGAAAGAGAGAGCAAGGTATGGTGACGTAGTTATAGAATTGTGATTAATGGTTGTTTAGGATTTTGCGTTTAGTAAAAAACATGTATTGACACAACATTTGACACAACATGTGACACAACATATGACATAGCATATAACACAACATATGACACAACATATGACACAATACTCTCCAAGAAGCCTATATAACTCCATGTATACTCATCCAAACCGCCCTCAGAAACATTCCCTCAAATAGTCTTCAACAAATATGCCTCAAAATGTTCTCCATGCGAAAAACATTCCTACATATACTCATATCAAACATACCCCAAAATGTTCTCCATGCGAAAAACATTCCTACATATACTCATATCAAACATACCCCAAAATGTTCTCCATGCGAAAAACATTCCTACATATACTCATATCAAACATACCCCAAAATGTTCTTCATGCGAAAAACATTCCTACATATACTCATATCAAACATACCCCAAAATGTTCTTCATGCGAAAAACATTCCTACATATACTCATATCAAACATACCCAAAATGTTCTTCATGCGAAAAACATTCCTACATATACTCATATCAAACATACCCCAAAATGTTCTTCATGCGAAAAACATTCCTACATATACTCATATCAAACATACCTCAAAATGTTCTCCATGCGAAAAACATTCCTACGTATACTCATAACAAACATACCTCAAAATGTTCTTCATGCGAAAAACATTCCTACATATACTCATATCAAACATACCCCAAAATGTTCTTCATGCGAAAAACATTCCTACGTATACTCATAACAAACATACCCCAAAATGTTCTTCATGCGAAAAACATTCCTACATATACTCATATCAAACATACCTCAAAATGTTCTCCATGCGAAAAACATTCCTACGTATACTCATAACAAACGTACCTCAAATATGTCCATTATACAAACACATTCATCCAAAATACACTTTATCTAACCTTTACCATAATCCCATTTTCAACGCACTCAAACCGCGAATATCTTCTTGGAAATTGTTTGCCCCAAAAGTGTTTTCCCTCCAAAATAAATTCCCTCTACGACGTTTCTTCAAGACGACAAATTAAAGTGTGCCCAGTAGCATGTAATGCTGTAGAGAAGTGAGTTATTATGCTTAACAATAATAGACCACATCATATAGAGTCGAGGTGGAGCGATACCTCGCTTATATTACATTCCACAACTCAGTGAACAGGTGCAGGGTATGATTATTATTATTATTATTATTATTATTATTATCTCCACCTCCACGAACTTTAACCTACTTAAGATTTAGGGAGGGGGGGGGGGATTTGTTTCCTACTAGGGTTTATGTAAAGATTCACGTCTTTGTATCAGCAGACACCACAATTCAGAACGACGTTCCGGCGCAAAGGCCTTCAACAGGAACAAACATACAACGCAGGTACAAATATGTATTTAAGACAAAAAATTAATTTTATTTGAAATACATATCTATGCATGTTTTGTATGTTTATTCCTGTTGAAGGCCTTTGCGTTGAAACGTCGTTCTGATTTGCGGTGTCAATTTGTTACATGAAACCTTAACTACACCATTTTTTTCAATGACTATTTTAGTTTCATTTCTCCGCACTGTTAGCTCCACTGCAGCTTTGCATTTTGATGCATTTTTGTGCTTTTCTTTGCCTTGACCCTTTGTATCAGCAACATTCAATTTCGAAATGTATGTTCGAAATGTATGTCGAAGTCTATGTATCAACAACTCTTCAACATTGAAGTCTATGTAACAACAACTCTTCAACATTGAAGTCTATGTATCAACAACTTTTCAACATTTAAGCCTATCTATCAACAACTATTAAACATTGAAGTGTATGTATCAACAACTATTCAACACTGAAGTCTATGTATCAACAACTATTCAACATTTAAGCCTACCTATCAACAACTCTTCAACTTTGAAGTCTATGTATCAACAACTCTTCAACACTTAAGGATATGTATCAACAACTATTCAACATTTAAGCCTACCTATCAACAACTCTTCAACATTGAAGTCTACCCATTAACAACTCTTCAACATTGAAGTCTACCCATAACAACTCTTCAACATTGAAGTTACCCAAACAACTCTTCAACATTGAAGTCTACCCATCAACAACTCTTCAACATTGAAGTCATAACTCTTCAACATTGAAGTACATCTATCAACAACTCTTCAACATTGAAGTACATTTATCTTCAACAATCAACAACTCTTCAACATTGAAGTACATCTATCAACAACTCTTCAACATTGAAGTACATCTATCAACAACTCTTCAACATTGAAGTACATCTATCAATAACTCTTCAACATTGAAGTACATCTATCAACAACTCTTCAACATTGAAGTACATCTATCAACAACTCTTCAACATTGAAGTACATCTATCAACAACAACTCTTCAACATTGAAGTACATCTATCAACAACTCTTCAACATTGAAGTACATCTATCAACAACTCTTCAACATTGAAGTACATCTATCAACAACTCTTCAACATTGAAGTACATCTATCAACAACTCTTCAACATTGAAGTACATCTATCAACAACTCTTCAACATTGAAGTCTATCCATCAACAACTCTTCAACATTGAAGTACATCTATCAACAACTCTTCAACATTGAAGTACATCTATCAACAACTCTTCAACATTGAAGTCTATCCATCAACAACTCTTCAACATTGAAGTACATCTATCAACAACTCTTCAACATTGAAGTACATCTATCAACAACTCTTCAACATTGAAGTACATCTATCAACAACTCTTCAACATTGAAGTACATCATCAACAACTCTTCAACATTGAAGTACATCATCAACAACTCTTCAACATTGAAGTACATCTATCAACAATCAACTATCAACAACTCTTCAACATTGAAGTACATCTATCAACAACTCTTCAACATTGAAGTACATCTATCAACAACTCTTCAACATTGAAGTACATCCATCAACAACTCTTCAACATTGAAGTACATCTATCAACAACTCTTCAACATTGAAGTACATCTATCAACAACTCTTCAACATTGAAGTACATCCATCAACAACTCTTCAACATTGAAGTACATCTATCAACAACTCTTCAACATTGAAGTCTATCCATCAACAACTCTTCAACATTGAAGTACATCTATCAACAACTCTTCAACATTGAAGTACATCTATCAACAACTCTTCAACATTGAAGTCTATCAACAATCAACAACTCTTTAACATTGAAGTACATCTATCAACAACTCTTCAACATTGAAGTACATCTATCAACAACTCTTCAACATTGAAGTACATCTATCATCATCAACAACTCTTCAACATTGAAGTACATCATCAACAACTCTTCAACATTGAAGTACATCATCAACAACTCTTCAACATTGAAGTACATCTATCAACAACTCTTCAACATTGAAGTACATCTATCAATCAACAACTCTTCAACATTGAAGTACATCTATCAACAACTCTTCAACATTGAAGTACATCTATCAACAACTCTTCAACATTGAAGTACATCTATCAACAACTCTTCAACATTGAAGTACATCTATCAACAACTCTTCAACATTGAAGTCTACCCATCAACAACTCTTCAACATTGAAGTCTATCCATCAACAACTCTTCAACATTGAAGTCTATCCATCAACAACTCTTCAACATTGAAGTACATCTATCAACAACTCTTCAACATTGAAGTATATCCATCAACAACTCTTCAACATTGGAGTACATCTATCAACAACTCTTCAACATTGAAGTCTACCTATCAACAATTCTCATAAGATTGTCATAATTTAAACCCTCATACAGTTACCTGGTTAAAGAAGTTCTCCCGGACAAGTCATTTTCCTCTTTCACTTTTCTTTTCTTTTTTTCTGTCAACATTTTATATATGTTTAGTAATTAGGTAAAGCTTCCCTCCAAATCTAGTGACTATGGGGAATAGTTTCCATGTTTGTCAATGACCATTACTACAATTTTTGGGCGAACATGATCAGTATCACACTGGGGCAGCGTATTTTAAATTACATATCGCTGGTAATTTTTCCACAGATTAAGTGAGCCATCGAAGTCCCGTCGATCAAAAAGTAAATCCCTAAATCTAGATGTCAAAAGAGAGACCTCCTGGTTAGTAGTAGAGCACTAATCAATTAGACTCCACTTAATTCCAAAATTTGTGTAGCACAACCACCGTATATTCGTTGGTTAGTGCACTGGTAGATTTATCTGTATTTACCTAGTTGTTGAAATATTTTAAAGCACGTGTCATGTACTGTTAAATCTATTTGTGTCACTGTTTTGTTACTTATATTTATATTGTTTCTTTTATTGTCAATGATTTATATATTTAATCAACAATTCATGATCAATAATTGAAACTACCTTCGAACCGGATGTACTTCAAATTGGCGATAGGGATCAGAACTGTAAGAGTAGAACGGCAGATTATTTCATGACAACAGTAAACTTATTCTTATCTTTCTTTCTTTCTTTCTTTCTTTCTTTCTTTCTTTCTTTCTTTCTTTCTTTCTTTCTTTCTTACTTACTTTCTTTCTTTCACTCTTTCTTACTTACTTTCTTTCATTCTTTCTTTCTCTCTTTCTTATTTACTTTCTTACTTTCTTCCTTCTTTTTCTCTTCAACCACACTCTCTATTCGTAACTTCAGTTTTTCATTTACTGTATTTAGAAATCAAAGGTTGTGGAACATTATAGCTATTGGAAGTGAGGTGGATGAGAGTCTGCTTTTATGATCAGTTTTTTTCTTTTTTCTTCTTCCCCTTCGTGCCACTTAAGAACTATGCTGCCTGTCACCAACAAATTACTTCTAGAAGTAGACACGCAAATGTTACTGACAAGAAGGTATACCCACCCAGACTAGATCTGCTCTAAGTTTACATTTAAGGCCTCCCTTTGTACTGTTTACAGAAGAATTGACTTTAGTGTGTAATCGGTTTAGACATTTAATCCTAATCTAATCCAACTCTGATACATCGCGCGTCCACTTTGAGGCCAAGAATTTTTACGAACTTGTCTTCGGGTCTCGACCCCTGCCATCTATAATAACTTACAGCACAATTAATGTCCAGGTACTTTTCCCGTACACAGACTGAGCTATTAGCTGGTTTGGTCACAACAATAACTAACCGGAAAGTCTCTCAGCGAGATATCGATGCCAGATAAGCGGATCTCAGTCGTGTAAACCAGGGCTTTCAATGCTTTCTAGAGTGAGGGTCAAATCAGATATTCCATAAGACTTCTTTATTGTTGATTATTATAAATAGCTATCACGTGGGCAAAGGCGCCTGACAGTAGCAGAGCTGGAAGTTGTTAGCGACCCACAGCTGATGGCTTGCGCCAGGATCGGTGAACCAGAACCACCCAGACCCTGCTCCACCTCTCCGTGGTGCCTTCAGTAACAGACTAACCTTTCTAGTCTGGCCAGGCGAATAGGGGTCGAAGTGGGACGACAACCCGCTACTAAAAAATGTCGTGCTGAAGTCGGATGTGTTGGGGCGAAAGGCGTAGATATCACAGTTTTACTGCAATACCATAACACAACGCAGACACGCCCACTTAAGCCCTTTTAAGGGCGGATGATGAAGAGGTGTATTCCTGTAATGATAGGGCGAACGCACGCAAGCTGTCACTCTTTTATTTTTAAATGAAGACTGACAAACATGTTTGTATCCCGCAGGCCATGTGGCGTCTTGTGGGGCTGTTACCAAGGTTGTGCCATTTTACACGTGCTTGGTAATCCTCCTCAGAGTGCCCCAAGTCTGGATCATCATGTTAGTCTTTGTTATTTAGCTATAAAATCTTCAAGATAACTAAAGAATAACGAAATAAATGAGAACACTTCAAACAATGTGAAATTGTTTCATAAGTCCTGAGAAATAAAGTTAACATTTTGTGATTCGGATCTTGTGGATACATTTCAGAGAGTGCGGTACACATTTTGTAAAGGTCGACTCTACAAGGACGTGAAAGTAACCAAGTGACCATATTGTTTCTAAAAAACTAAGGTGGTTCATGAACGAATCAAAACGAGCCATTCAGCTCACTCTTGATGACGTCTGAAAGAAAACGAGGGAGAGGTAACTAAGTAGAAATAATTTGATAGAGGGCACTTTATCAGCGTTTATTTGCTTGTATTATTAACTGTATTACTTCGTTCACATGTAAAAGAACATTTAGCTCCCTTGGCCAAATCTTTCAACAGAACTGTAGTATTTCCCCCCTTCGCTTTCTCAGATAATTTTCTGCTCACATTTTGTTTGGTATGTTAGTATTAGCTAGACTATATAAAATAGGGATTTTGATCAGAACAAGAACAATTTAAAAGAAATTAGAAGTTTAGCATAAACATGAATTACTAGAAAGAATTGGCTTGTACACGAACAATACGAATATTAGAAGATTGCCTAAAAAATCATCATCATCATGTACCCTGCCGGTTGGCGTAGGCGATCATGTCCCTCCACAATCTTCTATCTACAGTGCATCGTATCAGTTCTGTTGTTGACTGTTTTCCATGCCATGACACCAAGCTATCCAGTATTTCCTCTCTTTGTCGTCCGCGATCTCTCTTTCCTTTTATTTTGCCAGTTGTAACCAAGTATTCCAACTTTCCTCTTCTCATGATGTGCCCAAAAAATGTTGATTGCTTCTTTCTGATGTTTTTTAAGAGCTCCCTTTTTGTGTTGACCTCTCTAGGTGGTGGATGGTGTTGTGGGAGCAGCCGACAAGTAGTGCCGGTTATGGTCCCCACACCGCGATGGCAGGCAGAGGATCTCATGTATAGAGACAATGGCTGCGATCACCGATTAGTACAGTCACTGCCAAGAAGGAAAGGAATGGCAAACTACCTTCTTAAATTGCCTTGAATAATCATGACACATCACAGCCTAAAAAATAGGCAACTAAAAAGACTGGCCAAAACATGATAAGTACAACTAGAAATATCAACTGCAACACCACACAAATTTTTGGAATGTATAGCTGGAAAAAAAACTATTTGCAACCTGATAAATTAGAATGTTTCTCCGAAACATGACATTCATAACCGGGATGATGTAATTTTCAAAAACAGAAACAATAGAAACAGTTTAAAAAAAAGAAACTATTTTTTTCCCACTAAGAGTTGATATAGTGATAATAACAAAACGTATTTGTTCGGAGTGGGTTGTGGGGGGGGGGGGAGTGTTACAGAGGCAAGACGTCGGCCCTTGAACAAGAAGATCTCGAGTTCGAATCCAACCACAGGTGATGAGGATTTTTCACTTCGAATCCGTGCTTTGCTTCGTGGCTTTATCTTCGCTTGTGTATCTAGGAAGGTAGGTTCGATGTCAAGCCCTCTCATGTGATGGCGAACAGACAGGAGGTCGTGTGTGCACTTGAGAGAGTGCCTAGCAGTTTCAAATTGAAAAGAGTAAGCCAAATATGGCGGCAGCGCCGGGAAAAATTGATGGGAACAAATGTACCCAAAAGTGGTAAAACTCTCGACGAGAAAATAATGTGAGTACCTCTGAAATGGGAGAATATATGCCTGTATGGTGGGGAACACATGGCAGCTGGTGTGAAAAATAGTGGGGAGGGGAATATATAAAAAGTACAGTACCTCCGTCCCGCCAAGTAGCGTATAGGGAATATGGTGTTAGTGACCATAAATTTTACAGACCTTCAGCACAAGATTTTTGGGGTAATGCGGTCAGTATTACGCCCGTGTCGCTTTACTTTCCCAGAAAAAAATTCGGTACCCATTAAAGGCTGGGTGAACCTGGAAGCCGTCGGTTGGGATTGAACCCTACCTCTAGTTCTTTGTAGTCCAGTTCACTAACCACTGAGCTATCGCGGCTCCGGGGGGGGGGGGGGGGGGGGGAATATATAGTAATGCAAAATGTAGCCCCCTCGAACTTCACTAGAGATATAAAGCTGGCGTCAGCAAACAACAACAATATCAAGCGTAAAAATAAATAAATAAACACGTAACGTTTATTAATAGAGCGTCATCACGAGAATTTTAAATGACGCAATTTTACGTCATAAAATAAAAAAAAATGTAACAATGAATATAAATGATTTATCGATGTTTAAGGCTTGTATAAATATACCATGAGAACGCAAATCTAAGCATATTTGTTTTGTGAAAATGCTAACAACAAAGAGTTTGTTTCTGAAATGGGTTATTTGTATGTTCTGTCGTAATTTCTTGATTAAATCAAAATGCATTGTCTTAATCAACGTGCAAATAACAAAGAAATAAATTGATTAGAAAAATAAGTTTAAATTAGAAAAATAATATAGCAACAATTAGGGAGAAAAAGACATGGGATGAGTGATTAACGAACGTTACTAATGATCACTATAAGAATATTTGTATTTCACGTTATTTTGTTTCTTATCGATAAAAATGAACTATTACCCCATTTGTATTCTTACATGATTATAACTAAGGCAATTTAAGATTCTGTGCGTGTTTGCCAAATATGATAATTATGTGTCACCGATCTATTTTTAACAGAGAAATCCCCGTGTTCTACTTTATAAATAGAACACGTAACAAAAATCACAAATTGCGTGAATCCTGCATCCTTATAACTAAGACATTCAAATCCTGTAGAAAATTGTTTTTGGTGCATGCTGACCAAAAATAGATATAATTTACATAATAATAAATGATGGAATCGTTATTTCTTCACAGCAGGATGGAGTAATTATTATAATGAATTACTATTTTCTACAACACAGAAATACGAAGACGATGAAAATATGCAACGCAAGAAGAACTTCCGTTCAGATGTGGCTGTGGAAAAACATCGTATTTATGGTTGCTAGGTAATTTGTGACAAAACAAGGGGGAATAAATAGATGTTGCAGACAATGAAAACGGAAACTGTAATAGGGGCTATTTCATTTAATTAGAATAAGAATAATTCTGACGAACACTTATTTATTGTGTTTTACTGTATTAATCTTCCAATGATATTTTAGTATCTCAACATTTCATTGATACTTGTGCATTTTAATCTGCCATTACTACCTATTTTGCAATAACATGTCTTAATTACTTCCTGGGACTTACATTGCATGATTAAATATCTTTTTCTGGTTATTATTATTATTATTTAATCATTCATGATTACGTTTAGATCGTATTCCTTAGTTAGACTCTAGTTTTCAAGTTGAGAGGGCACAAGAGTAATATGTTGAGTATAATATGTTGAGACAGACAGCTAGATAGATCAATGCGGAAATCCTCATAGGCCAACACAAACAAAGAGATTTTAATAAAATATCAGAGAAAAACAATCGAAATTTTTCGAGCAAATAATCACAACAGGAAAGTTAGAGCACTTGGTTACAACTGTCAAATATAGGGAAAGAGAGAAGATACATGTACTATATAGCTAGGCAGCGTGGCAACTGTCAACAACATAATTGATACATTGCACTATGGACAGAGATTCTGCCCTGGTCTCTGGTTTGTGAAAACCAATGTCTAGTCCTCTCAATGAGAGAAAAACATAAAGCCCCGTGTGCATTTGCGCACGTTTAATCACGTTCGGCAGTTAAAGATCGAACAGAGTAGGCCAAAAAATGGCCTCTGACTAGACAAAAAATGTTAAGCAAAAATCTGCCCATATCGAAGACGGATGTGTCGGGCCTAAAGGCGCAGATATACTGACTCTAACGTAAACTAGTGACACAACGCATCCACTGTCGCTTAACAGGTGAACACTTAGAAGAGATAAGAGAGGGAAACTCATCAGTGTTTCTTCTGCGTCATAATTCGTTGTTATTACTCTTGTGTCTAAATCTATTACTATTACTCTTGTGTCTACTTGCTTGCTTGCGTTCGTCCGATGACTAAAGTATTCTAGAGTATTCGTAGACTGTAGAATTCCTCTTCGTCATCCGTCCTTGAAAGAACGTTAAGTGGGCGTGGGTGCGTTGTGTTGTGGTTTGCAGTATAACTGTTATATTTGCGCCTTTCGGCCCAACACATCCGACTTCAGCACGACATTTTTGAGTACTGGGTTGTCTTTCCTCTTCGATCCCTGCTCGCTTGGCCAGACTAGACAGGCTAGTCTGTTACTGGAAGCACCTCGGAGAGGTGGAGCAGGGTATGGATGGTTCTGGTTCACCGATCCTGGCGCAAGCCATCAGCTGTATGTCGCTGACAACTTCCAGCTCTGGTGCTGGGTGGCGCGCCTTCGCCTCCTTGCGTCTACTAAATTTTTCATTATTAATCTTGTGTGTTAATCGTTCATTATTACTCTTGTGTCTAGATCTTTCAGTTTTACTCTTATGTCTAATTATTACTCTTGTTTATAAATCTATCATTATTACTCTTGTGTTTACATCTCTTACTATTACTCTTGTGTCTACTAAATATTTAATTATTACACTTGTGCCTTAATCGTTCATTATTACTCTTGTGTCTAGATCTTTCAGTTTTACTCTTATGTCTAATTATTACTCTTGTTTATAAATCTATCATTATTACTCTTGTGTTTACATCTCTTACTATTACTCTTGTGTCTACTAAATATTTAATTATTACACTTGTGCCTTAATCGTTCATTATTACTCTTGTGTCTTCATTGTTTATTATTACTCTTGTGCTTAATTCTTTGAAAATGGATACCATTTCTTACATGGGGAAAGTAGTACTGCGTTAAATCACACTGGCAACACGACCCGTGAAATGAGTGGTTGATCTTTAGAAAATATTGGCATCAATGTTTCCTATAAATCTTTATGCGTGGATGCAACCGTCAATTACTTTATTATTTGATTTCTACTTTTGTCCAATAAATATTAGTTATTAGTTTTGTATTTGAACTTGTGATTATTACTCCCGCATCTTAACCTTTCATCAGTGCTCGTGCGTGACCATAACCATTCACTACTTTTCCTTAACCTTTTTATCATCTTTCAGCTACTCTTTCTACCAGCAATTGGAGTTTTCCTAATGGCTTACTTGATCAACGTGTAATTTTTGCGTGGCAGGGAGCTTTTAATTTGTCCACTTTGTCAGCCCGAAAACGGAGACATCACTTTGGCAAGCTCACTGTCATGGGGTTCCTGTAGCAAGTGTTTCGATAAACCCGCTATGGTTCTCAGTCTCAATTGTTGAAGTTATCTGCGCACAAATCTCTAGTGCGGAAATGCTACCATGTCTAGTCTAGCTCCCTCCCCGATCAGGAGACCATGACGTGCTTGGCAGGCGGCGGCGCCGATAGCTAGGACCCTCGATTCCATTCCACCCCTGTCCCGCTGCGACTTTGTATTCTAATCGCAGCTCTTTAGCCCCGAAACACAGCAGGAACAATTCGAAAGTTTGGAGTGGATTGTATTTCCGCTCATTTGGGCCCACCAGAGCAATTTGACGGTCAATTTGTGCTTCCTTGAAGACTTGTGTTGGCAACAACACCTAAAGAACGCCGTAGACGGAGTTAGGGTAGACCGGAGTTGAAAAAACACGGTAATTACCCGAATAAAAGGAATTAAGTACCTTTATTAGGTCCTAATGTAGGCGCCATGAACAGTTGTACTGGTGCTGATGTGGTGGGAGGTTCCTGTAAGGGAAACAACTGAGTTACAGCTGTTAAGAAGTCGAATTCTCTTAAAGCAAAGATCTTCTAAAGAGGTATCAATGGTGAACAATCACTTCATACAATCCCATGGCAACCATTCTCTCAATCCCGCCGCTTATGCCCTCAGCGGGGATGCAACTCCCTAAATCCAGACGGGATATGAACCAAAGCGTCTTAAGACAAGAATAAAACATTTAATATCTCACCTTTTTCTTTAAAAAGCATCATTGTATCAAGAATCGATTACATAAACAACACACGTATGCACACATATACATACTTATCACTTGCAGTTGCATTGCACTTAAACGTGTAGTGAACAACTGCAATGTATATTTTCAAAGAAACACAAAGTAAAAGAGTGTCTGGTGAGACACACAATAAATATACAGTTACAAATTTACAGAAAAAAATCTAATGACACACAGTTTAATATTTCCTGTAAAGAAAGTTATCGTAAATGGTGTCCACAAGAACAAGCAAAACACAACAAATAATGTGCCTTATTCTTCATCCTTTAACCCTGAATGTCTTTGCGGCACCGTTGACAGACTTACTCCATTTCTATCTATGTTCAATCATTCGTTAGGACTTTGCAAAGTCCAGGTCTGCCCATCCCTTTATGTTAACTTCCCATCTCTTTCTCTCTCCTTTCCGTTCCTCTTGGAATGGTTTTTGCTAGGACAGACGATCGAGATATGTAGCCAGTCAATTTTATGTTGAGTTTCCTCACAATACCCATAAGAACATTTTATGTTGAGTTTCCTCACAATACCCATAAGAACATATTATGTTGAGTTTCCTCACAATACCCATAAGAACATTTTATGTTGAGCTTCCTCACAATACCCACAGGAACATTTTATGTTGAGTTTCCTCACAATACCCACTAGAACATTTTATGTTGAGTTCCTTCACAATACCCACAAGAACATATTATGTTGAGTTTCCTCACAATACCCACAAGAACATATTATGTTGAGTTTCCTCACAATACCCACAAGAACATTTATGTTGAGTTTCCTCACAATACCCACAAGAACATTTTATGTTGAGTTTCTTCACAATACCCACAAGAACATTTTATGTTGAGCTTCCTCACAATACCCACAGGAACATTTTATGTTGAGTTTCTTCACAATACCCATAAGAACATTTTATGTTGAGTTTCCTTACAATACCCACAGGAACATTTTATTTAGAGTTTCCTTACAATACACACAAGAACATTTTATGTTGAGTTTCCTTACAATACACACGAGAACATTTTATGTTGAGTTTCCTCACAATACCCACAAGAACATTTTATGCTGAGTTTCCTTACAATACACACGAGAACATTTTATGCTGATTTTCATCACAATACCCACAAGAACATTTTATGTTGAGTTTCTTTACAATACACACAAGAACATTTTATGTTGAGTTTCCTCACAATACCCACACAAGAACATTTTATGTTGAGTTTCCTCACAATACCCACAAGAACATTTTATGTTGAGTTTCCTCACAATACCCACAAGAACATTTTATGTTGAGTTTCCTCACAATACCCACAAGAACATTTTATGTTGAGTTTCTTCACAATACCCACAGGAACATTTTATGTTGAGTTTCCTCACAATACCCACAAGAACATTTTATGTTGAGTTTCTTCACAATACCCACAAGAAAATTTTATGTTGAGTTTCCTCACAATACCCACAAGAACATTTTATGTTGAGTTTCCTTACAATACCCACAGGAACATTTTATTTTGAGTTTCCTTACAATACACACAAGAACATTTTATGTTGAGTTTCCTCACAATACCCATAAGAACATTTTATGTTGAGTTTCCTTACAATACACACAAGAACATTTTATGCTGAGTTTCATCACAATACCCACAAGAACATTTTATGTTGAGTTTCCTTACAATACACACAAGAACATTTTATGTTGAGTTTCCTCACAATACCCACAGGAACATTTTATGTTGAGGTTCCTTATAATACACACAAGAACATATTATGCTGAGTTTCCTTACAATACACACAAGAACATTTTATGCTGAGTTTCCTCACAATACCCACAGGAACATTTTATGTTAAGTTTCCTCACAATACCCACAAGAACATTTTATGTTGAGTTTCTTCACAATACCCACAAGAACATTTTATGTTGAGCTTCCTCACAATACCCACAGGAACATTTTATGTTGAGTTTCCTCACAATACCCACTAGAACATTTTATGCTGAGTTTCCTTACAATACACACAAGAACATTTTATGCTGAGTTTCCTCACAATACCCACAGGAACATTTTATGTTCAGTTTCCTCACAATACCCACAGGAACATTTTATGTTGAGTTTCCTCACAATACCCACAGGAACATTTTATGCTGAGTTTCCTCACAATACCCAGAAGAACATTTTATGTTGAGTTTCCTCACAATACCCACAAGAACATTTTATGTTGAGTTTCCTCACAATACCCACAGGAACATTTTATGTTGAGTTTCCTCACAATACCCACAAGAACATTTTATGTTGAGTTTCCTCACAATACCCACAAGAACATTTTATGTTGAGTTTCCTCACAATACCCACAAGAACATTTTATGTTGAGTTTCCTCACAATACCCACAGGAACATTTTATGTTGAGTTTCCTCACAATACCCACAGGAACATTTTATGTTGAGTTTCCTCACAATACCCAATTCAACATTTTATGCTGAGTTTCCTCATAATACACACAAGAACATTTTATGCTGAGTTTCCTCACAATACCCACAGGAACATTTTATGTTAAGTTTCCTCACAATACCCACAGGAACATTTTATGTTAAGTTTCCTCACAATACCCACAAGAACATTTTATTTTGAGTTTCCTCACAATACCCATAAGTACATTTTATGTTGAGTTTCCTCACAATACCCACACGATTATTTTACACTGCCATTGATTGTATTTATTTACGAATCATGTGTGTGTGTGTGTGTGTGTGTGTGTGTGTGTGTGTGTGTGTGTGTGTGTGTGTAAAACCAGATGAATGCCCTGGTCACTGCCATCACCTCTATCGTCATGCTACTCGTGGTCATAACTTATGCGCCACTGTCTTACTCCACTATTCTGCTATATATATATATATATATATATATATATAGTAGAATATATGTGTGTGTGTGTGTGTGTGTGTGTGTGTGTGTGTGTGTGTGTGTGTGTGTGTGTGTGTGTGTGTGTGTGTGTGTGTGTGTGTGTGTGTGTGTGTGTGTGTGTGTGTGTGTGTGTGTGTGTGTGTGTGTGTGTGTGTGTGTTTTTTTTAAAAGAATGACAAAGTTTTACGATAACACTTCACCTCTGTATCGTAAAGTTAGAAAGTGTGTCTAGTGGTATTTAATGTTTTGATTGTCTAGTGAAACACATCAGATAAAAGTGTAGTGTTAAACGTAAAGTTAAAGATTGTCTAGTGATACACATCAGATAAAAGTGTAGTGTTAAACGTAAAGTTAAAGATTGTCTAGTGATACACATCAGATAAAAAACACGACAGTGTTAAACGTAAAGTTAAAGATACTTAACGTGCACATTTAATAATGCATACTGTAAAATACATATTTAGCGATACGTGTTGCCTAATGTACTAGGAACTTCCTTTATGTTCTTGCTTCAATATGGTATTTAGCAACTTTAAAGTAATTTTCACTGGAAAGCTCTTTGCCCTGCAGTGAACAATAAGTACGATGTAATTATTAAAATCATATTTCCATTTAATGCTATGACCAGCACCATAATCATGTTCAAATTCAAATTCATATAAAAACGCAGCAAACATATAGTGTCCATTGCAACCTAACACTTTTCCCCCCCACCCCCTACCCCCACAATAGAATCAATTTCGAACAAAATATTCCATATTAGTAAATGTCTACGACATGAAGAGACATATGATGTACTCTTCAAACCTTTGCCGTATATATATATATATATATATGTGTGTGTGTGTGTGTGTGTGTGTGTTTTAAACTAAATCAAAACAACCCTACTGTCTTGTGTGTGAGACTTTTCAGTCAAAGGCTAGCGGAGTCAAACCGTAAACAAACCGACGGAAGGTAACAGAAAGCCACCGTCGTAACTTCTTTGTAGAATCATGGGTCGCCACAATTATAGAATTCTCGACAACAACGTTAATGGGGATTCTAATAGAATACCTTCGTTCGGTAGGGGACATCATGTGCTACAGGTGATACCCGATCGTCATCAAGCTACTGCAAGCAAGATAAAGATTAAACAGATGCTAGAAATAGGAACCTGAAACATAAGAACACTCATGCAGAAGGGAAAAATGGAAAACATCAAACGGGAAATGAAAAGGATCAATTTACATTTATTGGGATTATTTGAAATGAGATACACTGGATCATAGGAGATATATTCTGATTAATATAAAATCATCTATTCTGGAGTAGTGAACAACAAAGAGGAGTAGGTATCATCTTGGATGCAGAAAGAGCAAGAACAGTGGAAAGCTTTTGGCAATATCTGACAGAGTCCTTTTAGTGAAATTGAATGGAAAGCCGATAGATATTAATATCATACAAATTTATGCACCAACAGCAGACAGTCCAAAGGTAACAGTTGATAAATTTTACCACCAGCTTAATATGGCACTTCGTCAATGCAAACCACATGAAAACATCATAGTCCTAGAGGATCTCAATGCAAAAGTAGGAAAGGAAAGAGCTGAGGAAGTGGTTGGTTATACTAGAACAGACTCTCTGGACAGAAGGATCTGGATTGTCAATACAAATACGGACAGAAGAGAAAAGAATACTTGACAAAGAGGAACATAATAGTCTACAGCGTAAAACAATAACTCTCAGTTTCTTGGGTGAAGAATAACCACAAGACCGATGGATCAGCACAAAATGCAGTAAAGAATGGGGGAACAGATGCATACAACCAAATAACACTAGGGATATGAATAAAATAGCAACAGGAAATAGTGTCACAATTACAATGCAGAAATCCAAGCAATAAAGTTGGCAAAAATTAAAAAAAAACTGCTGAACAGTAATCTTAGCTCACAGCCTGTAGTGTTTTTGACAGATGCAAGATCAGTACTACAGGCACTACAATCCAGAAAATTGCAGCATCTGCAGACTTTATTGACTGAACTCTGCAAGCACCACAGGGTTGCCCTGCAGTGGATCCCATCTCACTGTGGAATACCAGGAAATGAGAAAGCAGATCAGTTGGCAAAGGAAGGTTCAACAGGCACACAACTAGATACACCGGTTACATACCATCATAAGAAACAGATAATCAAATCAATCAGAGGACCACAAGCCCCAAATCAGGATGCCTTTCATAATATGAATAAATGTGAACAAGCTATCATTATACGCCTCAGAACAGGACACAACCGACTCCATAGTCACATGTATACAAAATTCAAGATCGGCACATCAACTACATGTACATGTAGTCAGGCGCCTAAGACTGCTCAACACATACTTCAAGACGGCACTGAATATAGCAGACTGGAGAAAATCCATTGGTGCATAAGTACAACACTACAGACAAAACTATATGGGCCACTGCAAGAATTACAAAAGACAGTAAAATTTATACAGGAAACGACATTGCAGATATCGACAACACTTCATGCGAACGAAAGATAGATAAATAGATTACGGCTTAGGAGAGAGAAATAAAAGAGGTGACAAACTTATTGACTGGGCAAGAACACATAATATGATGATAGGAAATATTTGGCCTAAGCAACATTGAAGATGTCTGTAGACATGGAAAAGCCCAGAAGAAAACGCGCGTAATCAGATCGACTACATAATGATAAACAACAGATTTAGAAACATTCTGATATGTGTAAAAAGTAGACGAGGGACAGATTGAAATAGTTATCATGTACCAGTTGTGGGAAAGCTTAGAGTAAAATTAAAAGCTGCAAAACGAGCCTAAATTAATATCAAGTTGAATTTAGATTTACTCAAATCAGACAGATGATATATGACTCAAATCTCGTGTATTGTAACACTCGAGAGGAAATGTAGGGAATAGAACTCAGTTGTGGTCAATACGGAAGTCAACGGTTAATATACGACACCAAAGGAGTGCATTGGCCTTTACAACACGCTCAGCGACAGGCAGAATAGTGGAGTACAACAGTGGCGCATAAGTTATTACCACGAGTAGCATGACGATGGAGGTGATGACAGTGACCAAGGCATTCATCTGGATAGAGTCACAAGACTACACCCACGCATGCATACTGATTGATTCGATGAGCATGATAACAAAGTGGAGACAGGCTCTGTACGATGGGTAGAGTCATTGGAGAAGCCAAAAATACGAAAGGTCACCTTTGTCTACGTCCCAGGATATGCGGAAGTACGGGGAAATGAAAGAGCGGGCGGGTTGGCTAGCTAAGCTATTGTTGGGGATGGTCAACCAATGGATCGGGCGGACATCATCAATGCCCTCCGGGACGTGGAAGGGCACATGACATGGACAACCTTGTGTCCACGTCACTCCTTCGGATGAAAGAGATGGGAGTTAAGATGGACACAGCCAGAAACGAGCAACTTAGTGGGTGTATAAGAAAGACTTATCAACCAACACAGAACTGGAGTCGTCAGTCGCTGGAAACTGCCAGACTTGCCGAGGAGGGGATCTGAGCAACTATGGACATGTTAGGAGTCCAATGATGATAACCCGCAAATAACTCAATAAGAGTTTACAAGATAAATATAACATCAAAATTCAGAACCGGTACAACACAATAGAGAAGATACAAAGCATTGATGAACAGTGGGTAATGCTAAAAGAATCAATACAGCAAATATCAAAAGAGTTCATACCACCAGTGAGGACAAATTTCAAGAAAGAGATGGATGACAGATGGCATTATACAGCTAATGAATACAAGAAGAAAAAAATTGGGATAACAAAGAATACTATAAGCGATTAAAAAAAAATAATTGTTATAAAATTCAATGAAGCATACGAAGCATGGCTAAAACAGCGATGCAAAGAGATTGAAATGCAACAAAAAGGAGATGCCAACGCTATATACAAACAAACTGAGGAATTAACAGGAAGAAAAACGCAATCAATAACTGGATGTTTAAGATCAAAGGAAGGAGAAGTGTTGATTCAACAAGAAAGCATAAGCGAACAATGGACACAATACATTAAAGATCTGCTTGATGATGAACGAACAGAAGTAAATATTAAAGATAATGGGGAAGGACCAGAGACACTGAAAGAAATGTGAAAGACGTCTTGCGCAATATGAAAGCAGGAAAAGCTCCTGGACGAGATAATATAACTAAAGAAGAGATTGAAGCCATGGGTGATGTTGGAATAGGAATAATAATAAAAATATTGAATGATATATACAACAGCGGATATATACCAGACGACCTGTTCAAATCAATATTCATAGCCCTACCAAAGAAATCGGGTGCGATTGAATGCGATGATCATCACACAAGTGATTAATCTTATGAGTCATATGACAAAGATATTACTAAGAATCATCATGCGAAGAGTGTGAAACAAAATCTTAGCGATGAACAGTGTGGTTTTGTTAGAGTAAAGGAACAAGCAATGCCATTTATATCATAAGATCTTTAGTACAAAGAGCCATGGAGGTAAAAACAAATCTATACCTATGTTTTATAGATTATACCAAAGCATTTGACAAATTAAAGCACCAAGAAATAATAAAAATTTAGAAGGTATAAACATAGACAACAAAGTTATAAGTATAATAAAAAAATTTAGAATAAAAAAGAACATAAAAAAGGGGTAGGCATACTAATAAAAAGAAAGCTACAAAAATATATAAATACCCACTGGATATACAATGATAGGATTATGCTATTAAAAATGAAGGGAAAATCATTGAACCTAGCAATAATACAGACATACGCACCCACTCAAGAATATACAGATGAACAAATATTCAGCATGAGGTCATTGATTGAAAAGTACATAGAGGTAAACAAACCAATATATGCCTGCTTCATAGACAACGCCAAAGCTTTTGATAGAATGCACCATAATCAACTTATAAACTGCCTAAACGATATAAATCTAGATGACACAGACATACAAATAATATGTAATTTATACTACGAGCAAACAGCAATAATAAAATATAACAAAGAGAACTCTACATCCATTGAAATAAAAAGAGGAGTAAGACAGGGATGCATCCTATCACCAAGCTTGTTCACTCTATACTCATCAAATCTTTAAAAACATCACAGATATGCCAGGCGTAAACATTAATGGAAAGATAATCAGTAACCTAAGATATGCCGATGTACTACTAGCAGAAAATTCTAAAGATCTACAATTACTTAATGAAATAAACATGACAAGCAAAAAATATGGATTAGATATGAATATCAAAAAGACTAAAACTATGATCATACGGAAAGAAGTTTCTCAAGACCTACAAATAAATATGAAAGTTGAAGGAATACATCTAGAGACAGTTCAGAGCTACAACTACCTTGAACATACTATAACCAGAAATGGAAAATGTAAAACTGAAAAAATAAGAAAAGAATAGGAATGGCAAAAAGTAATTTTAATGCCATAAAAAGTATACTAATATCAAAACAAATAACACCAGGACTAAAACTAAGAATAGCAAAATGTCTTATCTTGTCAATATTCCTGTATGGTGCAGAAACAAGGACATTAGACAAGAAAACAGAACAGAAAATTGAAGCCTTGAGATATGGATTTATAGAAGAATAGGTAGAATTGGATGGAAATAAAAGAAAACAAACGATGAAGTTTTAAAACAACTAGAATTGGTTATTTGGTTATTCGGTTATGGAAGGCCCCGGTACCATTGCAAACGAATTATAATCCATAATACTCAACCGCCCGTGCCAGTAGAATCATCCGAATTAATATCTCATTTCCCAAACAAAGAAAGGTAGCTGTAGTCCTCATCGTAGCAGTCTAAGCACATGCTAAAAGACATAAGGCGAAACCGCGCAGAAAGTGAACACAGCCAACTGTTTCCTGTCATACGATATCATCATTCATCGTAAACAATTGGAATATCGAAACATGATCAAAACGGTAAAGACACACAGCTCACAGTGTGCACAGAGCACTTAACTCAGTAGTTCCTGCAACAAGCCGGACTTGGAATATGAGGAAACTGCAACAAGGAACACTTTTCATGCATAGCCTTCAATTGTTCCCGCCGCCTATCCACCATATTGACGGAAGTTCACGTCCTCTTGAAAATGATGATCGTCGTACTTTTTTTTAAATGTATAGCGCTTGATGATGTTTGGCCATCGTTGTTGACTCCAATTCCGAACATATAGACACACAGATAGTCGTCAGATTATCCCCGTCGCACATCAAACAACAGACCGTAAGATTATCGTACGGCCGGTCTAGGGATGTATGATGAGCCATGACGATGACGTAGCACACAAAAATGTCGTGCACACAATTTCGCTCCCTTTATATTCCTGATTACGCTAGTGAAAGCAGCCTACGACGAACAAAGCACAGTGCAAATTTCCTAAAAAGATAAAACTGCCGCTGACGAAGTAGTTTACAATAATGAATAACATGGAAATAACTTGCGTTAAGGAATTCCAACAACGGTCATGAACAACACCAATGTGACGTAAAGCGCAGATCAAGTCTAGACGTTGCAAGGTCGCATTCACAACACTTGATTTGTCAAAACTGGACTGTTGTCGGAGTACGACTTCGCTTTAGCGGCGCAGTTGTAATAAGTAGATCATCATTTTTACTTTAACGCAGAAAAGTGAAATAGAGAACCGAAATTAATCAGATCCCGAATAAACTTTCTGTAGCGATTGAGAGAACGCGACCTAGATCCACCATCTTTATAACGGAAGTCAAAAAAAAAAAAAAAAAAAAAAAAAAAAAAAACTGGAAATTAAAAGAGAACTACTAAACACAATTACAACAAGACAGATTTTTGGGGCATGTTAAAAGGCACAACAGCCTACTAAAAGTAATACTGTAATTGAAAATTCAAGGTAAAAGAGGCAGAGGCAGACCAAGACTAACATGGACGAGCAACATTAAATGAAGACAAATCAGCCTATGACAACCTGCACCATCAAAGCAAGAGACGGAGCGAAATGGCGCTCCATGATAGCCAAACTTCGATGAGGAGACAGCATTCAATAATGATGATGAAAGAACATTTACTAGCAAGAAACCATGAGAAATGGAAATAAATTGGGGATGTTTCATGTGTTCTGTCACTAGATATATTTAATATGTATTGTGACATTATTTTAAGATCCACAAGGGGTTTGCATAGAACAACAATTAGAGCTCATAATACATATAATCTAAGGTATGTTGATGATATAATCTTAATCGCTTAAGTGTGAAAATAAGTACAATAAATATTAGACATTTTAGTGAAGAAAAGCAAAAGTAAAGGACTCAGCCTTAATAGCAAAAAGACAGAAGTAATGGCAGCAACAAAGAGAAAGCCATCGCCGCAATGCACACTAAAGACAAGTGGAACAATTTTAAAACAGGTAAATGAATATAAATATCTGAGAACAATGTTAACCTCAAATTGCAGATGTACAACCTTAGGTGAGACGCAAAATGGCTCAGGCAAAAGCAACTTTCCCAAAAATGAGGATGATACTATGCAATCCATTTTTGACAATCGAAACAAGAAAAAGGGTTCTTAATTATGTTATGTAGAATCAGTCTTAACATATGGATGCGAATCATGGACAACAGGACAACAAACAAGAAAATCACTGGAGTCTGTAGAAATGTTGTTTTACAGAAGAATGTTGAGAATACCAAGGACAGCTAAGAAAAGTAATGAAAACGTTCTGAAAGAGGCCAAAGCAAAGAGAAGCTAATTTCCAATATTAATAAGAAACAATCATTATTTTTTGGCCCTGTAATGAGAAGGGAACAGTTGGAATATATTGTGACAGTTGGGAAAGTTGAGGGACCAAGAGATAAAGGGAAGAAAAGAGAAAAGGTACTAGACATCTTAAGAGAATGGCTTGGCAGAAAGTCAACAATAGAAATTATAAATAACTGTCGAGATCGAAAGTTGTGGAAAGACAAGATCACCTACGCCAGCAGGCCCTGTAAATGATGATGATGGTGATGATGATGAAGATGATGATATATGGGTACTGGATAGTCTAGAGGTATGACGTCGACCTCAAGGCAGGAATGATCGGCCTCAAAAGATATTAAGAAGCGGTGGTGAATTTTTAAAAATAGGAAACAATAAATCTGTGGTTTCTTCGGGACGTTACTCTTCCTGATCTCTTCGGTAGTGAGATGTGATATCTAGCCCTCTCGGATAACGGCAACAAACAGGATGTCCTCACTCATGTCCGTTAATAAACCCTTGAGTGTTAGTAAAAATCGAAAAAAGTCAGTTGTAAATCTGGCGCGTGCGCGGGAAAAATTGTCCAAGAGAGATCTATCTACACTGAGGGTCTCAGACCGTGCTACGGAGTTCGTGCACGAGGGACAGGATTCTCCTAAGATTTTCTCGATATTCTCGAGGGAGGATCCCGGAGAAACTGTGGGAATCGTCTGGTGTGCAGTAATTATAATCTTAACAGCAACAACAATATACCCCCGTCGCACCATGTGGCGTATGGGAATATGGTGTTAGTGACCATACATTTTACATACCCTCGGCACATGATTTTTGAGGTTATGGGGTCGGTATTACGCCCATGTCGCTTTACTTTCCCAGAAAAAAAATTTGGTAACCATTAAAGGCTGGGTGAACCTGGAAGCCGTCGGTTGGGATCGAACCCTTCCTCTTGTCCTTTGTAGACCAGTTCACTAACCACTGAGCTATCGCGGCTCCCGAATATGGTGTTAGTAACCATAAATTTTACATACCTTCAGCACATGATTTTGGTGTAATGTGGTCGGTATTACGCCTGTGCCGCTTTACTTTCCGAGGAAAAAAAATTCGGTACCCATTAAACGCTGGGTGAACCGGAAGCCGTTGATTGGGATCGAACCCTACCTCTTGTCCTTTGTAGTCCAGTTTACTAATCACTGAGCTATCGCGGCTCATATATATATAATGAGGTTTTATGAGTTAAAATCGTAACCGTCGAGCACCTGTACAAATGTGTTCCTTTGACGTGTCACCACAACCAAGTGAGAGAGGAGCCTATGTTCTCATATCCTCAAGAGCTGTTCTATCAATAACAATGCTACCAAGATGACGTCATGGGACGCACCAAAATGGCAGCTTATTTATATTCGAGCTATGGACTAAGCAATGTTTACATTGAACAACACCATATATGTTATTGCAGCGAGTTGGCAGATTTTTGAAAATGTTTTCAAGGGTTTGAACATAAATGTTTGTTCACAGTTCGTTAACCTTCGCTGTAGATAAAGTCGTTAATTCGTTTCGGACGTTTGTGACCTTGGTAGCTAAGGACCTAACTTGTGCAAACGGATGGCATTGGCAAGGATCATTTTGAATCTATGAAGTGGGCTCATTTTGTGCTTAACTCAAAAGCATATGTGCTTTTTAACCAAAGACTTTTTTTTTTGGGGGGGGGGGACTCAAAGAAGATATCCCCGATGGAAGAATAAATTGTACTATTAGTCCCATAAATGATTCGCTTCCAGAGGTTTATGATGTAAACAAAGCAGTTTTGTCATTGCAAGTGAATAATGTCCACACCTATAATTGGTCAGGATTGTGTAGCACCAGCAGCTTTATAGCGAACACAGAAAACATCACAGGATTGTGCTGTTCTGAAACAGCTATACCATGCTACCCTAGAATTGCCTTTAATGGCATTACTGTGACCACAAACCACTCTCCATGTGTGTGCCACATATTTACACCCCAGAAAGAAATACTGAATATAACAACATCGTGTGCCGTCTGTGATATTAATGACCACAGACCAGGAGCCTCCAGTATGATTGATACAACTGTTGCACCAAGCATTTCATCAGCAGAGCCAGATCTATGGAATGTTAATCTGACATTGTTCTTGAATGATGTCCAAGTTAATGAGACATCAGAATCGTGTGGCGGCAGCTACAAGAAGGGAGCGGAGAACATCAAGTTCTGTTGCTATAAAGGAGACTTGCCTTGCTATCCCAGAATTGCCTTAAATGGGATCACTGTAGTTGAAAACTTCTCCTCTTGTGTAAACTACACATTCACATCTAAGAGTGAATCAGTGAAGGTCACAAAATCATATTCTCTCTGTGGTTTAACTAACTACAGGTCATGTGGCTTCTGTTGGATTGGAAATGATAACTTACCACCACTGTGTGTCTATATGTTTGGAATTGGAGTCATCAATGATGGCCTAACATCATCAAGTGCTATGACGATCATCATTTTCGGGAGGACGTGAACTCCCATGGTATATGGTGGATAGGCGGCAGGAACCATTGAAGGCTATGTCTGAAAAGTGTTCCTTCTTGCAGTTTCCTCATATTCCAAGACCGGCTTGTTGCAGGAGCTACTGAGTTAAGTGCTCTGTGCACACCGTGAACTGTGTGTCTCATTCGTTTTGATCCTGCTTCGATATCCCGCTTGTTTACGATGAATGATGATATCGTATGACAGGGAACAGTTGGCTGTGTTCACTTTCTGCGCGGTTTCGCCTTATGTCTTTTGGCGTGTGCTGAGACTGCTACGATGGGGACTACAGTTACCTTTCTTTGTTTGGGAGATGAGGTAGTAATTCGGATGATTCCACTGGCACGGGCGGTTGAGCAATTATGGATTTTAATTCGTTTGCTGTGATACCGAGGCCTTCCATAACCAATAACCAATAACCAATGCTACCAAGGAATCATTCCAGCTGGACAGGTTCAAAGACTTGGACCATGAAAAGCGAGACAAAAATGTTGAAATCGAATGCATAGGCCACATGTCTAACATAACTTTGCAATATAATTATTACCATGTAGACGGTAAATTTTGGAAGAAAGCAGCGATATGGTGCTCATTCCATGGAGTCCCGCCAAGGAACGAGACTGCCGAGTCCCTGCCTCGAAGGAGTCCAACCTATGCTTCTGGATGTCGCTCTCTTCTGCTTTACGAAGTCAAGGCGTATAGAGTAAGGTCTAAAACGAACAGATAATAATTTAATGGTCATCATTGGTACCATATGGGGCACGCTGTATAAAGATATCACCAGCCTTCGAGCTGACACTTTCTTCTAACTCGTTAATATTGACGCCTAAAGGTGTACATTGAAGAAAACGATGATGCATCTTCCTAACAGGATTATCCACTTATCCAGGCAACGTGGACTGCCAGTAATATTCCAGCCTTATGTTGTGTGTCGTGCAGAACAGTGCTGAACAGGCTAGGAGTGGAAATCTGTTACCTCACAGACCTGCATCTAGATCAGTACAGTCAATTCGCCATAGACAAGCACGCTTGGCCTCGGCCACTTAAAAAAAAAGTAAAGTACCCCCGTCACGCCAAGTGGCATATAGGGAATATGGTGTTAGTGACCATACATTTTACAGACCTTCAGCACATGATTTTTGGGTAATGTGGTCGGTATTACGCCCGTGCCGCTTTACTTTCCCAGAAAAAATCCGGTACCCATTAATGGCTGAGTGAACCCGGAGCCGTCGGTTGGGATCGAACCCTACCTCTTGTCCTTTGTAGTCCAGTTCACTATCCACTGAGCTATCGCGGCTCCCTCTCGGCCACTTAGTATCTGACATAACCCTTTCATTAATGAAGACATATAATTTTCCCTGATGATGCAAGATTCTGTTTAAAAGGCAATGATAGGTGTTTAGAGCGCAGGCGTCAAGGAGAACGTTTTGTTGACAACCGCGTGTTACACATGATCGGAGAAAACAGTGGGGGACTGGTTGGTATTGAGACATGACGCCGGTCTCGAGACAGAGAGGTTGTGAGTTCAAATCCCGGCTGCACCGGTTGAGATTTTTATTTGTGATTTTTCTCTGCGGAAACCACCGCTGTTCTCAGCAGCGAGGCCCGGCTTGAAACGTCAATTACTCAGCGACGGAAATAAATATGAATACCTCCGAAGATGGAGTTATCTGCCTGAGCGGCAAGGGACCATTATACACACGGCTGCTAGGGGGAAAAACGGATTAACACGTAAAATTCAGTTCCTAGTCTCTTGAAATTTCGCCAGAGGTGAAAGCTGGCGGACGAAAAAAAAGAGGAGGCAGTGTAATGGTTTTGGGCGTAATTTATTAGACAACAAGAACCTCGCCACAATCAATGGCAACTTCGTGTATCGGAGAAAGAGGCGAAACTATCAAACCACACGTAGGACCTTTCCACAATTGGAATGTACCATTCGTTTTATTGCAGCTAGTCAATGCTCCTTCACACATGACACGTGTGGTCGTTGACCACTTTCAGCAGCAACAGTTTAATGTCTTACTATGGCCTGCTGTAGATGGGATTTCTCAGAAGAATGTTGAAAGTTCCCTGGACAGCTAAAAAGACCACTGAGGAAGTTCTCAAAGAGGCCAACACAAAAAGGGAGCTCTTAAAAAACAACAGAAAGAAGCAGTCAACATTTTTCGGGCACATCATGAGAAGAGGACAGTTGAAATACTTGGTTACAACTGGCAAAATAAAAGGGAAGAGAGATCGCTGGCGACAAAGGGAGAAAATACTGGATAGCTTGGTGTCATGACATGGAAAACAGTCAACAACAGAACTGATACGATGCACTGTAGATAGAAGATTGTGGAGGGACATGATCACCTACGCCAACCGGTATGGCACATGATAATGATGGCCTGCTGTAGTTCCAGAACTTCCTTCCATCAAACATGTTTTAGACGAAATGGGCGTTGGCTGTGACGAAGATACAATTATTTTGAAACTATCAACAGTTAGAATAAGCTTTGCAAGAGGGATGGGATAACATGACCCAACAACAGATCCAATGTCTCATTTGTTCGAACAGGGGGCGTTGTCATGCAGTGATAACAGCTTAAGGTAGACATCAGTAATGTGATCAAGATTTCATTCTTTTTTCGGGGTTAGGGGAGAGAGGGAGTGCATCACTTAGTTTAGTTTTTTATCTTTCTTTCACGACACTTTCACAAAAATAAAAGTAATCATTTGCTTTATTATTCAACACTCAAGCATATTGTGCATCTTATTATTTTAAGTTGTTCAAGAAATCACGCGTAGTAAACTATATAGCATGTTGCACACTATTTTCGTTGAGTCATCATCCTCATCATCATCGAGCGCAGTCTCCACAACGAAGGTTGGCTACCATGGATCGCATTCCACTCTGTTTCTTGCTTTGATGGTGCAGGGTGTCATAGATTGACTTGTCCATCTTTTGATGTTACTCGTTCATGTTAGTCTTAGTCTGCCTCTGCCCCTTTTACCTTGTATTTTCTCTTCCAATATTACTTTTAGTAGGCTGTCGTGTCTTTTAACGTGCCCCAAAAATTTCATTTGTCTTAATTGTATTTAGTAGTTCTCTTTTTATTTTTAGTTGTTTTAAAACTTCATCGTTTGTTTTCTTTTCTTTCCATCCAATTCGACATATTCTTCTTAAAACAATAGTTAGAATTTCTCCCCACGGCTTTCTTTGGAGTGTTACGTGATGAGGCTAAAATCTCTTTCACGGTGGTCTGCCATATTCGTCTTTCGTGTTCTGAATATGCCTCATGTGTACCACACACTTTGCTGTTTTCGCTTTCTGGGTCTTTGATCATTTCTGATTCTTTCGCCCCATCCATCGTAACAGAATTTCGTTGAGTATAGTACGAATATAGCATGAATGTGTCTTGTGATACATAGTCTACCATGTATCAAATTATACTTATAGCAAAAGGTTTTTCATGCTATACACAGAGCAAAATTATTTAGTGACATTAACTAAGCCTGGATAACTTACTAGCTTAAAGCACGTTATGCTATATAATATATACGATTGTTTTGTCTTTACAATGATAACTGACTTCCATGGACCTTGCATGTCGTCTATCTCTTGTCTTTTTGTGTTCGTTTTGACTAACAGTTTGCGTTCATCTCTTGATCTTATTCTGCCGTATCTCATCGATCTCTTGTCTTGTTTGTACATTCTGACAAACTATGAATAGTCCATCTCTTGATATTATTCCCTCTCTCGCACTCTTCTCCCTGTCCAGTTTACAACGTCGTGGACGTCTTATCTTTGTGGTACACTCATATTGACTGCTTTATAACAATCAATCTTTTGATATTACTCTCTCACACTCTCTTCTCGTTTATAACGTTGTGGTCTTCTTACCTTTGTGCAACATTCCTATAGATTATTAGATTTAAAAATAATTATAATCTTTTAAAAAAATCCGGTACCCAATAAAGGCTGGGTGAACCCGGAGGCCGTCGGTTGGGATCGAATCCTAACCCTTGTCCGTGGTAGTCCAGTTCACTAACCACTGAGCTATCTTAGCTAGATTAGTAGATTTAAAAATAATCTTTTGATGTTAACTCTTTTTCGTCTATAATGTTGTGAATTTCTTATCTTTGTTCAATATTCCTATAGATTATTAGATTTAAAAATAATTATTTGATGTTAACTCTTTCTCGTCTATAATGTTGTGGTCTTCTTATCTTTGTGCAACATTCCTGTAGATTGTTTATTGTCCATCTCTTGATGTTACTCCCTACTCTCCGAAGCAGAGAGCTATTATCTTTCACTGATAGTGCGCACTAACAAACTGTCATTAGTCCATCTCTTGATCTTACCTCTCATTCTAAATTGCCGTCATCTGTTGTTTCCATTTTCTTCAGTCTATCAACTGTTTTGACATTAATGATGAAGTCATTCATGGCTTTATTATGAATAAGAGGCGAGCAGAATTAAAGTATCTCAAATAATGAAAACCCATTGTGCAATGAAGTCGATCTGTCAACTAAACGAAACAAGATAATGCGATAAATAAAAAATACAAATAGTATTCTATCTCTGCATCGATGGTTGAAATGAATGCAGTCTTTATAGCCATAGCCCAGGAAGACTATCATTATTACATTTATACATGGTCATATACTGCCACATAATAATTTCCAAAGCCCAATAAACCGTCAAATGTCAAGACTTAAAAAGTACATAATTATAATAAGAATTTCTATTCGTTAGAATTATGAAATTAATTTATTCTTTACTTAATTTTTTTTTACTAAATATCTTACAATTGGACGACCATAACTATAAGATAAACATATACTATTATGTTGGTGTTTAATTACTTTTAATTAAACTTGAATTGTAAGAAATTCCATGAAGAAAAAAAAAATATATTTTTTTAGAGTTTATTGTTAAAATCTTGCAGCAACTCCCTGGCACACCATGAGTGGCCAGAAAGGGCGATAATATGATGAAACTTGTCTTGTCTTTTACAATGGCTACCAATTATCTGGGCCATTAGTCCATTAGATTTAATAGTTTAATCACAGCAATATCTGGCCAACTTTCGTTCTCATTTATTTAATTTAGAGCATTCAGGCAAAAAGAAATGTTAGGAGACGTTTCGGTAATGGAACATCATTAGTCCAAAGTGCTTCAAGTACTAGTGTTTTAAATATAACAAAAGTTGTAGCACCTACAGTTTTCTTTGTTGGTATCTTTTTTTTTCTGTTTTCTTCATTCGCAAATTAAAGTACTGAGAAACATTATTGGCAGCTCTTTACGCTGCTCATAATCTAAATAACATTACTGGATGGTCTCTTTGCTATTAAAGTTTTCCCACTGTAATTTGTTAATACTTGCTTCTAATGTACGTTTTTAGTTGCGATTCGTTTGTTGTTCATTTATGTTATGTTGTGCTGATATTATAAAATGCAAATGAAGGTGTTGCATCTAATAGTTGTCTTTTTTCCCCAGTCTGTTTTTATTCTTCTGTACAACTAGCTTATAATTACTGTTAATGTTTATATTTTTTGTTACTTTTCCGTATAAAATTTGACTTAATGGGAAATAAAATCCAATGATGCCTAAGAAAAAAAAAAAAGTAAAGTGCCCCGTCAAGCCAAGTGGCGTATAGGGAATACGGTATTAATGACCATACATTTCACAGACCTTCAGCACATGATTTTTGGGGTAATGTGGTGATACCTAAGAAAGTTAGAACAATTTGGTGACGTATATAGAACACGGTGTTACTGTCTATATTGCTCTTACCAGCGTCAGTTTTTAGACAAATGCCATCAGCAATATGCCAGTGCCACATTTAATTAATCGTGATCATTCCTGCACCGTTAGACGTCACATAGGGCTTGTGTTTTTCGCCATCCGTCTCTATTCTCAGCGAGATGTTCGATATTATCTAATGAATCTGTGCCTGCCATCTTTATTCTTCTTCTTCTACCTTTTAGCTGCCTGTGGAGCATAGGTCTTCAACAAACACTTTTCAAGTCGTTCTGTTTCTTGCCATTCTTTTAAGATTATTTTATGTCTTCCGCATCATCTTCATCTCTGCTTCTATCTGTCTTCTCCAAGAATTTCTTGGTCTTTCTCTTTGTCTTTTCCCCTGGGGATTCCAAAAAAAGGGCCTGTTGTGTAATACCCTCAGTTAGCTTATGCAGTGTGTGTCCTATCCAGTGCCATCGTCTTCGCTGTATCTCTTTATCCACTGGTATTTGACTGGTACATTTCTATAATTCTATGTTAGTGATTGTGTCCTGTCATTTCCATCCTTTTATTCTACGTAAGCATCTATTAATGAAAGTCTGTATCTTCATGATTGTCAATTTTGTTGTTCTCCATGTTTTACGGCCATATAATAGGACTGACTTGACATTGGAGTTGAAAATTTTTATTTTTGTATTTAACCTAATTTCTTTGGACTTCCATATGTTTCCCAGTGCAACAAAAGCTCCTCTTGCTTTTGATATCCTTATTTTGGTATCATTTTCTGTTCCTCCCTCTTTATCTATATTTCTGCCCAGATATATGTAAGAGTATACGTCTAGTAGAGGTATTTCTCCTAATTTTATTTGGTTATTGCCAACTGCTACACAAATACAAATTTTCAATTCAAATGTTAAGTCGGTCCTATGATATGGCTGTGAAACATGGAGAACAACAAAATTGACAATCACGAAGATACAGACTTTCATTAATGGATGCTTATTGCAGAATAAAAGGATGCATACTGCATTAATTCTCATAATGTTGGTCTTTATCTCTATTAATTTTTAGTCCTATCTGTTGTGATCTCTCATCAAGTATGCTCATTTTATCCTGCATCTATTGATGGCTGTGTGATAGGAGAGCTATGTCATCAGTAAAGTCTAAATCATCAGGTTGCTTGGTCAGTGACCAATAGATTTCATTTCTGTTGTTTTGAGTTATTTTCATAATCCAATCTATGGCCAGTAGAATGAGAAATGGAGATAGAAGGCATCCCTGCCTTACTCCTGTTCTTATTTCAAATGCTTCTGTAAATGCCTGCTATATTTACTTCTCATATAAATATTCTTTTCAGTGTCTCTCTAGGTCTTACTCTTTTTCTGTATGCGATTTTTCCCGTAGAAGAGCCTGTTTCAGAATTCACTTTTTTTTCTCTTCTTTGTACATGTCCAACACATGTCCATCTTTTCTTCCTAATTGTTGATGAGGGCCGGTTTTTCGAAATGACTTATTGTAACACCACAAGATTCTGCAACCATGGATGGTTTCTCTGCCTTGGGTTGCCCCTAAACAAGTCTCAGGGTAGGGTTGCCAGCCCCATGCCTAACAGGTCCATGCAAGACGGAAAATAAACACGGTCCCCATCTTGGAACGCAACGGAAATAATTCCATTATTCTGTTTCTTCTAACTTTAACAAACACTTTCAGCTCCCTGTGAAGCATAGGTCTTTAACAAACACTTTCAGCTCCCTGTGAAGCATAGGTCTTTAACAAACACTTTCAGCTCCCTGTGAAGCATAGGTCTTTAACAAACACTTTCAGCTCCCTGTGAAGCATAGGTCTTTAACAAACACTTTCAGCTCCCTGTGAAGAATAGGTCTTTAACAAACACTTTTAGCTCCCTGTGAAGCATAGGTCTTTAACAAACACTTTCAGCTCCCTGTGAAGCATAGGTCTTTAACAAACACTTTCAGCTCCCTGTGAAGCATAGGTCTTTAACAAACACTTTCAGCTCCCTGTGAAGCATAGGTCTTTAACAAACACTTTCAGCTCCCTGTGAAGCATAGGTCTTTAACAAACACTTTCAGCTCCCTGTGAAGCATAGGTCTTTAACAAACACTTTCAGCTCCCTGTGAAGCATAGGTCTTTAACAAACACTTTCAGCTCCCTGTGAAGAATAGGTCTTTAACAAACACTTTTAGCTCCCTGTGAAGCATAGGTCTTTAACAAACACTTTCAGCTCCCTGTGAAGCATAGGTATTTAACAAACACTTTCAGCTCCCTGTGAAGAATAGGTCTTTAACAAACACTTTCAGCTCCCTGTGAAGCATAGGTCTTTAACAAACACTTTCAGCTCCCTGTGAAGCATAGGTCTTTAACAAACACTTTTAGCTCCCTGTGAAGCATAGGTCTTTAACAAACACTTTCTAAGCCGTTCTTTCTCTTGCCATTCTTTTAAGATCATTCAATGTCTTTCCCATTATATTCATCTTTGCTATCATCTGTCTTCTCCAAGAATATCTCGGTTTTCCTCTTTATCTTTTTTCTTTGGGAGTTCCAAAAAGGGCCTTTTGTGTAATACTCTCAGTTGGCTTCGCAGTGTGTGTTCTATCTAGCGTCGTCGTCTTCGCTGTATTTCTTTATCAAAAGGTATTTGACTGGTACATTTCCATAATTCTATCGGATTAATTTTGTTCTGCCATTTGCATCCTTTTATCCTGCGTAATCATACATTAATGGAGATCTCTATCTTCATGATTGTCATTTTTGTTGTTCTCCATGTTTCACAGCCATATAATAATAATTTCATTACCAGAGTAAAATCAAGTACCCATTTATAGCTTGATTGCCTAGAAGCCGTCGATCGAGATCGAGCTCGATGTCTTGTCTTCAGTCACAAATTCACAAACAACAGATCTGCAGTGGCTATGATAATAAATGTAACATTTATTCTGCCGTTCACCCGATGACTACGAAAAGAATTAATACTCCTCTTCGTCATCTGCCCTTAAAATGACGCTAATTAGGCGTAAATGCGTTGTGTTGCAGTTTTGTAGGCAGGCTTTGATATTTACACATTTCGGTCCAACACATCCGACACCATTTTATAGTATCAGGCTGCCTTCCCTCTACGATGACTGCTCGCACGGGGAGGCTTAATAGTCTGTTTCCATGAGCACCGCTTGTAGATGGAGCAGAGTCTTGAACAGCTCTGTCATTCATCGATCCTAACAAATGCAGAGTCAGTTGATGGCCGCTAATAGCATCCAGCACAGTTGTTGGATGGATGCTTTGCCACCATCAATGTAATATAAGTCTACAAATTTACGTGAGCAGGTCAGATTTGCTACGCCCTTCTTATATGTAATAACTATGTCAGGTAGTAATTAGCAACTCGTAAGTGTGTATACATATATCCCGTCTTATATGCATATACCCAGTCCTATATACATACATCCAGTCTTATATACATATATCTAGTCTTATATACATATACCCAGTCTTATATACACATCATCATCATCAAGTACCGGGCCTGTTGGCGTAGGGGATCATGTCTCTCCACAATTTTCGATCTCGACAGTTATTTATCATTTCTGTTGTTGCCCTTCTGGCAAGCCATTCTCTTAAGCTGTCTGGTTTTTTTTTCTCTTTGCTTTCCTCTATCTCTTCATCCCTGAATGTATGTGTGTGTCCAATAGAAATATCCTTTGTTTACAATGCCAAGATAGAACCAACCACAGCGAGTCCTGTAGGGATGCTAGCAGCTGGGACCTTTATATCATCTGTATCACACCATTTGAATGTTCATAACAAATTATATCACGTATATATATATATATATATATATATATATATATATATATATATATATATCATATCATCAAGTACCGGGCCTGCTGGCGTAGGTGATCATGTCTCTCTTCAACGTTCGATCTTGACAGTTGTTTATCATTTCCCATTGTTGACATTCTGCCAATCAGCTTTCTTAAACGGTCTGGTATCTTTTCTCTTTGCTTCCCTCTATCTCTTCGCCCCTCAATTTTCCCAGTTGTTACAATATATTCCAGCTGTTCTCTTCTCATTATATGGCCAAAAAATGATGATTGTTCCTTCCTAATATTGGAAGTTAGCTCTCTTTTTGCTTTGGCCTCTTTCAGAACGTTTTCATTACTCTTTTTAGCTGTCCATGATATTCTCAACATTCTCCTGTAAAACTACATTTCTATAGACTCCAGTGATTTTCTTGTTTGTTGTTCTATTGTCCATGATTCACATCCATATGTTAAAACTAACTCTACATAGCATTTAAGAACTCTTTTTCTTGTTTCGATTGTCAAAAATGCATTGCATAGTAACTTCCTCATTTTTTTTTAAATATACTGTATTATATACATATATCCAGTCTTATATACTTAAGTCCAGTCTTATATACACATATCCAGTCTTAAATACATACATCCAATCTTATATACATATATCCAGTCTTATATACATAACACTTTCCCGTGTGTTACCAGGGCCTCATTATGAGGGAGGTAAAGAATAGTGACACTGTGACCTTCCAGGCATGTCGTAAGAGGCGACTAAGGAGATTGATCGATGGCTTCACAAGCTTTCATTGTAAAAAGTATTGTTATGGAAACAGCGCCCTATATTTTAGAACAGTGATCTCTGCTATATGTGCCACTTTGGCATGCAAGTTTTCTTTTTTGAGATTGTGGTTCTGCTCTATGTGCCGTTTTCTGCTCTAAAGGACAATAGATAGATAGATATACATATATCCAACCTTATATACATATATTCAGTCTTATATACATATATTCAGTCTTATATACATATATCCAGCCTTATATACATATATTCAGTCTTTTATACATATATCCAGCCTTATATATATATATATATATATATATATATATATATATATATATATATGTCCAGCCTTATATACAAATATCCAGCCTTATATACATATATTCAGTCTTATATACATATATTCAGTCTTATATACATATATCCAGCCTTATATACATATATCCAGCCTTATATACATATATTCAGTCTTATATACATATATTCAGTCTTATATACATATATCCAGCCTTATATACATATATCCAGCCTTATATACATATATTCAGTCTTATATACATATATTCAGCTTTCTATACATATATCCAGCCTTATATACATATATCCAGTCTCGAAATGTAACAAGCGTCTTGTATTAGTGATTAAAACAATATTCCGCGACTGACGTCACATTAAAATAAAATATTCTAAGATGCTTCCTTTAACAACTCCTTGCTGTGTGGTTGTAGCCTTGACTATTTTAAATACACTCTACGTGAGACTGGTCATATTCAACATTCTTAAAACTTCATATACACCAGCAGAATTGTGTATTTAAAACATGTCATCTTCTGAAACGTGTTTACTAGAAACAAAGGGTTCGCTGATTTCACTACAACCGGTGTCTGGCTGTATTAATTTTTATGTGGGCATTGGATAATTATTGTTCCTTTAAAGAAAGACGATCTGACGTAGTGAAGACCACATTAGCAAAACATTAATCGGTGTCTAGAAACGGAGGAAGAAGGGAGAGGAGCAGGAAAGAAAGAGAATGAAAAAAAATAGGAAGGGCGATGTCAAGGGAGAAATACAGAAGGAAAGTGAGAGAATGCATATATTAAATGGATATATTTGAAAGTTTAGAGCGTGTTAACCACAAAACTAATTATAAGACAAAAATAGCTAAATAAACTAATTTATTTAATACAAATAACGTTTATAAACTATTTTAATTTTTAAAATGTAGTTAGTAATGTAATTTCATTAATGCCACTATAGCTAATAAATTAATTTCACTTAAAGAATTACAGCTAATATGATAAATTCAATACAATTTCATACCAGAGGTAAACTATTGTCTTTTTATTTGTTTTATTTCATCAATATTTTGTTTACCATTCAGAAGTACTCTCCACCTTCATCTCCCCTCCCCCAACCTTCAAACTATTCTCTTTCAAATTCCCGTTTGAGATTTAAGCATAAGCTCTGTGGATTTAAGCATTAGCTCTATAAGTTTAAGCATTAGCTCTATAAGTTTAAGCATTAGCTCTATGTTCCAGAAATAAAAAAAAAAACTATTATGTTTTAGTCCTTAATTGACGCACTGTAAGGCCAATTTATTCATTTTATGTGTCGTCACAATCTAGTTAATAGCTCTTCCTAATAATCTTAGTGTGCCATGAAAGCATTACAGCAATAGTCACAAAATTGTTTTCAAGACTAAACGAAATAAAATAACTTTGATTCATTGTTTGTACATTTTCAGCTCGCATCGAGCTAGCTCACAGACAGAGCCTGTAGTCAGTTATGACTGAACGTGACTATTAACAACAGACTATTTCGCAAATACCATTACGTCTACCACATGACTATCATAACGGTTTTGTGCGTTGAAAATGAGATGGTAAAAATACATATTAGATGGCTCGCAGAAGTTGAGCAAAGAACTAAAACGGCGTGACAGCTGTTATTTTTCTCAGCCACCTCGTTAAGTGAATCAAGAAATAGGTCACGGTAGGTTGGCACTGATATTTTAGTTGCATTTCCCCTATAATTTGTATTTGTTAACATTTATAAATAATACTCGTGATATAGTAAACAAGCTTTAGATGCCGGTGACTCACATTTCGACTTTTGACGCTAGTATACGAACCATACATAACCGAGACCTAATTACATTTTCACATCACGGTTCTGAAAACTGACGACTTAATCTGGAAAAGCATTTTTTTAAAATAGTAAAAGTAATAGCAGGTAGTGATGATGAATTCAGTTACTTTGTCTATGCTTGCCTGTTCACAAACCGTACAATCTCAGCCTATTTTATCTAGGTGGTAATTGCCATTTAAGAAGATTGTAGTTTGAAACTACATTTGTATAAAGCTGCTTCTTTGGAAGCCGTGAGAAGAAATTAGCGCTGATAAGCACCTAGGCTTGAAAGCACCTGAAAAGATTCCCAGTGAGTCAAGCCGGTAATTGTATTGTGCATTGAAATGAAAGTAAATAGAGAAAAAAAAGTAAAGAGCCCCCGTCATGCCAAGTAAAGGGAGTATGGTGTTAATGATCATACATTTTACAGACCTTCAGTACATGATTTTTGAGGTAATGTGGTCGGTATTACGCCCGTGCCGCTTTACTTTCCCAGAAAAAAATCCGGTACCCATTTAAGGCTGGGTGAACCCGGAAGCCGTCTGTTGGAATCGAACCCTACCCCTTGTCCTTTGTAGTCCAGTTCACTAACTACTGAGCTATCACGGCTCCCGAAATGAAAGTAAATATATCCCATAATATTACATTTGAAGAAATGAGTGTAGGAGCTTCATTTCTCTTAGCACATCTTGTGGTGAAGTCGCTGCCTGTTGCCCCTTCTCTCCCAGGGTGCCTTATATTCTCTGAAAAAAGGTCTTGGGCCCTTTTGTTCCAAGTGGTGTGAATGGAGATCACGTATTTTGAGTCTTGCTGTTCAGCGTTAAAGCTACCCCTCTACGACTACGATAATATGTCCTTAGTAGAAGAGTAAGGAAGAAAATAAAAGACAACGCTGCACTAAAAACGTTCAAGATCAGATGTATCTACAAGAAAAGCGCAAGCTATTTTTTGTGTCAACTGCAACAAAACGTTAGCAAAGGTGGATACCAGAGAGAACTAAGAAGAAATGAAATAGAGCTTATCATCTTTTTCTTCTTAGCCTTCAATCGATAAGTTGGCGCTGATGCGTTGTGTCGCTAGCTTACGCCAACGCCACGATGTCTGCGCCTTTCGATCCGACGCATCCGTCTTCAGCATGACTAGATTTGTTGAATAACTGTTTACCCGGGCAGTGCCCATGTTTGGTTTACTCTTTTCAACTTTTAATTACCAAACGTGCGCGACTGCACACAGTTATCTCCTTTTTTCTGTGTTGTCCGAGAGGACCCGATCTCACTACCCAGAGACAACGGGAGGTCTCGAGAGTAAAGCCACGAAAACCCCCTACAAAAATGTTCACCGCATGTGGTGGGATTCGAGTCAAAGATCTTTGTGTCCAGAGAACACCCTTGATCACACAGAACCCCAAAAGAACTTATTAACTCTCTCCGTACCATCAACGTAATCAAACCATATTCTTGTTACATATCGGTATCATCTTGGTATTGCTGAAATCTAATTCATTGTTCAATTACCTAAAAGTTCAAGTATAATGTGTTATATGTTAGATGACTATAAATGTGAAGATTGATTCTTATAACCGTGAAACATTTGGTCTCTGAAATCTCTTCCGTTGCATTGATAAAAAGCTTCCGTACGGAAAGAGTTCAATATATGACTGTAGGATCAGTCATATATTTCATTCTCCACTCGGCCCAGTTACAAGTAAAAAAAATGTCTGACTATGTTAGGGTAGATAATAATAAAAGAAAGAACAATCTTCTATCACATCTAAATGTTGTGACGCAATACTGCGGAATTTGCTACTACCCTCATCTACGTCATTAAATCTGCGCTGGGAGAGTGGTTAGTGCGTTCGATGCTGCCTAGAAGGCCCAGAGGTCAATTCCCATTATGAGACGATGTTTTATTCGGATTGACACTGTTTACAGTCTTAACCATCATTTGAAAATGTGTAACAGAAGATTTTTTCTGGGGACGTTGATCAGCTTGGCGTAATGCCGACCATATCACCCATAAAATGTGCTGTTTGTCATGGGAAAAAAAATATGGCAATAACACTATTTTCCCGTACACTTCAAGACTTTGTGTGAATCCATATGTGAACCACTGTATTTTATGTGTTTATATTTTATTCCATATCATTACTGTTATATAAATAGTCTGTTATTTCCTTACTCGTTTGATAGTTTTGTGCGTTGGGTATACCCCAAATTTGTATACAAAATATACATAAATGACGAGCAAACATACATCATATCATACAAGGTTTTTCTCTAAATGAGTGGTGAAAAAATGTTGGTAGCAATAATTACCATGACTGACGGCACAATGTGTGGACGATGTGGTAACAATAATGCCAGGCCGCCCTATTTTTTCACAGGAAAAAAATCTCCTGTACCTATTTTCATGGACTAAATCAATCCCTAGGCTGTAATGATCTGAAATAGAAATTTTCCACATCCTGTCAGTCGTCAGCCACTTGACCACCCTGGCTTCCTTTGTTAATTTTAGGAAATGTCTGTACTACCTGCAATGACCTATTAGAACAACACACTATCTGAAAATACGTATTCTTCAGAAAGCATTTAATTTAAACGAAGTAGTCTCTAAAAATACTTATTCTCCGCACAATATTTCATTTAAACGGAGTAGTCTCTAAAAATACTTATTCTCCGCACAATATTTCATTTAAACGGAGTAGTCTCTGAAAATACTTATTCTCCGCACAATATTTCATTTAAACGGAGTAGTCTCTAAAAATACTTATTCTCCGCACAATATTTCATTTAAACGGAGTAGTCTCTGAAAATACTTATTCTCCGCACAATATTTCATTTAAACGGAGTAGTCTCTAAAAATACTTATTCTCCGCACAATATTTCATTTAAACGGAGTAGTCTCTAAAAATACTTATTCTCCGCACAATATTTCATTTAAACGGAGTAGTCTCTAAAAATACTTATTCTCCGCACAATATTTCATTTAAACGGAGTAGTCTCTGTAAATACTTATTCTCACAATAATAATCCATTGAAACAACGTACACTCCGAAAATAAATTAGAATAGAACATTCAAATTTGCTGTTTGCATTACGTCTGGACTTCCGTCTCCAAGATGGCGGATCTAGTCCACGTCCTCTCGATAGCTGCAGAAAGTGCATCCAGGGTCTGATTAATTTCGGTTCTCCGTTGCACTTTTCTGCGTTAAAGTCAAAATGATAATATACTTAATACATATGTGCCGCTAAAGCGAGGTCGTAGGCCGACAACAGTACGTTTTTGACAAATCAAATGTTGTGAATGAGACCTTCCAACGTCTAGACTTGATCTGCGCTTTACATCACAATGGTGCTGTTCCTGGCCGTTGTTGGAATTCCTTGACGCAAGTTATTTCCATGTTATTCATTATTGTAAACTACTTCGTCAGACGCAGTTTTGTCTCTTTGGGGAATTTGCTTCGTATTTTATTCGTGTTAGGCTGCTTACACTAGAGTAATCAGAAATCTACAGGGAGCGAGATTGTGTGTTCGACATTGTTGTGTGCTACGTCATCTTAATGGTTCCCTAGACCTGCCGTGCGCTAATCTTAGGGTATGCTGTTTGATGTGCGACGGGGATAATTTGACGACTAACTGTGTGTCCATATGTTTGGAATTGGAGTCAACAACGACGGCCTAACATCATCAAGTGCTACGACGATCATCATTTTCGGGAGGACGTGAACTCCCATGGTATATGGTGGATAGGCGGCAGGAACCATTGAAGGCTATGTCTGAAAAGTGTTCTTTCTTGCAGTTTCCTCATATTCCAAGTCGCATGTCTGTGTTAGTCACCTCTAGTGACTCGGGCAGATGGTGCTCGTAAACCTGGGAGAGCCGACCATCAAAGGGCAGAATCCCCCTACAGAAAAGACCATCTGCTGCCTTGCAGGAAGATTGGGGACAATCAAAGGCTAAGAAAAGCAAACCTGAACAAAATGCTGGCTGAAATCGGATGCATTGGGCCACTGGCGCAGAACACAGGTATAACATTAGGTATTTTAACAGGTATTCAAGCAGAGTGGATATTACATGCTTAAACAGACAGCTGTCTGCGTGTGAGTCTGGAGTCCTACTCTAATTGAGTTCTGATCGCAGAGAGAGAGAGAGAGAGAGAGAGAGAGAGAGAGAGAGAGAGTATTACGTCTGTACAACAAACTAAATAAAACTATTACCAATGCGATGACTGTAGTTGAGATTTTAAATCTCTTTTAATAAAATCAATACAACATAAGTGGTACTAGAACTTACATATCACTTTCTGAGCAAAGTTTCCTGTAATTAAAAGAGGAAAACTTTGATACAATCTTGAGCTAGAATGACATTTCGATCTCATAAAACTATATCAAAACGAGAGAGCACTCTGTAAACCAATGTTGGCTTGTATGATTGCCAAAGAGACCAAAGGCAAGAGAGGCACTTCAAGGAAGTGACTTATTTTCCTTTTTTTTGAGAGAGAGTCTAGCATATTATCGCCATGTAGTTAGATCTCTGTGTATATCTTTATATATCTTATTGTTGTGGGTTGTTGTTCCTCAATATTAAAACAGGTAAATGAATTTAAATATTTGGGACTTTGTTAACCTCAGACGGAAGATGTACGAAAGAGGTGAGATGCAGAATGGCTCAGGCAAAAGCAGCTTTAAAAAAAATGAGTAAGATACTATGCAATCCATTTTGACAATAGAAACAAGGAAAAGAGTTCTTAAATGTTATGTAGAGCCAGTCTTAACATATGGATGCGAATCATGGACAATAGGACAACAGACAAGAAAATCAATGGAGTCTGCAGAAATGTGGTTTTACAGAAGAATGTGGAGAATACCATGGACAGCTAAGAAGAGTAATGAAAACGTTCTGAAAGAGGTCAAAGCAAAAAGAGAACTAATTTCCAATATTAGGAAGAAACAATCATCATTTTTTGCCGTGTAATGAGAAGAGAACAACTGGAATATATTGTAACAAATGGAAAAATCGAGGGACGAAGAGATAGAGGGAAGCAAAGAGAAAAAATAACAAACAGCTTAAGAGAATGGCTTTGTCAGAAGGTCAACAACAGAAATGATAAATAGTTGCCGAGATCGAAAATTGTGGAGAGACATGATCACCTATGCCAGTAGGCCCGGTACTTGATAATGATGATGTTGTTGTTCATGCTGAAAGTCTTTTGGTCGAAACGTCGGTCTACTTTTTTTTTGTTTCTCACCTACGTAAAGCTGTTAAATACCACCTTTTCCTGTTTTTTTAATTTTGTTTATTTTCATCATTGAAAATAGTGACTCTGGATGGCAATGCGCAAGGAGTACACCTGAGAGAAAAGTATGAGAAAAATGAAACGAGCAGGTGTGTTCACCACTGAAATTAATTTGCATCTTTTAACACAAATATCTTGTTTCATCTCATTTGTATTCTTCACTATCACGATCTTCCTCTGCATGTTTTCTTCCTTTTTTCATCTTTCTTTCTTTTCACATTTTTTTCTATAAAAAAATTTTAAAAAACCTGTTCTCATTTCTTTTCCTTCTCCTCCTCCACTTCTTCTCTGTTTTACCTTTTTTTTAAAAAAAACTGTACTCTTTTCCCTTCTACTTTTATTTTTTTTTTTTATATTTCCCTCTTCACATTTTTCCTTTTTTTATTCTCGTTCTATTTTTCGTCTACTTTATTATTCTAATATTTTCATTGTATCCACACACACAACATATAAAACATTGTTTCCCTCAATAGCACTATCACTTCTTCGTCACCTTCCTTATTATTATATTTTTCTTTTCTCCTCATGTTCTTCTGATTTTTATATTCCTCTTCTTTGCCTACTTTCATTTCATGGATGAATTTGAATATATTTAGGGATATATGCAGTCTAAAAGTATTCGCTCCTTCTTTGGGCAAGAGAATACTGGTTCGAATCCCTTCAAAGGCAACGAGAATTGTTCTCTATTTGTTGTTTCTGTGTTTCTTTCGCCGATCGTTTTATATATCGTTTTTTTTATTTATATTATTGTATTATATATCGTTATATTGTATTTATATTAATGTATGATTGGGAACTTTGTTAACCTTAGACGGAAGATGTACAAAAGAGGTGAGATGCAGAATGGCTCAGGCAAAAAGCAGCTTTTCAAACGATGAGGAATATACTATGCAATCCATTTTTGACAATATAAACAAGAAAAAGAGATCTTAAATGTTATTTAGAGCCAGTCTTAACATATGGATGTCTATCATGGACAATAGTACTACAAACAAGAAAATCACTGGAGTCTGTAGAAATGTGGTTTTACAGAAGAATGTTGAGAATACCATGGACAGCTAAGAAGAGTAATGAAAATGTTCTGAAAGAGGCTAATGCAAAAAGAGAGTTAATTTCCAATATTAGGAAGAAACAAGCATCATTGTTTGGCCATGTAATGAGAAAAGAACAGCTGGAATATATTGTAACAACTGGAACAATTGAGGGACGAAGAAATAGAGGAAAGCAAAGAGAAAAAATAACAGATAACTTAAGAGAATGGCTTGGCAGAAGGTCAACAACAGAAATGATAAATAACTGCCGAGATCGAAAGTTGTGGAGAGACATATTTGACATTATAAAAATTTAGATTTGATGTCTAGTTCTACTGAATAATAATGAAAAAAAAAAAACCATTGAAATCCTGTGTAAACTCTGCGCACTTCAAACGTCGAAAAGAGGAGGCCAAAATGGTCACTGCCCATGCCCAAGATGGGTGTATCAGGTAGAAGAAAAAAACAGATGTCGCTACTTGTCGCAAAATAGCTCAGCTAGCCCGCCCTTTATTTGCTACCAGGGTGCCCAAAACAATCTATCCAGCCCACAGTCTACAATTTTCGAGACATCTGGGCACATTATTGGTGTATCAAAAGCTTAGTCATTAATTTATAACATTATTTGTGTATAAACAGCGTAGTCGTTATTTTATAACATTATTGTGTATAAACCGCGTAGTCGCTATTTTATAACATTATTTGTGTATAAACAGCTTAGTCGTTATTTTATAACATTATTTGTGTATAAACCGCGTAGTCGTTATTTTATAACATTATGTGTGTATCGAGCCTGCACCATCAAAGCAAGAAACAGAGTAGAAAGGCGATCCATGATAGCCAACCTTCGTTGCTGAGAAGGCACTCGATGATGATGATTTGTGTATCAAAAGCTTAGTCGTTAATTTATAACATTATTTGAGTATAAACAGCTTAGGCGTTAATTTATAGCATTATTTGTGTATAAACAGGTTAATCGTTAATTTATAACATTATTTGTGTATAAACAGCGTAGTCCTTATTTTATAACATTATTTGTGTATAAACAGCGTAGTCCTTATTTTATAACATTATTTGTGTATAAACAGCTTGGTCGCTAATTTATAACATTATTTGTGTATAAACAGCTTAACCGTTAATTTATAACATTATATATGGCCTTTGGCGTCTTACCAGACGGTTGGTAGCAAGCAATCATGATAAGTCAGTAGTTTGGTAAAGCATTAGTGTCTCATACTGGGTTCTGCTTTACTGAACATCTTCTCTCGTGGCTGAATTTGCTAATCTTTGACAGACATCCATCCACAGAACGAGCAAGGTGTACTTGCGGTACCTAGCCTTGTCTCTTTTCTCTTGCGCGTTTTGTCTTCTACATTTGATATCAGCACTGTCTCGAAAGTTGCTGTGCCTTTATTTATTTTTGCTCTCCATGTGATACGATCTGCAGCCACATTTTCCCAGTTTCTTTCACTGATAGAGAATTCCATCAAGGAAGCCCTGCAAACATCTTTATATCTCAGCATTGGTCTGCCCTTTGGTCTTTTCCGTCCTTAAGTTCGCCGTACAATATTTGTTTGGGAATACGATTGTTTACCATTCTTCTTACATGGCCCAGCCACCTTAGTCTTGGAATTCTAAGTGTTGCCATGATCGATGGGAGTTTGGCTCGTTGTAAAACATTATTTGTGTATAAACAATAATAAGATTATTATTATATTGAATTATTATATTAAATAATAACATTATTTGTGTATAAACAGCTTAATAGTTAATTTATAACATTATTTGTGTATAAACAGCTTAATCGTTAATTTATTTCATTATTTGTATATAAACATCTTAGTCATTAATTTATAACATTCCTCAACATCGATACAATCTATGATACAAAAATATGATTATACTATGAATGTTGAACCAATAAAATAAATCGTAAATGCTATTTTTACAGGTCCACAGAGAAATAAACAATCATCACCATCATGCAGCATAAAAATAAACGAGACAAATCTGAAACAAGTGCAACGTTTCAAATACTTGGGCACAATAATTACATCAGATGGGAGATGCACCACAGAAATAAAAAGTAGAATAGCTCAGGCCAAAATAGCATTTAAGAAAATGAAAAATATCTTATGCAACAAATCTATGTCAATAAAAATGAGAAAGATATTTCATCAGTGCTGTATAGAACCAATTCTGACCTATGGAAGTGAATCATGGACAGTAGACAAACAAATGAAAAGACGGTTAGAGGCCACAGAGATGGGATTTCTCAGAAGATTGTTGAAAGTTCCCTGGACAGCTAAAAAGACAAATGAGGAAGTTCTCAAAGAGGCCACCACAAAAAGGGAGCTCTTAAAAAACATCAGAAAGAAGCAATCAACATTTTTCGGGCACATCATGAGAAGAGGAAAGTTGGAATACTTGGTTACAACTGGCAAAATAAAAGGAAAGAGAGATCGCGGACGACAAAGGGAGAAAATACTGGATAGCTTGGTGTCATGGCATGGAAAACAGTCAACAACAGAACTGATACGATGCACTGTGGATAGAAGATTGTGGAGGGACATGATCGCCTACGCCAACCGGCAGGGTACATGATGATGACAGAAATAAAACTGTGCAAGCCAAATTCCAACGTTGAAGCGTTTCACCTTCTGAAGTGACACGGGAATACATGGCTGCAAGTGTAAAAATAGAGAAGTAAAAGAGTAAAGCTAAAACACGTCACTCGTTTTCATTCAGTATAATTGTTGTTATCCTCGTAATAGACAACTTTACGTCATCACTGCATCCTTAAGCCCCTCCTTTTTACTGTTATACTTCCAGCTCTGCCGGCGGACAATCACATCCCCTCAGTTTTCATGCAAAAAATAATCACACAAATGATTGCTACAATTTTACAATAATCAGACGCAAAAAATAATCACATGAATGATTGTTACAATTTTACAATAATCAGACAAAAAATAATCACATAGATGATTGTTACAATTTTACTATAATCAGACACAAAAAATAATCGCATAGATGATTGTTACAATTTTACAATAATCAAACACAAAAAATAATCACAGAAATGATTGTTAAAACAACTTTACAATAATCAGACAACAAAATATTCACATAAACTTTTGTTAAAGCTTTACAGTAATCAGACACAACAAAATAATCACATACACTTTTGTTAAAGCGTTATAATAATCACGTAAATGGTTGTTACAGCTTTACAATAATAAGACACAACAAATATAGAGATAGTTACGCTTTTTAATCGAAACGCCTTATTTGTTCTGTTTGGTTATTTTCAAACTGTTGCGTACATTTTATGTGAGATATTTTTTTTTTTCGCTGACTCCATAAACGTTTTTACCGTGGATCGGTATATTTACAATTTATCTTCAACAACAATCCACATTTTTTATTTACAAAGTATGTGTTGCCAACGCTGAATTAATTACATTATCCCTCTTTATTTAACATAGTCCTCCTTTAATTCAATGCACTCAGACAAGGGCTAAGAAAATGCGGGAAAAGAGTTATTTCGGACGGGGGCGTAGCCACTCATACACTGTCTACTGAACATCATCATCGTTCCGGATCTTCACCTAGCGCATTGTTCAGGGAACCGGTGACGTGGATATTCAAGAGCATCAGGTCGAAGAGTGTGGAATGCCCTCAAACCGTTACATGCGAATGAATGACTTCAAATCTTTCATCAGAAGCTGTGATTGGGTGGCATTGGGCTGATGTTATCAAGATATCGGTAGCGCTTCCTCTGGGAATGTAGCGCACTAACATTGGCCCACTGTGATCACAGAGGAAAGCCTACATGACTGTCAGCAGATCGCTGCACCCACAGCAGGGTGTAGGTCCACTCAATGTTTGTCCCTTTCGTTTGGCTCGTATAAGTCTTCCAAGTTCTCATCGACGGTGACGATACACTGCAGAAATGCTTCATATACCGACGCTGAAACTTTTATCGACGCTCATCTCTTTCATTTCAGATGTTATTTGCTTATGTACACTCCGTTCACGCACTTCTCGGAATCTCAAAATACTTCGCTGTTACTGCTTGGTACATTGTTACAAGGGAGTCGTCAGCCTGTCCAACTGTTTCCCAAATTCGTATGCACAATACGAGTGTTTCAATGCCACCCATTAATAGATAGGTTCACCAACTCCGCATACCAAACACACACTGATATCGGTCGTACACACGATTTTTAATACAAATTTTACAGTTTCCCACTGATCCGCTCATCAATATGATTACAAATTATATATGTATTCCTATTCCTATGCTATTCTTAAGACTGTAGTGTATCAGCTTCCTTATGGAAAAAAAAAAAACAATGATCGCTTCTTCCTTCCCACTCCACACATCACCACCTCTTAGATCTCGTTATCTGTTATTTAATTTGATAACGTGAGTGTCACAACATGGCAATCTCCTTCTTTTCGTATTCATTCGTTTTTATAGAAAGATTTCCTCCGCAGCTTACAGTAGAACTGTTTAAACAGAAAACGCGTCATCATTTGAAACAATGTGTCTGAGGAAAGGTGTTTCGTTATAGGAATAGTTTGGTTATATACAAGTAGCAATAAAGAACTTGTGCTCTCCCTCCCCCTCTCTCTCTATTTTAATTTATCTTTCTTTCTCTCTCTCTCTCTCTCTCTCTCTTTCTCTCTCTCTATTTATCTATCTCTTCATTTTCTCTTGTACTCGATCGAGTGTCGAGGGAGGTAAAAGTTTTGGTTCTCGCCTTTTTGGCGGCTTCAATCATTGTCAAGTGATGTTTTCTGCTCATCTTACTCCATGCTTGCTCTTCTCCTTTCTCATCTTTCAATATATACAACAACAAAAACTGCTTAGGAGAAAATGTGCTTTTAGATAACAGTCAAACACCAGAAATGGATAGATTAATGCTCAGAAGAGATCTAGAAACAATTACAAGATTTTTGTTCTTGTTTTGTTGCATATCAGGGATAAGACGAAAAAGTGGCAGAGAAGAGCAGAAGTAGAGATCTGAGTCACACCTCTGACATTCAGGAAATATCGGTGACAGGCCTCGCCAAATGACGGGACTTTGTTGCTGCCATCAGAAGGCGTGTCGCTAATTGCTGTTCCGTGGCCAGGAAATGAAAAAAAGGAAGAGGAATTAAGAATAATGAAACAGAATGTGTCTATCAAGTTAGGTATCAGTGAGCTGCCAGTGCAGTATTACTCAGATTTGTAAGATGCTCCTTGTGAGTAACTTTGAGACTGCCCATACCATACAATTAAGTGAGTTGCTAATTTCTAACAAATAATCAGTTGATTCCATAAGTTAAACTCGTTTTCTGAGGTCCGTGAGATTCTTACGGATGTTGAGATGAAACCAAAGAATCAGGATGATACATCAAGTGATTGTTGACTTTAGTTGTATTATTTAAGGCTCTGTCTTTAATGATTTTTTTCACTAACTTACATTTTTTTAAACCCTTGTTCCTCTTTATGTGTGTTTTCCTATAATTTCTTTCATTCACGCTAACGTTCTGCAACTCTATTTCTCACTGTCACTGTCTGTCGCTCTATCTGCTTCCATCCTTTATTTATCTCCAATTCTTTCTCTCAGTTGTTCTCTGTTCCCTTCTATTTCTTATTTCCGTATAAGAGCCTGGCCCTGAAATTCTATGCCATTTTTTGCATGCTATATTTCCATCTCTCTCTCTCCTCTCTCTCTCTCTCTCTCTCTCTCTCTCTCTCTCTTTCATTCCTTTCAACTCCCTTCCCCTGCCTTCCATTTCTTTACCATAATATTTTAGTAGCAGTCTCTTTTGAATGTTTCTCTAACTCCCTCTTTCTTATTCTCTCTCCCTCCCTCCCTCCCCCCCCTCTCTCTCTCTCACGCACGCTGTCCCTCTCACATACACTCAACTTAACACAAACTTCACACCTTTAACAAAACTTGACACACAAAAAGTCCCTCGCTTCCACGTAAGCAACACTTCTTCAATTGCCCAACGAGATAGAAGTAATTACATTGAGACGACACTTGCAAGATAATAAATTTGGCGCACAGATCGATAGTGGAACTCTTTGGGTCAGGTGCGACTTGTCTCCACAGCCGCGCAAATTGTTCCCAAGCCGCAAAAAAAACATGCGCACTCTCTCCACATGAAAATAGAAAATATCATCTCACAAATTATCAGGAAAATTAATCTCTGATATCTTCACCCGTTGTCGTTCTTGTGTAGCGCAGTTTTATTGAAGAATATGTCAAACAAAAAATAGATAAAATTTAATTGGATCGTTGTGGCTGATATATCTATGACGTTATATAAAAAATGAGTAGATAAAGCTAGTGTTGATGTTTAATTTACACTTGAAGCGTGACAATTATTTATTCCACAACAGAAATAGCTGATTATTTTTTTTTTCTTATATTGAAATATATGGTAAAGTTGAGAACTGCGTGGTCTAGAGGTAAGACTTCGGCGTTTCAACAGGAATGCCCTGGTTCGAATCTCACGATTGGAGGTGGAAATTTTTGACTTCCAAGCGGGTTTTTTTTTTTTGGTTCCTTCCTCCCTGGTCTCTGGAGAGCGAGATCCTGTGCCTGGTGAAAAACAGGAGGTCTTGTATGCACTCGTGTAAGTTAGAGAATCATTGACAGTTAGAAGTTGAACAGAGTAGGTTAAAAGTGGTCCTTGCCGATGCAAAATTGTTCAGCAAAATTCTTTCCATCCCGAGATGGATGATCGGGCCAAAAGGTGGTGAGAGTATTGCGCTTTGCCGTCAACTAGAGACACACCACGCCCTTTTAACTGGTGAGCGGCTAAGGAGAAATAAGAAGAATAGTAAAATTAATGAGCTAAAACGTTAATAATACAAGCACTAATTAGAGAAAATGATTGTGTGTGTGTGTGAACGTGCGTGTGTGTGTGCAAATTGTATCCATTGCAAGAAAATAACAATGATAGTTGGGTAGATTCATAACGTCCTTTGTATCATAGTCTGCTATAAATGAAAGGTCTGAATAAAACATCAGACAGCATCTAGGCTGATGAAAGTGGTCAGCGACTCCTAGGAAACTATTTTTAGTAGCTGAATAAGGTCATACTCAACAGCCTGAAACTAAGAATGGCAAAATGTTACATCTTCTCAATATTCCTTTATGGTGCAGAAATATGGGTATTAGACAAGAAAACAGAACAGAAAGTTGAAGCCATTGAAATGTGGATTTATAGAAGAATAGGTAGAATTGGATGGAAAGGAAAGAAAACAAACGATGAAGTTTTAAAACAACTGAAAATAAAAAGAGAACTACTAAATACAATTAAGACAAGACAAATGAAATTTTTGGGGCATGTTAAAAGACATAAAAGCCTACTAAAAGTAATATTGGAAAGGAAAATACAAGGTAAAAGAGGCAGAGGCAGACCAAGACTAAAATGGACGAGTAACATCAAAAGATGGACCAAGTCAACCTATGACAGCCTGCACCATCAAAGCAAGAAACAGAGTAGAATGGCGATCTATGATAGCCAACCTTCGTTGCGGAGAAGGCACTCAATGATGATAATGAATAAGGTCATACTCAACCTCCCGCAGTGGTTCTAGTAATAGATTGGCCAATCTGTTTAAACGATTAATGAACAAGACGAAAGTCAACCAGCATCCAAAACTGTTTTTCTATAATCGAATATTTTTGGGTCGAAAGATAAAGATACTGAAGCTGTTTCCTTTAAAGATATTTGAGATAATATAGTTTATCATTCTTTACACAACATCCACTTACTAACTTGTCTGTAGTAGTTTTCGATGCACCAGCATATCTACAGACTAGTGACCATTATATAGTCAGGTACCTTAAATACAACAGTTACTACATACCATTGGTTATAACACTCCCGACTTTCGTTATAACACTTCCGTATTTCGTTATAACACTTCCGTATTTCGTTATTACACTTCCGTATTTCGTTATAACACTTCCGTATTTCGTTATAACACTTCCGTATTTCGTTATTACACTTCCGTATTTCGTTATAACACTTCTGTATTTCGTTATAACACTTCCGTATTTCGTTATAACACTTCCGTATTTCGTTATAACACTTCCGTATTTCGTTATTACACTTCCGTATTTCGTTATAACACTTCCTTATTTCGTTATTACACTTCCGTATTTCGTTATAACATTTCTGTATTTCGTTATAACACTTCCGTATTTCGTTATAAAACTTCCGTATTTCGTTATAACACTCCCGACTTTCGTTATAACACTTCCGTATTTCGTTATAACACTTCCGTATTTCGATATTACACTTCCGTATTGCGTTATAACACTCCCGACTTTCGTTATAAAACTTCCGTATTTCGTTGTAACGCTCCCGCCTTTCGTTATAACATTTTCACAGTTCATTATAACACTGTCGCAACAATCTTTCAATTTTTCTCAGTACAACTCTACGATTTCGTTATAACATCCCCTCCTCGACTTTTAACGTAACACTCACTTTTTATAACAGCCCAACATTTGCTCTATAAAACATCGACCTTTTCATTACTACATTCCCATATTTTCTTTATAGCACTCCAACCTTCACTTTATAACACCCCAACCTTCTCTTTATAACACTTTAACTTCTCTTTATAACGCTCCAACTTTCTCTTTATAACACTCCAACTTTCTCTTTATAACACCCCCACCTTCTCTTTATAACACTCCAACTTTCTCTTTATAACACTCCACCATTTTCTATATAACACCCCAACCTTCTCTTTATAAAACCCCAATCTTCTCTTTATAACACCTCAACCTTCTCTTTATAACTCCTCAACATTCTTTTTATAACAACCCGACTATCTCTTTATAACACCTCAACCTTCACCTTATAACATCTCAACATTCTCTTTTAACACTCCAACCGTCTCTTTATAACACCCCAACCTTCTCTTTATAACACCCAAATCTTCTCTTTATAACACCTCAACCTTCTCTTTATAACACCCCAACCTTCCCTTTATAGCAAACCAAACTTCTCTTTATTGCACCCAAACCTTCTCTTTATAACACCCCAACCTTCTCTTTATAACACCCCAACCTTCTCTTTATAACACCCCTACTTTCTCTATATAACACCCCAACCTTCTCGTTATAACACCCCAACTTTCTCTTTATAACACCCAACCTTCTCTTTATTAAACCCAACCTTCACTTTATAACACTCCAACCTTCTCTTTATAACACCCCAGCCTTCTCTTTATAACACCCCAACCTTCTCTTTATAACACCCCTAATTTCTCTTTATTTCTCCAACGTTTCGTTTTAAAAATGAAGTCCTTCTTTTCGGAAGCACGCTGTTTTGACAAAGCTTAAAAAAAAAAATGAGTAGAAGAGCCAAAAGGAAAAAAAAAAAGGAGAACTGCTATTTACCCCAGACTCCAAACGACCACTGGGCATCTTCTCTCTAATTGTCCGGTGACCAAGAACTTCTGCATTAATTCTTAGGATTTTCTCAGAGCAAACATTAAATCAGTGCCTTCTTTAACGAAATCCTTACCAATAAAGATTATCTTTCAAATGTAGAGAGAAATTAATTTCAGACCGTGCTCAATCGAAGAATAAAGAAGGTTTTGATCGAGCAAATTGGTAGGGGCGGTAGTTTCATCGCACCCTGGGGCCCAGGACCCCTGCCACAGGAAATTAGTGAGTTTCAAATGAAAGTTTTCATTTTTCCCGACCCCGTTTAAATCCTTTACTACGATGCTCGCGGGCTAATTGGCTGCAGGACTGATGGTTATTCCTCGCCGCACGAGAGCTTGATAATAACACGCCTGCGCCTCGGATCAAGTTGCGCCTTTGAATTCTCATTGGGCTCAGACAAAGAAATTACCTTGAGAATAAGAATTCTACAAATTGCTCATTGATGTCGGGTATAGAACAGCCTGCTTTGATTATTTACACAAGCTTTTGGAGGAACTGGTTTTCTGGCAATAAAACAATAGAAGGTTACAGCTTGGTTGCTTGTGAGACGACAGTTAGATTCTCTACGGTGATAATCGAGATTCATAATTGCGTAGATTGTTGAATATCGGTAGAACAATTTCCTCTTGACTTTCAAGACGAAGGTTTGTATCATAGAGCAATTATTAATCCTCTATGTTCTCATTGGTGGATTTGAATACTCAGATTGTACAGCTTTGACTGCGATATCTGAGGATCGGTAGCTGCACGTGTGTAAATTAACCCTGTGGAAACTCACAGAGGCGATGAATAATGATCGTTGTCCCAAATGATATAAACTGAGATGTAATAAAAATGACAGAAATAGCACCAGAAGAAATCAATTTAAATAAGAATTAAATAGTCAGGTGAAGATAGAAATAAATAAACATACTTTTTTTTGCTTTTCTCTTTCTTCTTTATTGTCCTCTTACGTCACGAAAAGGGCTTCTGTTATGTATCGTCGCAAAATACAAAAGCGCTAACAAACTGCACATTTCGACCCGGCATATTCATATTATTATATTCCGGGGTGACCACGGTATGTGGAAAACCGAACTTGCCTTCTTTTTGCGATCCCCTCCTGTGGCCAGGCCTGGCAGTTTTTTTCTTTATTTTCTGACACTGTCTAAATATAGAGGTGAAGTAGGTCTTACTCCGCTCTGGTTCGCTCACTCATAAGCCAACACTCAACTATAAATCGGCGGAGTCTGTTTGGTCGTGCCTTGAGCACTTTCGAGCTCAGCGATTTATTTAAATAGCGAAACCTTTTTTGTTATTTGGGATAATGGTAAGAGTTAAACTTTGACCTATACACCCCGGATGAACTGCGTCTGATTATGCAACCGTTATTCTTTACACCCTGCTGAAATAAGTTTTCCTTACACCCCCTTCCCCCCCCCCCCCCAACCCCCAATCACTAAAAATTGAATAGATGCAGCAAAAAATGGTTTTCTATAGCAACCGGTTTATCCCCTAGAGGCATTTTGTACTTATAAATTAACTTCGCAGAGAATAAATAATAAGTGGCAGCATAACAAGGGGTATGATTAAAGCTTTATCACAATACCATAAACATATAAATATACACACAACTTGCTGAAAGTCATTTTAAGAAATGATGATAGTAAAATGACATTTATTACAGTTATGGGAACTTCCCCCAACCAACGTTTTGCATTGATGGTTTATCTTGATTTAATAACTTTTACCGTCAAGCAAGTTGAAAATTCAAAGAAATTAGGTTTAATACGATATACATTTTTAACTTCAATGATAAATCAATCTATATGGTTGTGAAACACGGAGAATAACAAAAGTGACAATCACTAAGATACAGATCTTCATTTATGGGTGCTTGCGCAGAATAAAGGGATGGAAATAGCAGGACGAAATAACTAACGTAGAATTATGGGAAAGTACCAGTCAAACTCCAGTGGACAAAGAGATACGACTAAGACGATGGTGCTGGATAGGATACACACTGCGGACGCCATCTGAGGGTATTACACGACAGGCCCTTTTTGGAATCCCCAGGGGAAAAAGACAAAAAGGAATTCAAAAACATACTTGGAGAAGACAGGTGGAGGCAGAGATGAAGAGAATGGGGAAGACATGGAACAATCTTTGAAAAAATAGCAAGAAACAACTATTTAGAAAGTGCTTTTTAAAGACCTATGCTCCACAGGGAGCTTAAAGTAAGTTGTGCGAGACAGACCACGCCTTTTGTGCGAAACAAAAGTGTCTATCTTTTTAAATTGCTTTGATGATGAGAAGATGATGTTAATGATGGCAAGACGAGATATTGGCAATGCTGGTGCGTTGCTTGTGGGCAGTAGCATCGTGTCCTTTGGGTGGCTGCAGTGTTTGTAATTCAGTCTGCGCAAGAAGCTTCAATTACTTTATTTCATAATGATAACTTTAATATGCTACCATCATCTATTCTGCAGCAATGCTCACATCAGATAATAAGACTACATGATAACTGTTATTATTTATACAATCTCCAATGAGGATCATTCCTCGATTATTTTATCAAAACAAAATAAAGAGGGAAAAAAATTGCTTAACAATTTCGTTCAAATGTAAATGTAAATAATAATGAGATAGATACAATGGAGATGAATTTGCATTGCACTCAAGAGAGATCCATAAGCAATGACAAGAAATGTACTTGTATATGCACAATTTAAAAAAACAAAAAGCTCAGATAAGAAGATGGTTTTAAATATCTGAGAACAGCTTTAACATAAAGCGGAAGATGTTTTACTCAGGTAAACAAGTAATAATGCACATGCTTGAAAATATATTTAACAAAATGAGAAATACAACAAGTCATTATCATGCAATTTCAGAAAGAGAGCCTTACAGTACAACATCGAACCAGTTTTACGGACAATAAACAAAGGGACTAAACCAGATAGAATCAGTAGGGATGTGACTATTTTAGATGGATGCTTACGTTATCGTGTACAGCCAAAATAATCAAATGGGGAGATTCTAAATGAACCAATTGAAGAGAGAAAGCTCATAACACAAATTAGGACAAAGGCATCGATGCCATTAATGTCATGTCAAATATTGACTTTTTGAAAGTAATTCATCTCTAAAGTGACCTGTTACTTGTACTATATAAAAAAGTAAAATAAAGAGACCCGTCACTCCAAGTGGTGTATAGGGATTATGGCGTTAGTGACCGTCATTTTTATAGACCTCCGGCACTTGATTTTTGAGGCAACCTGGTCGGTATTACGCCCGTGCCGCTTTACTTTCCCCATAAAAAATCCGGTACCCGGATGGCTGGGTGAACTCGGAAGCCATCAATCAAGATCGAACCTGACCTCTTATCCTTTGTTGTCAAGTTCACTAACCATTGACCTGGATGTCTTGTACTATATAGATAACTAGTCATTCCTGCCCATGAAAAATTAAATTAAATGACAATTATTGTTTATAAGGTACACCCATTTTATTTTTGCAATGATAACATGCTTCTAGCTGACACGAGGCCTAACTTTTCAAATATTCCAAAGTCTTGCATGCCTTTCTGGTTTCAAACGAAATAAACGCGTTCAACAAACATCCATGCTGAGCCTCTATAATGGGTCATTAACCGATCTGCCCTAGCAATAATAATTCGCTAACGAGTTCATTCAAGTAAGATATTACAACGTGTGGATTGCCAGTCGAGCAGAATGGTCTATCTTCAACCTGACTGCAATGCCATACACTTGATAAGTAAAAGTCAAACCGCACACTGTGATCGACGGGCAACCAACATGAAACATTAGTTATGGATATATTAAAACAAGCTTCTATAAATTACAAATCTTAATGGTTTCTTTATTGTTTATTGCTTGTAGCATTCTTGTACGTTTGCTATCTATAACTGCTTTTAGATTGCCTTTTATTCGTGGTTCTTTGCCTCTTCATTACTTTGTTTACGCGTTGTCTTTAGTAGTCTTTAGTATTTAACAGTTCCTTTTAAATATCTGCAACATCTGATTTCTCTTATACGAATAATTCTTGTATTTTTTATCTGTTTTCTCTTAAAGAAAAATTCGTTTTGTTAAAACGTCATTTATGACGACATATATTCTCATTTCAGGTCCGGATAAGGTTGGACAAACTGACACCTTAAAAGTTGATTAATTAAGGTTTGCAGTGTTGTTAGTTTACTTATCATTGGAACAGACTGTCTGCCCTTATCAAATATGTTGGGTTGAAATATGAGGGTAAACAATGTTACAATAAATTGTGTACTCTTTTTAAGATCGAAACTAAAGAAGAAAAATAAAATAGAAAAAATTTGACATAAAACTATTGACCATATTATTTATTTTTAATTCGCCATTGACTGAACTAGCACGACTCTTGTTAATATTAAACATCTAAGACTCAACTACTCAAGCTTTATAACACAACGAAAGATCATAAAGATTTTTTTTTTCAAGCCAATGTCAAAATAATAAAGCTCTTCAAGACAACAACTGCACAACTGACAAACATTTTACAATAAAATAACTCTGTGATTTCTCAGTGCTGCCTTTATGTAGCCGAGTCTCACTCTTTTAAATCTGTGATTCTAGAAAACTCTGATAGGTATTAATCATCCCTGCTTGAGTTGTATAAGCCGACATCTTGAGATTCGCCCCTCCCTCTCTCGAGTGCAATGTCAATCAACTCCAATGGATGGGCCCTTGATCACTGCTCGCTGACTTTTGGCTTTGTCCAAGAAAGCTATAACAATAAAACCCTGGGATAAGTCCCTCAGATTAAAATTACTCAGAGCGGGCAGACGAGGGCAAATTGTTGATATTCAGAACAGTGCTGGATTCTATGAAAGGCAAAATCGAAGATTAATTAGAAAAATCCTTCAGGGGATTTGCAACAAGCATTAACGGTTCCAGTGATATCTATTCAGTTTTCAGTCAGCAATACAACAAAAACTGTGTATGATGAAGAAATTCTCTTTTCGATTTTGATTCTCACAGCACAAGGCTTAGTTGTACGCGGTTGCTATTTTTACCATAAGATTTTAGTTTGTGTGAATGTTGAATTTGGTGTGGAGTGTATGCCGACAGAGAATGCAGACGTTGACATAAGAAGCTTTCACAACAAAGGGTTGTTGTCCAATGATCAAAATTTCACAGCGAATTCTAAAAAGGACGAAAAACGCAACGAGAATTAATATCGAAGAAAATGTTTTTCATTCATTTGAATTAAACGCCAAACACAACTCAGTTCGTTTTGTTGTTTCTTCTGATTTATCTTGTGTATTCTTTCTTTTCTAACAATCTGCAAATATTAGAGGCGCGCGACACCAGTGTTGAGTGTGCGACGGGGTAAAATTAATTCTTCTGTGATAAAGAGACCAGGAGAAATGGAAGATGAAGTAAATGAAACAAGATGATAGGAGAACGGATAGATGTTACGTACGTTTTTTTTTTCTTTTATCTAATACGACACTAAGACAAGAAAGAGGGTTTCTTTCTTTCTTTCTTTCTCTCCTCCTTCTTTCAGACTCATTAAAATGGCTGAACGATAGAAATAATAATTTAATAGATTATCAGATAACATCATCAACGCCATTTTTCTTTTCTTGTGTGTTTCCGTGTGAAATGTAGGTGCAATGACTTTCAGAATTTATATATTAAATATCATATTTATTGCAATGAATTTTCATAACTTTTTACTTCATGACATTGATTGCTTTCACAACTTTTTATTTCATGATATCGATTGCCCTAACTTGACTTTCATCTATCTCTGCTGATATACAGCGTCGAGAGACAAGGGAGTGTTCGGGTTAATACTTTACAGAGTGTCTACTACATTGTGCTCACTTTCTATTTCAATGATCAATCATTTTCTAGGTCTACTATTTCCACTTTTTCTTTGTTTCTAAACGTTCAGGATCTTTGATGGGTGCTGTATGGTGGAGATCGTATTACATGTGGTTGATTAATTTGACCACGAATTCCAACTCTTCCCATGCATTCTCATATTTAATTGTCGCTTCTTGTCCTATTTAGTATTATCTTTATCCATCTCATATCTGTGGTGATATTTTTTTTAATTCGACTATTAATGTCCAAATGTGGGTACTGATAACAGAATGTTAAAAGAAATATTGTGTTGTATACACTATAGTGCTCAATGCGCAATGCACAATAAAGGTAAGTGGTACAATATCAAAACTGGTAAATTAATTGAAATAACTGGGAACAATATTAACCCCAGATGGTAGATGTTGTACAACTGAGGTGAGATGCAAGATGGCTCAGGTAAAAGCAGCTTTCCAAAAAATGAGGAAGGATGTGCAATCCATTTTTGACAACAGAAACAAGACAAATTATTCTTAAATAATATTTGTAGAGCCAGTCTTAACATATGAATGCGAAACATGGACAATAGGACAACCGACAAGAAAATCACTGGAAGCTGTAGAAATGTGGCTTTATAGAAGAATATTGAGAATACGATGGATAGCTAAGAAGAGTGATAAAAACGTTATGAAAAAGGTCAAAGAAAAAGAGAGCTAATGTCACAGAGATGCCAGGCCTAAACATTAATGGAAAGATAATCAATAACCTAAGATATGCGGATGATACTGAACTACTAGCAGAAAATCCAAAAGATCTACAACAATCACTTAATGTAATAAACATGGCAAGCAAAAAATATGGACTAGATATGAATATCAAAAAAGACTAAAACTATGATCATAAACAAAGAAAATATTTAAGACCTACAATTAAATATCACAGTTGAAGGAATACATCTGGAGACAGTCCAGAGCTACAATTACCTGGGACATACTATAGGGTGTTTATAAAGTCTCACTACACTTGGTATCTAGGTCAATTTGAAAAAAATGTTTATGACGTCATCACAATATGTGCTCAATGGTAAGTTCACTTGTTGCGACAGTTTTCTTAATGACTTGTCTGGACTTTTAAGGATTCTGTCTTGGATATCTAAACATATTTCATCATTCACAGCAGGCCTACCAGATCGTGGAGCATCTTCCACATTTCCAGTAGCAATAAACTTATTCAACAAATTTCATTGACAGTGGGAGCACATATTGTGATGACGTCATAAACATTTTTTTTTCAAATTGACCTAGATACCAAGTGTAGTGAGACTTTATAAACACCCTGTGTATAACCAGTGATGGAAAATGTACATCCGAAATAAACAACAGAGTAGGTATGGCAAAAAGTAATTTTAATGCCATGAAAAATATACTAACAAAAAACTAAGAATAGCAAAATGTTACATCTTCTCAATATTCCTGTATGGTGCAGAAACAAGGATAAGATCAATAATGACGAAATAAGGACAAGACCAGAAAACAGAAAAGCAAATTGAAACCTTTGAAATGTGGATCAATAGAAGAATAGGTAGGATTGGATGGAAAGAAAAGAAAACAAACGAGGAAGTTTTAAAGCAACTAAAAATGAAAAGATAACTACTAAATACAATTAGAACAAGACAAATGACATTTTTGGGGCATGTCAAAAGACACAACAGCCTAATAAAAGTAATATTGGAAGGGAAAATACAAGGTAAAAGAGGCAGAGGCAGACCAAGACTATCATGGACGAGAAACATAAAAAAATGGACAGGCCAACCTATGATAGTCTGCACCGTCAAAGCAAGAGACAGAGCGAAATGGCGCTCCATGGTAGCCAACCTTCGATGCGGAGACGGCACTCAATGATGATGATGATGATGGATATCCAAAATTAGTAAGAAACAATCATCATTTGTTGGGCCATGTAATGAGAAGGGAACATCTGGAACATATTGTGACAACTGGGAAAATTGATGAACGAAGAGATAGAGGGAAGCAAAGAGAAAAGATACCAGACGGCTTGGCAGAAGGTCAACAATAGAAATTATAAATAACTGTCGAGATCGAAAGTTGAGGAGAGGCATGCTCACCTCTATCAGCAGGCATGGTACTTGAAAATGATGATGATAGTGCTCAAGTTGTATTCGTTGTTATATGTGTATGCTTAGTTACATTAGAGCCAATTGTACAGACACTGGGTTTATTTTACTGCAGCAACTGTTGCCAATCTGTGATTGCATTTTCCCAATGGATGATACGACATTGCCTAAGATTTGTAAGTCTCTTGTTTGTTTTATTGTGTTGTTTACTATGAAGATTTGTGTATTATTTCCTACCGCATATCATGACTTCTCTCTTGTTTGTGCTAATTTTCAATTTGTGGCCTTTGTACACTTTATTCAGACTATTTAGTAATTTTAGTTGGTTTAATTTTATTACAAGCAATGCATCGTCCGTGTTGCTGCCTGGACCATTGGCACTGTATGGCGAGAAAAGGATATAGCCACTGTCAACTGTAAAGCATGTCTTAAGAGACTACTAAGGAGGTTTTAGGGACAGAGTCTTCGCCGGTGGTATAGAGTTTATGCATCTGAAATAAAACCATTTTCAGTGCTTTCTCTAGTTTGTAGCGGGTGGGCTTTATACTGGGGAACATGCTGAGGAGGGTATATGAACACTGGAGACAAATAATAATAAATAAATATTATTAAATAGGGAAACCTCCGAGGCAATAATTGGGAATAATAGAAGGAAAAGGTATGTGTTAGCACTCGGAAAAAATGACAAATAAACAACAACAGAAAAAAAACAAAGAACAATATATTGTCCGAAGCAGGATATATGGTCAGCACTGCGCCTTGACACGAAAAGCCGAACGCTTGGTACACAGTACTCAGCTAATTGGAAATTAGCTATTGTGAGCAATGTCTTACACGAAGGCGTTCCCATGACTATAGCATAGGGTTACGATCAGGGTTTCGCAGTGACATGGAGTACGTGTTCGATCCTGCTTCGGACCATATATTGGTCTTTGTTTTTTTTTTTTCTGTTGTTGTTTATTTGTCATTTTTTCCGAGTGCTAACACATACCTTTTATTTCTATTATTCTATATGAACACTGTAGAGTTGTCCCTAGTGCAATAAAAATGATTTTCGATTAAATTAAACTAAACTAAACTAAACTAAACTAAACTAAACTAAACTAAACTAAACTAAACTAAACTAAACTAAACTAAACTAAACTAAACTAAAACTAAACTAAACTAAACTAAACTAAACTAAACTAAACCGTTTGTGCTGGGTGAAAAAAAAACACAAACTCTACAATGTTTTAACCTTCATTTAAGTATTTGACATATTCCATGATTAACAAGGATTGGACTCATCCTAGTCATACTTGTGACCTCATGGTTAAAACTTCTGAGTAGCCATCGTCTTTGATCCTACTTTTAACTTGCAGTTTTGGTAAAGGATTTCACATATGCTAGTAGGTGGTTAGTTACTTTATAATGTTTAATATTTGATATTGTAGTTATCTGTTTGCTTGTCGAATAACTCTTTCTGGCCTACACATGTTAAACGCAGCTCTTGGTTATACTCTGGCCTACACATGTTATACGCAGTTCTTGGTTATACTCTGGCCAACGCATGTTATACACAGATCTTGGATATACTCTGGCCTACACATATTATACACAGTTCTTGGTTATACTCTGGCCTACACATGTTATACACAGATCTTGGTTATACTCTGGCCTACACATGTCATACACAGTTCTTGGTTATACTCTGGCCTACACATGTCATACACAGTTCTTGGTTATACTCTGGCCTACACATGTTATACACAATTCTTGATTATACTCTGGCCTACACATATTATACGCAGTTCTTGGTTATATACTCTGGCCAACGCATGTTATACACAGATCTTGGTTATACTCTGGCCTACACATATTATACGCAGTTCTTGGTTATACTCTGGCCTACGCATGTTATACACAGATCTTGGTTATACTCTGGCCTACACATATTATACGCAGTTCTTGGTTATACTCTGGCCAACGCATGTTATACGCAGTTCTTGGTTATACTCTGGCCTACACATATTATACACAGTTCTTGGTTATACTCTGGCCTACACATGTTACACACAGTTCTTGGTTATACTCTGGCCTACACATGTTATACGCAATTCTTGGTTATACTCTGGCCTACACATATTATACACAGTTCTTGATTATACTCTGACCTACACATGCTTTACGCAATTCTTGGCTATACTCAATGCATTTCCCAGTGAAGCTGTCTTAAGGCAAAGATAACAATCGAAGATACACATATAGCCATGAATAGAAAATAATTATAGTGTTTTGTTTTCCGAACATTTATTTCTATGCCCTCAATCTCGGTTGACATCCATATCTAGTTTATTTTAGAAACAATACTTGCATATCGACTTCACCTAAAATAAACTCTTCAAAGCTACGACTTATAAAAGCTTTTTGCTATCTAATATCATCACTATTCGATCATGGATGATTATCAATTGAAACTGATTTTAAACAAAACAAATGAATTGATTTGTTCATCTGGAAACAACTGTAAGAGATTCACTACTGTACAAAATATATATTATAAGAGGAAGTAGAAGAAGAACAATCAAGGTAAGCTCAAAGTAAGATCAACAGACAACTTCGGAGAAATGCTACAATAACAAAATTGTCAATGGTTGGAGCTGTCAGAAAGAAAAAAATTAGAACCTTCTTTATCCCTCAACACTTCCAGAGGTAAAGAGGACGAGAGAGAGAGAGAGAGAGAGAGAGAGAGAGAGAGAAAGCGAGAGTGTGTCTGGGAGAGAGTGATTTTGTGAAAAGCACTGTTTGATGGAGCAATTCACAAGTTCGAATTCGAGTGGCTTAATGTATTTAACTGGTCAGCGAATCATATCAGGGGAAGAGGTATGTTTACAGCACTCGGAGAAAATAATCCCAAATAATCAACAGAAGAAAAAAAAACAAAGAACAATTGACGGCTCGAAGCAGGATCGAACCCGTACCTTTCTGCACAGCGCCTTGCTACGAGAAACAAACGCCAGAGAACACGGCCAACTGAGCAACCGAAAAAAAGGTTCTTCTTTTCTCTTATCTATATATATTCAAAAACAGCTTTCCAAAAAATGAGGAAGATACTATCCAATCCATTTTTGACAATAGAAACAAGAAAAAGAGTTCTTAATTGTTATGTAGAGCCAGTCTTAACATATGGATGTGAATCATGGAAATTAGGACAACAGACAAGAAAATCAATGGAGTCCGTAGAAGTGTGGTTTTACAGAAGAATGTTGAGAATACCATGGACAGCTAAGAAGAGTAATGAAAATGTTCTGAAAGAGGTCAAAGCAAAGAGAGAACTAATTTCCTATATGAGGAAGAAACAGTCATCATTTTTTTGGCCATGTAATGAGAAGAGAACAACAGGAATATATTGTAACAACTGGTAAAATTAAGGGACGAAGAGATAGAGGGAAGCAAAGAGAAAAAAAATACCAGACAGCTTAAGAGAATGATTTGGCAGAATTTCAACAACAGAATTGATAAATAACTGTCGAGATCGAAAGTTGTGGAGAGACATGATCACCTACGCCAGCAGGCCCGGTACTTGATGATGATCATGATATATATTCTGGTATATATAGATATCAACATATAGATTGCTATCATTGGTGATGTCTTTCACGCCGGTGTACTCATAACTATAGCATAGGGTTATGAACACAACTCTGGAAAAAAATTGTGTATCAGTATTTTCCTGTTGATCATCTAGCAGCCGGTAGCCATCGTTGTTATCCCTGAATAGTAAATTTTTATTTGATTGAGATGAAAAGTCTCAACTTGTATGTACCTTGGACATACTATAACCAATGATGGAAAATGTAACAATGAAATAAACAAAAGAATAGGTATGGCAAAAAGTAATTTTAATGCCATGAAAAATATACTAACATCAAAACAAATGAAACTAGGGCTAAAACTAAGAATAGCAAAATGTTACATCTTCTCAATATTCCTATATGGTGCAGAAATATGGACATTAGACAAGAAAACAGAACAGAAAATTGAAGCCTTTGAAATGTGGATTTATAGAAGAATAGGTAGAATTTGATGGAAAGAAAAGAAAACAAACGATGAAGTTTTAAAACAACTAAAAATAAAAAGAGAACTACTAAATACAATTAAGACAAGACAAATGAAATTTTTAGGGCACGTTAAAAGACACAACACCTTAATAAAAGTAATATTGGAAAGGAAAATACAAGGTAAAAGAGGCAGAGGCAGACCAAGACTAACATGGACGAGTAACATCAAAGGATGGACCAAGTCAGTCAATGACAACCTGCACCATCAGAGCAAGAAACAGAGTAGAATGGCGCTACATGGTAGCCAACCTTCGGTTCGGAGACGGCACTCGATGATGATGACGATGATTGATGTACACAACAGGTGAACTGCGCATGACGTAAGATTATTTTTCTCTTCGCCTTAGTAAATACAAATGTGATGCTGGACTGTGTTGTATTTGACTTGGTCAGTCTTACTTTTATTGTGAAATCAAATGACAATGATTTGGTGAGCTCAATAATTTATATTCAAATCATCTGATCAATGATTGGTTGGCCGGGAGTCTGGTGTTGGAGATGCATGATATGATTATTGTTTGGGAAGTTCGATGTCGAGCATAGGTTAATGGGACCAAACTATTGAGCGTGGGATATCACTAAATTAGATTATATTTTTATCCGTCTGATATTGCCTTTCCAATATTTCGTACCAGCAGCGTGTTCAAGTCAATATAAGAAATGACGTCCTCGCATGATTTAGAAATTAAATTAGTATCGTTTATTTTGTACATTCTTTGACATTTATTTATTAAAAGTCATATACGATCCGTTATCATTATGTGTCGTCTCCGCAACGAATTTCGCTAATAATAAACACCATTCTACTCTGACATTTGGCTTGGTGGTATGATTTACTTTTCAGTCCATACCTTGAAATTGGCACTCCATTTGAATATATGCCTGCCTTTAAATCTTGTCTTTAATTATTTATTTCCTCTGCACCTTTTCTTCTAAGATCACTTTTATTCTGTTATGTTATCTTTTTATTTGTTTAATGTAGCGTATTTGATTTGCTCGAATCATATTTAAAATATATGGATGTGAATCATGGACAGTAGGACATCGGACAAGAAAATCACTGGAGGCTGTAGAAATGTGGTTTTACAAAAGAATGTTGATAATACCATGGACAGCTAAGAAGAGTAATGAAAACGTTATGAAAGAGGCCAATGCAAACAGAGAGCTAATGTCCAATATTCGGAAGAAACAATCATCATTTTTGGCCAAGCAATAAGAAGGGAACAACTGGAATATATTGTGACAACTGGGAAAATTGAGGGACGAAGAGACAGTGAAAAGCAAAGAGAAAAGATACCAGACAGCTTAAGAGAATGGCTAGGCAGAAGGTCAACAACAGAATTGATAACTAACTGTCGAGATCGAAAGTTGTGGTGAGACATGGTCACCTGTGTCATCAGGAACTTGATGATGATGATATTTAACATTTCATTTTTCTTCTGTATTTTTGTTCAGAAAAAACATTATTTGATATGCATCCACACACCCACATATTTGCATACATGGGGGAACAAGTGACGGGGTGTAACATACACTGAATATATTCCATATTGCTTGTTATTGTGAAAATAAATCAAAACCTTTTTGCAGCTCATTTATTACTTCTCTGGTTTCACAGATGTCCTTATCATTTGACGTGGCTTTTATGTCATCTCGTTCTTCGTGTATCACAAAAATTGTCAAGATCTATTATTTATTTTGTTTACTCAAGGAACAAAACAGTCGACAAAGAACCTTGTTAAAAAATGATTTTTTCAATAAAATGAAAATGATTTACTGGGGGACTCGGTAGCCTAGTTGGGAAAACCACCCGACTGGACTACCGACGTTCGGACAACCCGTGTTCGATTCCCGTAGGGAGCAGTGCGAATTCTACTTGTGGTTAGGAAAAAAATACCCCCACGATCGACCCAGTCGTTGGCAGAAATGGGTACCAGGGTATTACCCTGGAAATGTGAGGAGTGTCGCCTTGCATCTGAGTTGCGATGCTTGAGGTGACACTATACAAAAATCTCCGAACATTTCTGGATATGCGGCCGAGCACATATGGGTGTAAACTCACTACGTTTAAACGTAAACGTGCTAAGACGCCGGTTCAAGTCTCGTACTTTACCTTTACCTTGTAGTGTACTGCCGTGTGATAAAACTACGATAAATATAATCGTAGTATAACTCTCACCTATTACTTTAGGTGAAACGTGGGCAACTGTTACATTGGTTGGTAAAGATAAACAACGGCGAATAAGAACATTGTCCATATCACCTCCATATACCTTGGTTTGCTACGATAAAGTTAAAGCATAATATTCATCACCTCCAAATACCTTGACCTACTTCGATGAAGTTAAAGCACTAGCCCCATCACATTAACCTACTTCGATAAAGTTAAAGCACTGGCTCCATCACATTGACCTACTTCGATAAAGTTAAAGCACTGGCTCCATCACATTGACCTACTTCGATAAAGTTAAAGCACTAGCTCCATCACATTGACCTACTTCGATAAAGTTAAAGCACTAGCCCCATCACCTCCAAATACCGTGACCTTCTACGATGAAGTTAAATCACTAGCCCCTTCACCTCCAAATACCTTGATTTTCTATGATGAAGTTAAAACACTAGCCCCTTCACCTCTAAATACCTTGACCTTCTGCGATGAAGTTAAATCACTAGCCCCTTCACCTCCAAATACCTTGATTTTCTATGATGAAGTTAAAGCACTAGCTCCATCACTTCCAAATACCTTGACCTTCTACGATGAATTTAGAGCACTAGCTCCATCACCTCCAAATACCTTGACCTTCTACGATGAATTTAAAGCACTAGCTCAATCACCTCCAAATACCTTGACCTTCTGCGATGAATTTAAAGCACTAGCTCCATCACCTCCAAATACCTTGACCTTCTACGATGAATTTAAAGCACTAGCTCCATCACCTCCAAATACCTTGACCTTCTACGATGAATTTAAAGCACTAACTCCATCACACTCAAATACCTTTACCTTCTACGATGAATTTAAAGCACTAGCTCCATCACCTCCAAATACCCTGATTTTCTATGTTTAAAGTTAAAGCACTAGCTCCATCACCTCCAAATAGCTTGTCCTTCTACACTGAAATAATAGCACTAGTCCCCTCACCTCGAAATACATTGACCTTCTACGATAAAGTTAAAGCACTAGCCCCGTCACCTCCAAATACCTTGATCTATTAAGACGAAGTTAAAGCACTAGCCCCATCACCTCCAAACACAATAACCTACTTAGATAAAGCTAAAGGACTAGCTCCATCACTTTCAAATACCTTGACCTACTTCGATTAAGTTAAAAAAATTCTCCCCTAAAACATTAACATTTGCCATGGGACACATCTTATGTTCTTCACTTTTAGCAAAAATTATCTCAAATTTAGCTGCATTGAATACTTTAGATTTAATGACAGAAGTGAAAGAATATAAAAACTACTGAAGCTGCAGGAAGGGATACTCCAGCATTGAGTTCAATTTAAACAGGCGGCAGGGGAACGCCAAGGCAACATTAAGATGTGTAGTGATCAAGATGTAACGCGTGCTCACACGAGCTAACACGTGCCTGTGAAGATAAGGGATTTGTGAGGGTTTCGAGTTTCTCATTGGTCAAAGTTTTACCGTGTATGATCATTAGTGACTTGAGATAAATGTGATCAATACCCGTCTAAGTGAGTTTCTAACTTACATTTTACTAACATTATCGCAATTGTTTAATAACACACATGAAAGTATCTACATACGGCTCTTCTTCTCAAATAACTAAGCATTGTTAGCAGAAATATGGAACAGATAAGATAATTTTAATGAATTGAACAAAGGGTACACGAATTGCAAGATTTCAGAGGTCAATGAATGTAGCAAGAGAACAGAGAAACATGAATCTCCACCGAGAAGACAGACTTTTAATACTTAAGAATAGTCATGTTTTCTATTAGTGCAACACTAAATAGGTCACTGTGCATGATTTCTTGGACATGAGATCAAACTTGGCGCATAATCTGTTTGAATATTAAAGAACATAGTAAGTCATCACTTTCATTTTTGAGAAAATGTCACGAAAGAAAGATCAAAGCTAAAGTAAGTGTAGCAATCCTACGAAAAGAAAAGAAAAGAAATTGTTTTCTCAGTATATCCACATTGAGCTTATATCACTGCTGGACAGCGCCTTCTCATGGAGCCAGTGAGACGTTGGATCAGTTGCTCGAGCTTGTTACTCCAATATTCTTGCAACGCTTGTGCTCACTGGTGGTGGTTTTCAGGATGATTTGGTCTTCATCGCACTTTACCCTTCAGTTCGTCGGACAGGTTCTAGCTGAAATGTCCTGGGAAACAGCAGGTCATGGTAAGACATCATCTGAATCGGGCCATGCCACATGCTTTTGAATCGGGCCATGCCACATACTTCTGAATCGGGCCATGCCACATACTTCTGAATCGAGCCATCCCACATCTTTCTGAATCTGGTCATGCCACATCCTTCTGAATCTGGTCATGCCACATCCTTCTGCATAGGGCCATGCCACATCCTTCTGAATCGGGCCATGCCACATCCTACTGAATCGGGCCATGCCACATGCTTCTGAATCGGGCCATGCCACATCCTTCTGAATCTGGTCATGCCACATCCTTCTGAATCGGGCCATGCCACATCCTTCTGAATCGGGTCATGCCACATGCTTCTGAATCGGGTCATGCCACATCCTTCTGAATCGGGCCATGCCACATCCTACTGAATCGGGTCATGCCACATCCTTCTGAATCGGGCCATGCCACATCCTTCTGAATCTGGTCATGCTACATGCTTCTGAATCGGGCCATGCCACATCCTCCTGAATCGGGCCACGCCACATCCTTCTGAATTGGGCCATGCCACATCCTCCTGAATCGGGCCATGCCACATTCTCCTGAATCGGGCCATGCCACATCCTCCTGAATCAGGCCATGCCACATCCTCTTGAATCAGGCCATGCCACATCCTCCTGAATCAGGCCATGCCACATCCTTCTGAATCGGGCCATGCCACATCCTCCTGAATCGGGCCATGCCACATCCATCTGAATCGGGCCATGCCACATCCTTCTGAATCGGGCCATGCCACATCCTACTGAATCGGGCCATGCCACATGCTTCTGAATCGGGCCATGCCGCATCCTACTGAATCGGGCCATGCCACATGCTTTTGAATCCGGCCATGCCACATCTTCCTGAATCGGGCCATGCCACAACCTCCTGAATCAGGCCATACCACATCCTTCTGAATCGGGCCATGCCACATCCTTCTGAATCGGGCCATGCCACATCCTCTTGAATCAGGTCATACCACATCCTTCTGAATCTGGCCATGCCACATGCTTATAAACCAAGCGAGTGTGTCTGTGAAAAACGGACAGTACTGGTCTAAACGCAAGTCTGTGAGATTTGTCTCTATGGACTTGTTCTCACTGTTCTGTACGACTTGCATAGTAAACCTAGGATGTTCCTGGAAGCCATATTACCTAGATAAAACTATTCCGAAGATGCAAGATGCATAAAGCGTACGAATCGGTCTTGTACAAGGGTAGTGGCATTTCGTGGTCAGCTACTTCTGTGGCGATCAGCAGTGGGTCTAGTTTAGTGGTAACGAACCTCGTGATATATATATATATATATATATATATATATATATATATATATATATATATATATATACATGTATATATATATATGAATATATATTTAATGTGGTTTTACCGAAGAGTGTTGAGAATACCATGGAAAGTTAAGAAGAGTAATGAAAACGTTCTAAAGAGGCCAAGGCAAAGCAAAAAGAGAGCTAATTTCCAATATTAGGAAGAAACAATCATCCTTTCTTGGCCATGTAATGAGAAGAGAACAACTGGAATATATTGTAACAACTGGAAAAATTGAGGGGCGAAGAGATAGAGGGAAGCAAAGAGAAAAGATACCAGACCGTTTAAGAGAATTGATTGACAGAATGTCAACAATGGGAAATGATAAATAACTGTCAAGATCAAAAGTTGAGGAGAGACATGATCACCTACGCAAGCAGGCCCGGTACTTGATGATATGATATATATATATATATGTGTGTGTGTGTGTGTGTGTGTGTGTGTGTGTGTGTGTGTGTGTGTGTGTGTGTGTGTGTGTGTGTGTGTGTGTGTGTGTGTGTGTGTGTGTGTGTGTGTGTGTGTGTGTGTGTGTGTGTGTGTGTGTGTGTGTGTGTGTGTGTGTGTGTGTGTGTGTGTGTGTGTGTGTGTGTGTGTGTGTGTGTGTGTGTGTGTGTGTGTGTGTGTGTGTGTGTGTGTGTGTGTGTGTGTGTGTGTGTGTGTGTGAATATACGTGATATAATTTGTTATGAACATTGAAATGATGTGATACAGATGATATAAAGGTTCCAGCTGCTAGCATCCCTACAGGACTCGCTGCGGTTGGTTCTATCTTGGCATTGTAAACAAAGGATATTTATATTGGACACACATACATTTACTCACAAGGCCTGCAGGAGTATTCAGCCGGACCTTGTTTTCTGTCTGTAATGTTTATTACTACGGGTTTCTCTACATGCCGAACTTGAACACAGGGTTTACATTTCACAGTTACTTTTTTTTTTTTATAGCACAAGACATTATATTTCTTCAACTTTTAGTCACAAAATTGACAAACATGAAGATACCGTCTTTCATTAATGGATGCTTGCGCAGAATAAAAGGATAGAAATGGCAGGACAAAATCACTAACATAGAATTATGGAAATGTACCAGTCAAATACCAGTGAATAAAGAGATACAGCAAAGACGATGGCGCTGGACAGGGCACACGCTGCTGAAGCCAACTGAGAGTATTACATAACAGGCCCTTTTTTTGGAATCCCCAGGGGAAAAGACAAACGAGGAAGACCAATAAATTCTTGGAGAAGACAGATAGAAGCAGAGATGAAGATGATGAGGAAGACATGGAATGATCTTAAAAGAATGTCAAGAAACAAAACGACTTGGAAAGTGTTTGTTGAAGACCTATGCTCCACAGGGGGCTGGAAGGTAGAAGAAGAACTTTTAGTTATGAAACGGGAAAAATAGGCCCAATCGCATATAAGTTGATCCGACTTCTTTTAAAACGAGAGGGAAGCACATTAATTTGAATCCTAGCACTACCAACATTATATTGGCCTACGAGACAATAAGGGATGTCAGATCCAAGAATTAGGAAGCAATTAAAGCGAACCCTAGAACTCTTGTAGATAGAATATTGAGTACAAGCGGATCGGATCATTTTATCAGTCACATCAGATCAGAAGTTTCAAGTATCATGTCTCCCTACAATGTCTGGTCTCTACAATCGTTTAACTGTTGTTTGTTTTGCTGACTTCTTGCCAAGCTATTATTTTAATCTGTCTCCGGTATATTTACTTCCTGTTTTCTTTTATTTATTTTCCCCTCAATTTTTACAGCTGTCATATTTTCCTATACTCCAATATATATATATATATATATATACATATGCAGAGCATTTCTAAATATAGAAAGTAAGAGATAGAGAATAAAAGAATAAAATGTTAGGGACAGAAAGAGTGAGTGTAAGAAAGAGAGAGTGGATGAAAGCGAAAAAGAAAAGTGATAGAAAGAGAGATAGAGAGAGAGATAGATAAAAAAATTAAAATAGATCCTAAAGTAATCCTTATTGCCCCGGTTATAACAAACTAAACACTTTCATCATAAATACTTGCATACGTGTTTAAATTGTTCATGTACATATAAACCTATATGTACATGTGTGTTTCTTGGTTAAGATTTTCTAGTCCCAAAATGTCTGTACAAATATTGGTTGGATGCATGATACCCTTATTATTTACACGAACTAAAACGAATCAGTGAGCACAGGTACCGTCGAAATCACAACAGAGCCACAGAATAAAGAGAATGTGAGAGAAATATATCATCACTGGATTGTCCTAATTTAGCTAATAACAAACAGGCCGCATCCGTCATCATCTCCGCCTCACAAAGAGCCCCTGTAAATCACACTTAATCACCCACTATTGGCCAGTCTCCGGGTAAAATGACACGATGCCCTCCGCACGCGTCTAAAGTGTCCGAGGCCTCGCGGTGACCAATAATCCCGAGCTCTAAGTGGACCGATTCGATACTCACTTTACATTCTTGTATCGAATGATTTTGTTGAGGTGTTTCAGAGACTGCAGAAACCATATACAGTTTTATAATTAAATTAAAATTTAAAAAAAAAGATACCATTATCATCAAATCCCTTTCCGTCGCTTTCTACTTTCGCCTGAATACTACTCCTATTGACCATTAGTTAATGGAAAAACATTAGAAGGGCGGAGAGACGTTGTATAGTGTACTACAGTAAGTTGCTATATTTGCACCTTCGCCCCAACACATACGCCTTAAGAACGATGTATTTTATGCGGGTTTGATTTCTCTCTCGATCACTACTGGGTTGGCCAGACTGATTATTTGTTTTAGATCCATCATAAATATAAATGAATCATTAAATTGGAGCAGATACAAGTACTAAACTGTACCTGGTACAAGTGGAATGACGCAACATGTAGAAACCAGATAGACTTTATAGTAACATGAAAACAGAACAAGAAAAGAGTAACCGACAGCAGAGCTATCCCAATATCACAGACGACACGGACCATAACATGTTTATGATTACACTCAGACAAAAACAAAGAGAAGATACGCCAACAAGGAAACCCTAAAAGAAAAACTAACAAAGGAATTCAAGAAAGGCCCCAATGAAGTAAGCACAGTAGAAGGAGAGTGAAAACAGTTTTAGAAAACAATAACCAACATCGCAGCTACAGTATGTGGAACAAAACTAAGGACAAAGTAAGGGGGAAAGAGCATCCCATGATGGAACGATGCAATCAGAGAAGCAATTAAAAAAAAGAAACTATTTTAAAATGGGAGGGACGAGAAGAACCAAGAAGAATATGAAAAATATACCTTAGTCAGCGAAACAAAAATTAACAATTTTGACCAAAGACGCTAAGCTAAACACATGAAGAGAAATCTGACAAAAAAATGAACAGGGACTTCAAGACAGCCACAAGAGACTTCTACAAAGCAGTAAAAGCACTAAGAGCGAGAAAAGAAAACCATAATTCCACTTAACTCATATATGACAAAGACGGAGAGTCAATACCACATAACCAACATATGCAACAGAGATGGAAAGAATATTTTGAAGACTTATTGAACATATCACCAACTACCATTAACACAACAAGAACAACGCAAGAATGTCCAAACACACTGAACCCAACGTCATGAAAGAGGAAGTCGAAGAAGTAATCAAATATGCACCAAGGAATAAAGCACCGAAGATAGATAACACGCCAGTAGAAATAATAGCAGCAGCAGGAGAAAGAGAAGTTACATAGCTGCACAGAATATTCAATGCATCATGGCACCAATAAAAAGCCACAGAAGACCGGCAATAGCCAATCATAGTGCCAATACGAAAAAAGGTAGCAAGAGATATAACAGTCAATATAGAGGTACATTGTTTCTCAGCCATGTGGGAAAGTTATACGCCAAAAGTATGGGAAAAAAGGCTTAGACCAAAAATAGAACGACAGTTATACAATTATAAAAAGGGGGTTTTGAAAAAAAAAGATTTATTCACTCTAAAACAGCTAGCAGAAAAGATGATAGAACACAATCAAAATGTGTACATAGCTTTCACCGACCAGGAAAAAGCATTCGATCGAGTAAACAGAGAACAACTATTGGGTATACTAACAAAGTACAGAGCAAGTCAACATTTAACCAACCTAATTAAAAGTCAACAGCAGCTGCACAATCAGAACAGCAGCAGGCCACACAGACAGCTTCGAAGTTAGACCAGGAGTGAGACACGGGTGGATTATACATGGACTACATATGCAAGTTAGCCAACCCCTCGGAGACAGAGTAGATCAACGAGCTTCTATCTGCAGACGATCAGACACTAATACATGGACAAAATAGAAGACCTAACAAGAATATTTAAATAGACACAACAGCACAGGCTCAAAATACAACATGAAAATCATCAACAAAACATAAGCTATGAATATCGCAAAAGAGAAACAGACCATCAACATAATTATATTTGGCAGACAACTAAAACAAGTAGAAGAACTTAAATACCTAGGAAGTCTAGGGACAAACGATAATTCACAAACAGCAGCAATAGACTCAAGATTCAACAAAGCTTGCCAAATCATTGGACAGTTATCACTACGATTATCTAAAAAGGAAATAACTCTAGAGGCCAAACGAGCACTCTACAATACAATCTTCATCCCAACGCTGTGCTACCAATGCCATTTCTCCAATTCTGGACCCTAGATGTAAGAACAATAAGAAAAATAACCACTAACGAGATGAAATGTGTTAGACGAATGACAGTAAATAGCCTGAGAGAAACGTTCAGAAATGAAGATTTCAGAAAAAAGCTAGGAATAACCCTCGCCATTGAATATATTATGCAGAAACAACATAATTCAATAATTGTGTAAAATGGTTTTACACCGTGATAAGGCAGAAAGATCAAAACATAACACAACGAGCCTTCAATAAACATTGCGAGAACACCAAACTCAAGGGTCGACCATGAAAAATATGAATTGACGGAATATTAGAAACACTATGAAACATGGTTATGGTTATGATTAGTCAAAGGCCCCGGTATCACTGCAAATGAATTAAAATCTATAATTGATCAACCGCCCGTGCAAGTGGAATCATCCGAATTCTACAACTTGATAACGTGAATTAAATAAGGTGAGCAAGTGAATTAAGATAGGTGACAAAATGAATTAAGTAATGGGATAAGTGAATTAAATAAGGTGAGCAAGTGAATTAAGATAGGTGACAAAATGAATTAAGTAATGGGATAAGTGAATTAAAAAAGGTGAGCAAGTGAATTAAGATAGGTGACAAAATGAATTAAGTAATGGGATAAGTGAATTAAATAAGGTGAGCAAGTGAATTAAGATAGGTGACAAAATGAATTAAGTAATGGGATAAGTGAATTAAATAAGGTGAGCAAGTGAATTAAGATAGGTGACAAAATGAATTAAGTAATGGGATAAGTGAATTAAAAATAAGTGGCGTAGGTGATTATGTCTCTCCACAACTTTCGATCTCGGCAGCTATATATCAATTCTGTTGTTGACTTTCTGCCAAGTCATTTTCTTAAGCTGTCTGGTATCTTTTCTCTTTGCTTCCCTCTCTCGTCGTCCCTCAATTTTCCCAGTTCTCACTATATAGTCCAGCTGTTACCTTCTCATAACATCGTCAAAAAATGATTATTGTTTCTTCCTAATAGTGTATATAAGCTCTCTTTTTGCTTTGGCTTCTTTCAGAACATTTTCATTACTCTTCTTAGTCGTCAGTGGTATTCTCCGTATTCTTCTGTAAAACCACATTTCTACAGCCTCCAGTGACCATGATTCAAATCCACATGTTAGTAATGGCTCTACATAACATTTAAGAACTTTTCATATCATGCTACAGCATAGAAAATCGTGAAGACCATAGGAATGTGATTGCTACAAAAGAATATTGAGAATACTATGGCCAGCTAAACTAAAGAGTAATAGGGACTAAAAGAGACCAATGTAAAAATACATCTCATTTCCAACATTAGGAAGTAACAGTTATTTTATTGCAATTCTTGTAGAGGGAACAGCTGGAATAATTTTCACACAGCTTGCACATCTAATAAGCGGTTTGTGAGATGAACAAGTCAGCCTTTGACAACCTGCACTATCAAAGAGACAAAGCGAAATGGCGCCCCATGGTAGCCAAGTTTTCATGTGGAGACGGCACTCAATGATTATAATGATGATGATGGAATGAATAAACACTGAAGTAAATTTGTTCATACATTTAAAAAAGGCAAAATAACAAACAACAAAAGTTATATATTTTATTAACAGGAATTAGTTTACCTTTACTGCACTATTAAACCTCACAATATTCAATGCATCGAATGAGTGTTCTTCCGTAGGTAAAAGAAAACACTTGAACGTAAAATAAAACGTTAAGAGAAAATATCTAGGTTTTTTTTTTGTACAGCCATTTGTCAACAGACGAATTGAAAGCAGTGTAACAATAAGACAATAGCACATTGAGGGTACATGCATGTATAAACATATGTATTGTATTATGTGTATGTTTTTAATTACTCTTGACCGGCAGTAGATTCGGAACTCGAGAAGGCCTGAAATCTCAAAGACTGAATTTTTAGGTTAATCTTTAACCTGACAATTTTCGACGTAAACATTACTACAATTTACGCTATGTAAAATAGTTCAGCTAATTCCTAAATTAATTTAATTTTCCTAAATTAATGTAATTATAATTAAAACATAATATCTTTGTTATTCACGTTACAAGTGATTAGAAAAAAAAACCATGATTTTGCTGTTAATTAACACCACTTACAGTTTTGTTAACGTTCTATTTTTATATAAAGGCGCAGTACAGCGATTGTAAGTAGACACTATATAAGACTATCTCTTATTGGTTCTGCTTCTGTGTGTTTCGATAAAAAGATAAAAGGCCATCTTATTAGTCGTTTTTTTCTGTTATTGTGACAAAGAGAAGCTGATATGGCATATCATGTTCTCATACACATTGCAAGGGCAATATATGCCGTTGCACGATTGTGGTAGGTTTGACCTCCATAGAATATTTATTAGTAGGATCGAGTTATTTGAGCTATTTTTAATGACAGACTGATCACCAAGCCTTAAATGGGTACCGGATTTTTTTCTGGGAAAGTAAAGTGGCACGGGCGTAATACCGACCACATTACTTCAAAAATCACGTGCTGTAAAATTTATGGCCGCTAACACCATATTCCCTATACGCCACTTGGCGTGACGGGGCTCTTTACTTTTTTAAAAATAAAGACAGACTCTGGAATACAGTGTTTAGTTGTACAGAGACAGTTAACTCATTGAGCTGGAATGTGATTGTGTCATGGATTCTTATAAAATATTGGAGGAGTCCGTTGCATCCTTTGTATAGCCCCGGCTGCTCTTGACCCAGAATTTGCAAATTATCTGATAGCTGTCAACGATCCATAGCTGATACCAAGTGTTGCAGTTAACGAAATGGAGCTGGTCAAAACCAAGACTCCTAGTAATCGTCATACTCATTGTAGACAATTTTTCTGTCATAATTTATACATCATTAGCTTATATGGACACACATTTTCTAGCGACACAGTAAATTATTATTAACTCTAAAATGTCTTTTAGAATTTCAATTCATCTTTAGAATTTTAATTAGATCACAGATTTTTTTTTCTGTGAATAAAGTAGAAACGTTTGAAAGGAAGTCAATGCAGTCAATGAATTCAATGCAGTCAATGCAGTCATTGCAGTCAATGAAGTCAATGCAGTCAATGAAGTCAATGCAGTCAATGAAGTCAATGCAGTCATTGCAGTCAATGCAGTCAATGAAGTCAATGCAGTCAATGCAGTCAATGCAGTCACTGCAGTCAATGCAGTCAATGCAGTCAATGCAGTCAATGCAGTCAATGCAGTCATTGCAGTCAATGAAGTCAATGCAGTCAATGAAGTCAATGAAGTCAATGCAGTCAATGATGTCAATGCAGTCAATGCAGTCAATGCAGTCATTGCAGTCAATGAAGTCAATGCAGTCAATGAAGTCAATGAAGTCAATGCAGTCAATGATGTCAATGCAGTCAATGAAGTCAATATAATCAAAGTCACTTTTATGTAGGACTACCAGATGATGAAAAACAGGTTATTTTATCTGAAAAAAATTGATAGGACTTTAAGCTCAAAAAATGGACTTTTATCTGAAAAAGAAAACTTTAAGCTCAAAAAATGGACTTTTATCTGAAAAAGAAAACTTTAAGCTCAAAAAGAAGACTCTTATCTGAAACAACTGGACTTTATTAATATGACACGTATATTAATACCTTACAGACACACACACACACACACACACAATTTTAAAGTATGATATGTCCAGACAAAATCCTGCAGCCATGTAACCTTATTTAATTGTTGAAGATTACACACTACCAGAAATGTGGCACGGTCATGATACAGTACATTTATCTATCTCACCAAGTGGCACGGAGAAAGTAATCAATTTTAATTAAACGATATTGATTCGAAGTGTAGTACAATACCTGTATCAAAGAATGACAATTTTACAACATGTAAACCAGATGTCAGTCAACATAATACAATCTGCACCATCAAAGCAAGAGACAGAGTGGAATAGCGCTCCATGGTGGTGAACCTTCGATGCGGAGACGGCACTCAAATATGATGATGATGATGATGATGATGATGATGATGATGATGAAACCAGATGCCATATATAGCTAGTATTTCAATGGACACAGAATCAGAAATAGTAAGCATTTTTAGATATCTTGGTTCATTGCTAATAAATGATAGAAAGCAACAAAGGAGATAACAAAGAAAACTACTGATTTAACTATGAAATAACCGAAACAACTATTGAACAAGGAACTGAAATAACAACAACAAAAGTGTAAGAGAGTTTTTCTTTTTTTCTTTTTTTTTAGCAACATCTGGCAGTTAAATGTGGACTATCGATAGATCTGTTGAAAAGTCAACTTGTCCTTTAGCGTAGACTTGGTATAAGAATACCAAGAACACAATGAACAAAGGAAAACCACAAATATGCCAATTCTGCAACATCTTTTGTTTGCTAAGGAATATTTAAAAAAAGAAAGAAATATTTTAAATATATGAAGTGACATTATGGTCTGGAGATCATTATGGCAGGTAGACATGAGCACTAAGAAGATGGTGGGTACAAGATGTCCCAGATAAGCTTTCTATGACTATATTAGATTGTGGATAACTCTTGTATGACAGAGAAAACTTCACAAACGCTGTCATGGAGGTGAAGATTCCAGAAATGGGCTAATCTAGATTATGATCATTGGAAATTATGACGGGTATAGTTTTTTTTTTTTTTTTCGTTAACGGATAGCAAGGCTGACGAATGAGGTATGGAGAATAATGTCAAAGAGTTAATTATAGTCGATATGGATCATTATCGTGCGTCATGCTATGTGTGGGATTGGCAACAATTTCTCATCACGACTATTTCATTAGACTGGACTTTATTTACCTAAACACTTTGTCATAGCATTCAAAATCAATCTTCTCTCTTCCTCCATACCTTTATTCGTCAATATTTCCTATAGTTTTCCAGAGATGCCGTAACTAATGTTATGTTCAGTTAACCTCAATTACTATCTTTGCATTCTGCTCATTAATGTTCCATATTTAACGAAATACAAATATAAATATATTTTACTAAAGCAGCAATTTAAAACCCCTGTAGACAAATCAGGTTCTTTTTTCCCCCAAGAGCTCCCAGATGTAAAGGCAGGCAAAATAGAGTACCCAGTCCTACCGGAGTCGGACGATAAAACGAATGCCCAGTGTTTAAGTTGCGCACATGAAAGAAGCCCTAGAATTTAAAAATCGAAAGAACATTCAAGATAATTGGTTGCCACACCTTCATATACTGTGGCTTAAGTATGTCATCTTTAGCCAGATCTTTATACTCTGTTATTGTTAAGTTCATGGTCTCATTGGTGCCCTAAAACCAGCTTTTTATTGGTTTGTACATGACTTGTACGGCCAGGAACGGTGAAAATTAATGCATTAGAATCTCGGTTTACAAATAATACTAAATAGTGTTTTAGTAAAAAGGAAAGTACCCCGTCAAGCCAAGTGGCGTATAGGGAATATGGTGTTAGTGAATATAATTTTTCCAGACCTTCGGGACATGATTTTTGGGGGAATGTGGTCGGTATTACGCCCATGCCGCTTTACTTTCCCAGAAAAAAACATTTGGTACCAATTTAAGGTTGGGTGAACCTGGAAGCCGTCGAAAAGGATCGAACCCGACCTACGGTCCTGTGTAGCCCAGTACAACCACTGCTATCGCGCCTCCTCTGTGTTTTAGCACAACTGTTTTTCTACCAAGCTGAACAAGTGTTTAGAGCCAACTAAAACTGAAATATCGGCTTCTTTTATAATGAAAAAGTGAGGCAACGATAGTTAATTCCTAGGACAGACAACTCTCGAAGATCGAACATTTTAAGTAGCTTTGTCTTTTTATGGTTAAGAGAAAGTGTAGTGGACGGTAGGTAACTTTAGAATAGTCTAAAGTTACCACTTTTTCAACCAATACCAAATGGTGATCATAATAGTAGTGTCTAAGTAATAAATTAATCAGGTTAGGTGAGCGTTTACTCGCGTTATGCTGCACTCTCTACAACATTAATGAATGTCACTGGACATATTTTACTGTTTTGGGGGACATTTTTTTTTGTTGCCTTCTCCAGCTTTGACCTCTGACGAAGTCCCTAGAGACTAGGAACTGAATTTTGCGTGTTAATCCATTTTTCCCTGGCAGCTGTGTGCACAGGGGTCCCTCGCCGCACAGGCAAATAACTCCGGCTTCGGAGGTACTCATATTTTCCCCGTCGATGAGTAATGGCGTTTCAAGCCGGGTCTCCCTGCTGAGACCAGCCGGGATTTGAACCCACAACCTCTCTGTCTCGAGGCCGGAGTCTTGCCTCGAGACCAACCAGTCCCCCATTTTTTTTTTTGGGGGGGGGGGATGATATGCACTATCCGAATACTGATATAAAGGTACTATTTATAAAATCGTGAAAGTACTCTGTTGTTTTCTTGCAAGGTGACATTACTTCATATCGTTAAACAACGCTGATTGGATGAAATCTGGTAGAACCTTGACCTCATTATCCAGTAGGCACGGCACATGAAGATGATAGTAACGGAAATTTTTTTTTTTTTAATATGACTAACATCCAGGTCGGTATCGCCCAGAAGCCAGGACATAATGAGGCGTGTTATTCGTCGATTTTGTGGCAAGCTGCATGAAAAGTTAAACCTCCGAGTTCTCAGCCAGGTAAAAGTCGATGGGAAGCTATTTTTCCGTCTCAATTGTGCTCTCGACAATATGCAGTCACGTGTCACCGTGGACACGGACATTGAGATCCTAGCAGCAATATCTGACTAATGAGACAAAGCTGGAAGAGTGTTGTAAAGGGAAACCACAATTACTAACGATACAGCTCTTCGTTGCCGATTAAGTCCATCCGTGCTATCTAGTTATTTATTGGAGGAAATTGGACCAATAGAATTAGAGTCACTCTGGTATCACAAGTACTCATCAATCGATATTGTTCATATGAAACACAACACTACTGCTGTGTCACGTGACCAATTTCCGCATCTTGTTGTGTGTGTGTGTGTGTTTATTTTTCCTTTTTCAGTATCAAAATGATTAAGTTTCAACAACTTCTTTTTCTTTCTTGCTTTCTTTCTTCCTTTCTTTCATATTTTCTTCACATTTAATGTTTTCTTGAAGTCTGCCGCTCCTTCCTCCTTTCACAGTTCTTCACAGTATGGTCTTCGTCTGACCAGATGCTCAAGATACCTAATGGAACCATCTTGTCTTGCGTTTCTTCACAAGAATCAAAGGATCATATTGTATTCAGATTTCTCGTTTAATCCTTTTGCGATTTTTTTTTTCATTTTTGAATAGGTTTCAGTAAGAGATGTTCAAAATCTTAAGATAACATTTCATTTCAATACCTTGTATTTTAGTATGTAGCTCTGTTGTAAGAGTCCATGTTTCGCTATGGCATATAAAAACTGATATAGCAAACGTACTTATCAGCCGGATTTTATTGTCAAGAATGATACTTATATCTTTGTCGTAGTCTTTCAAGGGCAGCTATATTTTGTGCTATTCTGGTCGATATTTCTAGTTTTGACCCTTCATCTCTGAGAATTGATTCTAGGTTTTTAAATGTGTCAACTGTTTCTAGTTTATCTCCATTTATTATGATGTTTGAAAAATTAATTCTTGGGTTATTGATCATCATTTTTTTTTACAGTAATGACCTCCATGCTCCACATCTTCTATTTAGTCGTTGTATCAGGTCATTTAGTTCTTATTATGTTCCTGCTAAACCGTTGATTTCACCCAGCAAGCTGCAGGTTATTAACAGTTCTGCCGCTGATACTGAGAGTAATTCTATCGTCTTCCAGCGCATCCGCCAACGTTTGGCACATAAAGGACTTTTCATTGGGAGCAGGTGTGTTGTGCTGTTGTCGTTTACAACAAATTGCATAAACACCAGTTTTTCCCCAAACATCCGACTTCAGAAAACCGTTTTGTGTACCGGGGTTGCCTACCTTCTTCGATCCCTTCTTACTTGGCCGACGTGTTAGTCTTTTTCCAGAGGCATTAATGAGGTGGGATCTTGATGAAATGTTAAGTCTGATCTGATACAGTTAGCATTAATGAGGTGGGATCTTGATGAAATGTTAAGTCTGATCTGATACAGTTAGCATTAATGAGGTGGGATCTTGATGAAATGTTAAGTCTGATCTGATACAGTTAGCATTAATGAGATGGGATCTTGATGAAATGTTAAATCTGATCTGATACAGTTAGCACTAATGAGATGGGATCTTGATGAAATGTTAAGTCTGATCTGATACATTTAGCATTGTGAGAGATGAAATGGGATCTTGGTGAAATGTTAAGTCTGATCTGATATAGTTAGCTATGATTCGCTGAACACTTTCAATTCAGCTGCTGTAGACCGTCTTTATTGATAACTTATAGTTGACTATTTGAGTCAATGAAAGCAGTCAGCGACGGGTAGATGACTATTTGAGTCAATGAAAGCAGTCCGCGACGTTTAGTTGACTATTTGAGTCAATGAAAGCAGTCAGCGACAGGTAGTTGACTATTTGAGTCAATGAAAGCAGTCCGCGACGTTTAGTTCACTATTTGAGTCAATGAAAGCAGTCAGCGACGGGTAGATGACTATTTGAGTCAATGAAAGCAGTCAGCGACAGGTAGTTGACTATTTGAGTCAATGAAAGCAGTCAGCGACGGGTAGTTGACTATTTGAGTCAATGAAAGCAGTCAGCGACGGGTAGTTGACTATTTGAGTCAATGAAAGCAGTCAGCGACGGGTAGTTGACTATTTGAGTCAATGAAAGCAGTCAGCGACGGGTAGTTGACTATTTGAGTCAATGAAAGCAGTCAGCGACGGGTAGTTGACTATTTGAGTCAATGAAAGCAGTCCGCGACGTTTAGTTCACTATTTGAGTCAATGAAAGCAGTCAGCGACGGGTAGTTGACTATTTGAGTCAATGAAAGCAGTCAGCGACGGGTAGTTGACTATTTGAGTCAATGAAAGCAGTCTACGACGGGTAGTTGACTATTTGAGTCAATGAAAGCAGTCAGCGACGGGTAGTTGACTATTTGAGTCAATGAAAGCAGTCAGCGACGTTTAGTTGACTATTTGAGTCAATGAAAGCAGTCAGCGACGGGTAGTTGACTATTTGAGTCAATGAAAGCAGTCAGCGACGGGTAGTTGACTATTTGAGTCAATGAAAGCAGTCAGCGACAGGTAGTTGACTATTTGAGTCAATGAAAGCAGTCAGCGACGGGTAGTTGACTATTTGAGTCAATGAAAGCAGTCAGCGACGGGTAGTTGACTCTACATGCGTAATTGATCCATGAACAAAAACTTATATCCGATCCAGAGCATCGTCTTTGTCATATCAATTTGTCCACTGGTATTTTACTTGTACTTTCCCATAGTTCGAAATAATCAGAATTAATGTGTAAATTACAAAAGCTATATACATTTTAGAGAGGCAAAATTTTAATTCATTAGACATTTAGTACAGTTCAAATTTGACAGGTTGAGAGACGTAGATATTGAACAGATTTAGGAAGTAATGTCTAAGATTGCTAAGCAAAGTGGCTAAAAGATAAACTACTGATAAAATTGTTTTCATTTGCTAATTGGTTTTGACATCGCCATCATCAAACCGCTTGTCCTTTGTAGAACGTTGCATTCTCCCAGCCCATCTGAAAGTGTCACTATCTATGGCCAGATCTCCCACTATTTTGTTGTCATGTTCAAAGTCTCCTTGATGTCTTAAAACAAGCTTCTTCTTGTTCTGTCCATGATGTGTCGCCCAAGAACCTTGCCTTCCAGTATTGTTCTTTCCAGGCCGCAGTGTCTTTTGACATGGTCATAGTATTTTAATTTCCTCTGTAGAATGGTGTTCCTAAGCCAGTTCTTTTTAATGTTTAAATCTTGTAATATGTCTTCTTTGTTCTTTTTTATTTATCCAAGGTATCTTAAAGATTTTTCTGTAGTATTTTGTTTCGAATTAATCGATTTTCTTTCTTGCTGTTTGCGAGATTCTCCATGGTTGACAACCATATGTTGCTATCGGAAAGATACATGCTCATAGTAATTTTCATTTTACTGCCTTGTTGGTAATGTGTCACATGATATAAACATGTTCAGTTTTTTCCCCTCCCATTTTCTTTCCATTAGATTCTTTTTTAGCTCTTTATTTTCCATTCTAATTCATATTAGATAATTTAAATTTAAACTATCATCGAAAAATATTGTATGTAAAGTCGACGTCTTGGAGCAGTTGAATCTGACATAAAGAATGAGAGTAAAAACTGAGTTTGTAATAAAAGTCGCGGATTCAGAATCGTGGGGTCAGAAGTGTATTTCAGAACCATCAGGCTGAGTAGTGACGTTATAATTGTAGAGATAGAGTCGTAGAGTCAGTCACTGGATATCTCAGAATCGTGAAGTTAAAGTCGTGAAGTCAGAGTCGACAGGGGTCAGAGTCATTGTTTGTCATAGAGTTATAGTGGTGGAGTCAGATACATTACGCTAAAGTTGTAGAGTTAGAGTTTTTAATTGGGAGTTATGAATTCAGAGTCACGAGGGTCAGAGGAATGAAAGTTGGAGTCTTGGAACAGAAATTCGTTATGTCAGATTATTTAAATTAAAGTTGTAAATTAATAATAACAGAATACTAGGACCGTCATATGAAAGTCAAATTCGTGAAGTCTAATACTTAAATCAACGCCATAGAGCCAGATTCCTGGAATCATATTGGCAATTCGAATTCCTGGAATCAAAGTTGAAGAGTGAATGTTTTGTAATCAAACCATTGAAGTCGGAGCTCCAGAGACGAAAATTTAGAGTTATTCTAAGCTGTGAAGACAGAGTCCTGAAACAGAAGTGGAGAAATTAGTTTATATCATGAGCTACGAATCATTTCCTGCACCCGCCGCACAGATGTTTCTGTGGCGATGTGAACAGGACCTCCATGTCGCACTTCATCAACAATTTTAGTGCGTCCTTAAGAAAATGTTTCTACCCAGCAAAGCACCGATTTGCGAAGCAATCAAATGTCAACTTAAAGCATTTCATTATTAATGTCTGTTACTCTTACTGTTTTTTTTTTTTACTTTAATTTAATTAATGTTTTATTTTTATCTTTTACTGAAAGTCCTTTTGCCACCTTCACACCGCCCCTCCAAAAAAAAAAAAAAACGTCCAAAAGCAAGTTGTTCTTGGGGTACTCTCCTTCGGTTTAGTAGCCATTTTGTTTTGCTGTGTGAATGCACCACCAGCGCACCCGACCTAACGAAATCATACATTTGGATGCTATGGTTATGGTTATGGAAGGCTCCGGTATCGCAGCAAACGAATTAAAATCCACAATTGCTCAACCGCCCGATGGTGGAATCATCCGAATTAATATCTCATCTCCCAAACAATGATAGGTATCTATAGTCCCCATCATAGCAGTCTCAGCACACGCCAAAAGGCACAAGGAAAAACCGCACAAAAAAGTGAACACAGCCATCTGTTCCCTGTCATACGATATCATCATTTATCGTTAGCAATCGAAAAATAGAAACACGATCAAAACGTATGCAACGCACAGCTCACGGTGTGCACAGAGCACTTAACTCAGTAGCTCTTGCAACTAGCCGGACTTGGAATATGAGGTAACTGCAACAAGGAACACTTTTCAGTCATAACCTTTAACTGTTCCTGCCGCCTATCCACCATATTGACCGGAAGTTCACGTCCTACTGAAAATGATAATCGTTTTTTTTTATGTATAGCGCTTGATGATGTTAGGACATCGTTTCTGACTCCAGATCCGAACATATGAAACACAGTTAGTCATCGGATTATCCCCGTCGCACATTGAACAACAGACCGTAAGATCTGTGAATGATCACAATGCAAATGTGAATTTGTGAAATGATAACCCAGTTAACAAATTTGGATGTTGCTCTCACACAAAGAAATCACCAACCTTCAGAAATCACCAACTAAATTTATTTGCTGAACGTAATTTCTGGGGAAAAAAAACTATAACACCACGGTCCTTGATTTGACGCTGTTGTGTGAGCTACTTTCTTTCTTTTTCTTCATTTTATTCTTGTAGCGGTTCGGTGGTTGTGGGAGATACAAAGTTCCACCCTTTTGTCGGCTTCAGTCATTGTCAACTATAATGTTTATGTAGCACTTTTTTAATGTTGTCTTTCCATCTTACTCTAGCTCTGCTCCTGCTCTTCTTCCCTCTCCTCATTTAGTACGGGTAAGCTTCTTGAAATTAAAATCGTGGAATCACAGTTCCAAAATCAAGCTTGCCAGAGAAGTAGAGTCAGATTTCTGGAAATTTAAGTTTGAGAGACATGGTATTGAGATCAGAGTAGTGTAGTCAAGAGTTATGAAGGTAAACTCCATCAAATTGGTCAATCATGAAGCCTGAACGGAGTTCATAAGTTTGCTGCCAAAATTGTGAAGAATTTGGAGTGGAAGAAGTATTGAGGTTTTGGAGTCATCATCCTGGATCACTATGAATGAGAAAAAGTGGAACATCATCAACGCGTGCGTCTGGCTGGCCTCTCTAAGGCGGTCGAGGACTGGAGTGTTTTCCACGATCTAGAGGAACTGTCAGGTGACAATTTAATGTTGTGTGTCGATCTAGAGGAACTGCCAGGTGACAATTTAATGTTGTGTGTCGATCTAGAGGAACTGCCAGGTGACAATTTAATGTTGTGTGGCGATCTAGAGGAACTGCCAGGTGACAATTTAATGTTGTGTGGCGATCTAGAGGAACTGTCAGGTGACAATTTAATGTTGTGTGTCGATCTAGATGAACTGTCAGGTGACAATTTAATGTTGTGTGTCGATCTAGATGAACTGTCAGGTGACAATTTAATGTTGTGTGGCGATCTAGATGAACTGTCAGGTGACTATTTAATGTTGTGTGGCGATCTAGATGAACTGTCAGGTGACTATTTAATGTTGTGTGACGATCTAGATGAACTGCCAGGTGACTATTTAATGTTGTGTGTCGATCTAGATGAACTGTCAGGTGACAATTTAATGTTGTGTGGCGATCTAGAGGAACTGCCAGGTGACAATTTAATGTTGTGTGGCGATCTAGAGGAACTGTCAGGTGACAATTTAATGTTGTGTGTCGATCTAGATGAACTGTCAGGTGACAATTTAATGTTGTGTGTCGATCTAGATGAACTGTCAGGTGACAATTTAATGTTGTGTGTCGATCTAGATGAACTGTCAGGTGACAATTTAATGTTGTGTGGCGATCTAGATGAACTGTCAGGTGACAATTTAATGTTGTGTGTCGATCTAGATGAACTGTCAGGTGACAATTTAATGTTGTGTGGCGATCTAGATGAACTGTCAGGTGACAATTTAATGTTGTGTGGCGATCTAGATGAACTGTCAGGTGACAATTTAATGTTGTGTGTCGATCTAGATGAACTGTCAGGTGACAATTTAATGCTGTGTGGCGATCTAGATGAACTGCCAGGTGACTATTTAATGTTGTGTGTCGATCTAGATGAACTGTCAGGTGACAATTTAATGTTGTGTGGCGATCTAGATGAACTGTCAGGTGACAATTTAATGTTGTGTGTCGATCTAGATGAACTGTCAGGTGACAATTTAATGTTGTGTGTCGATCTAGAGGAACTGTCAGGTGACAATTTAATGTTGTGTGGCGATCTAGATGAACTGTCAGGTGACAATTTAATGTTGTGTGTCGATCTAGATGAACTGTCAGGTGACAATTTAATGTTGTGTGTCGATCTAGAGGAACTGTCAGGTGACAATTTAATGTTGTGTGGCGATCTAGATGAACTGTCAGGTGACTTTTTAATGTTGTGTGTCGATCTAGAGGAACTGTCAGGTGACTATTTAATGTTGTGTGTCGATCTAGATGAACTGTCAAGTGACAATTTAATGTTGTGTGGCGATCTGGAGGAACAGCCAGGTGACAATTTAATGTTGTGTGGCGATCTAGAGGAATAACCAGGTGACAATTTTCTGTTGCGTGCCGATCTAGAGGAAAAGCCAGGTGATAATGTAATGTTGTATGGCGATCTAGATGAACTATCAGGTGACAATTCCATTTTGTGTGGCGATTTAAATAGGCAGTGTGTGGAGGCAACCCCACTGACAACGTCCAGGGTAGAGCCTTAGATTCCGCCCTTGCAGACAAAGACTTGATCGTTGTGAGCTGATGCCACGACTCAAAAATAGGGCAACACAGGCTCAAACATTGATCTCCCTAGGGTTCGACCTGAAATGGACATCTGTTTGGATCGCTTAGACTGCAGTGGCAAGGATCATCTACCCTGTGCTGTTGGTATCCATAAGGGAGTGCCGAGTAAACCCAGAAGGATAACACATCCTTTCAGGTATAATCGATCGGAATCATATTTTTTGGGGCAACTACGTCAACGTGCATGAGGTCCAAGGGAAATACAAGTCCTAGCATTTAGACTCCCCTTGGTGGACACAGGAAATTGAGTTGGCCTGGCTGGAGCAGAGACGCACGTTGAAGCTATGTCAATTATGCCGAAAACTGAACCCTTGTGACCATCGTCGGATGACGGATCTGAGCGGGATATGACAAAAGCTACTAGTAATTTTCAAAAACTCGAAGCAGAGGCTAAAAGCCGGGCAAAGAATAGCCCACACTAAGCGGATATCGCATTATTACTATGCAGAATGTCTGTGGAAAGGTTGTGGAAAATATCTCCAAAAAGCTGTCGATGTATCAGGGATACTGCTGCTAATGTTTCCATCCTTTTATGCGTTGGGTGGCATCAATTTTAAGGCGAAGAAAAGTGGCGCTACCTTTCGGTACCTGGACATCTGAGTCGAGATATATATCACCGGAGTTGCCTCAAGGATCGTCATTATCACCTGGCTTGTTCAATATATACACTTCTAGGGTAGCGCAACTGTATAGTGTCGGACCGGGTCGCACTCTCGCCCTTGCAGATGACATTATGACGTATGTAGACGATCGCGGTATGGCAGCAATGGCTAGGCAATTGCTAGAAAGCGTTGGTCAGATAACCACTTGGTGAAATAACTGTTAAGCACTCATTAACCCAAACAAGACTTCTGTAATGTGGTGTTCGCTAAACAAAATAATATTTAAAGACGCACTCCCAGTTATAAACTGCAATGGTGCGACCATCGTGAGGAGTTCGACTACTAAGTATTTGGGAATAGTATTTGATAGGTACTAGACACTATTCAAATATTTATCTTTTTTTTAATAGTCATTTTTTTTTTGGGTTAACACGGAAACACTGGTGTTACGAATGGGAGCTGATGTGATGACCAGTGACAGGGTGATGATATACTTTGGAGTCACGTTTGATCGCAGGCTGTGTTTTCAAGACCACGTCGACCATGTGATAACACAATCTCGCAAAGAATTAGCTGTCTCGAAGGTCATGGCAGGTGCCAACATCGAGCAGAGCATACTTACCCTTCTGTTCCAGGGACTAGTCCTCGCACCAATCGAGTATGCCCTATCAATTCTTACTTGAATTTGCATTATCTTGGGGTGTACGAGGGACACTTCCTGTATAACAATGAGGTATCTTCTCGACTTTCCAACCATGGATGACAGGATCAATATCTGGAGGACATGAGAATACCTGAAGATAAGCGCAGGTAAAGAGCATCCATTGCATCATTAGTTCAATATAGGGAAAGGTGACAGGCTAAAAAGCAAATCATTGGTGGGCCGAGCAGATGTCTTCAAACAGGTCTGTGGCTTACCAATATCAAAGCAGGTGAGGAGTGGACAAAAGTGCCTACGTCATTCAGGGGACATTCTCGTGCATTGTCACACTCGACAAGAAATGTAGGGAACCGAACTCAGATGTGGTCAATGCAGAGGTCAACGATCTCATCTGGGATAACACCGATGAGAAAGATGCAGTCATCTATACAGATGGATCTGCAATACGACACCACAGGAGTGCCAGCGCGTTCGGCGGGCAGAATAGTTAAGGAAGACAGTGGTGCATACGTTATGAACACAAGTAGCATGACGATGTAGGTGATGGCAGTGACTAGTGCATTCATCTGGTTAGAGTAAGAAAAAGTACCCACATGCCTGTATACTGAGTGATTCGATGCACATGATAAGAAAAGTGGAGGCGGGCTCTGTAGTCAGGCAATTGGTAGAGTCATTGAACAAGTCAAAAATCCGTAAGGTCACCTGTGTTTTTCTCCAAGGACATGCGGAAGTATGGGGAAATGAATGAGCGGACAGGTTCGCTAGCTGCGCTATTGTTGAGGACCTGTCAACCAATGGATCGAGCGGACATCATCAATGCTCTCCGAAATGTGGGAAGGGCACAGGACTTCGACAACTATGAGTCCACGTCACACTTTCGGATGAAAGAGATGGGGCTTAATATGGGCACAGCCAGAAATTAGAAACTTAGTGGGCGTGTAAGAAGACTTATCAACCAACACAGAACTGGAGTCGTTGGACACTGCGAGACTTGATGAGGAAGGTATCTAGGCACCTATGGACATGTTCGGAGTGCACTGGTGATGACCTACTAATAACTCAATAACAATTCGAGCACTATGATTCGGGTAAAGAATGCCACTCTAAAGGCTTTCTCTGACAGTGCGGAGTAGTGTTCCAGTATAATGATATATTATACTCAAATTTATCTGTGAACGCTATTGTAGTCAAAACACAAACGCCAATGGCACACATTAAGATTGAGTTCTCACCGACCATTTCGCAGGCCGACAGTGCACTGACGGTATGTGAGGTGCAAACATTTACAGACACCTATTGTCTGGACGAGCATTCTTGGTCGTTTTGTGCAATGTGTAGTGGGTGTAGTAAAGGCTGCAATGTCATCATAGGTACTTGTCACGGCAACTGTTCACATGGGATCTATGGACACGCCTGTTCCGGGTCTTGTCTCAGTGTCTGTCCTTTATTTGAGGAAAAATCCGGAAAATGCCTACAATGTAAACATCTTGGCTATACCTGTAATGACACTTGTCCCGATGGTAATTTTGGGCTACAATGCGAACATATGTGTTCTGATGGCTGTGACATCATATGTACTCTCAAATGTCCGGACAACTGTTTCAACGACACCTGTGAACAGTCAATCGGGAATCTGTACATGCAAGAGAACGTTCTATGGGTCAGACTGCACTCTCAAATCTCCTGACAACTGTTTAACGAAACCTGTGATTCCCACGTTCAGAAGAGACTGCCGACTACAACAAGCCCAAGCATATGGACACTTTAATATGTTTCTGTGCTAGACATGGTTCATTTCTTGGTGTTTTTTCATGAAGCCATGGCTCATATCTTGGTGTGTGTCATGTTAGTCATATCTCATATCTTGGAGTGTCCGTGTTAATCATGGCTCATATATTTATGTGTATCTGTGTTTAGTCATATGTCATATCTTTGTGCGTGCATGTCTGGGTTAGTGATATCTCATATCTTTGTGTGCATGTTTATGTTAGTCATATCTCATATCTTTGTGTGTGCATGTCTGTGTTTGTCACATCTCATATCCTTGTGTGTGCATGGCTATGTTAGTCCCACCTCATATCTTTGTGTGTGCATATTTATGTTAGTCATATCTCTTATCTTTGTGTGCATGTCTATGTTAGGCATGTGTCATATCTTTGTGTGTGCATGTCTATGTAAGTTATATCTTATATCTTTATGTGCATGTTTATATTAGTCATGTGTCATATATCTTGATGTGTGTCAGTGTTAGTCATGCCTCGTATCGCTGTGTGCATGTCTGTGTTAGTCACATCTCACTTCTTTGTGTGTGCATGTCTGTGTTAGTCACATCTCACATCTTTGTGTGTGCATGTCTGTGTTAGTCACATCTCACATCTTTGTGTGTGCATGTCTGTGTTAGTCACCTCTAGTGACTCGGGCAGATGGTGCTCGTAAACCTGGGAGGGCCGACCATCTAAGGGCAGAATCCCCCCACAGAAAAGACAATCTGCTGCCTTGCAGGAAGATTGGGGACAATCAAAGGCTAGGGAAAGCAAACCCGAATAAAATGCTGGCTGAAATCGGATGCACTGGGCCACTGGCGCAGAACACAGTGCAACGTTTTAACGGGTGTTCAATCAGAGTGGATCTGGCGAACTCTACTTGTGATGTTCTGTCTGTGGGGGCGATCAACACACTTAGCCTGACAGCTGACTTCATGTGAGAGTCTGGAATCCTTACTCTGATTGAGTCCTGATCGCAGAGAGAGAGAGAGATAACAATTCAAACAAGACAAATGAGAATTTTGGAAAATGTTAAAAGACACAGCGGCCTACTAAAAGTAATCTTGGAAGGGAGAATATAATGCAAATGAGGCAGAAGCAGACCAAGACTAACATAGAGGAGTAACATCAAAGATGGACAAGTCAGCCTATAACAACCTGCAAAAACAAAAAGCAAAAGACAGAGTGGAATGGCGCTCCATGGTACCTTCGATGCGGGACGGCACTCAGTGATGATGATGATTTGATAGGTCCCTTTCTTTCAATCAACACGTGGGCAATGTGATTGAAGAGGCAAGGAGAGGGGTCAGCACGATGTAAGCTCATGGTCAGGGTGAACCTCCAGCAGTTGTTCTATTCTCGCTCATGTATTCTGTGGTGCTCCCAGTACTGGATTATGGTTGGGTTCGCTCACTCTCTCATGTATTCTGTGCTGCTCCCAGTACTGGATTATGGTTTGGTACGCTCACTCTCTCATGTATTCTGTGGTGCTCTCAGTACTGGATTATGGTTTGGGTTCGCTCACTCTCTCATGTATTCTGTGCTGCTCCCAGTACTGGATTATGGTTTGGTACGCTCACTCTCTCATGTATTCTGTGGTGCTCTCAGTGCAGGATTTTGGTTTGGTACGCTCACTCTCTCATGTATTCTGTAGTGCTCTCAGTATTGGATTATGGTTTGGTACGCTCACTCTCTCATGTATTCTGTAGTGCTCTCAGTATTGGATTATGGTTTGGTACGCTCACTCTCTCATGTATTCTGTAGTGCTCTCAGTATTGGATTATGGTTTGGTACGCTCACTCTCTCATGTATTCTGTAGTGCTCTCAGTATTGGATTATGGTTTGGTACGCTCACTCTCTCATGTATTCTGTAGTGCTCTCAGTATTGGATTATGGTTTGGTACGCTCACTCTCTCATGTATTCTGTAGTGCTCTCAGTATTGGATTATGGTTTGGTACGCTCAGTCTCTCATGTATTCTGGGCTACTCTCAGTACTGGATTATGGTTTGGTACGCTCAGTCTCTCATGTATTCTGTGGTGCTCTCAGTACTGGATTATGGTTTGGGTACGTTCACGCTCTCGTCAACTCAGATTGAAAGGTTGGAAAGGGTTCAGATTAAGGGATTACGAGCAGTTATCGGATGCACCAGAGATACACATGTCCGTTCAATGAAGTACTTACTTGATATATCGAGCATTAGAGTGCGACATGGATCTGCTGAGATTCGGGCTTATTTAATAGTAGTAAGAAACATAATGAAAAGGAGCTCCTAAAAACATCAGAAAGAAACAATCAACACTTTTTGGGCACATCATGAGAAGAGGAAAGTTGGAATACTTGGTTAGAACTGACAAAACAAAAGGAAGGAGAGATCGTGGACGACAAAGAAAGAAAATGCTGGATAGCTTGGTGTCATGGCATGGCAAACAGTCAACAACAGAACTGATACGATGCACTGTAGATAGAAGATTGTGAAAGGACATGATCGCCTACGCCAACCGGTATGGCACATGATGATAAAACATAAATCATCCCCTGCATTCGGAATTAGGTGCGACTAAGGGCAGAGGTGGACAATCATAAGAGACGGAGGCGAAGGACTCTATTAGAGACGTATGTGATCTGAATGACATAAGGGCTGGCAAGGATTGGATGGAAGTAACAGCGAAGAAAAAGTGGCTAACAAAAGTAATAATTCAGCTAGGCAGTGAGTGTCGCAATTGGGTCTATGCTGCTACCTATGTCGTAATATGTGTGTATATATATAGATAGGAAAAACGAGAGGAAGAAATAAATGAAATACTAATTGCAGACGACCAAGTTCTGATACATGAAACAACTGAGGACCTACAAGAACATATCAACAGGCTAAACAACACTTGTAAACAATACAACATGAAGATCAATATAAGCAAAACCGAAGTAATGGCAATAGCGAGAAAGAAAGAAAAACTAAACATCATAATAGATAATACGACTTTGAAGCAAGTAGACAATTTTAAATATCTGGGTAGCACGTTAACACAATACAATAACCAAGAGACAGAGATAGATATAAGGTGTAACAAAGCATGCCAAGTTATAGGCCAAGTATCAACACTATTGAAAAACAAAGCAATAACTACGGAAGCAAAAAGGGCAATATACAAATCAATTTTTCTACCAACTCTGTGCTATCAGTGCCAGAATTGGACGCTGGACTCTAGAACAATAAGAAAGATAACGACCACCGAAATGAAATGTATCAGAAGAATGACAGGAAACAGCTTAAGGGACAGAGTAAGAAACACTGACCTGAGGAAGAAACTCGAAATTGAACCAGCCATCGAATACATTAAGAAACAACAGATAAATTGGTTCGGCCACATAACAAGACAAAAAGAACTAACAATGACTCAAAGAGCCATAAACAAACGCTACGAAAACGTCAGATTAAGAGAAAGACCGAGAAAGAGATGGATAAAGGGAATACTAGAGTCACTAGGAGGGATAACATCAGAAGAGACCAACAGAAGAGCAAAGAATCGCAGATTGTTTCTCCCCTCGACGCCAACGGCAGCAGGGGAAGGATAGAAGAGGAAGAAGTTCGAATAAATTTCGTCATCCTAGGATTCTACCATGTACACGGATAGTTCCGAACCGCGCGGACAGCGCGGTAGTTGGGGTTTTGTTGCATACTAACATGACAAAGAAGGGAACCGCGATAGCTCAGTGGTTAGTGACCTGGACTACAAAGGACAAGGGGTAGGCTTCGATCCCAACCATCGGCTTCCGGGTTCACCCAGCCTTAAATGGGTACCGGATTTTTCTGGGAAAGTAAAGCGGCGCGGGCGTAATACCGACCACATTACCCTAAAAATCAAGTGCCGAAGGTCTGTGAAATTTATGTTCACTAACACCATATTCCCTATACGCCACTTGGCGTGACGGGGGTACTTTACTTTTTTTTTTTTTAACATGACAAAGAAAGAGCTAGGGAATTGTAGCACGACGGTGTCCAACTTAAGAATGGAGATAAAAGCAGCAAAGGCGGCGATAAAATGGCTGGTTAGTTGCACAGAACGTGGATCACGCACTCTTGGTGACTAAGTCGTAAAGTATGCTACAGAAGATTCAGACAGTATCTACGGCAGAAGTGGATGCAGCTCTTGAATGGCTCTACAGTGAACACATGAACCTGGGTGTACTGTCCAGGGCATGCTGGTGTACACGGCAATGAAATAACCAATACGCTCGCTGGCAACTCTGGCACTGAACGTGGTGTTACTTTGGACAAAACTTGTCCTTCAACTTTTTAGAGAAGAGTAGGAGAATGGGCGAGACAATGATGTATTCATTGAGAGAGTGAGGAGTTTAACAATCGTAGTGACTGACTCGCAAAGTATGCTCCAGAAGATTGACAGACAGTGTCTGCGGCAGAAGTGAATGTAGTTCTTGGATAACGTGCAGTAACCTGGATATACTGACCAGTATGACGTGGTGTACACGGCAATTAAATAGATGTCAAAACTCAATGGAAGCTCTGGCCCTGAGTGTGGCCTTACTCTAGAAAAGAGAACATCGGCAAGTTTGTTCTTAATTCGTTATGAGAAGTGAAGGAGAATGACTGGGACAATGATGTATATATTGACAGACTATGGAGTCTAAAGACGGAAAAGGAATGGTTGATCCCGAGTACTTAATGGGCAAAGCAGATATATCCTTAATCAACACCTAGCCGGAAGAATCAGTCTTCATACATTTCGAGAAATTCTGGGACGGGTGGTGGAGCGGATATGGGGTTGTCTCCACAACAATGAAACTGTTTCCATAAATGGAAAGTCTGATCTGAAACGAATATAGGTTCAGCCAGAGTCGGAGCATGGAGTCGGGTTTGATGTTGCTCTAGGTGAAGAGTCAGTCACTGGAGTGAGTAAAATGCCGTTTTTACTTTATCTTGTTCCTTCCTTTTTCTGTTATGTTGTCCTACTATCATTATCCTCATTTCACTTTTTTTTTTATTTTTTAAAAAGATACATTGTGCCTTTTTTATGTAACGTATTGTAACGCAGTCTTGACTGATTGTAAAATCTGTCGATGATGGTTTGGCAGTAGTAAAACAGAGAGGTCGGAATCAAAGATTTGACATTCAGAGTTCATGAACTTGGATGTGACATCATTATGTTGATGAATACATAGATACTGTGTTTTTATTTGATCTGTCAATTTTTTTTTTGTGAACAAAAAGCACCAAGAAAGTTATTGAGCGGCAGCAGTTAAAAAATTGCTAATCACAACTAAAATGGGGCGAACAATGAAGAAATGACAAACCTTGCTAGAAGTTGCTATGTCAAATATAATTGATCTCTCAGCGCCCTCATCATTATGAGCATCGCTAGAGTGAATTATTGCCAATTATCTACAATTATATAGCAACTTCTACAATCAGAGTGTGACAATCGTGTGCCAATTAAAATAAATATTTTCAATATTTTTAAAACGTGCAATCTTAAACATTGACCCCACCAAGTGCAAAAAAGAGTAACAGCAATAATGTAATAAAAACAACGGTCTTTAAGAAGCAAAAAAAAAATAAATAAACAACAAATCCGCGGTATTTCGCAACTTCATTGCTTAATGACGTCAAGAATTCTTTGTCAATGAACAAAATAAAACTGGTCTATTATGGAAACGCTTATTTCTTAGTATTTTTCCCCCTTTTTCTTCATTCTTTCAATTTGTGTGTCCTGTTCAGCCATAATTCTATGTTAACTATGCGAAATAAGAAAAGAATATTGATAATAAAAACGCTAGAGAGCATGTCCCGGAGTTAAAGTATTAGGTCGCAGAGAAGCGTTGAAGAAGTACTGATCTCGTAAGCATGGAGGAAGCCAGTAACTGAACTTGGTTTGTGGTCTAATGATGGCCCGCCGCGGGCTGCCTTGACGAATCTGTCGGTGATTAACAAACCGCTAGAACTATCATCGTGGCTGTAGAATGTTCTGGAGTGCCACGCAGATGTGATGATGTTTACTGTGAGCGAGACGGGAAAATGGCGTTTAGCTGGCAGTCAGATTGGTGAATGACTGGAGAGAGGATGTGATTGAATGTCAAGACGAAGTTGTACAGCTGACACTGTGATCCAGCCAGATCGTTAAACAGCTAAACAGCACGGCGATCTAATGTCAAGACGCCGATATAGCCCCTCGAATAAAGGTCGATGAATGCTCGCAGTTGAGCACGGATTGAATACCAGACCTAGAAGCAAGACGTGAGTCGATGCTGGCTCAAGGCGGGAAGCCTGCTGTGAGGAGCTGAAGGACACTGTCTACACGACTAGTCACGCCACTGGAAGCCACTCATTGTCAAATCCCTTTCCTGAATCCCCCCTGCTTATTGTGATCATTATTTTCATCATTCTATTCTAACTCCTCATTAGAGTATATATTTATCGTTTTGCTCACAGCAGAATCCTTCTTGAAGCTTCCATTAGAAACTGGCGATTTCTACATGAGATTGTAGAGCTTATTTCCTTACGTTATATCACTATAAGAAAATATTATATAGACATAAACAACAGTTTGATGTCGCAACTCCACTTTCTCTTGCTTTATCCACAATTTCCAATGACGTTCATTCAGACAAAGCTCATTTATAAAGAAGATACCAAATTTCAACAACAAAAAAAATGTTTAAACAAAAATAGATAAAACCGAGAACGAGGTTGCCATATCAGATTGAAAGAAAAACCCAAAGACGCAACATTGCGCACAAAGTTCGATAATAGTTGACGAAAACACGTTTTTGTGACTTGCTTCCCTTGAAAAATTAGTTGTCTTGTTTATCGTTATTTATATAATTTCTACAACAATAATCAATAGGCTTTAGGAGTTTTCTTGGCGAGTTCATAAAATTCTAGTTAATCACTGTTTATAGCTCAGAGAATTCCATTTATAACTATTTTTATTTTCTACCGGTGTAGTCTATAAACTTGCATTTTAAAAAAAAATATTGTGCTCAGGTTTAGTAAGAAATTACTTGATGTTTAGATACAAACAAATATATTTGGTATGTGTGACGTATGTACGTAATTGACACAGGTACACTTTTGCAGATTATAAGTGCACGAACATAAGTAAGAATATATACATATATATCTATATATCATCATCATCGTGAAGTACCGGGCCTGCTGGCGTAGGTGATCATGTCTCTCCACAACTTTCGATCTCGACAGTTATTTATCATTTCTCTTGTTGACTTTCTGCCAAGCTTTTCTTTTAAGCTGTCTGGTATCTTTTCATTTTGCTTCCCTCTATCTCTTCGTCCCTCAATTTTCCCAATTGTTACAATATATTCCAGTTGTTCTCTTCCCATTTTTACTTTTCGTTACTCTACTTAGCTGTCCATAGTATTCTCAACATTCTTCTGTAAAACCACATTACTACAGACTCCAGTGATTTTCTTGACTGTTGTCCTATTGTCCATGATTGACACCCATATGTTAATACAGGCTCTACATAACATGTAAGAACTCTTTTTCTTGTTTTTATTGTCAAAAATGAATTGCATAGTATCTTCCTCATTTTTTTGGAAAGCTGCTTTTGCCTGAGCCATTCTGCATCTCACCTCTTTTGTACATCTTCCGTCTGACGTTAACAAAGTTCCCAAATATTTAAATTCATTTACTTGTTTTAATATTGTTCCACTTGTTTTTATATTTTGCACTGAGGTGATGTCTTTTTCTTTGTTGTTACCATTACTTCTGTCATTTTGCTATTAAGACTGAGTCCTTTATATTTGCTTTCTTTCACTATAATGAGCCGCGATAGCTCAGTGGTTAGTGAACTGGACTACAAAGGACAGGGGGTAGGATTCGATCCCAACCGACAGCTTCCGGGTTTACCCAGCCTTTAATGGGTAACGGATTTTTTTCTGGGAAAGTAAAGCGGCACGGGCGTAATACCGACCACATTACCCCAAAAATCATGTGCCGAAGGTCTGTAAAATGTATGGTCACTAACATCATATTCCCTATACGCCACTTGGCGTGACGGGGGTACTTGACTTTACTTACTTTCACTATAATGTCTAACATTTCTTGTAACTCATTTTCACTCTTAGAGATTAAGACTGTATCACCAGCATATATATATATAAATGCGTGTGTATGTAAATAAAGAAAGATTTTGTGCCTTTCAAATGCATATATACAAGAAAACTAAAGCATAATAATACATTCCGTCTGTCCGTTTGTCCGTCTGTCTGTCTGTCTGTCTGTCTGCCTGCCTGCCTGCCTGCCTGCCTGTCTGCCTGCCTGCCTGTCTATGTATTGTCCTTCGAACCGTAGACGGCTCTATATGACAGAAATTCTAGACTCCTTAGTCTGACGATCTTGTTATCAAATGGCACACCTTGCACAGGACACTCATTGTATCTCGTCACACGGCTCTATATAATACAGTTGTGCCTGATAATAATACATGTATATGGACCAATAAACATGGCATTCGGCGTCTCTACATATAGTGGTAGCATACAATCATAATTTGTCTGTAGTTTAGTAATATTAGTGTCTTATGCTGGATACTGTTGCACTGAGCAGCTTCTCTCATTACTAAATCTGCCAATATTGGGTAGACATACACAGAATGAAGAAGATGTATTTGCGAAACCCTGCCTCATCTCTTTTCTCCTGCGTCTTTTCTCTTCCCGACTTTGACATCACCGCTTCCTCGAATGCTGCTGTGTCGTTTTTTTTTTACCTCCGTGTGCTACGATCTGATGTCATACATTCCCAGTTTTTTTCACTGATAGAGAACTCACTCAAAGAATTCTTGAAAACACCCTTTGCGATACATTATTTATTGGGGGTACGACTATTGTCCATTCAAGTGACCCAACTACCTTAGTTTTCAACTCCTAAGTGTTGCCACGATGGATAGGAGTTTGTATAGAGAACAAGCAAAGATAATCACTAAATCAATTTTGTTACTAATTATTATTATTATTATTTAATAATCATCTTCATACTGAAGTCTCAATGTAATGCTTATTCCAGCAACTGGGTATATTAATAGGTAGCATCATGACAGGGCTACCGACGTCCGGACAATCTGTGTTCGATTCCCGCTGGAAGCAGTATGTGTTGTACTCGTGGTTGGGAAAAATACTCCCGCGATCGACTCAGCCGCTGGCAGAAATGAGGAACTGAGTAACCCTCAGAGAAGGTGAGGAATTTCGCCTCGCATCGTGAGTTTCGTTGCTTGAAGCGACACTATCCAGAAGCCTCCGAACACTTCTGAATAGGCGGCCGAGCACATATGGGTGAAAACACGAAAAAACGCCGAATGAAGTTACGTACTTTACTTTACCTCTTCTTCTTCTTTCCTTCCTCATTTGCCTTTCAGCGTCGAGGGGAGATATAATTTGCGGTATTTTGCTCTTCTGTTCGCCTCTGCTGCTGTTATGTTTCCTAGTGCATCTAATACTCCGTCGACCCATCGTTTTCGTTGTTGAACCTTGGGTCTGGTGTTCTCGCAGCGTTTGTTGAAGGCTCGTTGTGTTGTGTTTTGATCACTATGTCTTTTCACATGGCCAAACCATTGTATCTGTTGTTTCTTTATATATTTTATGGCGGGGGATATTCCTAGCTTTTTTCTCAGTTCTTCATTTCTGATCTTGTCTCTCAGGCTGTTTCCTGTCATTCGTCTGTCGCATCTCATCTCAGTAGAGGTTATTTGTCTTATTGTTCTTGCATATAAGGTCCAGGACTGGCATTGGTAGCACAACGTTGGGATGAAGATTGTATCGTAAAGTGCCCGTTTTGACTCTAGAGTTATTTCCTTGTTGTTAATACTTTATCACGACAGAGCTAATATCGAACAACGATGAATATGTTCAGTAGGATGAGATTATAAAGGGTGCCAATTTGAGCGAGTAATGTAATTAAGAATATTACTAAGAATGTAACTAGGAATGTAACTAAGGATATAACTAAGAATGTAACTAAGGATGCAACTAAGATTGTAACTAAGGATGCAACTAAGATTGTAACTAAGAATGTAACTAAAAATGTAATTAAAGATGCAACTAAAAATATATCGAAGGATGTAACTAACATGTAACTAAAGATGTAAATAATATTGTAACTAAGAATATAATTAAGGAATGTAACTAAGAATTTAACTGAGGATGTAGCTAAGGATGTAAAAGGAACGTAACTAAGCATGTAACTAATGATACAAATAAGAATGTAACTAAGAAGGTGGGTGGGACGCCCTCGGTAGCCTAGTTGGGGAAACCACCCGACTGGACTACTGACGTTCGGACAACCCATGTTCGATTCCTGCTGGGAGCAGTGCGAATTATACTTGTGGTTGGAAAAAAAACCACTGTCTACTACTCAGCCGTTGGCAGAAATGGGTACCAGGGTATTACCCTGGGAAGGTGAGGAATGTCGCCTTACATCGTGAGTTTCGATGCTTGAAGCGACACTATCCAGAAATCTCCGAACATTTCTGAATAGGCGGCCGAGCACATATGGGTGTAAACTCGCATGCTATGACGCTGGTTCAAGTCTCGTACTTTATCTTTACCTTTACCTTTAACTAAGAAGGTAACTAAGAATGTAATTAAGGAATGTAATTAAGGAATGTAACTAAGTATGTAAATAAGAATGTAACTGAGACTATAACTGAATATGTAACTAAGGATGTAAATAGGAATGCAACTAAAAAGAAAGAATGTAACTGAGAATGTAATTAAAGATATAAATTAAAATGTAACTAATGATGTAAATAAGAATTTAACTAAGAATGTAAATAAGAATTTAAGTAAGGATGTAATAACAAATGTAACTAAGAATGTAATTAAGGATGTAAATAAGAATATAACTATGGGTGTAATTACAAATGTAACTAAGGATGTAATTAAGAAGGTAACTAAGAATGTAACTAATGATATAAATAAGAATGTATCTAAGGATGTAATTAAGAAGGAAACTATAAATATAGCTAAGGATGTAAAAAAGAATGTAACTAAGGATGTAATTAAGAAGGTAACTAAGAATGTAACTTAGAATGTAACCAAGGATGAAATTAAGAAGGTATCTAATAATGTAACTAAGGATATAATTAAGAAGTTAACAGAATGTAACTAAGGATGTAGATAAGAAGGTAACTAAGAATGTAACTGAGGATGTAAATAGGAATTTAGTAAAGAATGTAACTGATAATGTAACACAGGATGTAAATAGGGATATAACTAATAATGTAACTGAGGATGTAACTAAGAATATGAAAAGGAATGTAACTAAGAATACAGCTAAAAATGTAACTAAGGATGTATCTGAAAATGTTACTAAGTATTTAACTAGACATGTAGTTAAGGATGTAAACATAAATATAACTAAGAATGTAACTAAGGATGTATCTAAAATGTAACTTAAAATTTAAATAAGAATGTAACTAAGGATGCAAATTAGAAGGTGCCTTAGATTGTAACAAAGGATGTAACTAAGGATGTAAATTAGAATGTAGGACTACAAAGGACAAGTGATGGCTTCCGAGTTCACCCAGTCTTAATTGGGTACCGGACTTTTTTTTGGAGGGGGGAGTAAAGCGGCACGGGCGTAATACTGACCACGAAGTTCTGTAAAAATTATGGTCACTAACACCATATTCCTTATACGCCACTTGGCGTGACGGTGCTCTTTACATTTCACTATGCACACAAACTCCGTATAACGACCACAGTGCGGTTAGGTTTCTGCTGATAAGTATGCCTAAGCAGCGGCCATATTTATATATATTTTTTATGGGGGCCTCGGTAGCCTAGTTGGGAAAACCACCCGACTGGACTACCGACATTCAGACAACCCGTGTTCGATTCCCGCTGGGAGCAGTGTGAATTGTAATCGTGGTTGGAAAAAAAAAAAACCCACGGTCGACTCAGCCGATGACAGAAATGGGTACCAGGGTAATTACCTTGGGAAGGTGAGGAATGTTGCCTCGCATCGTGAGTTTCGATGCTTGAAGCGACACTATCCAGAAATCTCCGAACATTTCTGGATAGGCGGCCGAGCACATATGGGTGGAAACTCGCGTGCTAAGACGCCGGTTCAAGTCTCGTACTTTACCTTTACCTTTAACTTTACCATATTTATGGCTTAGTTTTTTCGATGCTAACTGCCAATGGTTCATTAACGTGCGGCTTTTAACCCGGGTCCTCTCAGTCCTAAGGCCGAAGTCGTACCTCTAAACTACATAGCCCCCAATTCTTGTACCCGTTTAGTAGACATAGTTATTGAGTTATTGAGTTATTGAGTTATTTGCGGGTCATCGTCATTGCACTCCGAACATGTCCATAGGTGCTCAGATCCCCTCCTCAGCAATTCCCTCAGTGTCCAGCGACTGACGACTCCAGTTCTATAAGACATAGTTTTAAAATAAAGAGTGTAAATGTAGCTAAACTATATAATTCACTTGCATAGATTTACTGCCTTGAAGAAAACACTACCACGATTTTGTTTCGTTAAGTTTAAATGTATTCACTGTTTAATAAGGTTTCGACACTTTAATGTTCTCTTTTAATGACCTTGGAATTATCAGGGGTGTGTCCTTTAATTAGGGACAGATTAATCCTGGGAGTGTGGTGCTCTCAAAGATCAAGGGTAATCATTCAACGTTTATGTGCGCTCGCACGTCTTGTCAACCACTCGGGGAATAGAAGGATTGTTTGTAGCAGCTGTGTTGGTCTAAAAATAAATCTGCTTAATATGACACCATGGTTGATTGCATAAAGAAGGAGAGAGTGAGAGAGTGTAAGAGAGAGAGGTAGTGAGAGAGAAAAAGCGAGAGACAAAGAGAGACAGAGAGAGAAAGAAAGAAATAGCGACAGGGAGGGAGATATAGGAAAGAGTGGGAGAAAAGTGCGAGAGAGAAAAAGAAAGAGGAAGATATAGAAGAATAGAGAGGGAAAGAGAAAGAAAATAGAAAAAGAACGATAGATGATGGGAGAGAAGAAGAGAAGAGAGAGACAGAGAGAAGGACATGAGAGATAATGAGAGGAAAGAGAATGAGAAGAGAGAAAGGGAAAGAGAATGAGATGAGCGAGTATAAGAAGAGAGAAATAATGAGAGAGAGAGTGAGAGGGAGCGAGAGAGAGAAAGAGAAACAGCGAGATTGAAAGAGAGAGAAAGAAAAGAGAGAGAGAGAGAAGAAAAAGAAAGAAAGAAAGAAAGAAAGAAAGAAAGAAAGAAAAAGAAAGAAAGAAAGAAAGAAAAAAAAGAAAGAAAGAAAGAGAAAGGAAGAGATAACAGAAGAATGAAAACAATTCTTTAAACCATTTTAACAAATGAGAAACTAAAGTAGAACAAGCAAACTAGATTAAATACTGCAGCTGTAGCTTCAATTTCTGATGCTCAAGTTCATTGTCCAAATTTGAACATGATTACCTTATGTGCTAAATTAGGGAATCTAATGACAGCTGCAAACAATACCCTCATCATCAAAATCAGTTTACTAGATCTATGAATATTACACCATACATGATACATTACAGTAAGTCAATAGAGCCACCTGAATCTATTTAGGGGCATAATAAAGATAATTATAATCAATCTTCTTGTTGACATGAAGCATGGAATTAATAGTTTTACTGGCATACAGCAGGGAATTAACATTTATGTTGACATACAACAGGGAATTAATATTTCTTTGGACATACATCAGGCAATTAATATTTCTGTGGACATACAATAGGGAATTAATATTTATATGGATATGCACTAGGGAATTAATTTTTCTGTGGACAAACAACAGGGGATTAATATTTCTTTGGACATACAACAGGGAATTAATATTTCTTTGGACATACATCAGGCAATTAATATTTCCGTGGACATACAACAGGGAATTAATATTTATATGGACATGCACTAGGGAATTAATTTGTATGTGGACAAACAATAGGGGATTAATATTTCTTTGGACTACAACAGGGAATTAATAATTCTTTGGACATCATCACCATCATCACCACCATGTACCGGGCCTGCTGGCGTAGGTGATCTTGTCTCTCCACAATTTTCGATCTCGAAAGTTATTTATCATTTCTGTTATAGACCTTCTGCCAAGCCATTCTCTTAAGCTGTCTGGTATTTTTTCTCTTTGTTTTCCTCTATCTCCTCGTCCCTCAATTTTCCCAGTTGTTACAATATATTCCAGTTCTCTTCTCATTACATGGGCAAAAAAAATGATTGATTGTTTCTTCCTAATATTGGAAATTATTTCTCTTTGGACATACAACAGGGAATTAATATTTATGTGGACATACAAGAGGGAATTAATATTTCTGTGAACATACAGCATGGAATTAATGATTATGTGGAAATACAACAGGTAATTAATATTTATGTGGTGATATAGCAGGGAATTAATATTTCGCTGTATATACATCAGGTAATTATTTTTTTTATTGACATAAAACAAGATGTTATATTTTTAAAAATGTGTTATAACAGATAATTAATATTTTTATTGACATGCAGCATGACATTGAAATCAAAACAAATAACACTGGGGCTAAAACTAATGATACCAAAATGTTATATCATCTCAACATTACACAGTATGGTGCAGAAACATGGACTTGGGACAAGGAAACAGAACAGAAAATTGAAGTCTTTGAAATGTTGATTTTGATAAAATTAGGAAGAATTGGATCGAAAGAAAAGAAAACAAATGATGAAGTTATAAAACAACTAAGAATGAAACTTGAACTATTAAACACAATTCAAACAAGGCAAACGAGTAAAATTAATCTTGGAAATGAACATACAAACTAAAAGAGACAGAGGCCTACCAAGACTAACATGGATTAGTAACATCAAAAGATGGACAAGTCAGCTTATGATAACCTACACTAGCAAAGCAAGTGACAGCAGACTGGCGCTCTATTGCAAAATACCTTCGATGCATATACGGCACTCAATGATGATGATGACAGTACGAAATTAATATATTTATTGACATGCAGCATAGATTTAACATTTATATTGATGTACATGGACATGGAACATGGACATTAGACAAGAAAACAGAACAGAAAATTGAAGCCTTTGAAATGTGGATTTATAGAAGAATAGGTAGAATTGGATGGAAACAAAAGATAACAAACGATGAAATTTTAAAACAACTGAAAATAAAAAGAGAACTACTAAATACAATTAAGACAAGACAAATGAAATTTTTGGGGCATGTTAAAAGACACAACAGCCTATTAAAAGTAATATTGGAAGGAAAAAGTCAAGGTAAAAGAGGCAGAGGCAGACCAAGACTAACATGGACGAGTAATATCAAAAAATGGACAAGTCAATCTATGACAGCCTGCACCATCAAAGCAAGAAACAGAGTAGAATGGCTATCCATGGTAGCCAACCTTCGTTGCGGTGAAGGCACTCGATGATGATTCATATACAACAGGCAATTAATTTTTCTGTTGACATACAGTAGAGGATTACCATAATACATGTAGTTATATTTTCGTTTATATCGAGCATTTGTTTATTATTTCTAATGACAAAAATTAATCTTTCCTTGGTGTAAGAAATAGATTTGTTTTGTAATCTTTTTGTGTATGACGTATCATAAAGAGCTAACTCATTTTTTGACACAGAGAGGAGGAATAATACTTATTTTTTAAAAATGTAAATCAAGTGATAACATTTTGGTTCACGTATAGAAAGGAATTAATCCATTTGTTGGTGTTAAAAAGGAATTACTACTTTTGCTGATGTTAAAAAAGGAATTACTACATTTGTTGATGTTAAAAAAGGAATTACTACTTTTGTTGATGTTAAAAAAGGAATTATTACTTTTGTTGATGTTAAAAAATAAATTATTACATTTGCTGATGTTAAGAAATAAATTATTACATTTGTTGATGCTAAAAAAGGAATTACTACCTTTCTCGACTTCAAGCATAAAGTGTGTGTGCCTGTTGTCTTAAAAATGAATTGAATTAATATTTTTTTGAGATCTTAAAGTGGAGTGTGTATCTTATTGTTGACCCACAGAGGGAAATTAATCTTATTGATGACATATCTTATTGTTGAATTACAGCGGGGAATTAATCTTATTGCTGAATTAAAACAAGAAATTAATCTTACTACTGACTTAAATCAGGGAATTAATGTTTTTATTGACTTAAAGTAGGAAATTAATCTTTTCGTACACTTTAGTACACTCCTATATGGATCAGAAACTTGGACTACCTACGCAGGGCAGGAGATAAGGTTAAATAGTTTTCATGTACGTTGCCTTCGAAAGATTATGAACATCAATTGGCATGGTAAAGTATACAACTCTAATGGGGGTTAAGGCAAAGAAATGCAAATGAATGCATAAAAATGCGAAGCTGCAGTAAAGCTGAATATGAGGAAAAATTAAAAAATACAAAAAAATGGTATGTTAGAAGCTTTACGTGATAAGTAGACGACACAGACTAAACGACGTTTCGGCCCAATAGGCCTTCAGCAGGAACAAAACCGTTACCGCCTTTTGAGCACCTGTTAGTCTACTGTTCTATTCTTTCTCCTTTGTGTTTGCACACTGACCCCTGTGTGAACTCCTCTGGTTCGGTGTGCATTTGCGCACATTTCTGCACATTTCTGCACATTCACGACAGCCACACTTTTGTTACCATTTTCTTTTCATACACACAGGATAGACATTTTTCTTTTCTTTTCTTTTCTTTAACATATTTCAAATATTTATGTTTCGTTATTAGTTGTGTGTGTGTGTTTTTCTTGTTTGTTCCTGCTGAAGGCCTATTGGGCCGAAACGTCGTTTAGTCTGTGTCGTCCATTTATCACGTAAAGCTTCTAACATACCATTTTTTATTTTTTTTTTATTTTTCTCCATACAACTCTAATGCCTTACAACGATGCCAACACACTCCCATCCACGATGGCAACACTTAGGAAAAGTAGACTATGGTGGCTGGGTCATGTAAGAATAATGACAAACATTCGTATTCCCAAACACATATTGTATGGCGAACTTAAGGACGGAAAAAAACCAAAGGGCAAACAAGTGCTGAGATATAAGGATCTTTGCAGGGTTTATTGGTGGGAATTCTCTATCAGTGGAAGAAACTGGGAAAATATGACTGTAAATTGTAGCACATGAAGGAAAAAAAAATGTTAATGCACAGCAACTTTAGAGGCAGTGTTGATATCAAATTCAGAAGACAAAGGTCAGAGAGGAAAGGAGACGAGGCCAGGCACCACGAACATGATGTGTTCGTTCTGCGGATAGATCTGTCTGTCCAATTTTGGCAGATTCAGCCACGAGAGAAGCTGTTCAGCCAAGCAATATCCTGCATAAGACAATAATATTTTTACCAAATTACTGACTTATCATGATTGCTTGCTAGCTACCAACCGTCTGTCAAGACGCCAACGGTCATATTAATCTCATCGTTGACTTAAAGCAGAAAGTTAATATTATAGATGACTGAATGAAGAAGGTCAATTATTATTGTTGTTATTGGCGTAAATAGGAGTGGGGAAGAGAATTAATATTTTTGTTAAATTAAACGGGAGAGCAATCGTATTGGTAACTTAACGTGGTTAATTCCTCCTTTTCTTAAATAATATTATTTCAAAATTAAATATTGAGCAGTTAGTTGGCCTGATTAAAACAAAAACCTATTTTTCAAGCAATTTGGAGAGTTTCTAGCCACGTCACTGCGTGGAAAAAAAAAAACTGGACTGAACGCATGTGGTGACTTCACTGGTCATACGCTTTATTCTTTAGGTCTAAAAAATCTTTGCCCCCCCCCCCCCCCCTCTAAAAGAAAAAACAACACATGCAGTCAAAATATATCTACAGGAAGTCTCCGACAATAGAATAAATTCCTTGCTGGTAGTTTTATTTTATTTTTTCAACGTTTTAAAATGGACACAGAAGCGCTATAATTATATAATTATGATAGTTGACCTTCATTCTTGTTTGATTCATGTCCAGTCACTGATCCCCCTATAAAAGTTGCTCACTGCTGTTCGGAATTTATATAATTATGGCTGTGTTTGATAGTGACCCACAGGAAAATAAAGGACTCGCAATGTCGAAAAAATAAAGACTACCTCATGTAATGTGACAGCATCCCCACATTTAGATACCCTGACATTCCTATTTTTAAAATATATTATCCATGCCCCTCCTAGTAACTGATGCCACCTATTGATTTCTTGCCTGAAGAACACTAGTGTGTTGATGTTGTGAAAGGAGAGTAAAAGCGTTCAAATATTTTTTAATTCCTGCTTTTGCTTTACATCGCTAATGTAGGTAGTATAGCTATTTACATATTGACAATAGTAAATTGATTATATGTTGTGATACAGTGTAACGTTAGTAAAAATTAACATAATATTGACGAAGCATTACGGCACCAGCAGGGACTTATTAAAACATGAATAACTAGAGAACTGTTTCAATAACGTTATTAAGATAGAATTATTCCGTAACCAAGTAGACTAAGCAATCAAGTTTTCTTTTTCAACCTTGAACCTTGTTCAGCAGCCGCCAATTAAAATTTGGTCGCCCTAAGCAGTTGCCTAATCGTAAATACGTCCCTGGGTGTCAGTCATCACCAGTCAGAGATTTCCTAGCGGAGCTCATTCAAAACTGAAAATTGGTGGCTATGATCTAAAGGGGAACAAAGAAGATTAAGTCATTGATCAAGTATTGGCCTATGAGGCAACATCACAAACTAGTCTTACCGTAATCTGTCGGCTTAGTACACATGTCTTATTTGCTGAAGGTAATAGAAGTCATTTTCTCTCTTCAGATCTCAAACAAATAGTACAGGTAGTTCAAGTGTGAAGGGATTTGCTTTCAAAATATTTGTAGCAGCACGGTTTGTATGAATATCGATGAGCAGCACAGGCCTATTTGTCGATATCGTATATACTTGAACACTCTGGTGTCAGGTAAGGTACAAAGTTCTTGCAGTACAGGCTAACGATAGAGAGGTTATTTAATTGTACTTCTAGCTTCTTTGTTTTTGACTAAATGTTAATTTCTTTGTTTTTGACTAAATGTTAATTTCTTTGTTTTTGACTAATTGTTAATTTCTTTGTTTCGTTTCTGAAAGTATTTCCGTCGATATATCCTATTCTTGAGAGTCGCGATAGCTCAGTGGTTAGTGAACTGGACTACAAAGGACAAGAGATAAGGTTCGATCCCAACCGAAGACTTCCGGTTCACCCAGCCTTTAATGGGTACCCGCCTTTTTTCTGGGAAAGTAATGCGGCATGGTCGTAATACCGACCACATTACCCCCAAAAATCATGTGCCGAAGGTCTGTTAAATTTATGGTCACTAACACCATCCATATTCCCTATACGCCACTTGGCGTGATGGGGGTACTTTACTTTTGTTTAATGTTGGGAGTACTTTACTTTTTTTAATGTCCACTTCTTTATTGTGTTACTGTTTATAACTCTATAGGTGAAACGAGCACACAACAATATAATCATCATTCCAAATATTGTACTGTCAATACAAGACCTTGGCCATAGAAGTAAGAAAAATAAGAAAAATAACCTCAACTGAGATGAAATGTGTTAGACGAAAGATAGAAAACAGCCTGGGAGATAAGATAAGAAATGAAGAACTGAGGGAAAAAAACGTGGAATAGTTCCCGCCGAAGAATACATAAAGAACAGATAAAATGGTTTGGCCATGTGATAAGGCATAAAGACCAAAACACAAAACGAGTCTTTGATAAACTGCGACAACACCAGACTCAAGGGTTGACGATGAAAAATGTGATTTGATGGATTACTAGAAACACTAGGCAACTTATCAGCAGAAAGGGCCAACAGAAGAGCAAAAGACTGCAAATTATATTACCACCCATCGACGTTGAAAGGCAAATAAGGAAGGAAATAAGTTACTATAAATATTGTCATTGAGTCATTATTTTGTTTATGTTACTAGCAGTATTATCATAGATACATTTCTTTATTTCTATCTATTGACCTTTCGAGCCGTAACCGGCCCATAGGGCGTAGACCAAGATACACCTTCTCCTATATGAATTTTTTTGTTCTAGCAGTTTTCTTTTAAAGATATTTATCAAATCTCGCCATCTGTCTCTGTTCTGTGCAAGCAGTTCTATCTCATTGAGGGAGCCGACTCCTGCTGCTCTTGCCTCTCTCATCAATGTTCTTCTCAGTGTCTCCCTGGGTCTTCCTCTTTTTCTTTTACCTGTTGTTTCCCATATGAGGGCTTGCTTTGCTATTCGGTTATTATCTCTTCTCATCACATGTCCAACGTATGACCATCGTCTTTTCTTTATTACTGAAGATATTAGTGGTTGATTGGCGATTTCTCTAATTTCCTCATTTGTTTTGAATTCGTTCCATGCTATACCAAGTATTTTCCTTAGACATTTATTTCGAATGCGTTCAACTTTGTTTCTATATCTCTTGTTGTTTTCCAGCTTTCACACGCATACGTAAGGGTTGATAGTACATTTGATTTGAATAGCCTAAGTTTTGTGTTTGTGCTGATAAGTTTTGATTTCCACAACTTTTCAAGGCTTCTGAAAGACATTGCTGCTTTAGCTATTCTGATTTTAATTTCTTTGCTCGTATCCCCTTCTCGATCAATGTGACTTCCAAGATAGATAAAGTGATCGATCTCTTCTACTGGTTTGTTTTCCATGTATATTTTGTCACCTGTTGGAATTAAACTAGTCATGACTTTAGTCTTTTCATGATTGATCTCAAGCCCAATTTTGCTGGCTATTGATGATAGTTCATTTGTGTTTTCCTGCATCGTTTTTATCTGACTGCTGATGAGGACTATGTCATCAGCAAAGTCGAGGTCCTCCAAATGGTCTCCTTGTATCCATTCGATGCCTTTATTACCAGTGCAGCATTTCTTCATTATGAAGTCCATAACAATTCCAAATAACAAGGGCGATAAAATACATCCTTGTTTAACCCCAGTTTCTATTGGGAAACATTCGCTCAGTCCTTCCTCTGTTCGAACTGCACATGTGTAACCATCATACATGTCTTTGATAATATTTATGATTTTTGATGGTAAACCATATTGCTTCAGAATTTTCCACAAAGAATCTCTATGAATACTATCAAATGCTTTTTTGAAGTCGATGAAGTTAAGTACAAAAGGTTTTTGCTTTTCAATGTGTTCCTCCAATATAAGTCGTAGAGTGAAAATGTGGTCAATACAGCTTCTCCCTTTTCTAAACCCAGCCTGTTCTTCACGCATTACTGTATCTATTGAATCCTGTATTCTATTTAGGATGATTTTGCAGAATAACTTTGAGGCAACTGACAAAAGTGTCACGCCTCTCCAGTTGTTACAATCTCTAAGATTGCCCTTTTTTGGGATCTTAACAATGATTCCTTTTTTCCATTTATGAGGCGTCTTCTCTGTTTTCCAAATGATGTTGAACATTTTTTGGAGATGTATTAGATTATGGCTATCAATTGCCTTGAGGATCTCAGCTGTTAACTTATCCTCTCCAGCAGCCTTGTTATTGGTCATAAGCTTTAAGGTGGTTTCTATTTCACTCAAGGAAATATAAACCTCATTCTAAACATTCTTTATTTATGATATTAAAAATACTATGTTGAGATGTTTGTACATACCTTCTGTTTTTGGAAAGTTTCCATTTCGAGATGCATTTTCATGCACCTGCTTGTGTATGATGGTTCTTTTATTAGTTTAAAGTATTTCTGTTGAAATGTTAGTTTCTTAGCATATTATTGAATGTATTCTCTTTTCGATATTAGTTAGCATGTTGTTGCAAGTATTCCTATTAAATGATAGTAAAAGTAAAGTATCCCCGTCACGCCAAGTGGCGTATAGGGAATATGGTGTTAGTGACCATAAAGTTTACAGACCTTCGGCACATGATTTTTAGGGTAATGTGGTCGGTATTACGCCCGTGCCGCTCCACTTTCCCAGAAAAAAATCCGGTACCCATTAAAGGCTGGGTGAATCCGGAAGCCTTCGGTTGGAATCGAACCCTACCCCTTGTCCTTTGTAGTCCTGTTCACTAACCACTGAGCTATCGCGGCTGATAATTAGTATGTAATTGAAAGTATTCCTATTAAGATGCTAGTTAGTATGTAATTGAAAGTATTCCTAGTAAGATGCTAGTTAGCATGTAATTGAAAGTATTCATTTTAAGATGCTAGTTAGCATGTAATTGAAAGTATTCCTATTTAGATGCTAGTTAGCATGTTATTCAAGTATTCCTATTAAGATGTCATCATGTTATTTATTGGAAGTACTTATATTAAGAGGGTGTCCGGTTAGCGCAATCGATAGGCGGTTGGCTTACCACGGCAACAGCCGGGGTTCGTTCCCTGGCGAGGACACCTGGGTTTGACTAATTCCCTAAAAATTAGTGGGAGCCGCGATAGCTCAGTGGTTAGTGAACTGGACTACTACGGACATGGGGTAGGGTTCGATCCCAACCGACGGCTCCGGGTTCACCCAGCCTTAAATGGGTACCAGATTTTTTCTGGGAAAGTAAAGCAGCACGGGCGTAATACCGACCACATTACCCCAAAAATCATGTGCTGAAGGTCTGTAAAATATAGGGTCACTAACACCATATTTCCCTATACGCCACTTGGCGTGACGGGGGGTACTTTACTTACTTTTTACTTATATTAAGATGTTAGTTCTTCTATTGTACTATTAATAGTATTTCTGTTTACATATGAGTGACACATACAGTACTGGAAGTTTTTCTGTTAATATAGTTTTCAAGCCCTAATGACGAGTGCGCTGGCTCGCCTGCCAACTTGAAGGTTTGGGGTTTAGACACATGTTGTGGCAAAATATTTTTTTCCGACCAGAAAGACTCGCGAGGTTGATCATTTGAATGGATCAAGATTTTGTATGTGGATATCAGACTATAGAGGGGTAGAGCTATCACCTACCAAAGGAGGGGTAAGACGTCTCCTTTCCTCCGCTAGTCTTCGGGACATCCTTGGCAAGGTGGAGCTCCCGTTTAGCCCCCTTTCAGGGCTACGTGAAGCCATTGGAGCAGGTGGTGGATGGTGTTGTGGGAGCAGTCGACAGGTAGTGTCGGTTATGGTCCCCACACCGCGTGGCAGGCAGAGGATCTCAGTTGTAGAGACAATGGTTGTGATCTCCGACTAGGACAGTCACTGCCAAGAAGGAAAGGAATGGCAAACTACCTTCTTATATTGCCAAGTAAAATTATGTCAAAAAACATAATTTAGTATCTACAGCTAGTGACGTTAATGGGGACTCCACAGCCAGCTCGTTCGTCCGTTAGTGAGTGTCATGTGCTACACGTGACTCCCGATCGTCATCAAGCTACTGTATACAAGATAACAAGTTAAAGAGACACTATCAATAGGAACTTGTAACAGTAGATCAGCAATCCAGGTTGGAAAGCTAGAAAACATTAGCCAAGAAATGAAGAGAATAAAATTGAAAATCTTGGGAATATGTTAAGTGAAATGGGAGGGAGCACGATTATTACAACGCGACAGTGGAAATGTAATTTACTCTGGGGGAACCACACACGAAAGAGGTGTAGGCATTATGTTAGATAGAGAAGGTAGCAAAACTAGTGAAAGGATTTTGGTCAGTATCAGACAGAATTCTGATTGTAAAATTGAGAAGTAGACCAATGGGTATCTACACAATTCAAGCGTTTGCACCAACAAGTAACGACAATGAAGAAGACATTGACACCTATTATAATGAGCTAGAGATGGTCATGGAACAGTGTAAATCCCCAAAAATAAATATTATATTAGGGGATTTCAATGTAAAGGTGGGAATAGTTAAAGGTCAAAATTTGACTGGAGGACAAGGATTAGGAGAGACGAATAACAAAGATTGATAGATTTCGCAAAGACACATACAATGATTATAGGTAACACCTGGTTCAAGCAACAACCTAGACGACTATGAACATGGCAAAGCCCAGACAACAAAGTACACAATTAATTTGATTTTTTACTGGTACAGAGACGATTTACTGAGCAAATTTGTAAAAACATCATAGAGATGCCAGGTCTACAAATTAATGGAAAGATAATCAATAACCTAAGATAAGTGATGATACTGTACTACTAGCAGAAAATCGTAAAGATCTACAATTACTTAATGAAATAAACATGACAAACAAAAAATATGGACTAGATATGAATATCAAAAACACTAAAACTATGATCATAAACAAAGAAAATACTCAAAACCCACAAGTGGATATCAAAATTGAAGGAATCGACTTTGAGACAGTTCAGAACTACCACCTTGGACATACTATAACCAGTGATGGAAAATGTATAACTAAAATAAACAAAAGAATAGGAATAGCAAAAAGTAATTTTAATGTCATGAAGAACATACTAACATCAAAACAAATAACACCAGGGCTAAAACTAAGAATAGCAAAATGTTACATCTTCTCAATATTCCTATATGGTGCTGAAACATGGACGTTAGACAAGAAAACAGAACAGAAGATTGAAGCCTTTGAAATGTGGATATTTAGAAGAATAGGTAGAATTGGATGGAAGGAAAAGAAAACAAACGATGAAATCTTAAAACAAGTTAAAAATTAAAAGAGAGCTACTGAGCCCAATTAAAACAAAACAAATGCGATTTTTGGGTCATATTAAAAGACACATAGTCTACTAAAAGTAATCCTGGAGGGGAAAATACAAGGTAAAAGAGGCAGAAGCAGACCAAGACTAACATGGACAAGTAACATCAAAAGATGGACAAATCAGCCTATGACAACCTGCACCATCAAAGCAAGAGATAGAGCAGAATGGCGATCCATGGTAGCCAACCTTTGTTGCGGAGACGGCACTCGATAATGACAGAGACGATTTAGGAAAAGGCTAACATTGTTAAAATAAGGCCAGGAGCAGATTGCATAGTGACCATGTACCAGTAGTTGGTAAAATGAGAATAAAACTGTGGAAGACACAGAAACTGCAAGAAATATGAAATTGGAACTAAATATGCTTGGAGTAGATAGACAGATGAGTGATAAATACAGTACGATAGTACAAAATTGATATAATGGTACTGAGAAAATACAGAACACAGAGGAGCAGTGGAAAAAGCTGAAATAATCGATTCAACAAACATCAACTGAATTAATACCAGTGACTAAAAGAATCAACAAAAAGAAATAGATGGCATAAGAAATACTATAACTAATTGACAAAAGACGAAAACAAAAGAAAGAAGAACGGATATACAAATTATTGCACAAAGAGATCCAATTCAAATACAGACAAGCAAATGAAGTAAGGTTAACGCAGAAATGGAAAAAAAATAGAAAGATACACAATTTATGTACAATCAGTTTAATGAATTAACAGGAAGAAAAGAAGTCAAAGTTTCACGATGTATGAAATTTAAGGAAGGAAATATATAATGGGACAAGAGAAGATATTGGAAAGATGGACAGAATATACCCGTCAACTCCATGATGATGAAAGACCAGAGCTAAACAATTGAGTTATTGAGTTATTTGCTGGTCATCCTTATTGCACTCCGAACATGTCCATAGGTGCTCATATCCCCTCCTCAGCAAGTCTCGCAGTGTCCAGCGACTGACGACTCCAGTTCTATGTTTGTTGATAAGTCTTCTGATACGCTCACCAGGTTTATCGTTTCTGGCTGTGCCCATCTTGACTCCCACCTCTTTCATCCGAAGGTGTGACGTGGACTCATGGTTGTTGAAGAGTTAAACAATTCAAATAAAGACACAGGGACACCAATAATGCACAACGAAGTGGAGGAAGCAATTCAGCACATGAAAAGAAGCAAAGCTCCAGGAATCGACAATATAACAATCGAAAAGATAAAAGCATAGGAGAGCTGGGAGTACAAGTCATAACAAAACTACTCAATGACATATAAAGCACTGGACACATATCAGAAGATCTACTAACATCTATCTTTGTAGCCATACTGAAGAAGTCAGGCGCCACTGATTGTGAAGACCATCGCACTATTAGTCTCACAAGCCATATGACGAAAATATTACTACGAATCATGAGACGTGTAAGGAACAAAATAAAACCAGAAATAAGTGAGGAACAATGTGGATTTGTGGAAGGAAAGGGCACCAATAATTCCGTATACATCTTAAGAACATTGATCCAAAGAGCAATAGATGTAAAGAAAGATCTATATATATGCTTTATAGACTACACAAAAGCATTTGACAAAGTAAACATGTGGAAATAATCAATATGCTGGAGAAATTAAACATAAATAGCAAGGATCTGATAATCATAAAAAAACATGTACTGGCAACAAACAGCAGCTATACGAATTATAAGTAGTATAGTAAATAACCAAACAGGACAGTTCCAATATATAAAAAAGGAGTCAGACAAGGATGTGTTTTTTTGCCGGATTTGTTTTCATTTTACAGCGAAAATATTATGAGATCAATATTAGATATAAAAGGAATTGAAGTAAACGGTCACAACATAAATAAGTTGTGCTAAGCAGATGACACAGTCTTAATAGCAGAGACAGTGAATGGACTACAAGAAAAGATAGACATAATAGTAGAAGAAAACAACAAAAAAGGTATCTGAAAAGTCTGAATAGTAAGAAAATATAAGTAATGGTTATATCGAACAAACAATCATGCAGCATAAAAATAATCATGTCACACCTGAAACAGGTGCAAACGCGTCAAATACTTGAACACAAAAATATCATATTTGAAGATTCGCCACATAAGTAAAAAGCAGAGTTGCTCAGGCCAAAATGACATTTAACATAATGAAAAAACGTCGTATGCAATAGGTCTGTGAAAATAGAAGTAAAAAAGAAAGTTCATCAGTGCTATATAGAGCCAATTCGACCTATGGAAGCGAATCATGGACAGTAGACTAATAAATAAAAAGACGATTAGAGACCACAGAGAAGGGATTTCTCAGAAAAATATTAATAGTTCCCTGGTATGAAACTGAAAAGACCAATGAGACATTCTCAAAGAGGTCAACACAAAAAAGGTGAGCTTCTAAATACATCAGAAAGAAATATTCAACATTTTTCAGGCACATCATGAAAAGAGGAAAGTTGAAATACTTGGATAGAACTAATAAAATACAGGAAAAGAGAAATCGCGAACGACAAAGAGAGAAGAAACTAGAGAGACTGGTGTCATGACATGGAAAACGGTCATCAACATAATTGATACGATGCTCTGTGGATACAAGATTGTGGAAGTGACATGATCGCCTACGCTAAACCGGTATGGCACATGATGATGATGACCAGAGATATTCTCTGGGGAGGAAAGGCAACGAGGAAGGAAACTGGCTACACAACATCATGAAGCTGAGGTTTAGTATAATCACGTCGCTAAAATGTCATTACCCACCAGTAGTTTCTATGGAACTACCTCTACTTTTATATTTTTACAAATTGTAATGTTTACATCATTATTTTGCTGGAAGTATTTATGTTGAAGTATTTGCTTAACAGTTTTGCTGACATTTTTTGGGCCGAAATGTTTCGTTGTGTTACTAAATAATTGTTGCTGAGGTGTTCCAAATATTTATTGTTTTTGAAAGCTTTTCTGGTGAGATATTATAAACAGTTTGTTGTTGAAAGTATAATACTTTATATGCTAAGAAATGATCTCGCAACACTTGACTATCATAGAAGTATTTTTGTTACATTAACTAAAGTAATTTTCTTACAAAGGGTTGTGTGAAATAAACAGTTAAAATGCTAGTTCGCTTCTTTAAAAGAAAACAAATATCTTGATGACACATATTACCATTGCTGGTGTTTGTCAGGGAGCTCACGACAGGACCAGGGGGATAAAGGCCGCGTGGTCAAAGCAGTCGCCACAACCTGTGAGACTCAGGATTTGTATTTAGGATTTTATTTCATTTTTTAAATTCGTTTCTTTAATGTTTTAATATTATACTGAACGCTTTCTGCCAGTATATTAATACATTTATATTAGTAATTGTATTTATATTCTGACCATCATCAAGTTGCGTTTGGTTTGCAGAACACTGCATTCACCACAGACAGTTTGAAAAAAAAAAATCTCTGTTTCTAGCCAGATCTCCAACTTCTTCTGTTCTCATGTTCAAGGTCTCTTTGATGTCTTGAAACCACCTTCTTCCTGGTTTGTCTCTTTTCGTCTTCCTGGAACCATTCCTTCAATTATTTTTCTTTGTAGTCTGGTGTGTCTTTTGACATAGCCTTAGCATTTATATTGGTATATATAGGAAAAATCTACCCCAAAACTCGCCTATACTTGACCCAAAAGAAACGAGTACCTCTGATTTCGGAGAATATCTGCCTGCATGGCGAGGACAATATGAGCACACGGCTGCCGGTGTTTTTAAAGAAAATGGGGAAAAGCGATATTTAAAAATTCAGTCCCTCGGGCTTCACTAAATCTGCAATATGCAAACTAACAAAACGGAGCTGTCCCAGGGTGGGTGGTTCCTGTAAACCATACTTTCTTTCAATATGAATTTAACGAGTTGTTATTTAACAAATGTTCGTAAGATATTTTTCCCATTTTTATTCTTGAAAATTGACCTGTGGACACGGGTTAATATTTTCAAATTGTTTCCGAGAATGAATTTCTGAAGCGCGTTTATTTTGTATAGACTTAAAAAAGTAAGTAAGTAAAGTACTCCCGTCACGCCAAGTAGCGGCGTATAGGGAATATGGTGTTAGTGACCATAAATTGTACAGATCTTCGGCACATGATTTTTTGGGTTAATGTGGTCGGTATAACGCCCGTGCCGATTTACTTTCCCAGAAAAAAATCCGGTACCCATATAAGGCTGGGTGAACCCGGAAGCCGTCGGTTGGGATCGAATCCTACCATTTGCCCTTTGTAGCCCAGTTCACTAACCATTGAGCTATCGATGCTCTTTGTATAGACTTAACTTTCATTATTTCAGTTTTATTTACTGTAGGAAGGTTGTATTTGGCGTCATGTTTATGGTAATTGAGAGATAAACCTTCCAATTGAATTTCACTTACCTTAAATCTTCGGTATTTGATACATCTTGAGTATTGCAGAAACGTTTTCTTGACAATATTACCATATTTTGAGCCGCGATAGCTCAGTGGTTAGTGAACTGGACTACAAAGGACAAGGGGTAGGGTTCGATCCCAACCGACGGCTTCTGGGTTCACCCAGCCTTAAATGGATACCGGATTTTTTTCTGGGAAAGCAAAGCAGCACGGGCGTAATACCGACCACATTACCCCAAAAATAATGTGCTGAAGGTCTGTAAAATATAGGGTCACTAACACCATATTTCCCTATACGCCACTTGGCGTGACGGGGGTACTTTACTTTACTTATTACCATATTTTATTTCTGTGCTTAATATCTGCTTCTAATTTCAGTTGAGTTATAGCTACTGAGGAAAAAAAAAGGACAAAAGATAGAAAGAAAGAAAGAAATCAAGAAAGAAAGAAATAAACCTATCACACAATGAGCGTGAAAATATGTTGTCAGTGCCCGCAGTTTTGTTTTAATCATCAGTACATCTCTTAATCATGTGGCCAGCACTATGCCAGATACCCTCCTATTCCCAGAAGATGAAATAATCCCATACCCATATAAGATTGGGTAAACTACCCGCTAGCCCCGTCGGTCCAGGAAATGAACCCAAAGGCTTGTCCTAGTTAGATCGAATCACTAACCATTACACTTTTACAGCTTGTCACCTGAGCCACTATATATGAATGTCCTATCCATAAGTAATGTTTCAGCAACAACAAATTTGGCGGAGATATTTTGTTTTTATCCTGTAATTATAATCCCTTTGCGGGTGCACGAGGAAGAAAAAATGTGTGTTGCTTGGTGGTTAAAATAAAATTGTTATTTTGTTCGAGGTATCTAAAGAAACCTGGCCATAATCCAGCAAGACGCATTTGACCAATAAAACAACTTGTGTGCCTCCCTAAGCCAAGCAAAACACATTTTAAAATAACAAGAGAGAGAGAGAGAGAGAGAGAGAGAGAGAGAGAGAGAGAGAGTGAGAGGCAACAGAGCCACAGGCAAACAACAATCATGAATCTAAAGTCAGATTAATGAAGACACTTGCAAGTATGTATGGTTGGAGTTAAGTAAATACTCCAACTCCATGTTTTCTTGTTCTCATTACATTTCTCCTCGTCGATCTTTTCATGGAAAAATAAAAACACTGTCATCATTTTTTGAAAGAATAATACGGTCAAACATGATTTATGAATAAACCATAGTGAGATAATAAAATAGAAGACTAAGAATCAAAATGGAAGTGTGATTTACTAACAGCACAACTATAATTTTTATTTGAACCAAATTTGGAGAGTTTATAAAAAGGACCGTTTCTTTTCCAGCTTCGTGGGGTATGTTGTTGATTGGCTAGTTGGAAAATAAAATAAAAAGTATGGAAATGAGAAGGTTGGTTAAATAGTTAGACAAAGGGAAGCAAATGTTGCTTGGCTTCAGGGCGTTAAAAGAGTGGGGGGGGGGGGGGGATTATGAGGAGGGGATATTTTTATAAATGGTGGAAATATTGGAAGTAATAGGTAAATAGTTTCATTGCCCGGGGTATTGTTGGTAAGCAGGGAACGAGTTAGGCACAATGTTTGGTGACAGCTTGACATAGGGCAACTGTGTATTTTGACAGCTTGACATATGGGAACAGTGTATTGTGACAGCTTGACATAGGGGAACAGTATATGGTGACTGCTTACCATAGGGGAACTATGTATGGTGACAGTTTGACATAGGGGAACAGTGTATGATGACAGCTTGACATAGGGGAACAGTGTATTGTGACAGCTTGACATAGGGGAACAGTGTATGATGACAGCTTGACATAGGGGAACAGTGTATTGTGACAGCTTGACATAGGGGAACAGTGTATGATGACAGCTTGACATAGGGGAACAGTGTATGGTGACAGCTTGACATAGGGGAACAGTGTATTGTGACAGCTTGACATAGGGCAAAAGAGTATAATGACAGCTTGACATAGGGGAACAGTGTTTGGTGACAGCTTGACATAGTGCAACAGAGTATGATGACAGCTTGACATAGGGGAACAGTGTATGGTGACAGCTTGACATAGGGGAACAGTGTATGGTGACAGCTTGACATAGGGGAACAGTGTATGGTGACAGCTTACCAATGGGGAACAGTGTATGGTGACAGCTTGACATAGAGGAACAGTGTATGGTGACAGCTTGACATAGGGGAACAGTGTATGGTGACAGCTTGACATAAGGGTACAGTGTATGGTGACAGCTTGACATAGGGGAACAGTGTATGGTGACAGCTTGACATAGGGTAACAGTATATGGTGACAGCTTGACATAGGGGAACAGTGTATGGTGACAGCTTACCATTGGGGAAAAGTGTATGGTGACAGCTTGACATAAGGGAACAGTGTATAGTGACAGCTTGACATAGGGGAACAATGATGTTTCTGTGAGCCGCTACAGGAGTAGCATCACGGGTGATACCACATCGGTGGTCGAAAGGAGTAGTATCACTAGTGATACCACATATGTGGTCGAAAGGAGTAGCATCACGGGTGATACCACATTTGTGGTCGAAAGGAGTAGTATCACGGGTGATACCACATCTGTGGTCGAAAGGAGTAGTATCACGGGTGATACCACATCTGTGGTCGAAAGGAGTAGCATCACGGGTGATACCACATCTGTGGTCGAAAGTATTATCATGGGTGATACCACATCTGTGGTCGAAAGGAGTAACATCACGGGTGATACCACATCTGTGGTCGAAAGGAGTAGTATCACGGGTGATACCACATCTGTGGTCGAAAGGAGTAGTATCACGGGTGATACCACATCTGTGGTCGAAAGGAGTAGTATCACGGGTGATACCACATCTGTGGTCGAAAGGAGTAGTATCACGGGTGATACCACATCTGTGGTCGAAAGGAGTAGCATCACGGGTGATACATTTGTGGTCGAAAGGAGTAGTATCACGGGTGATACCACATCTGTGGTCGAAAGGAGTAGTATCACGGGTGATACCACATCTCTAGTCGAAAGGAGTAGTATCACGGGTGATAATAACATCTGTGGTCGAAAGGAGTAGTATCACGGGTGATACCACATTTCTAGTCGAAAGGAGTAGTATCACGAGTGATACCACATCTCTAGTCGTAAGGAGTAGTATCACGAGTGATACCACATCTCTGGTCGAAAGGAGTAGTATCACGGGTGATACCACATCTCTAGTCGAAAGGAGTAGTATCACGAGTGATACCACATCTCTGGTCGAAAGGAGCAGTATCACGAGTGATACCACATCTGTGGTCGAAAGGAGTAGTATCACGGGTGATACCACATCTGTGGTCGAAAGGAGTAGCATCACGAGTGATACCACATCTGTGGTCGAAAGGAGTAGTATCACGAGTGATACCACATCTGTGGTCGAAAGGAGTAGCATCACGAGTGATACCACATCTGTGGTTGAAAGGAGTAGCATCACGAGTGATACCACATCTGTGGTCGAAAGGAGTAGCATCAATGGTGATACCACATCTGTGGTCGAAAGGAGTAGTATCATGGGTGATACCACATCTCTAGTCGAAAGGAGTAGTATCACAAGTTATACCACATCTGTGGTCGAAAGGAGTAGTATCACGGGTGATGCCACATCTCTAGTCGAAAGGAGTAGTATCACGAGTGATACCACATCTGTGGTCGAAAGGAGTAGTATCACGGGTGATACCACATCTGTGGTCGAAAGGAGTAGCATCACGAGTGATACCACATCTGTGGTCGAAAGGAGTAGTATCACGAGTGATACCACATCTGTGGTCGAAAGGAGTAGCATCACGAGTGATACCACATCTGTGGTTGAAATGAGTAGCATCACGAGTGATACCACATCTGTGGTCGAAAGGAGTAGCATCAATGGTGATACCACATCTCTAGTCGAAAGGAGTAGTATCACGAGTGATACCACATCTGTGGTCGAAAGGAGTAGTATCACGGGTGATACCACATCTCTAGTCGAAAGGAGTAGTATCACGAGTGATACCACATCTGTGGTCGAAAGGAGTAGTATCACGGGTGATACCACATCTGTGGTCGAAAGGAGTAGCCTCACGAGTGATACCACATCTGTGGTCGAAAGGAGTAGTATCACGAGTGATACCACATCTGTGGTCGAAAGGAGTAGCATCACGAATGATACCACATCTGTGGTTGAAATGAGTAGCATCACGAGTGATACCACATCTGTGGTCGAAAGGAGTAGCATCAATGGTGATACCACATCTCTAGTCGAAAGGAGTAGTATCACGGGTGATTCCACATCTGTGGTCGAAAGGAGTAGTATCACGGGTGATACCACATCTGTGGTCGAAAGGAGTAGCATCACGGGCGATACCACATCTGTGGTCGAAAGGAGTAGTATCACTGGTGATACCACATCTGTTGTCGAAAGGAGTAGTATCACGGGTGATACCACATCTGTTGTCGAAAGGAGTAGTATCACGGGTGATACCACATCTGTAGTCGAAACGTCTAGGTTGTGTATGGTTCTCCAAGCTACCACAATAAAATATGTGGATCTGTTGCACTGCGCGCAAGATCGAGAGTCACAGAAGAGTATGGTATCCAATGCCTCTCAGCATGGAGCATGAACTAATGAATACATCAAGGCTTTCACCCATAATCGTACAGGATTTCACCACCGACTCAAATAATGTCCCGACTTCATCCAACACTGAATGATTTCATCTTCATCAAGTACCGGGCCTGCTGGCGTAGGTGATCATGTCTCTCCACAACTTTCGATCACGACAGTTATTTATCACTTCTGTTGTTGACCTTCTGCCAAACCATTCTCTTAAGCTGTTTAGTATCTTTTCTCTTTGCTTATATATATATATATACACACACACACATGTACACATAGAAAGACAGACAGAGAGATAGACAGCTTGATATCAGCAGCCTCAAAGCATCATTTGGCATTAAATTTTGTGATTTTGTTATAATTACTAAATACTGCTGCACATATGAAAACTGAAACAGTGAAACAGCAAGTCTAAACCAACTGGTTGCCCCATACTGATGCACTCGTTTATATGAGGACAGTTATGTGGCGTTAACTTTTGGTGCGGCCACGCCTTGTGTTTTTTGACGTGTGCTGTGGCTGCTATGATGGGGACTGCAGCTGCCTGTCTTTGTTCGGATCCTTCAATGAGATGAGATGTTAACTCGGATGATTCCGCTGACACGGGCGGTTGAGCGGTTATGGATTATAATTCGTTTGCAGTTATACCGGGGCCGTCAACTAACTATAACTATACTGGAGGTCAAAAAGTAATGCACACCAATTTTTTTCTCGGCTAATAATAAAGATAGGAATATGAAATTTTGCACACTTGGAATATGACATGTTCCAATTATGTGTACCAAATTGCACAGCATTCTGATAAATATTACGCAATCTATGAACCGTTAAAATGGAGCTTGTCAACAATGTCCGTTACAAACAGCGAATTGTCATAGAATTTCTGGTTGCGGAAAAAGAAACTGTGGCAAACATTCATAAACGACTGTGTGCAGTGTACAAATGTTCTGCAGTCGATAGGAGCACAGTTAGTCGCTGGGTTCAGAGAATTAAAACTGCAGAAAGTGTACGAGTGGAGCTGCATGATTTACCGCGTTCTGGACGTGTTGTCTCGGCTACCAGCACAGACATGTTAAACCGGGCTGATGCCATTATTCGTAAGGATAGACGTATCACTAGTCAGCAATTGGCATTGCAGCTTACAGTCAGCAAGGGAAGTGCAATCGCAATTTTTAAAACTCTCGGATATTCAAAGATTTGCGCTCGATGGGTTCCTCGGTGCCTAACAAATGATCACAGAGTTCAAAGGAAAACATTCTGTTCTGAATTGTTGGAGCGTTTCGGTGTTGAAGGAGAAATGTATTTGTCAAAAATTGTTACCGGTGACGAAACGTGGGCACATTATTTTGAGCCTGAAACAAAAATGCAGTCAATGGAATGGCATCATCCGCAGTCACCAAAAAGAAAAAAAATTCAAAACATCTCCATCAGCCGGAAAGGTGATGATCACTGTCTTCTGGGACATTGATGGTGTGATTCTTGTTGATGTAATGACAAGAGGTGAGACAATCAACTCGGCAGCTTACATCAATACACTGACAAAACTCAAAAATCGGTTCCACAGAGTTCGGCCTAATAAGCCATCTGCAGATTTGTTGCTTCAACATGACAATGCACGCCCTCACACAAGTCTGGTAACACGGGAAGCAATCAACAAATTTGGTTGGACTGTACTGCCCCATCCTCCTTACAGCCCTGATCTGGCTCCCTCAGATTTCCATCTGTTTGGACCACTCAAAAAATTCCTGCTTGGGACACACTTTGACAATGATGGGGGTGTGATCCGTGCAGTTAAAAAATGGCTACGCGAGCAGGACAAAACTTGGTACAAACGAGGCATTCATGACCTAGTTTCGCGTTGGCGTAAGGCAATACGCTTGGACGGAGATTATGTTGAAAAATAGGTAGTGTAAAGGGGATGTTCAGCTACAATCTGTGAAAATTTCACACATTTTGCCCGAATAGTTTCCGAGAAAAAAAATTGGTGTGCATTACTATTTGACCTCCCTACGATGACAAGAACATATAACAAAAGATCATATTTCTGTAAATTATAAACAATTTATTTCTGTATTTTCTTAATGATTGTCTCACCAGCACATAGTCAATTCAACATAATTAGGTTATAATAGCACATATGAACATTTGATTCAAGCTTTGTTGATCTTGGTTGTGTATTATTATATTTGTGATGAAAAATGGATGCTGTGCCCAACATTTATTACGTAATTCATAGAAATTGTGAATTAAGTACAGGAATCCTGTAGTTTTAGGTCTCTGTTAATGCTTATTTTCTCTACACAGCAAGTGTTGAAAAAAAACAACTTTGTGTTAGTTACTATCTACATATATACTAATTACTATAAAGTTACAATTCCCAGTCTTTCCATATTTATACTCTTGTTATAAGCAGAACTGTTGCTTTATAGAATAATTTGATATCTGATATTGTCTAAACTCTTTGTATTGTAAATATAGACATCATAGTTTCGTGTCTATCATTTTCTACATTCTAAATAACAAGTACTGTTAAGGTACTCTTCTTCTTCTTCTACCTTTATAGCTCCCAGTGGAGCATAGGTCTTCAACAAACACTTTCCAAGTCGTTCTGTTTTTTTTGCCATTCTTTTAAGATCATTACATGTCTTCCCCATCATCTTCATCTCTGCTTCTATCTGTCTTCTCCAAGAATTCCTTGGTCTTCCTCTTTGTCTTTTCCCCTGGGGATTCCAAAAAAGGATCTGTTGTGTAATACTCTCAATTGGCTTCCGTAGTGTGTGTCCTATCCAGCGCCATCGTCTTCGCTGTGTTAAGGTACTGCTTCACATTTATTATTTTCAACACTCAAGATAACAAGTGATGTGATGTTATAGCTTAAACCTATCACTTCATACTTTCCATAGTTTTTTCAAGTGCAGATCTGCAAACCAGGGAAGAAAAATGTCCTACAAATTAAAAAAAAACAACCTTACATATCAATTTCCGTTGCCACTTTCTGGCAAGACATTATTCGTTCAACATCAAGTAATGTCTTCTAGGGCAGCAGCTGTCATACAAATTGTGTTGGGAATTAGATTTATATTAGTTATGTTGTATCCATGTAGCATGGGAGATTGGCCTCAAGATTTGAAGTCCATTTCAAACAACAGGCACCGTTTGGTTAGCCAGTACACGTAAAAGCAGAGATTTTTTTGTAAAATGGGTAGATTTATTGTAAATTTTTTTTAACTTAGAATGCTGCACAAATGGTCAATTTTCCCTTACAAGGTGCCATGTAGGGATTACAACTCCATTTAAAGAAAATTCCTTACAAGTTAAGAGAAACCCTTACATGTCGGAAGGAATTAAACTTTTTAAAATTAAAATAACAGTGTAAAGTTATAGCTTCACATCTTTCACTGTGTTTACATACTCTCAATAAGAAATAACATGAAACTATAATTTTTACATTTGCCATTATTTACACACCATATATTTGAAAACTGACGCTATAGTTTTACACTTATCATTAACTAGACTTCCAGTGTATTACAAATACAACAATTATAGTTTGAGAATTGAATTAACATTATTCTCTATGCGAGTGTATAGAACATCTACATTCTAATTTTAGCTTGAGAACTGCCATTAACTACTTCATACCATTCATCTCTTTTGAAGGCAAACTAGTACATTAGATAAATAAAAAAAAACATCTTACTAATTGAAAATAAAGGACATTGCATGTAAATTATTTTACCATCACTACCCTATACTGCACAGCTGTTCGTTTTCGTCTAAAAGTGGTATTTTAGATATAAATGTAGAAATGTTGAGACATTTATATGATGATATATTGTGTCTAATACAATCCACCCGTTCTTAAAATATATTTTATGGAAGTGGTTTCAAATTATGACACCACACACAAACAAGTCTATATGTATCTATGAATGAAATTCCAGCAACTAATTCTTGTAACAAAAACATTAAAGAGTGGCAACTCTGAGAGTTTCTGAGCAGCAATAAGCAATTTGCAGCCACAGACGTTTTTTTTTAAATTCATTTTAAGACACAGTTTCATTTAATCACTTTGAATGTATATTAGAAGAAAAGGATGGTTATTTTTGTCTTCTTTTTGAGGAGGCACAACTTCAGACTGTTTTCAGTGTTGTGCTTGACCGCAACTGCAATTGTACAAATGTTAAAACTTTCTTCATTGGTCACGTATATATCTAGCATGCTCACCTTTTGCATTTTCAGTCCATTTCAAACGGAGGTTTGGTATGGTTTATGTGGCTAGCAAACATTTATTTACAGCTACTTTCGCAATTCTGCATATTTTACTATTGCATAATTGTATGCTTAGAACTGCTTGCACAGAACAGAGACAGATGGCGAGATTTGATAAAATATCTTTAAAAGAAAACTGCTAGAACAAAAATTCATATAGGAGAAGGTGTATCTTGGTCTACGCCCTATGGGCCGGTTACGGCTCAAAAGGTCAATAGATAGATAGATAATTGTATGCGCATAATTATTTCAATAAGAGACAAAGTGTAGAAATTTACACAAATGGTCTGTTTTCCATGGAACACTGCTTTTAAGGTTTACAATTCTTTCTGTTTTTTTTTTTTTTTTAGTTTTTTACAAACTAAGGAAAACCCTTTTAAGATGGAATGTAACATTATATGTTATACTTTCATTATATCACAAATACTAGTGCTATTCCTTCTGAGCTTTCATTAATTACACTCTCTATGCATCACAAATACTGACGCTATTACTTCAGAACTATCATTATATACTCTTGTTGTACTTCAAACACAAGTGTTTATAGCGTCATGAATAAAATTAACTATACTCTCTATATATCACATATGTATGATGTGTACACCGTATACTATTAACTATACTTTCAATGTAGCATGTACTACTATCATCCTGGACTTAACTCCTAACCTATCATAAAAGAAATGTTATAGTTTCAAGTCTTGTTCCCGTTGAGTTGTTTTTATTTATCCGGCTCTTCTGCTAATGTAAGAGCTGGATTATAAAAGGCATTCAGGCGGGAAGCCTGAGACTTTCCTGTCAGTTCTGAACTGGTTGCATGTGTGATATGACTGCGATAGACTTCATTTTCCTCTCTCTCTTCAAGCCTCTGTAGTTTGCTGTAACAATCAAAGAAGAGCTTGTCAAAATATTTGAGACTTAATTTTTCTTTATAAAAACTTGAAAATGCATGTGAAAAGTGACTTATTATTAGAGCTTGTAAAAATATGCGAAACTGTGAATTATGAAATGAATATTTAAAAAAAAAATTAAATACATGAAATTATAAAGAAACAAAGTAGGTAATTGCCAAAAATAAAATATGTGAAGTTGTAAATAATGAAATTTGAAATAAGAAGCATATACAGAAAAGTGCAAATATAATGATAAATTATAATAATAGAAAATATGAACTCAATAAAACATGTGAAATTACACTGACAATTAAAATTAGTTAGAGATTGTAAGAAATGTTGAATAGTGGGTAAACAAAAATAAAAGAAGGAATTTATATAAACAAATGTAACTATCAATAATAAAAAAAACTTCACAATCAAGTGAGAAAATTAATATTTAATAAAACAGATAGGAATGTAAATTGCAGTACGGCTATAAAAAGCAGAATGAAATATCATAATGCGAATAATGGTACACAACAAAAGAGCAAATGATAAAACATGAAGAAACGGGATACTGAATACACTAGAAAAAACGGTGGAAAAAACAACGAGACCCGAAGTTTAGATTCCAAGAAGTGCTGGTTTGTGAAATGGATACAAACCGTTGCTTTCTAAGAAATCAGATGGACCCGGATTCGAATAACAGTGTGGTAAAAAATGTTATTCTATTGAGGGCGAAATAAACACTCTGACCCAAACACCTGTGACGACTGCACTGGGTATGACGCCTTTATTCTTCAGATCGACATATTTTTGCAGACCCCAGAAATGGGAAAAATGACCTAATGATGGTACATGCACTGACATACTGCAAATGGCAACTAATGAATCCTCACCAATCACCATCAAGGGCGTTCTTCTCGAGAATGCATGGAAAAAGACCAAAAGGAAGACCCAGAAGAAGATGGATAGATGCAGTGACAGAGACATGTAACAACAAAGGAAAATCACTAATTCAGACAATTCGAGCAGCACCAGAACGACAGATGATATAAACCACGACACCTTTTAGGTATCAGTGAAAGAGAAAAGAAAGAAGAACTAAAAACGGACTGTGATGGACGACCCTTGGATAGTTTCCCTTGGATAGTTTCTCAAACAAAACGCAATATATCGAGTATTGGTAACTATTTCAAGCCAATGCAGCTAGAAATGTGTGCCTGACTTGTTGAGTGACGTCAGTTTTGGGATCATTGTGGCCATGGTGGTTGATATTACGTCATGTTTTATCGATACATTAATAACAACAACTTATATGTGAACATAATGACACCGTATTTACTAGCTCTCAATGTATGAACATCGGCTCTTATAAATGTTCCTTCCTTTTTGTGTGTGAAGCGCATATGAACCTCTTTTTTTTTAATTCTCACGAGTTTACCTCATTTGTAATTTCTGACGTAACAGTCAAAAGCGTAATCATGACGTTTTTTCACCAAAATGCGATGAAATAAAATAATAAACAAATAACATGAATTATTCCGATAAATCCATGGCTGGCTGTATTCAGTAAGGGCCGTGAATTATTTATTGAGACATTGATCATACCGTCAGATTCACAATGCGCAAACAAGCAGAACAAAGCTAAGGCATTCATTCAACTTTTTCTAATCCTATTGAAGAAAAAGACAGTCTTGTAGCGCAGGTTTTAAAGTTTCCCCGAAATTAATTCCCTCGGGTTGATCTGCAACAGTGAGATGTAAAAATTGACTCATCTTGCGTTTATGAATTCGATGTGGCACTTTTCTTTCTCGTCCACCCTTAAAAGGGCATTAAAGGGGCGTCAGTTGAGCTTAGTTTAAGGCAAGCAGCGAAGTATCGGCCCTTCCGTCCGACTTAAGCACATCGGCGTTTTTTTTTTAAAACTATGTACCAGAAATTGTCTTACAACTCGATTCCTATTAACAGGCCCTGGCTAACTACAGAGTAATCCGAAAAAAGAATGTACCTTTTTCAATAAATTATTGTCCCCCCCCCCTTTTTTTTCCCCCGATGTGATATGTGGATCCTTTTTTTCCAATGGTAATGTAATATCTCAAGGTTTTTTATCTGACGTTACAAAGATTAAATATGGGTGTCCTTCGGCAGATATCTAGTCGATGGTTCATTCCCTCCCATACTTGACGCTTTACCTACAGCACAATGTGCTTTCTGTTGTTTTGTGGGCGTCATCTTGAAAAGTATGTGTACCGGTGGTATTTAAACTTTTATGCTTCAGTTACAATCGATGTTCCTTACAAGTCTTTGCACATATTGGTCATCTGGAGGAAAGAAAAAAAATAATAAAGAAAAATGTATATTCTTTTTCGGACAGCCGGTAGTTTGTTTTCAGGTCTAGCGATGGAGGTTAGTGTGATGAGATAATAATCAAATAGCAAAGCAAGCCCTCACGTTGGAAACAACAGGTAGGAGGAAAAGAGGCCGACCCAGTGAAACACTGAGAACAACTTTGATCCTGCAAAGGCAGGAGGAATCGGCTCCCTCAATGAGATCGAGATGCTAGCAGAGAACTTAGACAAATAGCGAGATTTGAAAAAAAAAAATCTTTGCAAGGAATGAGACTGCTAGATAGACAATTCCGAAACGGAAAAAGTATTTGTGTCTATGCCCTATTCGCCGACTATGGCTCGAAAGGTCTATAGATTGACAGATAGTTGGAGGATAGAATCCTCATGGCTTCTGGTTCACTGATTTAGCTGCTATAAATCAACCATCTAATGGTGACTGCTTCAGCTTACGCACTGTTCGGTGCCATGTGTCCCTATTCGTTTACATCAAGGCAAGCACCAATGTTAAAATACGACACAATAGTCGCCCATCACAAGCGATAGTGCCAGTGGCATCAGTCTTAAGTAATTACCCTTTCATGTTTTAGGAGATATTTTTAATATCAAAGTCCAAGATTGGCTAAAGATATAGCTTGTACTGAATTTGAACTTCAGTAAGGAAGAAGCGCTTGTCAACGCACTCTCTTGTCTCGATTTATTGAAACTAGGGCAAGACAGAGACAAGACGAATGGAGAAAGTTCAAGAAGCAGCAGATGGTTAGAGAGGGAGAAATAGAAAGTGAGAGAGGGAGGGAGAGAGAGAGAGAGAGAAACAGAGATGGTATAAAAATTACTGCTGCTCTGAAGACAAGACGACTGGAGATAGTTCAAGAAGCAGCAGATGGTCACAGACACATACACACACACGCACGCACGCACACACACACACACACACACAAAGAGAGAGAGAGAGAGAGAGAGAGAAACAGAGATGGTATAAAAATTACTGCTGCTCTGAAGACAAGACGACTGGAGATAGTTCAAGAAGCAGCAGATGGTCACACACACATACACACACACGCACGCACGCACACACACACACACACACACACACAAAGAGAGAGAGAGAGAGAGAGAGAGAGAGAGAAACAGAGATAGTATAAAAATTACTGCTGCTCTGAAGACAAGACGACTGGAGATAGTTCAAGACGCAGCAGATGGTCACAGACAAACACACAGAGAGAGAGAGAGAGAGAGAGAGAGAGAGAGAGAGAGAGAGAGAGAGAGAGAGAGAGAGAGAGAGAGAGAGAGAGAAAGAACCAGAGATGGTCAAACAATTTTATATAAAAATAAATATTTTTGTATGAATGATATTTTAGTAGTTAATTCTCGTACAAAATATATCAGACTAACAAGTTTGAGAGTTTCGGGAGGGGGGGGGGTGCAATATACAATGTTTAACTACAAAAGTGTTAACATTTTAAGTTACTCCTTCTTCTAATCACTTTGAATGTATAACACAAGAAGTGTCTTTTATTTTGTCGGAAAGACACTAATGAGCAAATAAACTAAAGTATCAGAGATAAACGCTTTTATTTATTTACTTTTTTATTTTATTAATTAAAACACGTTGCGTCAAATACCGTGAAGGCTAACTTATAGGATAGAAGGAAGTAACGACTGTATCTGGTAAAGTTTCATCAAACAAATTCATGAGAGATGTGAAAGGGACAGACGAAAACATAAATGCTGTTATTAACAAGTTAATTAATTCGCCTCATTTATCAACTATGATTATCAAATAATACATTATTAAACTATGTTATAAGTCTGATAAGGCTCTCTCTCAATCACACTTATACCAATGACATGGCTCTCTCTCTCTCTCTCTTACTTCTACTAATGACAAGGATTTCTCCTCTCTCACACTTCTAAAAAAAGACAAGGATTTTTCTCTCGCACACTTCTATCAATGACAAGGATTTGTCTCTCTCACACTTCTATCAATGACAATGATTTCTCTCTCTCACACTTCTATCAGTGACAAGGATTTCTCACACTTCTATCAATGACAAGGATTTGTCTCTCTCACACTTCTATCAGTGACAAGGATTTGTCTCTCTCACACTTCTATCAGTGACAAGGATTTGTCTCTCTCACACTTCTAACAGTGACAAGGATTTGTCTCTCTCACACTTCTATCAGTGACAAGGATTTGTCTCTCTCACACTTCTATCAGTGACAAGGATTTGTCTCTCTCACACTTCTATCAATGACAAGGATTTGTCTCTCTCACACTTCTATCAGTGACAAGGATTTCTCTCTCTCACACTACTATCAATCACAAGAATTTCTCACTCTCTCACTCCTATCAAAGGCAAGGATTTCTCTCTCTCACACTTCTATCAATCACAAGAATTTCTCACTCTAACACTTCTATCGAAGGCAAGGATTTCTCTCTCACACTTCTATCAATGAAAAAGGATTTCTCTTTCTCACTTTTATCAATGACAAGGATTTCTCTCTCTCTCTCTCACACACTTATATCAATGGGTAGCCTCTCTCTCACACTTATATTAACGAGAAGACTCTCTCTCACACTTATATAAACGAGAAGACTCTCCCTCTCACTTATTTCAACGAGAAGACTCTCTCTCACACTTATATTAACGAGAAGGTTCTCTCTCACACTTATATCAATGAGAAGGCTCTTTCTCACACTTATATTAACGAGAAGACTCTCTCTCACACTTATATTAACGAGAAGGTTCTCTCTCACACTTATATAAACGAGAAGGCTCTCTCAAACTTATATCAATAAGAAGATTCTCTCTCTCTCTCACTTATATCAATGAGAAGGCTCTCTCTCACACTTATATCAATGAGAAGGCTCTCTCTCACTCTAATTTCAACGAGAAGGCTCTCTCTCTCTCTCTCTCTCTCACTTATATCAATGAGAAGACTCTCTCACACTTATTTCAAAGAGAATTCTCTCTCTCACACTTATTTCAGCGAGAAGGCTCTCTCTCTAACACTTATATGAATGAGAAGACTCTCTCTCACACTTCTATAAATGAGAAGACTCTCTCTCATTTTTTTTTCAACTAGAAGGCACTCTCTCTCTCACTTATATCAATGAGAAGACTCTCTCTCACACTTATTTCAACGAGAAGACTCTCTCTCACACTTATTTCAACGAGAAGACTCTCTCTCACACTTCTATCAATGAGAAGACTCTCTCTCACATTTATTTCAACGAGAAGGCTCTCTCTCACACTTATATAAACGAAAAGACTGACTCTCACACTTATATCAACGAGAAGACTGTCTCGCACACTTATATAAACGAGAAGAGTGTCTGTCACACTTATATCAACGACAAGGCTCTCTCTCACGCTTATATTAACGAGAAGGTTCTCTCAAACTTATATCAATGAGAAGACTCTCTCTCACACTTATATTAACGAGAAGGTTCTCTCTCACACTTATATCAACGAGAAGGCTCTCTCTCCCACTAATATCAACGAGAAGACTCTCTCTCACACTTATATCAACGAGAAGGCTCTCTCTCCCACTAATATCAACGAGAAGGCTCTCTCTCACACTTATATCAACGAGAAGACTCTCTCTCACACTTATATCAACGAGAAGACTCTCTCTCTCACATTAATATCAACGAGAAGGCTCTCTCTCACACTTATATCATTAAGAAGACTCTCTCTCTCACACTTATATCAAAAAGAAGACTCTCTCTCACACTTATATCAATAAGAAGACTCTATCTCACACTAATATCAACGAGAAGGCTCTCTCTCACACTTATATCAACGAGAAGACTCTCTCTCACACTTATATCAAAAAGAAGACTCTCTCTCACACTTATATCAATAAGAAGACTCTATCTCACACTAATATCAACGAGAAGGCTCTCTCTCACACTTATTTTAACGAGAAGACTCTCTCTCACACTTATATCAATAAGAAGACTCTCTCTCTCACACTAATATCAACGAGAAGGCTCTCTCTCACACTAATATCAAGAAGAAGACTCTCTCTCTCTCTCACTTATATCAACGAGAAGGCTCTCTCTCACACTTATATCAATGAGAAGACTCTCTCACACTTCTATAAATGAGAAGACTCTCTATCACACTTATATCAACGAGAAGGCTCTCTCTCGCACTTCTATCAATGAGAAGGCTTTCTCTCACTCTTATTTCAACGAGAAGGCTCTCTCTCTCTCACTTATATCAAAGAGAAGACTCTCTCTCACACTTATTTCAACGAGAAGACTCTCTCTCTCACACTTTTTTCAACGAGAAGGCTCCCTCTATCACACTTATTGAATGAGAAGACTCTCTCCCACTCTTATTTCAACTAGAAGGCTCTCTCTCTCTCACTTATATCAATGAGAAGACTCTCTCTCACACTTATTTAAACGAGAAGACTCTCTCCCACTCTAATTTCAACTAGAAGACTCTCTCTCACACTAATATCAATGAGAAGACTCTCTCTCACACTAATATCAACGAGAAGACTCTCTCTCACACTAATATCAATAGGAAGACTCTCTCTCACACTTATATCAACGAGAAGACTCTCTCTCACACTTATATCAACGAGAAGACTCTCTCTTACACTTATATCAATAAGAAGACTCTCTCTCACACTGATATCTACGAGAAGACTCTTTCTCACACTAATATCAATAAGAAGACTCTCTCTCACACTCATATCAATAAGAAGACTCTCTCTCACACTTATATCAACGAGAAGACTCTCTCTTACACTTATATCAATAAGACTCTCTCTCACACTAATATCAACGAGAAGACTCTCTCTCACACTAATATCAATAAGAAGACTCTCTCTCACACTTATATCAACGAGAAGACTCTCTCTTACACTTATATCAATAAGAAGACTCTCTCACACTAATATCAACGAGAAGACTCTCTCTCTCACACTAATATCAACGAGAAGACTCTCTCTCACACTTATATCAACGAGAAGGCTCCCTCTCCCACTAATATCAACGAGAAGGCTCTCTCTCACACTTATATCAACGAGAAGACTCTCTCTCACACTTATTTCAACGAGAAGACTCTCGCTTACACTTATATCAGTGAGAGTACTCTCTCTCTCTCTCTCACTTATATTAATGAGAGTACTCTCTCTCACACTTATATCAATGAGAAGACTCTTTCTCACACATACATCAATGAGAAGACTCTCTCTCACACTTACATCAATGAGAAGACTCTCTCACACACTTATATCAACAAGAAGACTCTCTCTCTCACTTACACCAATGAGAAGACTCTCTCTCACACTTACATCAATGAGAAGACTCTCTCTCACACTTACATCAATGAGAAGACTCTCTCTCTCTCACTTACATCAATGAGAAGACTCTCTCTCACACTTACTTCAATGAGAAGACTCTCTCTCACACTTACATTAATGAGAAGACTCTCTCTCACACTTACATCAATGAGAAGACTCTCTCTCACACTTACATCAATGAGAAGACTCTCTCACACACTTATATCAACAAGAAGACTGTCTCTCTCACTTACACCAATGAGAAGACTCTCTCTCACACTTACATCAATGAAAAGACTCTCTCACACACTTACATCAACAAGAAGACTCTCTCTCTCACTTACACCAATGAGAAGACTCTCTCTCACACTTACATCAATGAGAAGACTCTCTCTCACACTTACATCAATGAGAAGACTCTCTCTCTCACTTACATCAATGAGAAGACTCTCTCTCACACTTACTTCAATGAGAAGACTCTCTCTCACACTTACATCAATGAGAAGACTCTCTCTCACACTTACATCAATGAGAAGACTCTCTCTCACACTTACATCAATGAGAAGACTCTCTCTCACACTTACATCAATGAGAAGACTCTCTCTCACACTTACTTCAATGAGAAGACTCTCTCTCACACTTACTTCAATGAGAAGACTCTCTCTCACACTTACATCAATGAGAAGACTATCTCTCACACTTACATCAATGAGAAGACTCTCTCTCACACTTATATCAATGAGAAGACTCTCTCTCACACTTATATCAATGAGAAGACTCTCTCTCACACTTACTTCAATGAGAAGACTCTCTCTCACACTTACATCAATGAGAAGACTCTCTCTCACACTTACTTCAATGAGAAGACTCTCTCTCACACTTACTTCAATGAGAAGACTCTCTCTCACACTTTTATCAATGAGAAGACTCTCTCTCACACTTACATCAATGAGAAGACTCTCTCTCACACTTACTTCAATGAGAAGACTCTCTCTCACACTTACTTCAATGAGAAGACTCTCTCTCACACTTACATCAATGAGAAGACTCTCTCTCACACTTACATCAATGAGAAGACTCTCTCTCACACATACTTCAATGAGAAGACTCTCTCTCACACTTACTTCAATGAGAAGACTCTCTCTCACACTTACATCAATGAGAAGACTCTCTCTCACACTTACATCAATGAGAAGACTCTCTCTCACACTTACTTCAATGAGAAGACTCTCTCTCACCTTTACATCAATGAGAAGACTCTCTCACACACTTATATCAACAAGAAGACCCTCTCTCCCACTTACTTCAATGAGAAGACTCTCTCTCACACTTATATCAATGAGAAGACTCTCTCTCACACTTACTTCAATGAGAAGACTCTCTCTCACACTTACATCAATGAGAAGACTCTCTCTCACACTTACTTCAATGAGAAGACTCTCTCTCACACTTACATCAATGAGAAGACTCTCTCTCACACTTACATCAATGAGAAGACTCTCTCTCACACTTACATCAATGAGAAGACTCTCTCTCACACTTACTTCAATGAGAAGACTCTCTCTCACACTTACTTCAATGAGAAGACTCTCTCTCACACTTACATCAATGAGAAGACTCTCTCTCACACTTACATCAATGAGAAGACTCTCTCTCACACATACTTCAATGAGAAGACTCTCTCTCACACTTACTTCAATGAGAAGACTCTCTCTCACACTTACATCAATGAGAAGACTCTCTCTCACACTTACATCAATGAGAAGACTCTCTCTCACACTTACTTCAATGAGAAGACTCTCTCTCACACTTACATCAATGAGAAGACTCTCTCACACACTTATATCAACAAGAAGACTCTCTCTCTCACTTACATCAATGAGAAGACTCTCTCTCACACTTACATCAATGAGAAGACTCTCTCTCACACTTATACCAATAAAGATATATTTTTTTTTTAAGGGAGGAAAGGGTTGGGGATAAATCACAATACTGTTCAGGTAAAGAGAACAAAGGACTTGGCAATCGGAAAAGATAGAACAAAAGTCATATCTGTACATTTCTATTCATTCAAACTTCGATTTCACTCTTACTTGTTTCCAATTCCAACGCTTTGCTGTAAACTTTAATTGCTTTCGGAACGAGAATTTCGATCAGCCTTTATCAATTATACATTTCACGCTTTCACATAATAATTGTCTCTACTAGCCGTTGTAAGAGTGTCATATTGAAGCAGTATATTATCCTGCTAATTCTTTACAATTCTACAATACAAAGGTTCGATTCGGGAAAGGAAACACTGCAATCGAACCTGATATGTAACTAGACAGTATAGTTTTGGTAATTAATAACAGACAGAGAGAGAGAGAGAGAGAGAGAGAGAGAGAGAGAGAGAGAGAGAGAGAGAGAGAGAGGTTTCCGATCTTTTCATTATCAAACATTCTAGTTTAGTAGCCATATGTGTGATAAAACTTTTAGCATTTAACATCCTTTAAAAAAAAATATAGGCTATATGTCTATGTCAAAGCTAAATATAAAAAAGTAGAACTCTTACCACCCTTATAAATCATAACCTGTTAATTGTGTGGCGACTGCATCGGGCGTACGACCTCTATTCCCCGCCTCTCAAAGACCGCACGCTCTTGCCATTAGACCCATTTTTGTTGCAGCAATTTATGCGCGCCTTACTGTGTGCGTTTACGTAGGTCACGTACAGCTCTAGACACTTTCGCTGTACACCATGCCTGAGACCATCTTTCCATATCATCATCCTCATCATCATCATCAAATTCCACGCCTGCAGGTGTAGGTGATTATGCCAATTCAGTTGTTTATTGACGTCCTACCAAGCCATCTTCTTAAATTGTCTGGTATCTTTTCTCCCTCCCCTCTTCCTAGATTTGTTCCTGTTCACTCGATATGTTCTAACCGCTTCGTGTTTATCTTAACATGGCGAACAATAATTGTTGTTTCTACCATATCTTAGAAATAAACTTATATTTATTAATTGTTCTTTTGTTTTCTTTTATAGCGACTATGTTAGTCCTTTTATATATTTATTTTTGTAGCTGTATATTCTCACCATCTTCTACAGAACCATATTTATGTGAACTCCCACGATTTTCATGCATGTTGTCTTATTGTCCTGTATTCACTAACATATGACAGGACTAGTTCTACATAACGCTTCGAATTTTTTTCCTTTTTAACCTGCTTATTATTAGTTTGTTATATTCTTTACATTCTTTGGAATATAACCCTTGCCTGAGTTATTCTGTGTCTTACCTCCGTTGTACATCTATATTCTGAAGTTATTATAGTTCCTATGTATTTGAACTCATTTACTGCTTTAAGTATAGTTACTTTAATAATTTACATATTTAAAACAAAAACAACAGAAAAGAATATTGGCATTCTCCCTCCCTATGTACTACAGTCTAGCAGCCAGACCAATACACTTCGCACTTTTACATCCAACAGAACTATCTTTACAGTTTAGACACTAACTATATATGGTTTATTTTTATTTCAATTATGTTACAACTAAATGCATACTGATTGATTTGTTGAGGGATGACTTTCGTCAACTGTTTTCTTTTAGGGCATTTTCTCTGTGGATTTTATCCTTGAAATTATTAAACAGGCGTGGAATAATCGCAGCAACCATTATGCTCATTACTAAAGAAATAAATAGGGCTAAATTTACTTCTGCAAGAATCTAGCGGCAGGATATCATATCCGTTTTTTTCTCTTTTAACACCGAAGCCGGGTGGGGTGGGTACAGGTGGAAATGAAACTGCAATCGAATTATAAAAATCAATTGCAGAGTGTCTGTCGGAACTCTGCGCTATTATTGTTAAAATAACATGTGAGTGTGATTACATTTTGTTACATGATTATAGCCTGAATTATGGCGGCTTTCATTGCTGTAGGATACAATTGGAACTGTGATTAAAGTTATGGTAAATGTTAGATTTGAAACTAGCATTGCATTTTGCCATGATGGTTACGACAGATAGATAGGAGATTATATTGGAGTCTACGCTTAGTGAACAATTTACATAACAGCATACACATAGAAAAAAAATATTATCTAGGACCTACACTTAGTAAGAAGTTTATACTGGAGAATAGGCTTATTTAGTGAAGATATTATATTGGAAACTTCACTTAACAAGCAGTTTATATTGTAGGATAGGCTTACTAAGCGAAGATATTATTTTGGAAACTTCACTTAACAAGCAGTTTATATTGTAGGATAGGCTTACTAAGCGAAGATATTATTTTGGAAACTTCACTTAACAAGCAGTTTATATTATAGGCTTACTAAGTGAAGATATTATATTGGAAACTTCACTTAACAAGCAGTTTATATTATAGGCTTACTAAGTGAAGATATTATATTGGAAACTTCACTTAACAAGCAATTTATAATTGTAGGTTTACTAAGCGAATATATTATATTTGAAACTTCACTTAACAAGCAGTTTATATTGTAGGATAGGCTTACTAAGTGAAGATGTTATATTGGAAACTTCACTTAACAGTTTATATCGTAGGTTTACTAAACAAATATATTATATTGGAAACTTCACTTAGCAAGAAGTGCATATCAAAAAGCAGAGTCGTAGCATTTGCCAAATCTACTATTTTCTTCACACTCCTTGTTTTTCTTGTAACATTTTGCTCCCCTGAGAATTTGTGCCGGGGCAACCGACTTTTAGGCCTCCGTCACACAACGTTACTTTTGAAAAATATACTTAACTATCTTTACGTAGTACCATTGCTGGTGGATATCAGAGGTATAAAGGCCGCTTGGTCAAGCAGTCGCCATGACGTGTGAAACACAGGATTTGTATTTCACCCCCGATAGAAAAAATCCTACCTGTCTACCGCGGGCTTCGAACACCGTACGTCGGCTTTTCAGCTAGCGGAACAGTGGTTCTAGCCGCACGGCCACGCGCACCTCTGTATACACTTAATTAACGATAAGAATATAATGAGGGCTATAATAGATACGATACTGTTTTAGAGGCTAGACTTAGCAAACTGAAACTGCTTGTTATATTTATCATAGAAAATTATATAGAAAACTGAGGCGAAACGGTATCTGAAAATATTGTTGCATTTACTGTATGTACAGTTGACATTTCTTACAGCGGCTGAAGGGCCGTATACTGTAGATACACTAACCACTGATGTGATAATATTGTGGTGTAATGGCATTGTTGGAATTGTGGCACCCGTAGTGTTGTATCACTATACATGTTTCATTGCTATCGGCAGGCGACAAGGCCGAGCACTCGTAAAAATGTATGAACTTGACTTACTGTATCTAGAGAGTTGGTTTCTCAAACCAGACGTGCTAATCCCTCCTTCTGTCCCTTCCTCCTCTTTCCGCTTCCCTAGTACTGGCAGCGTTTCAGTCGAAATGTGTGAGAGATGTTTATCTGATTTTCCCAATTAGATTATTTAAAGGGAGAGTAGTTATATACAAGTCGAAATTTAAAATCGCCAGAGGAGCCGCGGAAAACGTGGTCTATCACAGACATGACAAAACAGTCATGATACGCGACAGTAATTTTAGATAAACAGACAAAAGAGAAGACGGTCTTTGAAAGCCACAGAGAAGTTGTTTTACAGAAGAATGTTTTATGAAGTAACATAAACAATTAAAAAAATTAAGGCAATGAAGTCGTTTTAAAATCATATATTGACGATGCAACGAGATCGATGTGGTGTACCCGTGACAAATGTACATCTGAGGGAAGAAGATATAGAAAGAAAGGGATAAATGATAGCAGATAATTTAATGGAATGGCAATGTGGGATATTTAAAAGCCTAATTGATGTACAACTATATAGAGAGAATATTGTGGAGCGGTATGATCACTTAAGTAGGAGGAATTGCTTAATAATGATTTCATTTTCTATATTTTTTGGCCAATATGGAAGCTTAGAACCCTCGTATTTAGCTTTCTGTATTGCAATTTTCTAGATGGCCAGCTCTATTCCCACTCTGCTATTATGAGCATGTCGCCTTAACTTGAATCTTTACACTTGTGTCAACATGGGATGGGCTTGGAGACCTTGGCGTATTGCCTGATTACGAATACGCATAGTCTGAAATCATTTAGCTATACGTACTTACTTATCATGAGATAATAACTAACGTAGTTTGTCGATTCTCTTCTGCCCTAGGGTGTCGAGGTCATGAGATAATGGTTCGCATGATTACTACACTTTGCAAGAGAATCGATACAAGCCACACACATATCGACGGTTTTGTTGAAACAACAGTACTGTAGATCTGAGAACAATCGCGCCTCTGTTTCATAAATTCCACTTTGAGTAATGTTACGAAGATGTGGGAAGCTAAAACAGATAATTGTAGATGTGCTACGCAAATTGATTGTTCTACGGTACTAAGAAACTTCTCACGCAAATTAGAAAAGTGATTATTATATTTGATTATTTCATGAAAAGTAGGAGGTTGTAACAGATCAAGACTATGATACATATTCAGAGAATAAGACTGAAGACATTAAAAACATAAGATATCTGGCAAGTTTAAAATATAGGAATCGGAGAATGACTACGTTTCAACAATCTATACCTTTTCTTCCATTTTATCTACCACTCATGATGTAATGGGAGCAGCAATGGTTAGTGAACTGGACTGTCGGGTTCGATCCTGATCGACGGCTTCTGGGTTCACCCAGCCTTAAATGGGTACCGGATTTTTGTCTAAGAAAGTAAAGCGGCACGGGCGTAATACCGACTACATTACCCCAAATATCATGTGCCGAAGGTCTATAAAAATTATAGTCACCAACACCATATTCCCTATACGCCACTTGGCGTGACGGGGCTCGTTACTTTTTTTTTTTTTTTTACTTACATGGTGTAATTATGATTTTTTCAACAGTTGATATCATTATAGAAAGTCTTGATTAACAAGTCTGGCCAAGCATGTATAGCTGGAGCGAAAAGGCATCCTGATATCCAACAATGGCATACTGCAGTCGGATGTGTTTGGTGGAAAGGAACAAATAGCGCAGTTTGTTTCAAACTACAACACATACGCCCACTTTCAAGAACAGACGACAACGAGGAGAAATCGTCGAGTGAACGCAGAAGGAGAAGAATGAAAGGCTCAGATAGAAAATATAATATTGGAAAACAAATAAAACAAAAATATACTGAACATAATGTACGATTGAACGCTCTAAACAAGAGTTAACTCCCATACATTGGTGCCTTGTACTTTGAAATTAATTCGTTCTAGGAGGCCGTTCAGAATTGTTCGAGGTCTGAATACATTTCCTCCATTTAGAAATAATAAAGTAAAGTACCCCCGTCACGCCAAGTGGCGTATAGGGAATATGGTGTTAGTGACCATAAATTTTACAAACCTTCGGCACATGATTTTTGGGGTAATGTGGTCGGTATTACGCCCGTGCCTCTTTACTTTCCCAGAAAAAAATCCGGTACCCATTTAAGGCTGGGTGAACCCGGAAGCTGTCGATTGGGATCGAACCCTACCTCTTGTCCTTTGTAGTCCAGTTCACTAACCACTGAGCTATCGCTGCTCCCTCCATCTAGAAATGGATAGAGTGAATTAATCCCTTCCCACGCTCTAAACTATACCAATTACAATCAACTTAAATATCAAATCACACAATTTAATGTAAAAATAACACAATTAAATATCCTAAATAATAAATTAAAATGGGGAAAAAACCTAAATACTATATATAACAAAATGGGGAAAAAAACTATATTTATTGTAAATTAATGAAGAGTGATGATTTAGTTGATGTTGCTGTTAGAAAAGAGGATCCCTTTACAACAACAAAAATCAAAATAACTGCCTCTGGCGCTCTACCCCTCTCTCCTCTCCTCTCTCCCTACAGCTTCTAAGCGCCATTGAATGAGGTCTCTGGTTCACTTTTCCTCTTTTCTACGTTTCTGTCACACGTTTACCGCTTTCATGATTCAAAATACATTTCTTGTTCATCTCAATCGTCGATGCTACAAACATCTTCTTAGGCTTTGTTGCTTCTACACTCTTCTTAGATATCATTCTTAATAGATACGGATTATATATCTCTCTCTCTCTACACACACACGCGCACACACACACACACCCCCCCCCCCCAAATACAAAATAAAGCGAAAAAATCGACGAAAACACATAAGTGTAACATGCAATAGACGACTCCGGTAAAAAAAAAAGTAAAGTACCCCCGTCACACCAAGTGGCAACGTATAGGGAATGTGGTGTTAGTGACCATAAATTTTACAGACCTTCGGCACATAATTTTGCCGCTTTACTTACCCAGAAAAAAATCCGGTACCCATTTAAGGCTGGGTGAACCTGGAAGCCGTCGGTTGGAATCGAACCCTACCCCTTGTCTTTTGTAGTCCAGTTCACTAACCACTGAGCTATCGCGGCTAGACGACTCCAGTGCACATCAGAAAATATTTGCAGGTGAAATTTATTAATTTTTTTTTTTTACTGATTCTGTGCACGCGCATTCAGGACGTAGAATCATCATCATCATTCGTTTCCGAATCAAAATTCTCTCGAATTTATCGTTCGAACTCTGAAACGTTTAAAACTAGAGTAGTTCGAAGTGCGAACCTCCATTGTGCTTCAATGATGTTTGGCTTGTATTCAGGTTCATAATTTTTAATTAAAAAAAAAAAAAAAACCTTTATCTTCTTCAAGGCATTTATCATATTTTGTTGTATCTGCAGGAAAGTCTGTGTATGTGTGTGGCTGGAGAAAAAAAGGACGGTAATTTATTGCAGTCGCCACGTAGCGTGTGGACCAGAGTTCTTATTTCATCCCATAAGGATTTAAAGAAAAAGGTTTCTATTCTGTCAGGGATTGAGCTTCCACACGCGAGACTCGGTAGCCGAGTTGGGAAAACCACCCGACTGGACTCTTGACGTTCGGACAACCCGTGTTCGATTCCCGCTGGAAGCAGTGTAAACTACTCGTGGTTTGAAAAAAAAATAAACACCCCCAGGTACCAGGGTATTACCCTGGGAAGGTGAGGAATGTCGCCTCGCATCTGAGTTTCGATACTTGAGGCGACGCTATACAGAAATTTCCGAACATTTCCGGATAGGCGGCCGAGCACATATGGGTATAAACTCGCGTGCTAAGACACACCGGTTCAAGTCTCGTACTTTACCTTTACCTTTACACGAGAAAGAGAGAGAGAGAGTGGGAGAGAGAGAAAGGGGTGGGGGTATTGTTACGGCTTTATTACAACATATCCAATTATGTCGGCGATTTTATTTGTTTTGGTGGTTGTTGAGGGGAGGGGGTTGTTACTATAAGACTGGAAAGTAAAGGTCGTGTGCCCTGTGCTGTGACCACACAATGCCATGGTTCGAGTATTTATTTCAACCGCCATATAATTTTAAAAAAAACTATTTAAAAAAACTTGCTTTCACCAAACCGTGATTCCACTCCGCGTCCATCATCTTAATTTGGAAAACAACGTATCTCTTGTCTATTAGAAGACCACTCGTGCTTTGGAATTGTTTCTACCAATGATTTTATTGCTTAAAATAACGCTCACTATTATTCCTACATTTTAGAAAAACAATCTTGACATCTTGTGAAGCTGAGAAGATGCTTAATCGTCTAAACCAGTCGACTTAGTATACGAGTATGGTAGCGTATATCTCAGTATTAGCGTTTCCCTTACAGTTATCGTTTCTCTGTTTATCTATAATTGGACATCATCAGACTAGAAATAGTTTCACTCAATTATCACAAACTTCAATTATGCACTTTTAACATAATGTATAGTTTCAAAAGGGGAATAAAAGGGGGAGGTGGAAGAGTGAGAGCACAGATAAGCTCGGATTAAGGTACACGAATAAAACATTACTAATACCCAAAAATAGCTAAATTATAAACAACATAAGTTTGCTCATCCAGATTGTTTTTTTATGAAATCGTGTTTTAATTACGATAAATGCGTCGTACACACACACACACACACACACACACACACACACACGCACGCACGCACGCACGCACGCACGCACGCACGCACGCACGCACACACACACATATATATGCACGACGCATTTATCGTAAATAACACAAGATTTCATAAAAAACAATCTGGACGAGCAAATTTATGTTGTTTATAATTTAGCTATTTGTGGGTATTAGTACATATAATAATATGGCCTTTGGCGTCTTGACAGATGGTTGGTAGCAAGCAATCACGATGAGTCAGTAGTTTGGTAAAGCATTAGTGTCTCATACTGGGTGCTGATTTACTGAACATCTTCTCTCGTATTTGAATTTGTCAATCCTGGACAGACAGATCCATCCACAGAACGAGCTAGTTGTATTTGTCTCTGTTCTATTGCGCCTTTTGTCTTCTGAATTTGATATCAGCACTGTCTCGAAAGTTGCTGTGCCATTTTTTATTTTTGCTCTCCATGTGCTACGATCTGCAGCCACATTGTCCTAGTTACTTTCACTGATAAAAAAATCCCACAAGGAAGCCCTGCAAACATCTTTATATCTCAGCACCGGTCTGCCCTTTGGTCTCTTTCCGTCCTTAAGTTTGCCACACAATATTTGTCTGGGAATACGATTGTTTGCCATTATTCTTACATGATATATTATATATATTCATACATTCAAATAAAGACATCCACATATACAATCCATAGTTCTACATATACGAACATGGACCGATATTTGTGTAGACTGTAGACATGTGTACACAGTGCAGTGTTTCATTAAGAATCCAGAATTTTGCTGCTCGATTTGATCAAGGACACAGATATGTCTCCCCCTTTTTTCGGCGGGAACATTAGATAAAGTATGTCTCGTATTTGTAATGACGTTGGAAAGTTACGTATTCAACTTCAATGCGCTCTAAAATAAAATGAAGGTAAAAATTTGACAGAATTGGAAAAAGACTGATTGTTTAATCAGACATTAAACCCTCTACTCCTGTGTTCGGTTAAACAAGTTTTTAAAAATATATTATTTTTATAATCGTAGATCAGTGTGTACCTATTTACATTTGTCCAATCAATGGGTATTATAAGCACGACATTAAATTATCATTACTTTATGTTTATCAAATGAAAATTAAAATAGCCAGTGAAGCTGTGATCGATGAAGCCCTGAAAGTTTACAGGACTGCACCGGCAGAGAAAAGTCATGCACACAGTTATCAATAAAAGATACGATAACAAAAGGCCAGTGGAGTTAAAAAAAAATGCGTATACAAAATACTACAAACACTTCTAAATGCAACAGCAAGTATTGCGTAAAAAAACCCTATTGTTTCCTTCCACGACGCTAATAGACAAATAAGAAAGGAAATAATATAAATTTGCAATTCTACATAAGCATTAACAAATAGACGAAAATAGACGATAACGAAGAGAAGATTACTCAGAAATAGACGATTAATGTCACACAAAATACTATGTAAGAACTAAACTGGCACTCAGACATTTTTCTTCCCCGTTGTAAAGCACAAAGGAGTAAGAACAGAACAGATATGAAAGGAAAAAAAACATCTCTCATAAACCACTTGAAGACCAAAGCTTACTACCATTAGGAATACCTAACTACATTCAAACGTTAATTAGACAACACTCAATATTAACTGTAAACATGTCTATATTGTGTTTTAAAATTCCACACAACAATGATATACACAGTTGCAGAGTAAACATCTCTGTAGAATCTCTTCGGAAATATTTTTTTTTTCATTTCTGTTTTTTATTTTAAAAAAATAAATAACAAAATATTTTTAAAATATTTCAAATCTGATCTGCTTTCTCTCGCCTGTAGTATTATATTTTTGATTGTTTGTTTTTTCAATTTATTCTTACATATCAGAACTTGCATATAACTATTACAAAGAGAATTATAATACAATTATTACAAAGATATTATGACAATGAAAATGATTATTTCAAACAAACAAGAATAACGACCATCAGATGTTTAATATAAGGATGACAAAAACAGATATCAGATCTCCACCTTATTTAATTTTCATTTGAAGCAGATTTGCCCTTTATAAATAAAAAAAAAAAAGTACATCTTTCTTGATGCTTGATTTTTTTTGTTAAAATTTTCCAATAATATACTCCATGCATATATATATATGAGAGAGAGAGAGAGAGAGAGATGTATAATAATAGAGAAATAAATATCATCATCATCAAGTACCGGGCCTACTGGCGTAGGTGATCATGTCTCTCCACAACTTTCGATCTCGGCAGCTATTTATCATTTCTGTTGTTGACCTTCTGCCAAGCCATTCTCTTAAGCTGTCTGTTATTTTTTCTCTTTGCTTCCCTCTATCTCTTCGTCCCTCAATTTTTCCAGTTGTTACAATATATTCCAGTTGTTCTCTTCTCATTACATGGCCAAAAAATGATGATTGTTTCTTCCTAATATTGGAAATTAGCTCTCTTTCTGCTTTGACCTCTCTCAGAACATCTTCATTACTCTTCTTAATTGATGACGATCGGGTATCACCTGTAGCACATGATGTCCCCTACCGAACGAGGGTTTTTCATTGGAAGCCCCCTTAACGTTGTTATTGTTATTTCTATTGTTCTGGCGATTCATGATTGTACAAAGAAATTACGACGGTGGTTTTCTGTTGCCTTCCGACGGTTTGTTTACGGTTGGCTCCGCTAGCCTTTGACTAAAAAGTCTCCCCCACAAGGCAGTGGGGTTGTTTTACTTCGGGGTACCCTCCCTTAGCCTTTTACTCTCCCGAGCTTACATGCAGGGAGCAGGGCAATATAGTGAAAGGAATATAGTGAAATAGAAACAGAGGATAGAGCAATAGAGATTATTTGATAAAAATATATGGATACATAATGATAAAGAAAGGTAGAAGCATAGTTAGAGAGAAAGAGAGAGCATGGGCGGAAGAGAGTACTTCCATTTATTTTTGTTAATATATCATTTCAAAGAACATTGAGCATATCATACTGAAATATCGTCTCCCCTTTACGGCACGGGGAGCCGCGATAGCTCAGTGGTTAGTGAACTGGACTACCACGGACAAGGGGTAGGGTTCGATCCCAACCGACGGCTTCCGGGTTCACCCAGCCTTAAATGGGTACCGGATTTTTTTCTGGGAAAGTAAAGCAGCACGGGCGTAATACCGACCACATTACCCCAAAAATCATGTGCTGAAGGTCTGTAAAATATAGGGTCACTAAACACCATATTTCCCTATACGCCACTTGGCGTGACGGGGGTACTTTACTTTTTTTTTACTTACTTTACAGCACGACATCTTCAATATTGTCTAGTGGGTTGTTCCCTCCTCAGTCACCACTTTATAAATTATAAAGATCGGTTGACATGGGTAGATTGTTACTGGAGCCCAACAATACAATTAATTCCTCTCTGGTCAAAGACTTCGCATAGAGCGCAAGTCATGGTACTCCACCATTGACGATTTGCTTTCTTGTAGATCTTAGTTCTTTCTTAGTCCCATAGTTGGAGCTTTCCCTAGTAATTGTTACTGGAGCCCAACAATACAATTAATTCCTCTCTGGTCAAAGACTTCGCATAGAGCGCAAGTCATGGTACTCCACCATTGACGATTTGCTTTCTTGTAGATCTTAGTTCTTTCTTAGTCCCATAGTTGGAGCTTTCCCTAGTAATTGTTTTACGCGGCATTTCTCTTGGTCTTCTTGTTTTCATTTATCAGATGTTTTCCACATGAGTCCCTAATGGGGGAGTCTTTTTCCAACAACCATGAAGCATATCTATCTATTGTCCTTTCGACCCAAAGAAGGCACAAAGGGGAGAAACTCTAGACTTTGTGTTCGACGATCTTTGTTATCAAGTATCAAACTTTGCACAAGACCCGCATTGTATATCGATACACGACTCTCTTCTGACCGAGTTGTTCAAACTAGGCCTGAGAGTTGATGCCTGCTGTTGTTGCCTCTGGCCTCATTGTTCTTGTTAGTGTCTCTCTAAATTGGCCTCTTTTTCTTTTACCCTCTGGTTCACATTTGAAACATAAATCTCGACTATGAGCACATGACAGATATATTTCCAACGCCGACTTTTGTAGAGCTCGTCAGATATTCTGTTTTAGTTTCGCTAGTATCAAAAAAGCAGCCCCTAGAAGAAAAAAAAACATCAGAAAGAAACAATCAACATTTTTCGGGCACATCATGAGAAGAGGAAAGTTGGAATACTTGGTTACAACTGGCAAAATAAAAGGAAAGAGAGATCGCGGACGACAAAGAGAGAAAATACTGGATAGCTTGGTGTCATGGCATGGAAAACAGTCAAACTACAGAACTGATACGATGCACTGTAGATAGAAGATTGTGGAAGGACATGATCGCCTACGCCTGCAGGCCCGGTACTTGATGATGATGGTTATTTTACCGTTTGAAATGTATTCTCTTCAACTTATATTTAACATTGCAGGCATTTATTTTCAAAAGCATTTCATTTCCTATTTCAGTACTGGGTAGTTTTATGGACTGGGGGCAATAAAGTTAGAATGTCAAATTAAAACTAAAAGTCTCAGAGAGGAGAGAGAGCAGAGAGCAAAAGTCTGTACTCAGAGAGGAGAGAGAGCAGAGAGCAAAAGTCTGTACTCGGAGGAAGGGTTGGGGGGGGGGGGGGGGAGAGAATGAGAGAAAATTAAAGTCTTTACTCGAAATGGAGTGGGGGAGAAGAAAAGTCTGTACTGGGAGAAACAATTCTGTGCTCGAGGGTGGGGAGGGGGGGGGGGGAGAAGAAAAGTCTGTACTGGGGGGGGGGGGGGGAAGAAGTTTGTACTCGAAAAAGGGGGAGGGCGGGGGTAGAGAAGAAAAGCTTGTACTCGGAGGGCGGGAGAAAAAAAGTTTGTACTCTGAAAAGAGGGGGGGGGGGGGGGGGGAGAGAAGAAAAATCTGTACTTGGAGTGGGGAGAGGGAGAAGAAAAGTCTGCACTCTCTGCCCTCTCTTTTTTTCTTACACACATCCCCCTCCAATCTCTCTCTCTCTCTTACTCACACACCAACACATATGAGGTATATGAGAACTAATATAGACTTATGTGAGAAAGAAAAAAAACTTCAAACCTAATTCTAAGGTATTTAGCTCGTTTTCTGAGATTTATTAGGGAAAGGGGCAGAATGAAAGATGACCTGGTTTGAGAAAGAAAGTAACATGCCCCATGCCAGTGCAACTACCATTTGATGTATAGGTCACAAAAGAAAGATTGACTTTAACGGAAATCGGATAAGTGTCTATCTGTTTCGAAAAAGATGGCTCCTAACGTGCTTGGTGGATCTAGTGACAAACATAAAAGAGGAAAGAAAAAAACATTTACAACTCATAGCTACAAGAAAATTAACAGCAGAAACTTTATTTATCCACTTTTTTAATAAAAAAAAAAAAAAGATTTATGTTTGTGCCTCATTATATTCACTCAGACACAAGAAAATATAAAAAGTAACTAGTAATCAAGATTGCAGTTCTTGACTGAAATCAAAGCCATCTACATCTGTTAAAGCATGTTCTGAGGGGGTCAAGCGTTTGGGTGTTCTAGGGAACACCCCCATTAGTGGTAAGGTTTAAGAGATAAAGCTGGCAATGGACTGAAATCAAATTAAGTCATTAGAAGAAATTAGATAAATAAAAACCCAGCGATGTGTCGATCCTTTATGGTGTTAGTGTCCACATTACATTATTTTGACCAGTGGCAATTTTTGTGTAATGTGTTTAACATTAGGCTGGGTCGAATGATACAAACAGATAAAATATATTGGCTGCACCTGGTAGTCCTGTTGTAGGGGAGTTAAGTATTACGTTTTACATTACAAGACCGAATGATTACATTTTACATTACTAGGCTGAAGACTGGAGGATTGCATTTTATATTGCGAGGCAAGAGTATTTTGAATATTTGAAGTGGTGAGGTTGGGGGGAGGGGTAGTGTTTTGTTCAGTTTAGTTGACAGATTATCTCCATTACACAACGGACAATTCCACAGTACTCAGATCCCCTTCATTAGTTTAGTTTAGTTGACAGAATATCTCCATTACACAACGGACAATTCCACAGTACTCAGATCCCCTTCATTAGTTTAGTTTAGTTGACAGAATATCTCCATTACACAACGGACAATTCCACAGTACTCAGATCCCCTTCATTAGTTTAGTTTAGTTGACAGAATATCTCCATTACACAACGGACAATTCCACAGTACTCAGATCCCTTCATCAGTTCAGTTTAGTTGACAGAATATCTCCATTACACAACGGACAATTCCACAGTACTCAGATCCCCTTCATTAGTTTAGTTTAGTTGACAGAATATCTCCATTACACAACGGACAATTCCACAGTACTCAGATCCCCTTCATCAGTTTAGTTTAGTTGACAGAATATCTCCATTACACAACGGACAATTCCACAGTACTCAGATCCCCTTCATTAGTTTAGTTTAGTTGACAAAATATCTCCATTACACAAGTGACAATTCGACAGTACTCAGATCTCCTTCATCAGTTTAGTTTAGTTGACAGATTATCTTTACACAACGGACAATTCCACAGTACTCAGATCTCCTTCATCAGTTTTAGTTTATTTGACAGATAAACTTTGCACCACAGACAACTCAATAGTGTTCAGATAGCCTTTCTCAACACGTTCTCCAGAGCACGAAGCTGCTAGGTGTAAGTAAGCAGCAGGAAAAGGAGTAGAATAAAACAGTGGGCGAGTTTTAGGATGTAATAAAATAAAAAAGAAAATTGTATGGAAAAATAAAAGGACATGCAGATGTCACTGATGCCAAGTAACATGTAATATATGGGAGCGGAGTAGAACATTTTGCCGTACAAGCCCACATAATTTAGAGGTGAGATGGGGAGCTCACAGCGCTTTACCTCTCTGTTGTTACCTTACCAAACTTAGCTGGCAGATACTCATTCATTTTTTTTTCTCAACTGGGCTTTTTTTCTCAACTGGGCTGATTGGAATGCCTCACTTTCATTTTCACATTATCACCACGCCAGCACGAATTAAGAATCACGAAGATACAAACTTTCATTAATAGATGCCTACGCAGAATAAAAAGATGGAAATGGCAGGACAAAATCACTAACATAGAATTATGGAAATGTACCAGTCAAATACCAGTGAATAAAGAGATACAGCGAAGATGATGGCGCTGGATAGGACTCGCACTGTGAAAGCCAACTTAGAGTATTATACAACAGGCCCTTTTTTGGAATCCCCAGGGGAAAAGACAAAGAGGAAGACAAGAAATTCCTTGGAGAAGACAAACAGAAGCAGAGATGAAGATGATGGGGAAGACATTGAATGATCTTAAAAGAATGACAAGAAACAGAACGACTTGGAGTTTGTGGAAGTGTTTGTTGAAGACCTATGCTCCACAGGGAGCTGAAAAGGTAGAAGAAGAAGAACATGTAGTATACGGGAGCGGAGTAGATAATTTTGCCGTACAAGCACACATAATTTAGAGGTGAGATGGGGAGCTCGCAGCGTTTTACCTCACTGTTGTTACCTTCCAAAACTTAGCTGGCAGATACCCATTTATTTTTTTTTCTCAACTGGGCTGATTGGAATGCCTCACTTCCATTTACACATTATCACCACACCAGCGCAACGAAGATGTAAACCGACAAACCTCAAAAACAGATCATTACAAATAGAACATGTGTGCCAGAAAACGCAACAGATGATGTTAGATTTTTTTTTTTTTAAATAATTGTCCTAGCAAGATCAACCAGACATATAATGTTATGGCTCTGCATAAAAATTTAATAAAATCAGTAAAAGAAAGCAGAAAACAGAAATGCAATATGGTGGCTAGACACTCTGATTAAGGTTTGTATTTTTATCAAATGGCAATCTCAGATTCTTTACAAACACATACACCTATGTTGAACATAAGACATATGCAGAAAAGTTAATGAATTAGAGTCTTCATTCCTCATTTCATAAAAAGTCCAACAAATCTCAAATGTCATGAGAGCGATAATTAAATAACACCGTTGCAGGGAGAATATCTAACAAAGGTTTAGATTGCTGACATCGTAATTGCAAGGATGGGATTTCACTGGAAGTGAACGAAACCATAAGGGAGACAACTATAAACAATATTAGCAAAAAGCAAGACGTAATGAATTTTCTCCCACTTCAAGAATTTAATCTTGATTTGTCTGGAGCATTTATGTCGTTGCTGATACAAATAAGCTTGTTTTAAAATCTGTTGTTTAGTTCTATGCTTCTAAATATGCAGTGTAGCATTGCCATTGTTTAACAAGAATGCAAAATAGGAGACCTCACTTGTTGATGGGAAGAAGAATGGTAGTTAGTCCTCTTTTTGTAAAACGATTGTCTTGAACACTGCTTGTCACAATACTTGTCACAACTTTGGTTTATTGTTGTTTTTTTTTTAAATCCTGTTTGAAAATGCACAAACAGCAAGAAGCTATCAGCATAGAGGGGAAAACATCAAACTGGTTTGAAGTGCTAAAAGTGGTGAGGCAGAGATATATCCTATCTCCATACCTGTTCAACATCTATGCTGAGAACAATATGAGAAATGTCAGAAACGATAACAATTTTTGCAGTTTAACCTTGTCACAATAAATGGCAACATAATTCCAGAACTCAGATAAATTGATGATAGAGTCCTCCTATCAGGAAAATTAAGATAAAATATCTATTGACAAAACAAAAAGCCAGCTCAAAATCATCATCAACAGTGAAGAACTTGAAAATGTAACAAACTATGAATATCTGGGATCTGTAGCAGCTAACAATGGAAACTGTTAGAAAGAGAGCAAAAGAAGATTGGCAATAGAACACGACAATTAAATGCAGTGAAGAACATGTGGCACTATACCAGCCAGCAAGACAGTAAAAATAAAATAATTAAGGACGTGCATCTTTCCTAAAGCAACATACGGTTGTGAATCATGGGCAATCTTGAAAACAGCAAGGAAAAAAATCGATTCATTTAAAACAAAATACTGCTGAAAAATTCTTAAGATACTTTGGATAATGAAAACAAGCAATAAAGACATATTAAAAGATTTAAACATTAAAAAGAACTGGCTTATAAACACCACTCTACAGAAGAAATTAAAATACTATGGCCATTTCAAAAGACACAGGAAAAAGCTTTCTTTTGGAAAGAACAATAATAGAAGGCATGGTTCTTGGATCAGGGGTATATCAAGAAGAAGGTAGTCTGAAGACATCAAGGAGACCATGAACAGAAGAAATGGAAGATCTGGCTAGAGACAGAGATTCTTTCAGACAGGCTGTGGTAAATGCAATGTTCTGCAAGGGACATGTGACCTAATGATGATTTGAAAATGAGTTAAATGATGATTTGAAAATGAGTTAAATGATGATTTGAAAATGAGTTAATATTTACATTTTCAAAATTCATATTGATAAAATATTTTTGTATTTTCATAAATTTATGATCGCTGCTGTATTAATTTTAGGACAGATTTTTCTTATTTTAACACCGCTGTTATGCCGCTGAAAAATTGTCAAAACACCACTTCAAGCATGTTGTTAAAAACAAATAAGGAAGACTGAGTGAAGGAATAGCGAGTAAACTGTTCCTGAAACCACGATAATAAATTTTAATAAATAATTTTGGAACAAGTTCTAATGAGAAAATGTCAGTGTTGGGTTCATGAACATGAAAGAAATAAAGAGAATCAGGATATTTAAAAATTTGATATATTTTTAATGTTTATCTTTTATATCTTGCAAATACTAGGCAGATTGAAAATGCTATTGCGTTGCCATAAGGAGCTACAAAATATGTTAATCACTGACAAATAATATGTCAGTCTTTGTCAAGGCATAATTTTAAAATCAGAATTGCCTTTTCTGTTTGACTGACACACCTTCAATGTGAGTTGTCCTTTTCTAGGTCAGCTAAGTTGAATAGAGTCTTGGTCACCACTGGTTCATTGATGCTGGTGCAAGTAGTCATCTAAAAGTCATTGACACTTACCAATTCTTTCTCTTTTCCATGGCCATGATCTGACCAGCCATCAGTAGTTGACATACTTTATAGTATGTTATGACAATACAGTATTTCCAATCTGCATGGCCCATGTGTGCATTATTTAAATGGTGCAAGAAGTCTGGCTCACACTTTTCATCTATGATTCACTGCCCTCCATCATGAAGAAAAACTAGTCTGTCTCTCTTTCACTTTCCCCTCTGGGCATCACTGCATGGTAGTCTCGCCAACGTTCTTACAAGCAGCAAAGTAAGAAATATAATAAAGAAATATAACAAATAATTTCTTAAAAAGGCGCTACTTACGTGTTTCTGTTTGATCTAGTCTTGTAAACAGCGATTCCAACTCCAACAACTACTAAGGCTAGTACCCCACAGAGAACTCCCAACACTATTATTGCTGTGTTATTATCAGATGAGGATTGAGATCCTTTTACTGATTCTGCAGTTGGCTCTGCACTGCCAACACAGCTTGGATCTGAAATAAGATGAGAAAAGAGAATGTTATGTTTAACAAAAAGTAATCATCTTAGTAAAGTTAATCATCTTTTGATCTTTCTTCTAAAATCTTAATACCATCGTTTCCTGCCCTATTCTCCATAAATCTGAATCCTTGTCCTTTTGTGCATATGCAATGATTTTTTCTGACAGAACTTTTATTATCTTATTTGAAATTTCTTTTCTAGTATTCTGTTTTCATTTATATTTCAGCCTTGTAGCCTCTTCTCTCACAAAACCACATAAATGAGGTAGATACAGTGAAGATAATTTTAGTTCAATTCAGATTTTTATTTAAGATTATTCTGTGCATAACATTATCAAATCATCCTATGCTGTTTATTTTGAAAAAAATAATACACTATAGTCCATGTTTTGAATCCAATAGCACTATTGAACATAATTGTGCTGTGAGTAACATTTTCAACAAAGTTAAATATGAATCTATGGTGTCTAAATGGTTATTACTTTCACTACAGACCAGGTTGGTTCAGTTTCAATTTCCAGATATAGTGAAAATTTGGTCCAACCTGGTTTTAGGATTCATGAGGAGAAATTAAAGAAATACAGAAAAAAAAAACAGGTATGGTTATAGCTTCAATAAGTACCAAGTGGACAACACAGACCAGAATGATGTTTAGGATTCATCCAACCTCTGAAAATATGCAGAGTTTTTTCCTGGGGAAATCTTTCTATCTCTCTATTCATCTAATCAGTTTCATGGCAGTCTTGGTATTCCTGTATTGGCTTCACAGGGAAATTAAGGCAGACTGACATAATACCAAGCACATCACCTATAAAATGTGCCATTCATTATTAAGACAGACTGACATAATACCAAGCACATCACCTATAAAATGTGCCATTCATTATTAAGGCAGACTGACATAATACCAAGCACATCACCTATAAAATGTGCCATTCATTATTAAGACAGACTGACATAATACCAAGCACATCACCTATAAAATGTGCCATTCATTATTAAGGCAGACTGACATAATACCAAGCACATCACCTATAAAATGTGCCATTCATTATTAAGGCAGACCGACATAATACCAAGCACATCACCTATAAAATGTGCCATTCATTATTAAGGCAGACTGACATAATACCAAGCACATCACCTATAAAATGTGCCATTCATTATTAAGGCAGACTGACATAATACCAAGCACATCACCTATAAAATGTGCCATTCATTATTAAGGCAGACTGACATAATACCAAGCACATCACCTATAAAATGTGCCATTCATTATTAAGGCAGACTGACATAATACCAAGCACATCACCTATAAAATGTGCCATTCATTATTAAGGCAGACTGACATAATACCAAGCACATCACCTATAAAATGTGCCATTCATTATTAAGGCAGACTGACATAATACCAAGCACATCACCTTTAAAATGTGCCATTCATTATTAAGGCAGACTGACATAATACCAAGCACATCACCTATAAAATGTGCCATTCATTATTAAGGCAGACTGACATGATACCAAGCACATCACCTATAAAATGTGCCATTCATTATTAAGGCAGACTGACATCATACCAAGCACATCACCTATAAAATGTGCCATTCATTATTAAGGCAGACTGACATCATACCAAGCACATCACCTATAAAATGTGCCATTCATTATTAAGGCAGACTGACATAATACCAAGCACATCACCTATAAAATGTGCCATTCATTATTAAGGCAGACTGACATTATACCATGCACATCACCTATAAAATGTGCCATTCATTATTAAGGCAGACTGACATAATACCAAGCACATCACCTATAAAATGTGCCATTGATTATTAAAAATGCACTTAAGCCATATGTCCCATACACCATGGGGCAAAGAGAAAACCATAGTTTACTTACAGCGTAATGCATCATATTATTTTAAGCTAAAAATATGTTCTTGAATTTAATCCCTGTTTCCATAATGATTTTACTTTGATTTGCAATTTCTAGATTTGTTCAATGATTTTCTTTCCCTTTATTTGGATATTTATTCTTTAATTTTGATTGGTAGTGACGATAGCCTACTTTTTATTAGTAATATATGTATGTATGTGTGTGTGCACATGTGCATGTGTGTGCGTGTGTGCGTATATATGTATGTATATATGCATGTGTGTGTGTGTGATATATACACAAGTCAAACTTAAATGGTATACTGAGTATTTTACAAAACAACATACCTGATTTCTTTGTCCACTTAGTAACGCTAACATCTGGGTAACAATAGTAACAAACATCATCTTTGAAAGTCTCAGAACGGGAGTAACACTCATTGTCTATTATGCAGGAGCCAGCCTTTAAATAAAGATAAAAAGATTATAACAGATTTCAGTGATTTTCATTACAAGTGAATTTTAGGTGAATTAACACATTACAGGTGAATTATAATGCTTACAATTACCAACACTTCTACTTCTGTGATAAAACATAGAGAATTATTATTTCAACAAATATTTAAATATTTGAGATGTATAGAAATGTAAATGCATAAATGATAAATTTGAAATAAATAAATAATAATTAAGAAATAGTGAGTTTTCATCAAAGAGGAAAAGTAGTAAACAAAAAAGTTAGAGTGTCTTAGACTAATGTTTTATTATATGATATTTTGATTATTTTGTTTGGTTGATGTAGATTATGCAAGTATTGTTTTAACATCTGTACTTTTTTATTAATATTTATTGAAACTAGATAGTTTTAAAAAAAATAAAAATAAAAATTATAATTGTTTTACAATAAAATCTTTTTAATGGGAAGTTTGAGATCCTCTTGTAGATACGTTCAAGTATGATAGAATCTTTATGACTTGTTGGTTTGTAGTTGAGTTTAGAGTTTCACATTTGTTTCTTGTAACATCGTGTACATGGTTACCAGTCAATGCTGCCAAAAGTCCTTCATTGGCAAAATGGGTAAGCAATTAAAGGATACATTTCTGTGAGCATCTTCATGATATTTCTTATAATTCTGACGCTCCTGTGGCAATCTATTTTAATTTGCCTAACTATTCTAACTAAGCGAGATGTCTGTACTGTTAATATTATGTCAATCCCTTTCAATGAATGTAGTTGGTTTGCTGTTGAAAATCACCTCATACCCCCCTTTTGTTCTATAAACCCAAGTGACCAAATGGGATTTGTGATGTTCTCTCAACATCTCGGGCACAAAATACAACATGAAAATCAACATCAACAAAACAGAAGTCATGAACGTCGCCAAAAATAAAAAGAACATCAACATAACTATAGAAGGCAGTCAACTAAAACAAGTAGAGGAATTCAAATACCTAGGAAGTCTAATGACAAACGATAATTCTCAAATGGCAGAGATAGAATCAAGATGCAACAAAGCTTGTCAAATCATCGGACAGTTATCACCACTATTGTCCAACAAGGAAATAACTCTGGAGGCAAAACGAGCACTATACAATACAATCTTCATTCCAACGTTGTGCTACCAATGCCAGACCTGGACCCTAGACGCAAGAACACTAAGAAAAATAACCTCTACAGAGATGAAATGTGTTTGATGAATAACAGGATACAGTCTGAGAGATAAGATCAGAAATGAAGAACTGATAAAAAAGTTAGGAATAGCCCCCGCTATAGAATATATAAGGAAACAACAGATAAAATGGTTTGGCCACGTAACGAGGCAGAAAGATCAAAACACAACACAACGAGCTTTCAACAAACGTTGTGAGAACATCAGATCCTAGGGTTGACCACGAAAAAGATGGGTTATTAGAAGCACTAGGAAACATAACAGCAGCAGAGGCAAACAGAAGAGCAAAAGACCACAAATTATATCTCCCCTCGACGCTGAAAGGCAGATGAGGAAGGAAAGAAGAAGAGGAAGATTCTTTTCTCTCATGATACTTTTTATGTTCCAATATTCATATTTAATTTATATGTTTTTAGGCCTTCTTTAGATACTTAAAAGTGATTCTTGTTTCCTATCATTAGTTGCTGTATGACATTTTATTTTGTGTGTTTTTATATTTTGTTACATTCAACTACCTCCTTTTCGATTTATCAGACCTTTTTTAGATTTGTCTTCTGTTATGTTTTGTTCTATATGTGCTTGTACCATTTTAAGACCTTTCCAAGCTGACATTTTGGTTTAACCTTATGTTGTCCACAAAGCTGAAACATTAACTTTTGTGTATTTTATTGTATCTACTACATTATTCTTTGTATGTCTATTTCTGTAATTGCTACAGCTCTCCTTTGCTCAGGTAAAAGAGAGAAACAAAAAACTAGTAATATTTAATGGAGCAAATGAATTGTACACCACTATACATTGACTAAGTTTGTTACAAAAATCTTCTATCTGTTTTTTCTTAAATCTTTGATAGAAATGGTTATGTAGCACTTTTTTTCCATTGTTCAGTTATGAATTTAGAAGTAATATCTTTATTAGAGTGAGAGCCTAACACAACTGTGTTGCATTTAACTAGGAGGGTTTATTCCATGTTCCTTTCATCTGTTCAGTTATACATTCTAATTTCCTGTGGAATATATGAGTAGGGTTGCAACAGTTAAGCTCTATATCCAGTGATCTCTATTCTATACAGCTACAACAATTAACCTCCAAATCAAGTGATCTCTATTCTACACTGCTACAACAGTCAAGCTCCATATGCAGTGATCTCTATTCTATACTACTACAACAGTTAATAATAGTCCATATCCAGTGATCTCTATTCTATACTGCTACAACAGTTTAGATCCATATCCTGTGTTCTCTATTCTATACTGCTACAACAATTAACCTCCAAATCCAGTGATCTCTATTCTACACTACTGCAACAGTCAAGCTCCATATGCAGTGATCTCTATTCTATACTGCTACAACAGTTAATAATAGTCTATATCCAGTGTTCTCTATTCTATACTGCTACAACAGATAAGCTCCATATCCAGTGATCTCTATTCTATACTGCAACAACAGATAAGCTCCATATCCAGTGATCTCTATTCTATACTGCTCCAACAGTTAAGATCCATATCCAGTGTTCTCTATTCTATACTGCTACAACAGTTAAGCTCCATATCCAGTGATCTCTATTCCATACTACTACAACAGTTACTAATAGTCCATATCCAGTGTACTCTATTCTATACTGCTACAACAGATAAGCTCCATATCCAGTGATCTCTATTCTATACTGCTACAACAGTTTAGATCCATTTCCTGTGTTCTCTATTCTATACTGCTACAACAATTAACCTCCAAATCCAGTGATCTCTATTCTACACTGCTACAACAGTCAAGATCCATATGCAGTGATCTCTATTCTATACTGCTACAACAGTCAAGCTCCATAAGCAGTGATCTCTATTCTATACTGCTACAATAGTTAATAATAGTCCATATCCAGTGTTCTCTATTCCATACTACTACAACAGTTAAGCTCCTTATCCAGTAATCTCTATTCCATACTGCTACAACAGTTAAGCTCCATATCCAGTGATCTCTATTCCATACTGCTACAACAGTTAAGCTCCATATGCAGTGATCTCTATTCTATACTGCTACAACAGTTAATAATAGTCCATATCCAGTGATCTCTATTCCATACTGCTACAACAGTTAAGCTCCTTATTCAGTGATCTCTATTCCATACTGCTTAACAGTTAAGCTCCATATCCAGTGATCTCTATTCCATACTGCTACAACAGTTAAGCTCCATATCCAGTGATCTCTATTCCATACTGCTACAACAGTTAAGCTCCTTATCCAGTGATCTGTATTCCATACTGCTACAACAGTTAAGCTCCATATCCAGTGATCTCTATTCCATACTGCTACAACAGTTAAGCTCCATATCCAGTGATCTCTATTCCATGCTGCTACAACAGTTAAGCTCCATATCCAGTGATCTCTATTCCATGCTGCTACAACAGTTAAGCTCCATATCCAGTGATCTCTATTCCATACTGCTACAACAGTTAAGCTCCTTATCCAGTGATCTCTATTCCATACTGCTTAACAGTTAAGCTCCATATCCAGTGATCTCTATTCCATGCTGCTACATCAGTTAAGCCTATGTAACATGATTTCTGTTGTAATCTGTCCATGAGATTTCAATGAATGCTGTCACAATTTGTTCTCATAACAAGCCTAACTTTTTCTTTAAAATTAGTCATTATCTGTTAGAATAATGCAGAAATATATATTTGGTATGTTCTGAAATGTTGATGTGATACTCTTGGATACATGGCATGTTTCACAGTCATAAAAAGCTTAACATATTTTTTACAACTTTATTAAACTTTCTAATTTTGTTTTATTGGAGCAAACATTTATAAATTCACATTAAATTAAATTAATTTGTTCCAGGAATTGCAAGATGCAGCTCTAGTTACCGACATGAGGAACCCAGAACTGGTTTTTGTGGTCTTCAATTTATTAAAATTTCCTAAATTATTTCCACTAAAACTTTGTAATCTATTATTTAACCTCTTTTCCAACTTTCTGAGCAAATTGTCCAAACAAGCCATGTGTTTTAGATACCTTTTCATTTATTCTGGGGAGCAGCGATAGCTCAGTGGTTAGTGAACTGGACTACAAAGGACAAGGGGTAGGGTTCAATCCCAACCGATGGCTTCCAGGTTCACCCAGCCTTAAATGAGTACCGGATTTTTCTGGGAAAGTAAAGCGGCGCAGGCGTAATACCGACCACATTACCCCGAAAATCATGTGCCGAAGGTCTATAAAATTTATGGTCACTAAAACCCTATTCCCTATAAGCCACTTGGTGTGACGGGGGTACTTTACTTTACTTTTTCATTTATTCTCTCTGGGTTATTTCACATTTTTTTTAAATTGTAAAAGAAAAGATACATTAAACCACTTGGTAGGATTATCTTAAGTGGATAATATATGAAGTAAAATCAGAATATATTAATCTTTGCATTTACATTTCTTTTTTTTTGTTTTTTCATCCTTTGATAATTGTGCCTAAAAATAGTTAATCTATGACTTCCGGTATTTTCTGCGGTTTGCAGCTTCATTCCTGTGTTTATTAAAGACTTATAAACACATATGCGAAGTTTTCTGTATTTAAAAAAAAATGATCTCACCTTCCATTTACATGAGACTTCTGATAGTTCATCTGACAAAGTGCAGGTTTGGCATGAAGACTTTTGTACAACGTGAATGTAGCTGATGTTACTATATGTAATGCCATCATTGCTAACAGTAATTAGTGCACTGCGGCCTTTGGACATTAGTCCAATATCCTCAGGGCATACAACTTGTATTATACTGATAAATTTGGCTGGAACTATATATTCTTCTGCAGTCTCAGTAGTTTTGTCTCCAATCTGGAAAAAAAAATTAGATGCTAAAGCAGGTATGAATGAAAAAAGACTTCCCCATTATTATTTCCATATGATTGATGAGGAAGTCTTTTTTCATTCTTGTGGAAAAAGATCTGGTAAAAGAAAAAAAATGAAGACTAAGAGAATTACTAAGGAGAACAATTGGAAGGCTCATCTGTGGGACTAAGAAACAACCAAGTCCTACAAGACCTAGCAGGAAGTTGTCACTTGTGGAGATCTATGAAATCTGTTATATGTGCCATTTATGGCCCAAAAGGAAAATGAAATCAAAGTAGATAAATAGTTTTAAAAAAACAAAGAAAGCATAGCATGTAAATAAGATGCTAAATAATTTAGCAACAGTGAGGAAAAATTAAACTCATTTTAAAAAACACGTTGCAGTCATGTTTGTTTTTTAAATATCACCGATTTATTTTAACAAAATAAATTATGAAATTGTTTTAAATTTAATTAAATTTTCTCAGATTTTTAAATCCTTCATATCTTGTCATGCAATTATTTGATTATATAGATGTCTACCCTTTTTGTTCTAAGATTGAAGATCTGTTTTGTTTGTGCTTTTGCCTGCACAAAAGCCTGCCTGTTCCTCAACAATGATCTCTTTTTTTTACTGTGGTTTTAATCACTTGAGTATGATTTTTTAAATTACTTTGCTTGGACAGCTGATAAGACTGATGGTTCTGTAGTTGTGCCATTGTCATAAGTTTCTTTTCTTTGGAAAAATAATAATTAAGGACTGGGTCCAAGATGATGGCCACTTCTCTGTCTGCCAAATCTTGTTGCAGATGCTTGCAACAGTGAGTACTTTTATCAGGGCCTCTTCCCCTGCCAGAACCAGTTTAGCTGGAATATTATCCACGCCAGAAGGTTTTTCCTGTTTAAAAAATCTTTCATGGTTCAACTTTATTGTGAAATAGAGGACAGTCTTTTTCTCCAACAGACTTTGGACACATAGATAACGTGGACACGTAGAATAACTGGAACTCCATTGCTTCCAGTGTTATTTGTTCAATGTGTCCATCGATTGGTAATCTCTTGTGCTTCAGTGAGAAATTTTCATGATTTATCGAGTATCATTGTGGATACGATTTGTTGATCTACAGGTACATTTTTAACCATATTATATGCTTTTTTACTATTATTTTTTCTTGTTAATCTCTATTTCTTTACATTTTTGCTCTATCCAGTATTTTGTTTTTTATACTGCATCAAATGTTGTGCTTAAACCACTCTATATTTGGCTGTTCTAGTGTGCTTTTCTTGTACTTTAGTTTTTTTTTTTAAATTACATCACAAAATTGATGTTGACTTTCAGTGTTTGCTTAGAATTTTGTTGGCTGTCTGTTATAGCTGAGATGAATGATGTGGTCAATGATTCAATATCTGTATTATCATTTCTAAATGTGTTGTTAGGTGCAAATTCTCCTCCTATCATTGCTTGGAAGACATCTTTAATATTTGATCCTCCAGTTTCTCTATGTCAAACATGAGTCTTGTGTGTTTGGGTCTACTTACTTTATTCATTTGAGACTGAAAGTAGTCATAAGCAACTCATGATCACTTCAAATGTCTGCTCTAGGAAAACTTCTAACTTTGGCAGTGTTTATTTTGAATGAAATCTTCTCACCATGATGTGATTAATCTAGTTGTGGTGATACCCATATGTACAAGACCTGGGTCCATAATCTGGATAGCGCATGTTGTCCAAATATATTGGAAAATAGCAGATCATTACATCTGGCAAGTCTATGTCCTCTTTCATTGATGTTATTTTTGCAGAATGGTCCATAAATGGTGGGCAAATGTTTCTGTGTGTTACTTCCAACTTTCGTGTTCCAGTCTCCTTGTACAAACAGTGTATCTCTTTTTGGTGTTGCATCAATGACTGCCTGTACTTGATCATAAAATTATTTTATATATGTATCATTGTATGCAGTTGTAGGTGCATATCCTTAAAATTGTTGTGAATTTGAATGTTACATATAGTACTTATCCTGCTGGAAACTACGTGACAAACTGATACTATCTAACCACTTTTTTTATGCACAAGAAAGCCAACACCTTGTTCATGTCTGCTATCATCTCTACTGAAGTGTATCTTGTGGCCTTCATCTGTCATTGTTTCACCAAATTTCACCACTGTGTTTCACACAATTTTATTATATTCTAGTTATAGCTGTCCATTTAATATGTCAGTTCTTTCAACTTTCCTACTTGTCTAAATGTTCTGACATTCCATGTTCCCATTGTGATGTTGTTCCTTATTCATATTGTGTGTGTTATTTTCCCAGTAATCCACCTATAGCCCTTGTCCTGGTGGAGAAAACAAAGGTATGGTCATTGTGTGTGTTAACCTAGGCTGTGTCTGATCAGGTATGGAAACAGAGAGTCTGTCTGTCATGTGTATGTGTAAAACAGGCTAAGACAACTTGGCAGGGACCAGTAATCTCCCGAACAATAGTAACCAGATAATAGTCAGAGATCAGTCTACTTGTCTGAAAACACGAATTAAATGGAAGCTTCTTCAATAATTGAGTCCTGCCTACAACATGTATTTGCTATACTTACTGTAAGATATTTTATTTTGCACTTCAGGTTCTCTGTTGATACAAAATTTTCACCGTTAATTGGTACGTCACTACATGAAGATCCCAGAAGATCACATGTCTCTATAGCTGGCAGTATTGATGGTAGAGTGGATGATCCAATCCCACAAGTTTCACCTGTCCAGCCAGAGTGACACTCACAAATTCCTATGAGAGAAAAACAAAGTTGTCATATACAGAAGCATAGGTTAGCTGTTGATGGTTGACTACGATTAGCACAGATTGCCACATTACCATAATTTTCTGTTAGACTGATTTCAGCGATGCTTTATAAGGTAAATGTAAACCTGCTACTATGAAGACATGAATACACTGATTACTGACTAGTTAAAGATAATATGGTGATGTTTGATCTGCAGAGTGACTGTTTCTGGGACCAACTGAGCAACATATTATAAATAGAAACAAAGATGAGTCAGACAAACATAGCAAGCCAGGCCATATTGTAGAACTCACAGGGAAGTTGAAAAAAGGGAAATTCAGGAATACGTGGAGAAGAGAAATCATGAAAATCCTCAAGATCATTGGCCTTAGCTGCAAGAAATAGTGAGAATGTTCAAGAAACAGGATGGATGGGCAGACATTATCTGTGGTCTATACTCCCAAATGGCGTATGATTATTGGTTGATTGTATGTTTATCCTTGCTCACACTGCACACTCTATCAACAGGAAAAACACAGCAAGGCATTTTTGTATCAAGGCCTTCCATTTTACAACTTGCCATAGTATTATATTGGATCCACATACTAGTTTGAGTTATTTGTGGGTTATCATCACTGCACTCTTAACATGTCCATAGGTGCTCAGATCCCCTCCTCAGCAGTGTCCAGCAACTGACGATACTCCAGCTCTGTGTTGTTTGATAAGTTTTCTAATGTGTCCACTAAGCCTCTCGTGTACTAGATGCTAAGCTTAGAAATGTGAAAGATATATACAAACAGTTACAGATAATGCTTAGATATGTGAAAAGATATAAATAAATGGTTACAGATAATCATCTATCTATCTATCTATTGATCTTTCGAGCCATAGCCGGCCCATAGGGCATAGACCAAGATACTCTTTCTCTTATTAAAATTTTTATTCTAGCAGTTTTCTATCTTTTTAAATATCTTTTAATCAAATCTCGCCAATTTTATCTGTTCTGTGCAAGCAACTCTATCTCATTAAGGAAGCTGATTCCTGGTGCTCTTGCCTCTCTCATCAATGTTCTTCTCAGTGTCTCTCTGGGTCTTCCTCTTTTCCTCTTACCTGTTGTTTCCCACATGAGGGCTTGCTTTGTTATTCGGTTATTAACTCTCCTCATCACATGCCTAACATATGACCATCGTCTTTTCTTGATTACTGAAGATATTTGTGGTTGATGGCAATTTCTCTAATTTTCCTCGATTGTTTTGAATTCGTTCCACGCTATACCAAGTATTTTCCTTAGACATTTATTTTTTAATGTGTTCAACTTTGTTTCTATGTCTCTTGTTGTTTTCCAGCTCTCACATATGTAAGGGTAGATAGTACGGTTGATTTGAATAGTCTAAGTTTTGTGTTTGTGCTGATGAGTTTTGATTTCCACAACTTTTCAAGGCTTCTGAAAGACATTGCTGCTTTAGCTATTCTGCTTCTAATTTCTTTACCTGTATCCCCTTCTTGATCAATGTGACTTCCAAGATAGATAAAGTGGTCGATCTCTTCCACTGGTTTATTTTTCATGTATATTCTGTCACCTGTTGGAATTAAGCTTTTCATGACTTTAGTCTTTTCATGATTGATCTCAAGCCCAATATTGCTGGCTATTGATAATAGTTCATTTGTATTTTCCTGCATCATTTTTATCCGACTGCTGATGAGGACTATGTCATCAGCAAAGACTAGGTCCTCCAAATGGTCTCCTTGTATATCCATTCAATGCCTTTGTTACCAGTGCAGAATTTCTTCATTATAAAGTCCATAATAACTCCAAATAACAATAGATAATCATAGAAAACTGAAAATTATCAACAGGTCTTACAAATTCTAGAGCAAATCTATTAAAAGTTTCATAATAGCAAAGTGTAGATAGAATAAATAAACTCACTTTATATATAAAAATGTAGGTCCTTGACAATTATTTTACAAAAGAAAATATGAAAAATGAGAAAAAAACAGAGAAAGATAGAGACAAAAAAAATCTTCAATGGCGTGACAAAAAGGTAAAACATAATGAATATCAAATAGGCCTACAGGATGTCTCACTTTCTACTGAAACCAGTATTTTCTAAATAATTCTAACCCCAATGAAGATATTGCAATGATATTTGAACTGGAGCACATTCACTGTGTTTGAAATGAAAAGAAATGTGTAGTAGTGTGTGTGTGTGTGTGTGTTTGTGTGGTGCCTAACTGATGTGACACTTCTGCCTGACATGCCTCTCTGCTGTTCTCTGTCATTTGGCTTAGGGTGCATACACAATATGTTCTGTTTCATGAGTGTTTGTGTACAATACCTGTGAATTCACACAGGATAACTGGAAAATGTGATGGCATACTCTGGAGGAGAGGGTGTTTAGTGGTAAATCATTAAACAAATGCCAGGTTGTAAAGGGTATGAGACATCCTATGTTTTCAACGTTCAGAATTGAAATATTTATAGAATTAAAAATGGTAATCATAAGTGACATTAAATATTCAAATATTGTTATATTTTTTTTTAAGGCATAACTGATTGTGCACATTTTTAAAAAATAATAAATAAATGAAAATTTAACAAAAAAGCTAATAAAATCACTGCTAACCTTTGACACAATCACCATGGACTCCACAATTCTGCGTACACAAATTAGAGTTAACAAAGTCTGGTAGTTTAGGACCATCAGTGTTTGAATTGTTTTCCCAGGCAGCAACATTAGTAACAGCATCAGTTAAACATTCCACAATGAGATCATCCACGTGTGAGATTGCCCATTTCGTATCATTAAGAGCCTGTAAAGAAGTTGTCATAAAAAGACGATGGTCATATGTTGGGCATGTGATGAGAAGAGATAATAACCGAATAGCAAAGCAAGCCCTCATGTGGGAAACAACAGGTAAGAGGAAGACCCAGAAAGACACTGAGAAGAACATTGATGAGAGAGGCAAGAGCAGCAGGAATCGGCTCCCTCAATGAGATAGAGCTGCTTGCACAGAACAGAGACAAATGGCGAGATTTGATAAAATATCTTTAAAAGAATTTAAAACTGCTAGAACAAAAATTCAGATAAGAGAAGGAGTATCTTGGTCTATGCCCTGTGGGCTGGCTATGGCTCAAAAGGTCAATAGATAGAAAGAAGTTGTAACATATTTAAATATGCAAACATATTAAGTGCCTACACATACACACAAACATATATATATGTGAAAAGATACAGCAGGCTTCAAGGGTGTGTCTATCGCTAGGTAAAGTTACTTATCTTTATTACAAATTTGGTGCCAATATCAACTGGTAAATAATACTGCAATAGTTATTGGGCCATAAATACAAGTCTGGTAACAATAATTTTTCAGAAACTTATAAAATATGCATCTCAGAAAAATTAAAATCTTAAAAGAACGTGCTTTAGATGAAAAAAGTGATGGTAACAAGTATAAATTTTTTAATAGTAATGGCATCAAAAAGTGATAGTTATGCAAAATTCAGTCCCTCAGAACTTCGCTGCAGATATAAAGCTGCTGAACACAAACAACAAAATAATGCCCGCAGATATAAAGCTGTTGAACACAAACAATAAACAACATAGTAATGCCTACAGAATGGAAATAAAATATCAAATAAGAAATGAAAAGCTAAAATCAGATGTCTGAACTCTCTGTATGCCCCAATATAAAATCATACTATAATTTAAAACTTGATATGACTACAGTCTTAAATTAGACCAGAGGAAAAAGAAATGATGACACTGTCTACTTTGTTTGACCTTTACACTTCACAATTATACATATTATGTGGAGAAAAGTATGGGCTATATTTATGTAATAATGAAAAGACACTGGTCATATGTTGGACATGTGATGAGGAGATATAATAACCAAATAACCCTCATGGGGAAAACAACAGGTAAGAGGAAAAGAGCTCAAACCCAGAGAGACACTGAGAAGAACATTGATGAGAGAAGCAAGAGCAGCAGGAATCGGCTCCCTCAATGAGATAGAGTTGATAGCACAGACAGGAGACAAATGGCGAGATTTGATAAAAGATTTTTACAAGGATTGAAAACTGCAAGAATAAAAATTTAGATAAGAGAAAGAGTATCTGGATCTATGCCCTATGGGCTGGCTATTGCTCAAAAGGTCAATAGATAGATAGATATTTATGCATTCCTCAAGACTGCACTTTTTGTTAATTTTTAGAACTTTACAACAAGTGAAGAAAACATACATAACATTGCCACCAGTTATGTAGTCCTTTATCTACTAAACATAAAGAACAAACAAGATAAAGCTCACCACTAGATCTTCGGCACAGTTAATAATACTTTGATTCACAGCATCAGGTTTTAGATTGTTTACACATTCCTTGACAGCTGTGCTATTTTCCAGGTAGTCCCTACAGTATTTTTCAGAGTTTTCTTCAGTAAAGTCAAAATGGCTTTCGGGTGTATTCTGGTTAGAAAGCAAACAATTATTAAATGATGTTAGTATGTTGAAAATAATATAACAAACCTGTTACCAATCTAGGCACAAAAGCCTTTTTCATTAATTGAAAGTACTTTAAAAAATTACTAAACCAATGAAGAAAATCAATCCAAACAAGAAATATGATTATTGCTCATATAAAAATTGTGCTTAATATAGGACATAGAGAGTTAGAAACACAACAAACAAAAAAGACACAAATATTGCTGCATATGCCCTGTTATCTCACTTAGGCATTGCAAACTCACTTGGGCATTTATGTCATCAGCAGCTCTTCTTCCTCTGCTCTGAACCCGAGTGACTTGGCGCTGTTGAGTCTGGCCACTGATAACTGGAGTCTTGGCTTGGCTGATAAGTGCAGCTGTTATGTCATTGGCTGCGCAGATAATGTTAATTTTGAATATTTGTTTGTTTGCATGTTACTAACCTATTCACTGTAACTCATGCTTTTATTTTGAATATTGTTATTTTAATATATGCAAACATATGCATACAGATACTCCTTGACACATGCATGCATGCAAGCAAATCTACACATACGCATGCATGCATACACACACACACACATATTTCTAGCTGTATTATATTTCCTTGTATAGTAATGTACAAATGCAAAAATAGAATAAAAGAGATTTTTAAAATTGATGTACATTGAGTAAATCATATTCACCTAGTACATCACAGAAACCAAATGAATGATAAATGAGACCTGTGTGCTTGGTACTTTTGATTGGACATGAATGCTGGAGAATTAGTACTACCACACAATAGACTTTTGAGGAAAGACAAAAGAAATACAGACCAAGGACAACCTATGCAGGACAGTTGAAACAGATGAACAGTGCTAGAAACACATCAGGCACCCTGTAATACAAACTGAGCAAAGTTAAAGAGGTTTATTGTTGTCTTAATAAAATGTCATAAGGAATAAAGCTGCTGATTATATTTTTTAAATCTGAGACCAAGGAAAGTAGAAGATATAAGACAGCAATGAAGTTAATCCTAGAAGCGTCTAAAAACACTTGAAATCAAAGGCCTATCTTTAAATTAACTCTAACAAAGAATGACAACAATATAGTCCTCATTCACATAATTTTAAACAATACATAAACATTTACTGCCACTATATGAACATATATGTTATATAGAGCCAGTCTTAACATATGGATGCGAATCATCGACAATAGGACAACAGACAAGAAAATCACTGGAGTCTGTAGAAATGTGGTTTTACAGAATAATGTTGAGAGTACCATGGACAGCTAAGAAGAGTAATGAAAAAGTTCTGAGAGAGGTCAAAGCAAAAAGAGAACTAATTTCCAATATTAGGAAGAGACAATCATCATTTTTTTGGCCATGTAATGGGAAGAGAACAACTTGAATACATTGTAACAACTGGAAAAATTGAGGGGGACAAAGAGATAGAGGGAAGCAAAGAGAAAAAATAACAGAAAGCTTAAGAGAATGACTTGGCAGAAGGTCAACAACAGAAATGCTAAATAGCTGCCGAGATCGAAAATTGTGGAGAGACATGATCACCTACACCAGTAGGCCCGGTACTTGATGATGATGATATGAACATATATAGATAAATTAATAAAATGAAACGATAAACCAGAAAAGCTGACTAATTTTACCAGTAGCGCTTTCACCACCGCAGATGTAAACATCAAGTCCTTGTCTACAAACTGGTGGACGGCCATTCAGGCAGGAACAGTACGTGTACTGTTGACGATCAGTGATGGTTGCTACTCCTTTGAATAAAGTTGCTGTACGTCTAGAGGGAGATTATCAGAAAATATTAAAACATCTATTTGGTTACAAACAGGATTATGATACTTGATGCACTGTACTTTACTACTGATATAATTAATAGTCAAAATCTACAAGTAAATATCAAGGTAAATGGAAAGATCTAGAAAGTTTAAGAATATAGTTTTTTGGACATATCATAATGTGCAATGCAAAATACAGGACAGAAAAAAAATAAGAGAAGAAATGGCTAAAAGCATTTTAGCAACATAAAGTACATGCTAAAAATAAATAACAGGATAAAAACTGAGAATATTAAAGTTATATATTTACTCAACATTTGTGTATGAGGCAGAAAGATGGAAATAAAAAACAAAATACAATTAAGGAAATCTGAAATATGGATTTTTTAGTCCATAAGCAGTTTTTCCACTCTGCGCCAGGTGTTTCATACTAGCCATTATTCATCCTTTTTTTTTTGGCTCCATTAAGAGGAACATGTTTTAAATGAATAATTGAGGGATAGAGCAAGAAAATACTATTTATCATTTGTACTCTTGTTATAAATGATAGACATATTAGTAAAAGAAAGTAACAAGAAAGGTCTCAGTCTGAATAGTAAGAAAACAGAAGTAATGATCATATTGAAGAAACAATCATCACCATCATGCAACATAAAAATAAACAGGACAAATCTGAAACAAGTGCAATGTGTCAAATACTTGGGTACATTAATAACATCAGATGGAAGATGCACTACAGAAATAAAAAGCAGAATAGCTCAAACCAAAATAGCATTTCAGAAAATGAAAAACATCTTATACAACAAATCTATGTCAACAGAAGTGAGAAAGAGAGTTCATCGGTGCTAGATAGAGTGTAATTCTTACCCATGGAAGCAGTAAACAAACAAATGAAAACACAATTAGAGGCCACAGAGATGGGATTTCTCAGAAGAATGTTGAAAGTTCCATGGACAGCTAAAAAGACCAATGAGGAAATTCTCAAAGAGGCCAACACAAAAAAGGAGCTCCTAAGAAACATCAGAAAGAAACAATCAACATTTTTCAGGCACATCATGAGAAGAGGAAAGTTGGAATAGTTTGTTACATCTGGAAAAATACAGGGAAAGAGAGGTCGCAGATGACAAAGAGAAAAAATACTAGACAGCATGGTGTCATGGCATGGAAAACAGTCAACAACAGAATTGATACGATGCACTGTGGATAGAAGATTGTGGGAGGACATGATCATGGTACTACTCATGGAGGACATACACTGGTATGGCACATGATGATGATGACTCTTGTTATCATTTTCATGTTTGTGTCATTTAATACTGGCAACAATTCTCATACCATTGTGCTGGTGTTTTAATATTTTGTCTTATTTTCTCTACTAAATCTTTAATTTTTTGTGACAATGATTCCTGGTGCATGATAACTTGAAACCTGGATGTTTAAGTTTGGTATCATTGACATGAATGTTAAATTCATCTATTGACCTACATATCTTCACAGAAATTGATACTTACTTCCACTTATTACTAAAGTCATCAGGCCTACTATTGTGTCCTTCAAGATCATCATTTCCATTTTTATTATAGTTGCCACACAGACCTAATAATAACAAGAATAAAATAATTATAATAGTTACACTTTTTTTCTGATAAAAAGGTTTTCCACTGGAAGAGCAGCAGCTGGTGATATATTACAGAGCATTTCTCAAGATAAAAAAAATTAATAAATAATAAAAAGGTCAGCATGAAAGCATTTTTACTAAATTAATGTATTAATATAAATTGTGAGCTAATGTAAGGATGGCCATAAAAGATAGCTCTTTGTCTCAGATATACAATGTACAAGGAAAGTAATTTAGGTATCATGAAATCATTGTACACAAATACAATGTATATGATGACACAAAGTGTAAGTGCTCTTCAAACTTAAATTAAATAGTCACAGAACAAATGATTCAGTATTTTATGCAGAATGAAAATAGATTAATTATCTAGTAACACATGAGTCACCAAAGAACAGGGAACCAAATCTAAAATTTTAAAAAATCTCAAAATTGAATAGGAAGATAATATAAGACATGCAGGGATGGAGAATTAGCCAAATCAAAAGAAACAGTGCTTTTGGAATAGTTTGGTGCATTCTGACAAACTTTAATGTGATAGTAGAAAAGAAGCAGCTAAGAAAATTAAACATATTCAATAGTTTGTAATTCATGTCCTTAACAGTCATGCACTTATTGAATTATATTTATGAAATAGTGCTTTCTGAACACCTATATATAAAAAATTATTCCATTATACATAAATAAATTTATGAAAATCACTAACAAGAATGTTCATATAAGTTTAGTCAATAAATCAACCCCTAAAGTTTATTGAGTTATTTGCGGGTCATCATCATTGCACTCCGAACATGTCCATAGGTGCTCAGATCCCCTCCTCAGCAATTCCCGCAGTGTCAAGTGACTGATGACTCCAGTTCTATGTTGGTTGATAAGTCTTCTTACACGGCCACTAAGTTTCTCATTTCTGGCTGTACCCATGTTAACTCCCAATTCCATCATCCAAAGAAGTGACGTGGATCTGTGTTTGTTGAAGTCCTGTGCTCTTCCTACATCTCGGAGAGCATTGATGATGTCCGCCCGATCCATTGGTTGCTCGTCCTCAACGACAGCGCAGCTAGCTAACTTGTCCACTCTTTCATTTTCCTGTACTCCCGCATGTCCAGGGACAAAGACAAAGGTGACCTTACATATTTTGGAATTCTGCAACGACTCTACCCATTGCATGCGTACAGAGCCTGCCTCCACTTTTTTTATCATGCTCATCGAATTACTCAGTATACATGCGTGGGTGTAGTCTTGTGACTCTAACCATTTGAATGCCTTGGTCACTGCCATCACCTCTATTGTCATGTTACTTGTGGTCATAACGTATGCACCACTGTCTTCGTAGACTATTCTGCCTGCCGAGCATGCTGTAAATGCCCAAACACTTCTTTGGTGTCGTCTTACAGATCCGTCTGTATAGATGACTGCATCTTTCTCATCGGTGTTATCGCAGATGAGACCGTTGACCTCAGCATTAACCACGACCGGGTTCTGTTGACTACTTTTCCTGTCGAGTGTGACAATACACGAGAAAGTCCCCTTGAACAACGTAGGCACCGGTATCCACTCCTCACCAACTCTGATACTGATAAGCCCATAGACCTGTTTGATGACAACTTCTGCTCAGCCCACCTATGATGTGCCTCTTTTTAGCCTGGCACCTTTCCCTGTGTTGAGCACGTGGTGCAATGGATGCTCTTTATCTGTACTAATCTTCAGATATGCTTGTGCTCTCCAGATCTTGATTCTGTCATCCATGGTTGGAAAGTCAAGAAGATACCTCATTGCTACGCAGGGAGTGCCCCTTGTACATCCCAAGATAATGCGCATGGCTTCATTTTGTATTTTCTCCAGCCTATCAATTTGAGTCGTACAGACAGTAAGAATTGCCAGGGCATACTCGATTGGTGCGAGGACTAATCCCTGGAACAGAACAGTAAGTAGCCTCTGCTCAATGTTGGCAGCTGCCATTACCTTCAAGGTGGCTAATCCTTTGTGGGATTTTGTTATCACATGGTCGACGTGTACTCGGAAACACAGGCTGCGATCAAACTTAACTGCAAGGTATGTCATCAACTTGTCCCTGGTCACCTCATCAGCTCCCATTCGTACTACCGGTGTGGTCGTATTAACGATATGATTGTTAAGGGAGAACCATGAAACTGATGCTTAACCCCTAAAGCTGTGAGTTTAAAGCTCATTTACTAAATTATTAGCAAAATACCAAGACCACAACATTCAATCTTCACCTTCTGAGCTGTTAACATCATAGGATGATGCTTGTATGTTAATATTCATGAATGGTTTCCCAGTAGCTGTGATAGTAACTTTTGTTCCTGTTGGAAGAATGACCTACAAGAAAAAGACAAATGTTGTAGCAAGTCTTTCTATATAAGAACTTAAAAATTACCTATACCAGTTTTTATGTTTTGAACTTATGTATTTCTGTTGTGAATTGTTGGTAAAATAATACTATTGAATCACCATACTTAAGAAATCTAAGAGACAACATGAGAGAAATCAATCATTACTATTTTTTACTCAGTAAGCTACTCAATAAGAAGTTATAACCTTGAATTAAAACTGAAAGAATTTAGTAATTTTATAAAGAATTTAGAATATATAATTATAGAATACTTCAGCAAAATGCAAATAATATTGTAAATAAAGACATTTAATGAATTCAATATTTTAAAAGGTCTATATCTACACAAACTTGAAATTTCTATCTATCTATTGACCTGTCGAGCTGTAGCCGGCCCATAAGGCGTAGACCAAGATACTCCTTCTCTTATCTGAATTTTTGTTCTAGCAGTTTTAAATTCTTTTAAAGATATTTTATCAAATCTCGCCATTTGTCACTGTTCTGTGCAAGCAGCTCTATCTCATTGAGGGAGCCTAATCCTGCTGCTCTTGCCTCTCTCATCAATGTTCTTCTCAGTGTCTCTCTGGATCTTCCTCTTTTTCTTTTACCTGTTGTTTCCCATATGAGGGCTTGCTTTGCTATTCGGTTATTATCTCTTCTCATAACATGTCCAACATATGACCATCGTCTTTTCTTTATTATTGAAGATATCAGTGGTTGATTGGCGATTTCTCTAATTTCCTCCTTTAAAGCAGTAGAAATAAAGACTTAAGACAAAAGACAGTGTGTGAGTTGAAAGTGTTTAGTAACTCATAGCTAATTGCTGTATAAGGATCAGTGCATTAGAATGGATCAAAATCTTGTTCCACCTTTAAGCAGTAGACACATTTTTCTGGCCAAGTAAGTAGAAATTAAAGAGGAAATGGAAATCTGGTAGCAAAAAATGCTAAGAAAGATGCTGCCATATTTGCACAATTTCAACCCAATACATCCAACATAGCATGACTTTTTTTGGCTACAGGTTGCCTTCCCTTTTCTATCCTTACTTTCTTTGACCAGACTAGTTAGCTTGTTTTCAGGTTCACCAAGGAGAGCTGGAGTATAATATTGATCAGTTCTGATTCACTCATCCTAATGCAAGCAGATAGCTATGAGTTGGTGATCACTCTAAGCCTGGTTATTGTTAAATATCTTTGACCCTGCTTTAGTTTCAACCTGACACTCGCCAGTTGACCCAGGTGAAATAAATGAATGGGTAACTAGCTAACTTATTAGGGAAAGATAATAACAGAGAGGAAAATTATTTTCTCGCTTACAAATTAATACTTTACTCTCATGCAACATTATATTATATTATAGGATATCTTTAACCATTTTTTCAAAATCAACAACAATGATTGAATCAACTAGTTTCAGAAACAGTAGAATTTGTGTACTATCATTCTTTACCATTACTACAGTGGAAGTGAAGAGGCATAAAAACATTGGACCATGTTATATAATGTAGTGTCAACACATATATATGTATGTTCTTCAACAATGGTGCTTTGTTTAGTAATTTCTTTCACATTAAAATCTTAAATTCCATAATTATTTACTTGCTTTTATCAGAATTACTTGAATTTTAATTGTGAAGTACCAAAACAGATTGAGTAAAATATCTTAAACATTCTTCTCCAACAAGGTATTTCAGGTCTCATACAGAATGAAGAAATATAAACTCAAGAAAAATTACTTTAGTGTGGGTAGTTCAGAACTAAAAAAACATACCACCTTTCATTTAAATTCTAACCATAATATTTCTTATTTTGAAACTAACTACTTTCTTTACTGTAACATTTAATTACTAGCATCCTTGAACTGATGGATCTTTCTTCTCCTTTTGGAGCACATGTCCAATGTTTAATCCTCTTCCTCAGTCACCTTCCAAGGGGATGGTTATGGTTATGGAAGGCCCCCGTATCACTGCAAACAAATTAAAATCCATAATCGCTCAACCGCCCGTGCCAGTGGAATCATCCGAATTACTACCTCTATCCCAAACAAAGAAAGGTAGTTATAGTCCCCATCATAGAAGTCTCAGCACACGCCAAAAGACATAAGGTGAAACTGCACAGAAAGTGAACACAGTCATCTGTTCTCCATCATACGATGTCATCACTCATTATAAACAATCAGAATATCGAAAAACGATCAAATCAGATGAAACGCACAGCTCACGGTGTGCACAGAGCACTTAACTCAGTAGCTCCTGCAACAAGCCGGACTTGGAATATGAGGAAACTGCAACAAGGAACACTTTTCAGACATAACCTTTAATGGTTCCTGCCATCATATTGACTGGAAGTTCACGTCCTCCTGAAAATGATGATCGTCATATTTTTAAAAAAAAATGGATAGTGCTTGATGATGCTAGGACATCACCTTGACTCCAAATCCGAACATATGAAACACAGTTAGTCATCAGACTATCCTCGTTGCACATCAAACAACAGACTGTAAGATCGCCTTGCAATGTGAATTTGTGAAATTATGAATCCCTCCTGACTAACATGAACCCTCGGCTAAGTCGTGAACGAAACTCCATTCTGCCTTTCACTATTAGTGTACGGCTGTTTTAGGGATATACAATCAGCCATTGTAATGATGTAGCACACACAACAATGGTTGCACCCATAAAATCCCAATTACTGTAATAAATGCAGCCAACAATGCAGAAAAAGATGATGCACAATCTCTAAAATGAAAACTGTGATTGACTTAGCAGAGCAGTCCATATTAATGAGTTGTAACATGTAAATACTTGGCGTTAAACAATTCCAACGATGGCCTTGGAACAGTGCTCAATATGATGATGTAAACCGCATATTGACTCTAGACTGGGGAAGGTTGCATTCACATACTTAGAAGTGACAAAGAGGAACATTGAGGTGTATCAGCCTCATCAGCGAAATTTGTTAAGTGGATCATCAGATTGACTTTAATGCAAAAAATTGCATTAAAGAGGCGAAACTAATCAGTCCCCAAATGCAATTTCTGCAGTGGTTCAGAGAACATGAACCTCATTCCACTATGTTGAAAATGCGGAAGTCCCTTCCAAAGGGAATTATGATGGATTATATTATATTGTGTTATGGTGTACAACAAAACTGTTATCTGTACCTTTCAACCCAATACATCCAGTATCAACATATAATTGTTTTTTGGGTGTCAGGCTGGCCTTTCATTCTCAATCTCTATTTACTTGACCACGCCTGATAACCTGTCTTCTGCCCTATATAAGGGGTTTTATCCTGGATGCAGTTATGAGTGGCATAATTAACATACAATGAACTAATGATGTACCTCATATTTCTGTCCACATCCATATCGTAGAACTCGGGTTCCTGGTGTCAGCTGTCCATTTTTATACATATCCACCGTTATCACACTATTGCCTCCTCCAATCTGGTTCTGTCTAGTGTTACAAGTACTATAATTGAAAAAAGATAAAAAGGTATAAAAATCCATCAATACAAATGAACCAGCTAATTGTGGACGAATATTTAAATTATAAAATAGCTATTCCCATTCAAGAAAAACACATCTACATCATCTACTCTGAAATATTTTCGCACACAAGTCTTAATCATTTTGACACTGACAAATAACATTTGAAGTAATGAACAAAGTGTCATTATACATATTTCCTTTAAGGCAAAGTTTCTAAAAAAAAAAAAATGTGTAAAACATTTTGTCACAAAATGTTCCCAATCATAGCAAAGTGTATGCATTATATTAATAAGAACACATAAAAGTATCCAGTGACTCATTTACTAAAACATTTAACTTATGTGGTGAATCAGTTAAATGTTATAAAAAATATGTGCAATGAAACAAAAGAAAATATAATAACATGTGGAAATGTGTCCTCATTTAGTATAATCAAGTACTCTGCCAGTAGCCATTAATTCATAATTTAGAACGTGTCTGTCCTTTATAAATAAAAATTTATTCTTTCTAAACAACATCAATTTGGTAGCACTAGTTAACACAGATGAAGATGTTGAAACAGATAATTGTTAACAGACAATAAAATGTGAGGAATTTGTTAAAAAAAACAGCTCATATATCTATAATAAAGCAACTTACTCAAATGTGATGACATCATCTCCTGACCTCACTGCAACTCCACAATTGCATGTTGGACCCCTAGGTATACGAGTGTTGCAAGCTCGATACAAAGATCGAACCTAATTATTGTAGGAAAAAATAAATACAAATTATTAGTGCTTCTCATACTCTAGGAAGAGACAGAGCAGCAATTCTGTGTTTCCATTAATTGTGCCAAATCTTTGTTTGACAAAATAGAGGATTGAAGAATAAAAATACTATATATTCTAAGTCAGGAATAGACATAGAGCAAATAATTAAAGCAATTCAATTAATATCTATCTATTGTCCTTTCGAGCCGAAGACAGCACATAGGGCAGAACCACAATCTCAAAAACAGAAACCTTGCATGCCAAAATGGCACATATTGCAGATATCACTGCTTCTGAAATCTATGGCTGTTTCCATAACAATACTTTTTACAATGACAGCTTGTCAAGCTATCGACCACCCGCCTTATTCGCCTCTTACGACATGCCTGGAAGGTCACAGTGTCACTATTCTTTACTTTCCTCATAATGAGGCCCCGGTAACACACGGAATTAATAAAACATGTAACAATGTTGAAGGTGATTATTTTATATTCAGATAAAATTATAATTGCACACCCATCTTCATGCACAGATTCTACTTTTTCATGATAATATCATGTTACCATCGAGGATCAAGAAGACCCACAGCACCTGTGCTGATAGTGGCCAGTGACTTGAATGTTTCTGTCAGTATCAATAATCAAGAACTAATTAAGATTGAGATGTTAATTCAGATGATTCCACTGGCACAGGCAAGTGAACAATTACAGATTTCCATTCGTCTGCAGTGATACTGGGTCCTCCAACCATAACCATGATCAAGATTCTACTTAATCTTATGAGCCTGGAAACAGCTTAACCTCTCTGCTAAGCAATTAGAGCTAGAAGAGGAAAAGCAAAGCTATGCCTAAAAATGCTGTTCAGAAGTTGGACTACGTTGGATGAAAGGCACAGATAAAGCAACCTGCTGTAAACTACAATAAAAAGTAAAGTAAAGAGCCCCCGTCACACCAAATGGCATATAGGAAATATGGTGTTAGTGACCATAAATTTTACAGACCTTCAGCCCATGATTTTTGGGGTAATGTGGTCGGTATTACGCCCGTGCCGCTTTACTTTCCCAGAAAAAAATCCGGTACCCATTTAAGGCTGGGTAAACCCGGAAGCCATCGGATGGGATCTAACCCTACATCTTGTCCTTTATAGTCCATTTCACTAACCACTGAGCTATCGCGGCTCCTTGTAAACTACAGTACAATATATTTATGCCCACTTAACATTCATTTAAAGGAAGGCTATGAAACAGATAACACAAAACTTAGACTATTCAAATCAAATGTACTATCAACCCTTACGTATGCGTGTGAAAGCTGGAAAACAACAAGAGATATAGAAACAAAGTTGAACGCATTTGAAAATAAATGTCTAAGGAAAATACTTGGTATAGCGTGGAACGAATTCAAAACAAACGAGGAAATTAGAGAAATCGCCAATGAACCACTAATATCTTCAGTAATCAAGAAAAGATGATGATCATATGTTGGACTGTGATGAGAAGAGATAATAACCGAATAGCAAAGCAAGCCCTCATGTGGGAGACAACAGGTAAGAGAAAAAAAGAAGACCCAGAGAGACACTGAGAAGAACATTGATGAGAGAGGCAAGAGCAGCAGAAATTGGCTCCCTCAATGAGATAGAGCTGCTTGCACAGAACAGAGACAAATGTCGAGATTTGATAAAATATCTTTAAAAGTATTGAAAACTGCTAGAATAAAAATTTAGATAAGAGAAGGAGTATCTTGGTCTATGCCCTATGGGCCGGTTATGGCTCGAAAGGCCAATAGATAGATAGATGAAACAGATATCATAACTTCTGTCACAACAGCTCAGTAACAGCTAAGTTTCAACTGTGTAAATATATCATCATCATCATCAGGTTGCATGTCCTTTACAGAATGCTGCATTCACCACAGATTGTTTGAAAGAATCTCTGTCTCTAGCCAAATCTTCAACTTCTCCTGTTATCATGTTCAAGGTTTCCTTGATGACTTCAGACCACCTTCTTCTTGATATGCCCTTGATGCATCATCCAGGAACCATGCCTTCCATTATTGTTCTTTCCAGCCTACTGTGTCTTTCGGCATGGCCATAGCATTGTAGTTTTCTCTGTAGAGTGGTGTTTATAAGCCAGTTCTTTTAATATTTAAATCTTTTAATAGGTCTTCAGTACTCTTTTTCCTTATTCAAAGTACCTTAAAAATTTGTCTGTAGCATTTTGTTTTAAATGAATCAATTTTTCTTCTTGCTGTTAACAAGATTGTCCATGGTTCACAACCATTTGTTGCTATTTTGAAGATACATGTCCTCAGTAATTTTAATTTTACTGCTTTGCTGATATTGTGCCACATATTCTCTCTCACACTCTCCCTCTCACACACACACATGTATGCACACACACACACATATATAATATAGGATCATCATCATGTGCCATACCGGTTGCCTTAGGCGATCATGTCCTTCCACAATCTTCTATCTACAGTGCATCGTATCAGTTCTGTTGTTGACTGTTTTCCATGCCATGACACCAAGCTATCCAGTATTTTTTCTCTTTGTCGTCCGCGATCTCTCTTTCCTTTTATTTTGCCAGTTGTAACCAAGTATTCCAACTTTCCTCTTCTCATGATGTGCCCGAAAAATGTTGATTGCTTCTTTCTGATATAATATAGGATATTGAAATTTTTAAAAAATATCTGTAATAATAACTCTGATTCTGGGATGTACAAACTGATGTTATACATACATAATGTAAGAAGTGTTACACACTTGAGTTGTTTTTAATAGCAAAGAAATGAAATTATTGAAAACAATTGTTTTAGTAATATTTTTTGCTTAAAAAAGACATCAGCTTGCTGATAAAAAATCATGTGAAACATACAACAGATGAAAATTTGTTCATGTTGAACAAAGATGCCAAGTGTAAACTTCCTTTTTGTATTTGTTCAACGCAGTAGCTAAATCCTTAACATCAAGAACAGTGCTTGCTGGTGTAGGTGATCATGTCTCTTCATAACTTTTATGTCCCTACAGCTGTTTATCAATTCTGGTGTTGACTTTCTACAAAGCTATTCTTTTAAACTATCTAGTATCTTTTCTATCTGCTTCCCTCTAACTCTTCTTTCCTAAAATTTTCCAGTTTACATAACCAAAAATTGTAATTATTTTATTCTGATGTTGGTAGTAAGTCTCTATTGTTTTGGCCTTTTTAGAACATCCTAAATGTTCCTTTTTAGCTGTGTCCTAGATATTCTCAATATTCTCCTGTAAGATCATTTTTCTATGGCCTCAACAATTTTCTTGTCTGTTATTGAATTGTTAAAGGAGCCGCGTCTATATGTGCTAAGGTGTATAAATAAATATGTGCACTAACAGGATATTCCCTATATGCCACTTGGTGTGACAGGGCTCTTTTCTTTCTATTTTCTTATCAAATTTTTAAAAGCTCACTCTCATATAAGGCCGAATTCGAACTCTTATTATTTCTCCCATTGCTAAAATTAGATATATAATATCTTTTTCATTCTTTAGAATTCATCATTACCTAACTCAGTTACTGCACCTCACCTTTGTTGTAGCATCTGAAGTTAACATCAGTTCTAAGTATTTGAATTTATTAACCAGTTAAATACTGCACCGTTTACTTTCACTGTGCATTTTCAGTGAATCCAAGTCAAGATTACCTACATTACCTTGCATTAAGTCTCCCATATCAGATCCTCACTTTGTTCATTAATAAGTTAAATCAATGTGTCCACTTATATATATGCAGAATATATTGTACTATGTTGTGCACCTCACAATCTGGTGCATCTCTGTTCACCATCCATTTATTATTAATTGCTTTCATATCATTTGTGTCTCATGGAACAATCCAGCAAGACAGTGAACATTGCACAATAAAACTGGATATTTTTAGTTGATTTTTTAAACAAAAAAAAAGAGTTGTCATGACAGTTTTCTGCTATCTTAACCAACAAATCAGAAACACAAGTATAAACAGTTATGTTTATGCTCTTACCTCCAGTTCCAGTCTAATGTGCCTGTACATCACAAATTCCCCTCCGATAAAGTTGTTATAGCGACTGAAATACAGAAAATAGGACTTTACCAAAAGTTTTTACAATATCATGTGGAAAAAAAAAGGAAAAGGTATCTATCACTTAGGAAATATGATGCTGTTGTCCATATCATGGAAAATGCACCACAGAAATAAAAAGTAAAATCATCATCAAGTACCGGGCCTGCTGGTGTAGGTGATCATGTCTCTCCACAACTTTTGATCTTGGCAGCTATTTATCATTTCTGTTGTTGACCATCTGCCAAGCCATTCTCTTAAGCTGTCTGTTATTTTTTTCTCTTTGCTTCCCTCTATCTCTTCGTCCCTCAATTTTTCCAGTTATTACAATATATTCCAGTTGTTCTCTTCTCATTACATGGCCAAAAAATTATTATTGTTTCTTCCTAATATTGGAAATTAGCTCTCTTTTTGCTTTGACCTCTCTCTGAACATCTTCATTACTCTTCTAAAAAAAATACAATAGCTCAGACCAAAATAGCATTTCAGAAAATGAAGAACATCTTATGTAGCAAACCTGTGTCAATAAAAGTGAGAATTAGAGTTCATAGGTGCTATATAGAGCCAATTCTGACCTATGGAAGCAAATCATGGACCGTAAACAAACAAGTGAAAAAACTAAAAAACATCAGAAAAAAACAATCAACCTTTTTCGGGCACATCATGAGAAGAGGAAAGTTAGAATCCTTGGTTACAACTGGCAAAATAAAAGGAAAGAGAGATTGCGGACGACAAAAAGAGAAAATATTAGATAGCTTGGTGTCATGATATGGAAAACAGTCAAAAATAGAATTGATATGATGCATGGTAGATAGAAGATTGTGGAAGGACATGATCACCTACGCCAGCCGGTATGGCACATGATGATAATGATGATGACGATTATGATGTTATTTTCTCTGAAAATTTTTAGAAGTGGTGAAAATTGTTGAATGTTTTAATGATTAGATAATTTAAATGAATATTTACATAAATTTTATGTATTTTTAGTTCTTGTTTTCATGCCAGATTGACAGATCAAATGTTACATCAAATTTCAGCTCCCTTATTTCTTGATTCTTGATCCTTCTCATGCCATTAGACATCTCATAGGACTTGTAGTTTTTTTGCCATTCATCTCTATTCTGAGTGATATGTTCAATCTTATCTAATGAGTCTATGCCTGCCAACTTTACTTCTCTTATAAGTGTTGCTTTTAATGTATCTCTAGGTCTTCCTCTTTTTCTGTATCCTGATGCTTCACAGAAACACGGACATTAGACAAAAAAACAACAGAAAATTGAGCTTTTGAAATGTGGATTTATATTAGAAGAATAGGAAGAATTGGGTGAAAAGAAAAGAAAACAAAGGATGAAAAACTAAAAACTTCACTAAGCTAAAATAACTAAAAATGAAAAGATAACTACTAAACACAACTCAAACAAGACAAATGAGATTTTTGGGGCATTTTAAGACACAGCAACCTGCTAAAACTAATCTTGAATGGGAAAAATACAAGGTAAAAGAGGCAGAGGTAGACAAAGACTAACATGGATGAGGAACATCAAAAGATGGGCAAGTCAGCCTATGACAACCTGCACTATCAAAGCAAGAGACAGAGCATAATGGTGCTCCATGGTAGCCAACATTCAAAATGGAGACAGCACTCAGTGATGATGATGATGATGTTTCCCATAGAGGAGTTTTTTTTTTGAATTCTTTTGTTGTCTCTTCTCGGCAAATGTCCGACATATGTCCATCACTTTCCCTTAATTGTAGATGAGATCTCTTTTTGCATGGCCATTTCTTTTATCTCAAAATTAGTCATGAAAACATATATTGTACACAGAGTATTTTTCTTAGGCATTTGTCTTCAAAAGCCTGTTACACAACTAAAACAAATGTAGGACAAACTTACTAATTATCAAATGTCTTAATGTGTGGATCATTCACTGAAGAACATGTTGATACTTCATCTCTGTCCACAACTACAATGTTAATCTCTCCACAATCCTTAGTTGAAGTTGTTAAAGAAACCTGTATATATGAAGCAAACAAAACATTAAAATATTTATAAGGCAGACTATACATGTTACTAGAATTATAACTGTAGATCTTATCTAAATATTAGATCATAGATTAGGTCTAGAAAAAAAATACTATTATGATCTATTATTATATCTATTATTGTTAGGAAAGAATGAGGTATGTGTCTGGTGGTCAGCATGGCAGGATCAGTGACTCATAGATGATCGAGACCTCATTTTACCTTCAAATCTGACTGCATCAAACTAGACTTGTTAACAAGATAGGGATTACTGTAGTTCTTACAGTGATAGGGTCTGTTGATATGGAAGACCAATAATTATTGTGATATATTTAGGAAAGACAAGCTCCAACTTCCCCAGCAAAACCTGGGAAATGAGGTAAGCCAATTCAATGTGACTTGCCACATGTCCCTCTTTTAGGTGAGGCTCTCAATTTCAGCAAAGGAGCTGATGCACAATGTTGCTGTCTCTTACCTCAGTGATTTTCTTAGTGCATCTCTATCTATAACCATTGGGACATAGTGAAATATAACCCTGTTGTCCATTTCTATCTATAACTATTGGCACATAGGAAATTACTTTAGTCTTTTCTTTCCCACTTTTTCTTTTGCTTACTGTTTTGCATTTTATTGTTTGCTTGTGATTCTCTTATTATCTCTTCTCATCACGTAGCTGATATATGCTCACCTTTTCTTGATTATAGATGATGTTGTTGGATATATGGTAATTGTTCTTGCTTCTGCGACAATCTTGAATTCATTCCTTGGTTTAATAAAGATTTTGCAAGAGGCTTCTGTTTTCTAATGCATCTAATTTATTTTCTATCTCTTTAGTTGTTTTCTGGCTCTCAGCTATTTTTAAGTACTGTATTTTAAAATATACAATGGTTAAATATTTATTAGCGAAAGTTATTGAGTTATTGAGTTATTTGCGGGTCATCATCATTGCACTCCGAACATGTCCATAGGTGCTCAGATCCTCTCCTCAGCAATTCCCTCAGTGTCCAGCGACTGACGACTCTAGTTCTATGTTGGTTGATAAGTCTTCCTACACGGCCACTAAGTTTCTCATTTCTGGCTGTGCCCATCTTAACTCCCATTTCCATCATCCGAAGAAGTGACATGGATCTGTGTTCGTCGAAGTCCTGTGCTCTTCCCACATCTCGGAGGGCATTGATGATGTCCGCCCAATCCATTGGTTGCCCATCCTCAACGACTGTGCAGCTAGCCAACCTGTCTGCTCTTTCATTTCCCCGTACTCCCGCATGTCCAGGGACATAGACAAAGGTGACCTTACGTATTTTGGATTTCTGCAATGACTCTACCCATTGCATGCGTACAGAGTCCACCTCCACTTTTTTTTATCATGCTCATCGAATCACTCAGTATCCATGAGTGGGTGTAGTATTGTGACTCTAACCATTTGAATGCCTTGGTCACTGCCATCGCCACCATTGTCATGCTACTCGTGGTCATGACGTATGCACCACTGTCTTCCTTGACTATTCTGCCTGCCAAGCATGCTGTAAATGCCCATGCACTTCTTTGGTGTCGTCTTACAGATCCGTCTGTATAGATGACTGCATCTTTCTCATTGGTGTTATCGCAGATGAGACCGTTGACCTCAGCATTAACCACGACCGGGTTCTGTTCCCTACTTTTCCTGTAGAGTGTGACAATACATGAGAAAGTCCCCTTGAATGAAGTAGGCACCGGTATCCATTCCTCACCAACGCTGATATCGGTAAGCCCACAGACCTGTTTGATGACATCTTCTGCTCGGCCCACCAATGATTTGCCTCTTTTTAGCCTGGCACCTTTCACTATGTTGAGCACGTGGTGCAATGGATGCCCTGTATCTGTACTAATCTTCAGTTATGCTCGTGCTCTCCAGATCTTGATTCTGTCATCCATGGTTGGAAAGTCAAGAAGATACCTCATTGCTACACAGGGAGTGTCCCTTGTACATCCCAGGATAATGCGCATGGCTTCATTTTGTATTTTCTCCAGCCTATCAATTTGAGTCGTACAGACAGTAAGAATTCCCAGGGCATACTCGATTGGTGCGAGGACTACTCCCTGGAACAGAAGAGTAAGTAGCCTCTGCTCGATGTTGGCAGCTGCCATGACCTTCATGGCAGCTAATCCTTTGTGGGATTTTGTTATCACATGGTCGACGTGGTCCCGAAAACACAGGCTGCGATCAAATTTAACTGCAAGGTATGTCATCAACTTGTCCCTGGTCACCTCATCAGCTCATTCGTACTACCGGTGTGGTCGTATTAACGGTATGATTGTTAAGGGTGAACCATGAAGCTGATGCTTTATTAGGATTAACCAAGGCACCTGAAACCCCACACCAGGAAGAAATGCGATCGAGTTCGTCTTGCATTGTGGAGGTGATTCCCCATCTGTCTCTTCCCTGACGATATACCAGAATATCATCAGCAAAAGTCATAGTTCTTCCCCTCCCATCCAGCTGTTGTTCCGTGATCGTTATTGTGTACAAGTTAAATAGAACTGGTGACAATGATGAGCCTTGTGGCAGTCCTGGACAAATGGATGTTGCCTCGGAAGACTAACTTCCACATCTGAATATCACCTTCCTCTGAAACAGTGTCGCAGCGATCCATCTAATGAGAAAGGAGTGCACCGCCAGTTTGAGGAGCATATGCATGAGATATTCAAATGGTACCCTGTTGTATGCATCCTCCAGTTCTATAGCAGCAGCACATGTCTCCTCTCGTCTGTGGAAGCCTTCGAAGACGTTATAGGCAAAGACTGCCGCATTGAGCCATGTCTCTTTGTTACGCGTTTCTGTTCAAGGTGACAGGTGAGGACATGGGCAACTATTTTCTCCAGCAGATTGCCCGCAGTGTTCAGCATTGTGATGATTCTGTAGGCACTGATCTGAGAATGGTTTTTGTTTGGCTTCGGTAGCGGTAGTAAGTAGCTGTGTAGCCATTCCTCCTTAATCTGGCCACTCCGAATACTGGCATTAAACTCATTGGCCAGTTTTGTCAAGTCGTCGTCAGCTAAATCGCCTATGTCATCATACCGAACACCATCTGGACCAGGAGCAGACCTGTTTGATGACATCTTCTGCTCGGCCCACCAATGATTTGCCTCTTTTTAGCCTGGCACCTTTCACTATGTTGAGCACGTGGTGCAATGGATGCCCTGTATCTGTACTAATCTTCAGTTATGCTCGTGCTCTCCAGATCTTGATTCTGTCATCCATGGTTGGAAAGTCAAGAAGATACCTCATTGCTACACAGGGAGTGTCCCTTGTACATCCCAGGATAATGCGCATGGCTTCATTTTGTATTTTCTCCAGCCTATCAATTTGAGTCGTACAGACAGTAAGAATTCCCAGGGCATACTCGATTGGTGCGAGGACTACTCCCTGGAACAGAAGAGTAAGTAGCCTCTGCTCGATGTTGGCAGCTGCCATGACCTTCATGGCAGCTAATCCTTTGCGGGATTTTGTTATCACATGGTCGACGTGGTCCCGAAAACACAGGCTGCGATCAAATTTAACTGCAAGGTATGTCATCAACTTGTCCCTGGTCACCTCATCAGCTCATTCGTACTACCGGTGTGGTCGTATTAACGGTATGATTGTTAAGGGTGAACCATGAAGCTGATGCTTTATTAGGATTAACCAAGGCACCTGAAACCCCACACCAGGAAGAAATGCGATCGAGTTCGTCTTGCATTGTGGAGGTGATTCCCCATCTGTCTCTTCCCTGACGATATACCAGAATATCATCAGCAAAAGTCATAGTTCTTCCCCTCCCATCCAGCTGTTGTTCCGTGATCGTTATTGTGTACAAGTTAAATAGAACTGGTGACAATGATGAGCCTTGTGGCAGTCCTGGACAAATGGATGTTGCCTCGGAAGACTAACTTCCACATCTGAATATCACCTTCCTCTGAAACAGTGTCGCAGCGATCCATCTAATGAGAAAGGAGTGCACCGCCAGTTTGAGGAGCATATGCATGAGATATTCAAATGGTACCCTGTTGTATGCATCCTCCAGTTCTATAGCAGCAGCACATGTCTCCTCTCGTCTGTGGAAGCCTTCGAAGACGTTATAGGCAAAGACTGCCGCATTGAGCCATGTCTCTTTGTTACGCGTTTCTGTTCAAGGTGACAGGTGAGGACATGGGCAACTATTTTCTCCAGCAGCTTGCCCGCAGTGTTCAGCATTGTGATGATTCTGTAGGCACTGATCTGAGAATGGTTTTTGTTTGGCTTCGGTAGCGGTAGTAAGTAGCTGTGTAGCCATTCCTCCTTAATCTGGCCACTCCGAATACTGGCATTAAACTCATTGGCCAGTTTTGTCAAGTCGTCGTCAGCTAAATCGCCTATGTCATCATACCGAACACCATCTGGACCAGGAGCAGACCTGTTTGATGACATCTTCTGCTCGGCCCACCAATGATTTGCCTCTTTTTAGCCTGGCACCTTTCACTATGTTGAGCACGTGGTGCAATGGATGCCCTGTATCTGTACTAATCTTCAGTTATGCTCGTGCTCTCCAGATCTTGATTCTGTCATCCATGGTTGGAAAGTCAAGAAGATACCTCATTGCTACACAGGGAGTGTCCCTTGTACATCCCAGGATAATGCGCATAGCTTCATTTTGTATTTTCTCCAGCCTATCAATTTGAGTCGTACAGACAGTAAGAATTCCCAGGGCATACTCGATTGGTGCGAGGACTACTCCCTGGAACAGAAGAGTAAGTAGCCTCTGCTCGATGTTGGCAGCTGCCATGACCTTCATGGCAGCTAATCCTTTGCGGGATTTTGTTATCACATGGTCGACGTGGTCCCGAAAACACAGGCTGCGATCAAATTTAACTGCAAGGTATGTCATCAACTTGTCCCTGGTCACCTCATCAGCTCATTCGTACTACCGGTGTGGTCGTATTAACGGTATGATTGTTAAGGGTGAACCATGAAGCTGATGCTTTATTAGGATTAACCAAGGCACCTGAAACCCCACACCAGGAAGAAATGCGATCGAGTTCGTCTTGCATTGTGGAGGTGATTCCCCATCTGTCTCTTCCCTGACGATATACCAGAATATCATCAGCAAAAGTCATAGTTCTTCCCCTCCCATCCAGCTGTTGTTCCGTGATCGTTATTGTGTACAAGTTAAATAGAACTGGTGACAATGATGAGCCTTGTGGCAGTCCTGGACAAATGGATGTTGCCTCGGAAGACTAACTTCCACATCTGAATATCACCTTCCTCTGAAACAGTGTCGCAGCGATCCATCTAATGAGAAAGGAGTGCACCGCCAGTTTGAGGAGCATATGCATGAGATATTCAAATGGTACCCTGTTGTATGCATCCTCCAGTTCTATAGCAGCAGCACATGTCTCCTCTCGTCTGTGGAAGCCTTCGAAGACGTTATAGGCAAAGACTGCCGCATTGAGCCATGTCTCTTTGTTACGCGTTTCTGTTCAAGGTGACAGATGAGGACATGGGCAACTATTTTCTCCAGCAGCTTGCCCGCAGTGTTCAGCATTGTGATGATTCTGTAGGCACTGATCTGAGAATGGTTTTTGTTTGGCTTCGGTAGCGGTAGTAAGTAGCTGTGTAGCCATTCCTCCTTAATCTGGCCACTCCGAATACTGGCATTAAACTCATTGGCCAGTTTTGTCAAGTCGTCGTCAGCTAAATCGCCTATGTCATCATACCGAACACCATCTGGACCAGGAGCAGTGTTGTGTGACCTTCTATGTGTCGTGCGAATGGTATCGGTTGTGATTGTGAGATCTTCTTCCAGCCCTACATCCTTACACAATTTTGACAGCGATCCCCGTATCCTCATTCTTACAGCCTCATTTCTTTGGTCCGTCTGCTAAATGTAGCGGGCAAGCAGGGCCTTCCCTTTGCTCTCATCAGATTTGTGCCATATCCGTTTGGCCTGTGCTCTAAAAGTCTGGTATGCCTCTGTGTCGTGTTGTGCAATTCATGCTCTGATGAGGGCGCCAGAATGTGGCGAACGATTTTTCTGAGCACACTTTTTTACAGAAGTCATCCTATTTGGCATCCTTAGCCCACTTAGTGCATAGTTTAAAGTTCCTCATTTTTTGGTTGATCTCTACTTTCAGACGCTTCAAGAGCTCAAGTTGTGTTCTTCCATTCCTTCTGGCTTTCTGTCATGTCTTGGCCTTTTATAGTGAAAGTATCTGGCTGCAGAAATGAATGTTAATATACGTGACATTTAATTTATAGTGCAGGGTATACAGTACAGTAACTATTGATTTAAGATTCTGAGTACTAACCTGACCAACTATCCTGACAGTAACTTTAAGCTTTCTGTTGCGATCACCATCTTTAACACCATCAACTGTTGCTTTGATGGGGATGGTCACAACATTTTGCCAGTTCTCAGATGTGATTGCTACACCACAAGACAGTGATGCACCCTGTCCAACAGTGGTCACACCCAGAACAGCTTGAGGAATAATTTCAGTTCTAGAGCACCTGCAAATGTTAGATAAAAAATTGTTTTAAAAACATGGATTAACCTTTTAATTTCTACAGAGTACAGGTCTTAAAAAAGACAATAAAGATCTGTTGAAGATTTTATTTTTTGTTTTACTTTTGATTGGTACTTATCATGAAGAGAATAATTATAGTCTGCTACTTAATCAACTTGTGAGTCTATGTGGCTGAGTAGTTAGCGTGCTTGCTTCTTGATCAGAAGGATCTGGATTTGATTCCCATAAATGGTGGATTTTATTTTGGACCTGATAATATACTGACCATATTATTAAAAAATGTGCCATGATCATAGAACAATATGGCCACTGAATACATATGTCTTGAAAGGCATGGAGGGAGAATTTATTTTTTACTAATCATCCTGAATTGTTGATTCTAACAACATGTACAGTAGTTTCTGTGTTATAAAATTGTTCTTTTCTATAAGAACAATCAGGACACATTTAATAAATATGACAGTCTATATTATTTTGTAAATTTTAGTTTCTAAGGCTTTTTCTGATGATAAGTATTTTATTTGAAGTAAAAATTTACCTTGAATCCATGTGTTGACCATCTGTGTCTAATGAAAAGTTTTTGTGGGGGGTTTAAATAGTACAATTAAAAAAATGAGTACAATTTATTGCTGACAGAATGAGCATCTCAGTACTCTGTACTGGCTCACAGATATTCAATCTCTCTCACCACCTCGGTTTTTAAAAAAAATCATTTATGGAAAAAAAAAAAGACGTAATTTTAATTTTTGCTCATGCACAAAGCCAATGTCTTCTCAGGAGACACTGAGAAGTACATTGATGAGAGAGGCAAGAGCAGCAGGAATCGGCTCCCTCAATGAGATAGAGCTGCTTGCACAGAACAGAGACAGATGGCGAGATTTGATAAAATATCTTTAAAAGAAAACTGCGAGAACAAAAAATTCAGATATGAGAAGGTGTATCTTGGTCTACGCCCTATGGGCCAGTTACGGCTCCAAATGTCAATACATAGATAGATAGACAAAGTCAATGTAAAATGTAATGAATCATAAATATAATTATTAGTTGACATAAATATCTTTTATGGAACAGTTTCAAAATCACTCAAAAAAAAAGCATATTTTAAATAAAAATTAACAAACTTATATTTTATTCAAAATAACTCTACATTATTAATTTAATACATATATCAACAATACAAACAATCAGTTATATTAAAAGCTACTTAGTGTACATCCATTATATAACTGGTTTCATCATTGTAAATCAAATTATTAAACAGATATACAACTGTTCATTAAATTAAATAAATGTTAAATTCATTATTAATCATCCAATAAATGATTATTTTTACAAGCAATCATCCAATTGATGACTCATATCAGTTAATGGTTGATTTCAACATTAATCTTCAGCTACATTTTTTTATCTCAAACCTAATTGGCTATAATTTGTTTTCACTCAAAGATGATCATTTGTGAGTCCAGAAAAAATAAAGCAATATCGTAAGTATATATGACATTTTCCAACAGTCCTAACTTACTTGAGTTCATTTTCTACTGTTGTGATAGTTGTTGTTACTTCCACTTTACACTGGCCATTATCTTGTGCATTGCAAAGCAGAGAGGGTGGAACTGTGATTTGAACCTGAAGTGATTGCACTTCTCCTCCCTCTATCACTTTAATTGTGCCAATTACTGGTGGGCACTGTAGAAGCAAAGATTTTTTAAAGTATGAAAGATAAGAAATAAGAGTAATATATAGTGCATATATACATACAGACACACACACATAATGTGCAAAAAAAATGTTTACAAGAACTCGATTACCCTATACCATAAAATAGGAAAATCGTATATACTAGATTTCTGAAGTTCTGGGTAATTTATATTTATATTATCATTGTCAATGATTTTAACATTAGAATGTAAGCTAATGACAAATATAGTTTTTATTGCTTATAAAATACATATCTTGGAACCGTTAAGTTCTGAAAGTTTGCTAGCTAAACAAAAATAACTCCTGTACATACACGCACATATAACATACAAATGTAATTTAAATACATATTATATATGTACTTTACATATATATATATATATATAAGAACATTAATTATTATTTGTACATCACAAACATCATTCATTAACATCTTTAGATTGTCTAACTTTAGAGATTTATGTAACAAATAATCTCAACATATTTTTATCGAAGATCTTTCCAAATCCCAAACATGTTCTCTCTGTCCTTCTTATATCTATTTAATGTAGCAGTTTTTTCTTGTAATCTTTCTATGTTTCTCCTTGTTCTATGTTTCCAAAACAAGGTCCATCTTGCAATGATTTGAGCTGATTTGTTTGTTTTATCTAGAAAAAAAATTTAATACCTTTTTAACTTCATGTATCTATGTTTGAATAAATCTACTAAATATAAGATAAAATAATAAAACGGCACAACTAAGGGAGGTTAGTAGGAAATATAAATCATACTAAGAAAGAAGTTTCTGAGAGTGATAGGAGAAAATTATTGTCTTATTAAGTTACTCTGTTTGACTACTGTAGTCCCCATAGTGAGGGGAGTGTAGAATAGATACACTTTTACATGCCACGCATGTCATAAGAGATGACTAAGGAGGTTTGGAATCGTGACCTGTACAATCAAGTAGTGGAGTGAATTTGTCAACGGGATTTACCTAAGCATTTTTGAAAATGCTATGAAAATGTTGGAGCAGATACAGCTGAATTCCTGACTAAAACTGGTTCCATGGATAGAATAGAATAGTTTTATTAAGTTATACATAGTTTTCATAAACCTTGGATAGGAAATTTGAACAAAAATATAACAAAAAGAAATGTCAATTGTAACAATGTAAATGTTCTTCATAAGAATAATGATATACATAGCATGTTAAGAATTATCAAAACAAAAAAAAGTGTAAAAAATAAAAACATTGTTTGCAACTTAATGATAGGAGATTTTGTATACATTACTCTGCAGCAGGAGTCAAACTGATCATCAGATGGAGATTCTCTTGTGCAAGTGTTTCAACCCTTTTAGCTTCTTGAACCTCTTAGGAGGGTGGGGCCAGATTGATCATTACCCCAGGCATCAACCTCTGGCTGTTTTTGAGCTTGAAAACTCACTGAGTCCAGCATATACTATATGAGTCTCTAGCCTGCATGAAACTTCTGATGAATGTCCTTAACTTGTTCCACATATCTGTCACAAATCTACCTTACAAGAAACATTGAGTGTTATCCTCTAAGTGATGTTAGAAGTCTTAAATGCCTTGTTACTTATTCAAGTCTACTTGAATACTCTACTTAGGCTGCATGTCTGCAAGCATTGTGAGGAATATTAAACTGATTATAATAGTGTAATTCCACACACTGAGATGTTTTAGATGCTATCAGTTATTGACAGTTACATGTGTTTAAATGGCTGACCCAGGTTTCCTATGAAATGTCAGGGACTGGTGTAGTTAATAATGTTTTGTTAAGTACTTTGACTTTCCGGAACTAGTGTGCTTGTTGCAATGTTTGTTTTCTATTTCAACTACTGTTGTGAATAGTATACTGCTGTGGCCCTAAGGATTTATAAATTATGTTCCAAGTTTAGTTGCTTAGAATAACTGTCTAGGACTTTAGGTAATGATTTATCAATAAGGCCATGATCCCTTTGTGACTTCCAGAAGAACATTTTATTGCATATCTTTTCCTATCAGAGAGATGAATGAGTTCATTGTTAGACAGTCAAACTTGAATGTTCTTTGCATTGCACTCTCATCTATGACTTCTGATGTTTTATTTGTAAGAACACGGCTGATGAGTCAATGATAAGGGACTCCTACATCTTCTTCAGTTGAATAGTAATTCTCACAGCTACATTGGTATTCCACATAGTGTTTTGAAAACAAAACTTACTGGGCTGGTCTCGCGACATCCATATATCCCATAATAATGTAAAATAATTTTTAAAAAAGATAAAAATGTAGAATCACAAAGTTTTAAGGAAATATAGATAGAAGAAAATGTGAGGAAAGAGAGCATTTGGGCAAGATAGCCATTTAAAAAAAATTAATGTACAAATATGATCTAAATGTATATTACATTAACTGTTTACTACGTGAACTGTAAAATAAAAAAAAAACTCTCTTTATGGCATTATCCCATTAATGGTACATTATGAACTGTGGAAAAATATGGTCACTAACACCGCATTTCCCATACACCTAGATAAGTGTGGTGGGAACTTTTACTTTTACTTGACTAATTTCTTGTACCTTAATTGAAGGGATCACAACATTGCTCTTCACTGGCCAACACCATTCAGAGCCTTGAACCAAATATCTGATTTCTGCAGTACATGTGATCTGTGGAGATAATATTGTATGGTGCTTTAACCATGTATGTTTTTAACTAAGAAACATTATTAAATATTTCTTAATTGTTCTGTATCAGGTTAGTGCATGGTTAATTCTAATTGTTGACTTCATAACTGATATGTTAACAGAGGCATTGAGATCCTGATAGTCTCAGGAGATAATAGATTTAGTGCTCATGTAAAGATCTTGCCAGAGGTTACTTGTTCCTTCTTTTTATAGAACAATGGATGATCTTTCTAAACTTGAGCTCACTTGATTTTACAATACCATAACAAAAATTCTTCTACCTTTCAGCTCCCAGTGGAGCATAGGTCTTCAACAAAGACTTTCCAAGTTGTTCTGTTTTTTGCCATTCTTTTAAAATCATTCCATGTCTTCCCCATCATCTTCATCTTTGCTTCTATCTGTCTTCTCTAAGAATTCCTTGGTCTTCCTCTTTGTCTTTTCCCCTGGGGATTCCAAAAAAGGGCCTGCTGTGTAATACTCTCAGTTGGCTTCCGTAGTGTGTGTCCTATCCAGCGCCATCATCTTTGCTGTATCTCTTTATCCACTGGTATTTGACTGGTACATTTCCATAATTCTATGTTAGTGATTTTGTCCTGCCATTTCCATTCTTTTATTCTGCGTAAGCATCCATTAATGAAAGTCTGTATCTTCATGATTGTCATTTTAGTTGTTCTCCATGTTTCACAGTCATATAATAAGACTGACTTAACATTGTAGTTGAAAATTTTTATTTTAGTCTCATCTACCTTTCAGATCCCTGTGGAGAATAGGTATTCAACAAACACTTTCCAAGTCGTTCTGTTTCTAGCCATTCTTTTAAGATCATTCCATGTCTTCCCCATCATCTTCATCTCTGCTTCTGTCTGTCTTCTCCAAGAATTTCTTGGTCTTCCTCTTTGTCTTTTCCCCTGGGGATTCCAAAAAGGGGCCTGTTGTGTAATACTCTCAGTTGGCCCAGTTCTTGATGATGATGACAGGAGGGGGGAATTTTTTTTATTCCAGTACACTGTCAATTTTCAAGAATTTGTATTTTCAGTGTAATTTTCATTGTGAAATTGTAACCTAGGGTTAATTGTGATTATATTAGAGATAATATGATGAAAATGTCACACATCTGTATTCTGTTACTAAATGTTATTGACAATTGAATAGTGAAATTAAAAATGTGACCTGCACATTAAATAGCAATTGAATGGAAAATACAACTTTTATTATCAACACCCATTGAACCCTTTTCTGTTGTTGTTATTGTTGTTGTGATGAGGCTTTTGCTTCCTTTTTGGTGAGGTATGAACCATTCAACTTTAGACTATGTCTTCCAGGTTAATTAGACACAAATACCATACAAAAATTATAGTTAAAAGTATGTTGTATGAGGCCACTCCTGTGAAAACCATGAGGCCAGAACTAGCGTTGAGAACCACCTAGCTATGAAAAATGACTGACCAGAGAGCTTAGTTCTAGTTTCTAGCTTTAGTATATTTTAATTAAGCCAGCATTTTGTGCTAATTACTCTTTTCCTGAGAACCCCAGAAAATAAATAAATACCACACTCATTCGGTTTTTTAAGGATAGATCATTAACAATTGATAAAAACTGACACAAATATAACATGTTTAAACACAATTTAAATTCTATCTACTTTCTAGTTTAACAAAATATAGAGATTTATCATTTGTGACATTTAAAAAAAATCATACATGTGCATCATAGTGAAACAAAAGTAAGAATATACTTCTATTTATCTGTCTATTGACCTTTCAAGTCATGTCTGGCCCATAAGACATAGACCCAGATACTCTTTTTCTTTTTCTAAATATTTTTTCTAGTAGTCTCAATCCTTGTAAAGATCTTTTATCAAATCTTGTCATTTGTCTCTGTTCTGTGAAAGCAACTCGATCTCATTGAGGGAGTTAATTCCTGCTGTACTTGTATACTTACTATATAAGACTATACTTACTATCTGGTTAAATAGCACACATAAAACTTATATTTTTGAATGTTTATATAAAAAAATAAAATAATAAAAGAAATAGCATAGTGGAAGCATGCAGTGGATTCTACTTACTGTTTCATTCAGCACTGTGAATTTTAGTTCATTAACTGAAATTGTGGCAGATTTATCTGGTGCTTCAATCACTTTGGACCATGTGGCATTCTTTCCTTCAATATGCCATGTAAATCTTATTGTAATACCTGCTGTAGGTGGTTCAGTTACTGAGCATGTCAGCTGTCCTTGGCCATTGTTGTTAATCTCTGGTTTTAGGGTAACAGTTGCAACTGATGGGGGCATGTTCGCCGTGTTGATGCTATGGTTGTAGGTGCAGGAGTTGTGGGGGCATGGGTTGTGGGGGCATGGGTTGTGGGGGCAGGGGTTGTGGGGGCAGGAGTTGTAGGAGCAGGAGTTGTAGGAGCAGGAGTTGGTTTAGTAGGTGTTGTTGTTGGCTCTGCAGTTTTTTGTTCTAATGTTGGTTGAGTTGTTGGTGCTTCAGTTGGTGATTTTACTGTTGTCGGGGGCTCTTCTGTTCTTGCTTTAGGTGTCGTTGGCTCTTCTGATGTTTGTGGTACTGGTGGCTTTTCTGTTGTCGGTCCTGAACAATCAGATGATGAACATTTAGGTGTTGTTGGTGCCTCAGTTGTTGGTTTAAGTGTTGTTGGTCCATTAGTTGCTATTTTTGGTGTTGTTGGCTCTTCTGTATTAGGTTTAGCTGTTGTTGGCACTGATGCTGGTTTTGGTGTTGTTGATTGTCCACAAACTGGTGGTGTTGGTGGCTGTGGTGTTGGTGAATTAGTACATGTCAGTGGAGGACATATATCAATTGTTGTTCCCCCAGTCACTGGGGGTGATGATGGTTTGGGAGTTGTTGATTCTACACACACTGGTGGAGTTGTCTGTTCTGGTAGTAGAGTTGTCTTTGTACCAAAGCAAATTTCTATAAACAAATAAAAATTAATATTACTATTAAAATAGTGATTTCCAAAATTATTGAAGCTTAGAAAACATTCAAAACAACTAATATTACATTTACTCTTCTCAAAAAAGAATGTGTAATTGAACATATAAATTGAGGTACTTGGATGGATAGGTATTAATTTAAAATCTTCTTCCTCTTCTACCTTTTTAGCTCCCTGTGGAGCATAGGTCTTCAAAAAACACTTTTTCCGAGTCGTTCTGTTTTTTGCCATTCTTTTAAGATCATTCCATGTCTTCTCCATCCTCTTCATCTCTGCTTCTATCTGTCTTCTCCAAGAATTCCTTGGTCTTCCTCTTTGTCTTTTCCCCTGGGAATTCCAAAAAAAGGGCCTGTTGTGTAAAACTTTCAGTTGGCTTCCGCAATGTGTGTCCTATCCAGCGCCATCGTCTTCGCTGTATCTCTTTATCCACTGGTATTTGACTGGTACATTTCCATAATTCTATGTTAGTGATTTTGTCCTGCCATTTCCATCCTTTTATTCTGCATAAGCATCCATTAATGAAAGTCTGTATCTTCATGATTATCAATTTTGTTGTTCTCCATGTTTCACAGCCATATAATAGGACCGACTTAACATTTGAGTAATTTAAAATCGAGATGTGTTGTTATAGTTAGGATCAACATCATTCACACCAGCCAAATCCATAGGTGCTCCAATATCCTCTTCAAGAATCTTGAGAAAATCTTTAGAGAACCCTTACCCACATGTGTACATGTCCTCTTGACAATGGGTCAAGTCATGTGTTTATCCACATCTTTACACATGCATGAATTGGGATCCAACATTTAGGTAAGTTGTGGTTCAAGCCAAATATTATGTCAGGGATTATGATAACAACTGAAATCCACTTCATAAAAAAATAACTGGCCTTATGTGACTGACATTAAAGAATGACACATGTCATGGGTGACTCAGGCTGAGAGACTATCAAAATGATTAACTTTAGCTGATATTATGAAAGGAGAAATGTGACGGGGGCTCTTTACTGTTTTTTCCTTACACACCTAGAAGTCGACTTGTCAGGGAATAAACCTAACCTCTTGTTCACAGTAGATCAGTCAAATAACCACTAACCACTGTTCTACTGCAGCCTTTATTTAATGGCTGCTTTATTTCAAGCAAGGACAAGACAAATTTTCAAAAACATGTAATTTACCTGATGGAAAACATCCATCCGGACATGTTTCATCTTCTAAAGTTGAGTATTTGTTGCTTGAGCCAGTTGTTGGGGCAACTGTTCCTTTATGAATACCTACAAATAAGACAAAGTAAAAATAATATACAGTAACAAAGAGGTGAGTTGGCAGATTGAATTCTATTTATCTACATGTATTTACTAACAGACAAAGAACAACCATTAATTTGCGATTTCATTGATTTGAAAAAGTGTTTAACAGCATACAGCAGAGTGTCCTTGTGAAATAACTTGAAACATTATGGAATACCACCAAAAGTTACCAATATTGTAAAAGAAAAAATATGGAAACCAAAAATACTAAGCAAGAAAACTAAACTGAGAATATTAAACTCAAACATATTATCAACAAATGTGAAATCTGGAAAACAACAAAGAAGATTGAGAGAAAACTAAACATTATTGGAGACAAATGCCTAAGAAGAATAGTCTGTGTACAATGGAATGAATTTAAGACTATTTTTGAGATAAGAGCATTGGCCATGCAACCAACGATCTCACCTACAATAAGGAAGAGAAGATAGACATATGTCAGACATGTGCTGATAAGAGAACAAGAGAATTCTAAAAACAGGCCTTTCTATGGTAAACATCAGGATACATAGGATCACTACAAGCCCTATGTGACGTTTAATGGTGTAAGAAGAATCAAAATCAAGATCAAGATTGACTAATTAGGTGCTGTAAATTGTTCACACTTTGGCAACAATACCAGCCTGTTAAAGTGTTGAGTTTAATTAAGTTGAGGTTATGTCCTATATAGCATGTACGAGCCTAATAATGATGCTGTTAGGTGGGTGCAATGGGAGAAGGCTTTAATTGTCATTGTTCAGGTCAGGGTGCTGGTAATACATTTGCAGTTTAATAAAAAGAACAAGGGCAGTTTCCATACAGTAGTGGATGACTAGAATCTTTTGTGTCTAGACAATTTTTCAGCCCAATGTGCCCAGTTCTTATATGGAACATAGTGTATTGAGCTCTCTTGTATAGCAAATTGGCAACAGAGTAAATTAAACTGGTTGTTTGCCAACCAGGTGGATATTGGTTTCATTCCTCATGGTGGATCAATTTTTTAATGTGAGCTGAAAATAAAAGTTATGTCCTAGTGAATTACATGATGGCTGTAACTGACATGTACCTTCATTTTGAAAATTTCTTGGTAAATCCAGGCAATTGGCAGAACCAGAAAAGTTGGTAAATGTTGCAATAAATATTTGTTTCTACAACTAAAACACTGCGTATGTACTTCATCCACAGTGAGTACACATATCCAAACAAGCTGTAAACAGATGCTATAATTGGATATGTTTTATGTATTTAGAAGAAGCAATCCAAGAACAATCAGTATGCCACAGTTTATAGATGATTACCTTAAACAATAGGGTAGAGAACAGCAGAAACAGACATGAAAAGTGTGGGCCACCCTTTTGGCAAAATGAAAAGGGAGAAACCTTGTCTTTGCACTGTTGTGTCAAAACATTCTTTCAAGTTGTAACAAGTTATGTAATAATACTCATAATCAGGATAGACTTCTTTGGTGGAAGTCAGCCCCAAAACTTATCAAGGAATTGCTGTTGACATGACTTCATTAATTCTGTTTTCCAATAAATGTAAATAATAAATGTTCCTTCTGATAGTGTATACCAAGACATTTTCCAGCTATCCTGTATGAACTCACACGTGCATACTAACACTCACGAACAACAACTGTATTATATAGACATTCTCAGCCAAATGACAAAGGCATGGCACACATGCGTGGCAGCTCACTACTTCTTGTCACAACAATTAAGCACCACATACACACAAAAGACATATTCCTTTTTAATTTCTTACACAATGAACAAAGAACATAATTCTGTTTAAGTTCTTTTGTTATGTCTTCATTGGTGTTAGAATTATTGAAGTAACAGGTTCTGTAGTAAGTGAGAGACCCTGTGTCACATTCTACAACATAGTAAGTTTATGGGTTACCTCTACCGACCACAACTTCATAACTTCACACTACTACTTGTTATATATGCCTAAATTAATTGTTTTATTTACTAAAATGTATAACCATTATTCTCTTTATCTTATCATCCTCGGGGATAAAAATAGTTTACTTACAGAGATTGCAGGATAACACACCACGATCAATCAAGATGTCAATATGGACCAGCCAAATATGCAAATGGCTGATGACACATTGGGCATTCCAGCTTCCTAAATTGCTTGCACCAATTGTTAGAGCTGTAGAGAGTGTCCAAAAATTGGTGTGAAGAATAGTACCATCAGATTCACCAATGAGAACCTGCAATTAAAAGAGAAATAATAATGGATTTGGAAGAAAAACAAGGAAAGTACTAGAAACTTTTGATGGTAAGGTTCAGTGTTCCTACCAAAGATTGGCTACAGTAAATTTTAACAATGATTTGCATCGTACATTTTATGCACATTTTGACAAACTTCTACACCATCATCACTCAATGTTTTACAAGGTTTACAAGGCAGTAATAAAACTGGAGACAAATAATAATAAATGAATATTATTATAGAGGGAAACTTCCGAGGCAATAATCAGCGAATCAATTCAGTGGAAGAGGTATGTTTACAGCACTTGGAAAAAAATGACAAATAATCAACAACAGAAAAAAAACAAAGAACAGTATACGGACCGAAGCAGGATCGAACCCGTACTCAGTGGCACAGCGCCTTGCCACGAAAAGCCAAAAGCTAGGGAACGCTGCCACTCAGCTAACTAAAAAATTAGCTATCGTGGAAGTGTCTTTCACACAGGTGTTCTCATGACTATAGCATAAGGCTGTGATTACAGCTCGGAAATGTAATTTTTTCCAAGTGCTGTAAACATACCTCTTCCTCTGAATTTATTCAGTAATAAAACAAAGAGACAAATTGTACAATCATAATATAATAAAGTGCATGGTTTATTTCATACACTTTATCAAACCATTTTGTGTTGTTAATTTTATTTTTAAATTCAATTACATTTTTGTGAAGAATAGCTTTATACAGAAATTATATATACTGTTAAATTTATTTTTGTTTTATTAATTTTCCATCCTGATAAGCTGATAAGACAATAATACAAATAAATATAACTTCTGTTCTGCAAAATAATTACAACAGTGTCTTAAACCTCAAATTTCTGAAGTATGTAATGGTCTTTTACCATCTCCATTTTGCAACTACTTTTCTTATTCTAACATTCTTTAAATGTTGTCAGACATCATACAGTTTTTTTTTGTTTCGTGTCATCACAATATTCTAGGCAAATTTCTCATCATCAGTAAGAGAGTACATATTATTTCTGCCTCTCTTTTCAGTGTCCTACTTAGTGTTTCTCAAGGTCAGCCTCTTTTTCTTTTTCTGGTGGTATCTATTTGACGGCTTGCTTTGTGTTTTTCTGGTTATTTCTTCTCATCGCACTGCTGATATATGCACACAATCACTTCTGATTATAGATCAACCTGTTTGTTGCATACATTTCCTTATTTCTGCAAGTCTTATATAGAGAAAATATATAGAAAATATATTTGAGTAGCATATCCTAAATTTTGATGTTATAATTTTCTTTTTAATTTGTATATTTATTTAATGTTTCTGAAAGTCAATGCTTCCTTCATTGTTCTGGGTCTGACTTTAGCTTTGTGTCTTTTTCTTGATGTATAAAACTTCTGAAATAGATGAAGTTATTTATTGCTTCCACAAATTTTCCGTCCAAGTACATTTTTTCATCTTCAATGCTAGATTTTTCATTATTTTTTTTTCTTCAGTTAATAGTAATTCCTACCTACTAATCACTGAAGGGAGAGTGTCTATTTTTTCCTGCACTGTTTTCATATTGTTACTAATAAGAACATTGTTGTCCACAAAATTAGGGTCTTCTAATTGAATTTATCACAATTCAACGCCCATGTTACCACACACAGTATTTCTTCATCATTAAAGTTAATCGTAATTTCAAACAACAACAAAGATTACATCCTTGTGTAGCCTATTTCTAGCCTGGTACCAGTGCTCAATCCTTCCTTTTCTTATAAAAAGAGTCATGAAAATTTTTGGAAATTGCAGTTTTACATAAACTAAAGTTATTATAGATAAAAATCCTTCATTTTATAACTAATTTTTCTACACATGATTTATTTATTTCAGTTTTATTCCAAATGTATTAAGGTTTTTTTTTTGTTCATTAAGCTGTAAAGCATTTGAGGAGATAAGCAGCAATAATTAGTTTATACCTCGTTAATAATCAACTTAAGTGTTGTATGTTGATTCCAAGACACAACAATGTCATAGAAATCATTGGTCACAATGGCTGTGCGTGATACTGACACATACCAGACATGCTCTGAAGTGCTGACAATTGCATGCAGGAAGCCATATCTGGAAAAAAAAGTGCCATAACTGTACTCATACTTAATCTTTATAATTTAGCTGTTGCTTACATCCCAAATTACATGATTTAATTCACAATTGTATGCCACATTATTTAATTTCCCTATTATTTCAATTTGCAATAGATGTTCAAAGAACTAATGGAGTTTCTGACAGGTGACAGATCAATATCATTTATATATAGCCCCACTTATCATGTAAAAAACTAATTTCAAAATATGTCCTTCAGTAAAAAAAATATAGTGTCTGGTCCTTGGTTTGGTAAGGGAAGGCATAGACCCTACACCCCACTCCCTAATAGCAGTAGTACAGTTAGATAAATTTATATATATAAATAAGAGAAAAGAAAATAGCCCCATCACACCATGTGGTGTATAGGGAAAATAGTGTTAGTGGCCATGTTTTTTATAACCCTTTGGCACATTATTTTTAGGGTATTGTGGTTAATATTACACCCATGACACTTTTCTTGCTCAGAAAAAATTCATGTACCCATTCCAGGCTGAGTGAACCTGAAAGCCATTGATCAGGATTGAACTCAACCACTTGTCTTTAGTAGTCCAGTTCACTAACCACTGAGCTACAGCACTAAGATTATATTAAGAGGTTTCAGTGCTTGCTTTCTTTCCTTCATTTGAAATAAACTGGTTGACCAGGAAAGACCAAGCTAATAGCATTAGACATAGAACCAAAAAATCACATAAAAGCAGATAGATTTATCACTTTAGGCAAAGCAGAGAAAGATTTGTATATAACTTTTTGTGAAGTGTATTTACACATAGAACAATACATAGTGACTGTAGCAAAATCAAAGAGAAGTGGATAATCAACAGCATTCAAGAGTAAGCCTAGTATTGTCATCTGAGGAGCATGAGAAATATCTCCAGTAACTTGAATATCTTGGTGACCACTCCAGTATGGTTAGAGTTGAAGTAAACTGCTACAGGAGTACCATTTTTATGACAGATATCAAGGAGATGTTTTATAAAATGATCACACAAACATCTACCTGTTTCACCATTGTAGGTCTTACAGCAAATGATCCCATGTTTATGATGTTGCAGGAAACACATAGGAAGATTTACTTAACTAATTATTAACTGATAGAAAAAAAGATAACCTCTTTAGAGTTAATGATCACATAATGACAACAACCTATTCAGTTATATATTGGTGTATATAACAACCTGTTCAGTTGATATTGGACAACCTAAAGATCTACTAACAAGTGCACTAAAATATAAACTGAAGTGGTTTGACCATGTGACTCAATCACCAGGACGGCTAAGGAATAGTTTGTGAGGAGGATGAAAGGTAAGCAAAATGACAAGATGAGAGGACAACATCAAGGAGTGGATAGACTTTACATATACATTTATTGCAAATTGAAATAATTGCTCTGAATTGCAAATTACATCTTGACCAGCTAGGATCATGAACAGGATGGTGTATATGAGGTCTATTCTGGATCCCATAGTCACGTATGTGCTTATGGCTATCATATGGCTAAGAGTCAGTATAGCCAGAGCAAACTCATCCACAAAAAGGGCTAATCTTTTTTATAAGAAAGCAATGAGGTTCTGCTCATAAATTGCTGATGCTATTACCCTCATTACAGCCAATTCTTTCCTCTCTTTCTCTCCCTCTCTCTCTCTCTCTCTCTCTCTCTTTCTTTTTAACAGTTCTATCTATCCATTTTCTTCTGGTTCTTCAAGCATGTGATGGCATCACCAGACTCACTTGGCCATATTGAGTTATCGCCAGTAATATTTCCAATATAAGTAAAATATAATTACAAAATAAGTTATATTCCGGCTTGTTGCAGGAGCTACTGAGTTAAGTGCTCTGTGCACACTATGAGCTGTGTGTCTCATCCGTTTTGATCATGTGTCGATATTTCAATTGTTTACGATGAATGATGATATTGTATCTCAGGGAACAGTTGGCTGTGTTCACTTTCTGCGCGGTTTCGCCTTATGTCTTTTGGCCTGTGCTGAGACTGCTACGATGGGGACTACAGTTACCTTTCTTTGTTTGGGAGATGAGTTAGTAATTCAGATGATTCCACTGGCACGGGTGGTTGAGCAATTATGGATTTTAATTCGTTTGCAGTGATACCGGGGCCTTCCATAACCAATAATAACCAATGAATCAATTAGCTGCAAAGAAAAAAGCTATGTGAAGAATGTTTGTTGCAGATGTCTTTATTCCCATGACCCATGAACTTATTGTTAAAAAGTAAATATAACGAAATATTTAAAATATATCCTCCAACTATATTGTTTCCAACCATGTAATTGTTCAAAGAAACTTCTGCTAACTCTACTAATGAAGCAAAGAAGCATGGCAAAAAGGGAGATGCAAAGAGATTGAAATGCAACAAAAGAAGAAATGCCATGGCTGTATACAAACAAAATTGGGAATTAACAGGAAGAAAAACACAATCAAAAACTGGATGTTTTAGACCAAAGAAAGGCGAACTGTTGATTGAACAAGAAAGAATAAGGGAACAATGGACAGAAGTCATTAAAGATCTTTATGATGATGAATGAACAAAAGCAAATATTAAGGATAATGGGGAAGTACCAGAAATACTTAAAGAAGAAATGGAAGATGCACAATATGAAAGCAGGAAAAGCTAAAGAAGAGATTGAAGCCATGGGTGATTTTGGAATAGAAATAATATCAAAAATATTTAATGATATCTGCAACAGTAGATATAAACTGGGTTTTTATTTTTGTTAATTCTTAATTTTGTTTGTGTATGGCTTTGGCATTTCTCCTTTTGTTGCATTTCAATCTCTCGCTGGCCTCGAGACAGAGAGGTTGTAGGTTCAAATCTCAGCTACACCGGTTGGGATTTTTATTTATGATTTCTCTCTGCGGCAACCACCCCTGGTCTCAGCAGCGAGACACAGCTTGAAATGTTAGTTACTCATCGATGGAAAAAACATGAGTACCCCCAAAGTCTGAGTTATCTGCCTGTGTGGCGAAGGACCCCTGTGCACATGACTGCCAAGTAAAAATGGATTAACACGCAAAATTCAGTTCCTAGTCTCTAGGGACTTCATCAGAGATGAAAGCTGGTGAACACAACAACAACAACAACAACTCTTCTTTAAAGCTGCTACTAAATGTGATCATGTCTTTTCCTATTCATTTTACATTTCTCTATCATACTGCTGGAATGGTTAGAAATAGGTAGATAAACATTTTAACTTGTAAAAAAAAAAAAGTAAAGTACCCCTGTCACGCCAAGTGGCGTATAGGGAATATGGTATTAGTGACCATAAATTTGACAGACCTTTAGCTCATGATTTTTGGGGTAATGTGGTCAGTATTACGCCCATGCCGCTTCACTTTCCCAGAAAAAAATCCGGTACCCATATAAGGCTGGGTGAACCCGGAAGCTGTCGGTTGGGATTGAACCCTACCCCTTGTCCTTTGTAGTCCAGTTCACTAACAACTGAGCTATCGTGGCTCCATTTTAACTTGTAGACAAGTATAATAGCTTATGCTGGATGCATTTAAGTCTAATTTTTATTATGGTAAACAAAAATATACCTTACCTATACAGCAATGTTACTCCTGGATTTTCTGTTGTCTCAATACTTGATGAAAATATGACAGTGTTATCTTTCAGTTCAATAAACTTGATCCTTATATCAATAGTAAATCCATATGTACATAGACTGGGGTTTGTCAGACAAGAGTTATTAAGATTTGGGATCTGGAAGAAGGAATGACAAATCATTGACACTAGAATAAATTCTTAGCAACAAGAAAACATCATCATCACCAAGTGCTGGTGGCATGGGTGATCAAGTTTCTTCACATACTACTACAGCTGTTTATAATTTCTGCTGTTACTTTTTATCAAATATTTCACTTAAATGACTGTGTACCTTTTCTCTCTGCTTCTTCTATCTTTTCTTGCCTTGATTTTTCCTGTTATGCTTCTACCTTTTCAGCTCCCTGTGGAGCATAATTCTTCAACAAACACTTTCATTTTGTTTCTTGTCATTCTTTTAAGATCATTCCATGTCTTCCCCATCATCTTCATTTCTGCTTCCATATGTCTGCACCAAGAATAATTTGATCTTCCTCTTTGTCCTTTTCCTTATGGGTTCCAAAAAAGGGCCTGTTGTGTAATACTCTCAGTTGGCTTCCGCAATGTGTGTCCTATCCAGTACCATTGTCTGCACTGTATGTCTTTATTTACAGGTATTTGATTGGTACATTTCCATAATTCTATGTTAATGATTTTGTCCTGCCACTTCAATCCTTTTATCCTGCTTAAGCATCCATTAATGAAGGTCTGTATATTCATGATCGTCATTTTTGTTGTTCTCCATGTTTCACAGCCATATAATAATACTGACTTAACATTGGAGTTGACATTATTCATTCCTGTTATTACAATATATTTATTCCTCTTGTACCCTAATAACATAGCTCAAAAAAATGGTGGTTGTTTCTTTTTGTTGAAAATAAGGCTGCGATCACAGCTCGGAAATATTTTAGTTAGCTGAGTGGTAGTGTTCCCTAGCATTTGGCTTTTCGTGGCAAGGCACTGTGCCACTGAGTACGGGTTCGATCCTGCCTTGGTCCATATTTTTTTCTGTTGTTGATTATATAATTATTTGTCATTTTTTCCGAGTGCTGTAAACATACCTCTTCCTCTGAATTGATTCACTGTTGAAAATAAACTCTTTTTTAGAACATCCTCTTTACTCTTTTTAATTGTCTATTTTCAACATTCTTCTGTAAAGCAACATCTAAGTGGACGCATATGATTTTCCTGTCTGATTGTTCAAGATTTGCATCCACATGTCAAGACTGGCTCTACATAACACAAAGGAATTCCTTTTTTTTATTTTCAAGAGTGTCATTGACAAAAATAGATTACGTAATGTTTTTGTTTAGATTGCAGCCTTCGCATGAGCTCTTCTGCACCTCACCTCTATTGTACTTCTATCATCTGAAGTCAGCATTGCTCTTAATTATTTGAATTCCTTGACATGTTTTAATATTGTCTCATTTACATTAATTGTATATTTAACAAATAATTATGGTGAACCCAAAAGCAATGCCAATCTAGACATATATTTGCACATTTTGGAACTGAATGCTGACATTTATGATCGATCACTAGACAAATGCACTAGTCACTCTATCACTTTAGATTTCACCTTTTTTATTGTATGTAGATAATGATTATGTTATATAGAAATTTTGTTAATGTTATCATGAAATGAATAGAGTAAGTTTAGGTTGGTTAATAAATATTAGTAACATAAATATCAGCAACTTCAGCAGCAAGATATTGAAAACAGAAGAATAAATAGGTCAATTACTTTTTCAGAGTTATTTAACTCAACAAGTATGATAAACTAGCTTTATGGAGATTAAATTCTTTGACATATAATCATAGACAAGGTAGATACAGATTGCAAGAGATTATGATGACAACATTTGTGTTTCTTGATACTAATGGACAAACAACATTCATCATCAGGCCACATGTTCTTTGCATAACGTTGCATTCACCACAGCGTGTTTGAAAGAATCTGTCTCTAGGCAGATCTCCCACTTCTTCTGCTGTCATGTTCAAGGTCTCCTTGATGTCTTGAAACCACAGTTGTCTTGGTCTGTTTGCCCAAGAACCATACTTCCATTATTGTTCTTTCCAACCACTCTGTCTTTTGACTTGGGCTAGGTATTTAAATTTCCTCTGTAGAATGATGTTTATTGGTCAGTTCCTTTTAATGTATAAATCTTTAAATATATCTTCATTGCTCTTTTTCATTATTCAAGGTATTTTAAGGATTTTTCTGTAACATTCTGCTTCAAATGAATTTATTTTCTTCCTTGCTGTTTGCAAGATTGCCCATGATTCACAACTATATGTTGCTATCTGGAAGATACATGTCCTCAGTAGTTTTAATTTGATTACCTTGCTGGTATTGTGTCATATGTTTTTCATGGCATTTAATTGTTGTTCTGCTATTGCTAATCTTATTTTGATCTTTTTCTAATAGTCTCCATTGTTAGTTACTGCAGATCCAAGATATTAACAGTTTATTACAATTTTAAGTTCTTCACTGTTGACGATGATTTACAAACAGAACTGTTACACAATATTTTACTAACCACAAGAGATTGATTCAGGCCATTGAGTTCAATACCAGTTGTTCCAACAGTAGGGTTTCCAATTAATGTTAGTTGCCAGTCATGTGACACTGTGACTGTTTGGGTAATATTGATCAGATTCCAGAAATAATCCACAATCTTTATTTCAGTGTTTGAAATTGTTGTAGCTGGGTTCTTGGTTGTGGTGACTTCTGAACAAAATAGTAGATAATTAAAGTAATAGTTTTAAGCCTTTGCATGAATGCACATTTAAGTTTTCAATGCAAAATAGTAAAAATTTAGATATTGAATCTACTCATCACTCTCTTTCTCTCTGTCTCTCTCTCACTCTATTGCTCTCTCTCTCTTTCAGCAGCCATGTATATATATATATGGCCTTTGGTGTCTTGACAGACGGTTGGTAGCAAGCAATCATGATAAGTCAGTAGTTTGGTAAAGCATTAGTGTCTCATACTGGGTGCTGCTTTACTGAACATCTTTTCTCGTGGCTGAATTTGCCAATCCTGGACAGACAGATCCATCCACAGAACGAGCAAGGTGTACCTGCAGTACCCGGCCTTGTCTCCTTTCTCTTGTGCCTTTTGTCTTATGAATTTGACATTAGCACTCTCTCAAAAGTTGCTGTGCCCTTTTTTATGTTTGCTCTCCATGCGCTATGATCCGCAGCCACATTTTCATAGTTCCTTTCACTTATAGAAAATTCCCTCAAGGAAGCCCTGCAAACATCCTTTATATATATATATATATATATATATATATATATATATATATATAAACATGCATATAAAGCATATACACTGTATATAATGTTTTGAGCACATTACAGCATAGCAGTGAGATATGGACACGTCATGCAAGACAGGAACATCATATGAAATCACTCCTTTCATTTTCTCAGAAGAATATATAACATCAAATAGCAAGACAAATTTATCCATTTGCTAATATTACAGTTTTTGTAGAAGCTATTATGAGTAGCTCAAGTTTATATGCCTTCTTGAACTACTATTATTTTTATTTTGCCTAAATCGCATGAGATACATAGAGAATGGTAGCATCCTGAAAGACATCAGAGATGGTTGAACTTGCAAACAGGTCAATACCTAGTGGTCAACCCACACTTTGCTTTAAAGATGTCTGTTTGCCTGACATGTGATAATGTCATGCGGGAGATGGCTGCACAAGATAATGGCAGATGGTATGCAATTTTGAAACTGAGCATATCGAGAACTAAAAGAAGAGGCACCTCACTTAGTTAAAGAAAAAAACAATAGAGACATGGGAGGTCAGATCAGTTTACTCATGGAACGTATACTAACATGTGGGCCTTTCAAAAATCAGCCAATGCATACATATACAGGTATTGCACCTAAAAAAAAAAAATTAATTTTGTTCTTTAGGAACATAATTTAATCTTTGTATTTGATAAACTTTTAAAAATTATTTGATGTTAAACTTGACACAAATTCTACAATCTATTAAGTTTATAAACAAAACTATTTTAATAGTTCTGCTTATTTAGCAAGTACTAATTTTAAAAAATGCAGCAAAAACATTGTTCAGTCATTTACTCTTTCTGTTGTAAAAAATGTTACAAAATCTAAAAATGCCTGACCTTCATGACCATAAATGCCCAAAACAGGAAGATTATGAATGACTTCAATATCTTCATGCATTTCCATGATTGTTATTGGTACTGGGAACAAGTGTTGTCTTTATACAGTTTTTGAAATATCTTTTATTTATATAACACAAACCTGTGTAAGATAGAGATAATCTGTCATGTATGTTTAGTAGTGTCTTCTTCTTCTTCTATCCTTCCTCTATTGCCGTTGGCATCGAGGGGAGATACAATCTGTGTTCCTTCGCTCTTCTGTTGGCCTCTTCTGGTGTTACCCCTCCTAGTTAGTGACTCTAGTATTCCTTTTATCCATTTCTTTCTCGGTCTTCATCTTAATCTGGCGTTTTCGTAGCATTTGTTTTGTTCTTTTTGTCTTGTTATGTGGCCGAACCAATTTAACTGTTCTTTCTTTATGTATTCGATGGCTGGTTCAATTTCGAGTTTCTTCCTCAGGTCGGTGTTTCTTACTCTCTCCCTTAAAGCTGTTTCCTGTCAGAGCCAAAATAATGGAGAAACAATCGCGATTTAGCAATGTGTAAAGTCTAATTTATTGTTGTCATCTTCAAGCACAGAATTTGTTACAATTATTTATTATTTAAAGACTGTCCACATTAGTTCTTTCATTTTAATGTTTACATTACACACTGGAAGAGAAAATCATAAAGTAGAGTAAAATTGGGGGCCTCAGTAGCCTAGTTGAGAAAATCACCCAACTGGGCTACCACGTTCGTACAACCCGTGTTCAATTCCTGCTGGAAGCAGTGTAAATTGTACTCGTGGTTGAAAAAAAAAAATGCCCCCGAGGTTGACCCAGTAGCTGGCAGAAATGGGTACCAGGGTAGTACTCTGGGAAGGTGAGAAGTGCTGCCTTGCATTGTAAGTTTTGATGATTGAAGCGACAGTATCCAGAAGTTTCTGAACACTTCTGGATAGACAGCCAAGCATATATGGGCGAAAACTCTATTGCTAAGATGCCAATTCCAGTCTTGTACTTTACCTTTTCTTTTAGAGAAAATAAAATGTGATCTTTGTACATGTCAAATAAATGTAAAAAATAAGTATACTTAAATAGTATATTTAATAGTTCCAAGGAAGTCGCTTCACTTATTATTTTCATTGATTAATTTTATCATGAGATAGAAAACAGAGGGGAGGACATCAAAGTGCAAAAAAAAAAAAAAAAAAAAAAAAAAAAAAAAAAAAAAAACCACAAACCATATCTTCCCACAAAGCTGCAAGGAAAATGAAGAAGGAAAAGTAAAGAAGAAATTTCTATGTTAAATAAGTTCTAAAATTACAAAAATGTTGGATGAAAAAATCTGTTTATAATGACTCTGTATATTGGCATGTTGAGCATTAAAATACTTAAAAGCTATATGGTTATGGAGCAAATTTATCATTATAATGATACCAGTACTGACATAAAAATGTGGAAGATGGAAATCCACCAAGACTTTAGATAGAAAATTAAATGCCTTCAACAACTAATGTCTTCACAGGATCTCAAATATAAGCTGGAAAGAATACATTTTAAATGAACAGATAAGAGATAAATTAACATGAATATGTGTCGAGCTTTATAAGAGGAAAGCGTTGGAAATACATTGGTCATTAGATAATTGGTGCTGAGAATACATGAAGAAAGATTTCCCCATCAGGCATTCATGTTGAAACCATCTGGTAAAAGAAAACAAAGCAGACCAAGATAATTGCTATGCAGAACAATTACTAGGGAATGCTCAACCATGGGCCTAAGAAACAACCAAGAACTAGAAAAATTTGCAGCAAATTGTCGATCGTGTAGAACTGACTTCCGCTCTATGTACCATATTCTGACCCAGAGGAAATTGAATGAATCTTACCAGTCTGTCCAAAATTGAATATGTTTTTTAAAACTTGTCCTGCATAAGCAGTTAAATAGACATGATGACAGCTATTCTTGTACCTGTAAGAATGTCTGCTCTTTTAACCTCATCCCAGAAGAGTTGGATTGTGGTCAAAGAACTCCATTGGAGCACTGCCGTAGTTGTTTTCTGGCTGTAACCAATCGTATATGTGTTTGTTATGGTTGCCTGATTAGTCAGTATCTGGGCTACATATGATGAACCAATCAGTGTGTTGCCTTGTAGAACTAGTAGACCGTGACTTGGACTCCAGGATATGCTTAGCTCATATCTGGTAAATTGGATAGTCCATACGTTACTAAACCTATGATCAACTATTACATACATTTTTATTCAAATTACACTGCCTGTGTAACTTTTTTTAAAAATATAATCCATGTAAAAAAAAAATGCTAATTTTCAATAAGAATAGCACCCTCTAATTTCAGCTGTGCATGTATTCTAAATTTATTGATGCTTTAGCAAGACAAATAGCATTTGATATTTCTTGTTATATACAATTTTTTGGGTAATGCATCATTATCATCATCATCATCGAGTGCCGTCTCCGCAACGAAGGTTGGCTACCATGGAGCACCATTCTGCTCTGTCTCTTTCTTTGATGGTGCAGGTTGTCATAGGCTGATCTGTCCATCTTTTGATGTTACTCGTCCATGTTAGTCTTGGTCTGTCTCTGCCTCTTTTACCTTGTATTTTCTCCTCCAGGATTACTTTTAGTAGGCTGTTGTGTCTTTTAACATGGCCCAAAAATCGCATTTGCCTTATTTGAATTGTGTTTAGTAGTTCTCTTTTCATTTTTAGTTGTTTTAAGATTTCGTCGTTTGTTTTTCTTTTCCTTCCATCCAATTCTACCTATTCTTCTATATATCCACATTTCAAAGGCTTCAATTCTCTGTTCTGTTTTCTTGTCCAATGTCCATGTTTCTGCCCCATATAGGAATATTGAGAAGATGTAACATTTTGCTATTCTTAGTCTATCTATCTATTGACCTTTCGAGCCGTAACCGGCCCATAGGGTGTAGACCAAGATACACCTTCTCCTATATGAATTTTTTGTTCTAGCAGTTTTCTTTTAAAGATATTTTATCAAATCTCGCCATCTGTCTCTGTTCTGTGCAAGCAACTCTATCTCATTGAGGGAGCCGATTCCTGCTGCTCTTGCCTCTCTCATCAATGTTCTTCTCAGTGTCTTCCTCTTTTTCTTTTACCTGTTGTTTCCCATATGAGGGCTTGCTTTGCTATTCGGTTATTATCTTCCAGAATCCTATTTTTGTTGTTGTTTTAGGGCCGAAAAAACTATCACAACTATCTACTGCTAATTTACACATTCTGTATCAGGTCTACGTTTCATTAACAACATCGTTTTTACGATAGCGGCTTGTTAAACCTCTGATCAACGGTTGTATACCAAGCCGGAGAAAAATAATTCCTCCATTTTGGAAACAACCGGAAACAACTTACTTGGTACTGGGAACAAGTGTTGTCTATGCCCTGGTGTTATTTGTTTTGATGTTAATATGTTCTTCATGACATTAAAATTACTTTTTGCTATTCCTATTCTTTTGTTTATTTCAGTTGTACATTTTCCATCACTGGTTATAGTATGTCCAAGGTAGTTGTAGTTCTGAACTGTCTCCAGGTCTATTCCTTAAATTTTGATATTCATTTGTGGGTTTGAGTATTTTTTTTGTTTATCATCATAGTTTTAGTATTTTTGATATTCATATCTAGTCCATATTTTTTGCTTATCACGTTTATTTCATTAAGTAATTGTAGATCTTTAGGATTTTCTGCTAGTAGTACAGTATCATCAGCATATCTTAGGTTATTGATTATCTTTCCATTAATTTGTAGGCCTGGCATCTCTGTGATGTTTTTAAAGATTTGCTCAGGGTAATGCATAATTGTACATTATTATATTTAGCAGATATCAAAGGGAAAGATGGAAGTTGTACTTTAAGAACAGGGACTCATTAGAGCTAGCTAATGGTTAACTTCAAGGTTAAGAGTTAAGATATAACTTTCTTACTTCATGAAGTTACATAGAAACAGTTTGCATAAAAGCAGTCTGGAAAATGAGGTGCAGATTGCTGTTATTCCAGGATGATTGAAACCACTAATGTTAAAAATAATATTCTATCTATCTATCAATTGTCCTTTTGAGCCAAAGACGGCACATAGGGAAGAACCATAATCTCAAAAACAGAAACCTTGCATGCCAAAATGGCACATATTGCAGAGATCACTGCTTCTAAAATCTATGGCTCTGTTTCCATAACAATACTTTTTACAATGACAGCTTGTCAAGCCATCAATCACTCTCCTTAGTCGCCTCTTACGACATGCATGGAAGGTCACAGTGTCACTATTCTTTACTTTCCTCATAATGAGGCCCCGGTAACACACGGGCAAAAAATAATATTGCACAAATCTTAAGATAGAAACATTTCAAACTCTTAAGCAGTGACTAAGAAATCAGGAAAATCAGTACCACCTCAAATGAGAACCTAGTACTACTACGCCAGTATCACAGGCAAGGTATAACTTCAAAATAGTATTAACATCATCAAGACAGGGACATATTTAATTTTAAAAATTGATCTATAGAAAAACTTAAAGTTAAAGTGGTACAAATTAGCTAAACTTTATCAAATGTTTATCTACAAATTATAGAACTGTAATTAATTACATATGGGCAAACTATTTAGTCAGAGACATTTTATTATTTTTTAGCAGTATATGTCCAACAATAGTAAGACATAAAATGCAAATCAGACAAATAACATTAAATACAAACCGTATTGATTCAACAAGAGTAAAAGTCTTAACAACGCTCCACAATTTAGTTGAAGTAACAACATAGCAGTGGAGTTCTCCCTGGTCAAAAAACAGGGAGATTCCCTTTATGCTTGTATTAAATCCAGCTCCATTGGTCAGAACAATTTTTTTGTCTGCGTCCAACTTGGAAAAACTGTCAATAAAGAATATGACAACACAAAGAACTTAAAAACAATATTAAATAAAGATATTTTGCTTTTTTCACAAACATAATTTTCTTTTTCTTCTTTTTTCCTTCCTTATTTGCCTTTGAGCATTAAAGGGAGATATATTGGTCGTTTCAAATCTAAATGTTCACGATTAACATGAAATATCTCCTCTTTCCCTGCACTTACAAACTTGATTTTTTGCATCTGGCCTTGTTTTTCCAAGGTCCCACCGATTTCACAAAATTTAATGATGTAGGAAGTATGCTTCATCATGAAGCAGCACTTTCCTTTGATCTCAGTGAATTTACGGATCTTTTTGCTCCTGGAGAAAATAATTTACCGTACATTAATGGAAATCAGCTTCTCGACATAGGCGTCTCTACACAACTTGAAAGTTGGAGGCGTTTATCAACTGTTTACTTTCTATTGTTTACTTTCTTTAAAATACTATGAGAATGTCAATGTTATAGCCTTTACAGACGGTCTAAAACAAATCAGCATATAAACAGTTCCATTAATGAAAACTATTTAAACAATATACAACAAAGAATACATTTAAAAAAATTAATTATCCGTTGCGAGCGATAACGAGCATGACATATCAAGCAAAGTTATTGTTTATGGGTACGCATGTGACTAAAGAGTCCGATGTAAGCACGGGATCCTCTTCACTGTAAAGAGCTACATTGTTCGTTTTATGTCTTTCCATGTGACTTTCATTATTTTACGTAAACAAGACATATGAAAGTGATTTAGTTTCTTTGCATGCCTGCAGTACACATATCAAGAATCTTTACATTTTCAAAACGTTATCAACTTTAGCTAAAGATTGATCATGCGGACATATAAAAACGTCCATTATTATTTCATTTATTCTGAATCAGAGGAGTCTAACATATTGATTACTAATCTGGGCTGAACGAACGATAGTCCATCTTTTTTCCAATAGTTATTTTCTTCTTTTAAGACATGATCTTCACATTTGCACCAAAAATCTTTGTCAATCTGTGATAGAGCAGCATATGTCAGTCCTTTTATATCGCATAGTTTAAAACTTGTATTCTCAGCTGCCACCTGCCCTTTAATTTTTGCCCAAACGAGTTCAATGGGGTTTAATTGTGGATGATAAGGGGGCAGTCTCAAGCACGTATGACCATGCTGTTGAATGATTTTGTCTATTTGGAATACTTTGGTCTTTTGCGATTTCTTAACAAGTGACAGTAATTCAGGTTTCAAAAATCCCTCGTTAAATGGAATTCCTTCCTTTCTTAGCCAAATCTTTATAACATCTTTTGTACTGGTAGATGTAGGAATTTTGTCTTCTTCTGCCACAGCGTTGTGGTACGACGCGTTGTCCATTACCAGACAGGATGGTCTGTCTAGAATTGGAAGAAGAGTATTTTCAATCCACTCTCTAAATATATGGCCATTCATCTCGGTGTGATAGTCCCTGTTGTCAGTATAATTAGAGGTGAATATAAGTTCTGCATTTTTCACCAACCCTTCTTTTCGGCTGCCTGCATGTGCCATTATAATACGCTGTCCTTTTCCAGTGGGTACACATCTTTTAATACTTCCATCTGATAACTGCCATTCCTTTGCACTTGTGTGGTGAGAATTTATCCAAGATTCATCTAGAAATACAATATCATAACCTTGGTTACGCATTTCCCGTACTTCACGTAAATATTTACTCCTCATAGAAACTAAGTGCGGCTTCTCGCAGATGACATTTCTACCACTATCGTACTTTCTAAACGTAAAACCGATGCTTCTAACAGTTCTCCATAATGTTGTTTTCGACACAACAATGTCATTTTCTGATCTCAGTCGAATTTTCAGTTTTCTTAAAGTCACAGTTTCTTTGGAATCGAACATTTTACAAATTGCTCTTCTAATCACTTCCTTGTCAAAACTATCTACTACTTTCTTTCTTCCTAGCGTCCTAGTCTTGATTGAACTGGACACTCCGTTAGCTTTAAGCACTTGTTTGAAAAAGCGTTTGCTTATACCCAATGCGTGAATAGTTCTCTTTTCTGGCTTTGAGATGCTTCGATACAGTTTTCCACGCTTAGCTTCTATGCAAAAATATTTATACACCTTTATTGCCACTGATTGCAATGTAAGGAACTTTACTTTTATACCCATTGACTAACAGATCACAAATTTAACAAATTACCCAATAATTAGGATACGCCGTTGCACATAAATCACAACAAAACGACAGGAAATGGGATGCACCGGATATAAAATTATAACTATGACGCGTTTTATGTGTTTTTTAGTGCTTAAAACAGGGAAATTGGCGCGCATTACGTTCAAGATGACAAGTCCGTGGGTGCTCACTCATAAGAAGCGGTAATTCCTCCAAATATATGGTTTGACCAAAATGCCTTAAATTTGTATACTTCAAATAAAGAATATTTAAAATTATACGTTTGTTGGTGAGGAAATGAATGTACTTCTTGGGACCAAAAAATCACAAGACCATATGCAAAATTTCAGCATTATCAATCAATTGGTTGCAGAGATATGGAATTTTAAACACCTTCAAAATATTTTGAAACGACCTATAGTTTGTGGTATTTTGCTCTTCTGCTAGTATGTTTCTTAGTGTTTCCAATATTTAATCAATCCATCTTTTTTTGTGGTCGGCCATGAGTCTGATGTTCACACAACATATATTAGAGTCTTGTTCTGTTGTGGTTTGATCTTTCTGTCTTATCACATGGCCAAACCATTTTATCAGATGCTTCTTAATGTATTCTTTGGCAGGAATTATTCCTAACTTTTTTTTCTCAGTTCTTTATAATTTATCAGGCTGTTTCTTGTCATTCATCTAACACATTTCATCTTAGTAGTGGTTATTTTTCTTATTGTTCCTGCATCTAGGGTCCAGGTCTGGCATTGGTAGTGCAATGTTTGAATGAAAATTATATTGTAGAGTGCCTGTTTTGCATCTAGATTTATTTCCTTGCTGGATAATAGTGGTTTTAGCATTTGACAAGCTTTGTTGCATCTTGAGTCTATTTCTGCTACTTGTGAATTGTCGTTTCACTAGATTTACTAGACATTTAAATTTCTCCACTTGTTTTAATTGTCCGGCATCTTTTCTTATGTTGATGTTCTGTCTTTCTTTTGCGATATTCATGACCTCTGTTTTGTTGATGTTGATTTTTATATTGTATTGAGTGCCTGTGCTGTTAAGTGTATTTAAGTGCTCTTGTAAGTCTTTTTTTTCCATATATTTGTGCCTGATCATCTGTAAAATTGATGCGCATTTATGTCCTCTGTCTTCAATGGGTTGGCTAACTTGCATGTGTAGTCTGTGTAGGTAATATAATTCTATTTCTATTTCTATTTCTATTCTATTGACCTTTCGAGCCGTAACCGGCCCATAGGGCGTAGACCAAGATACACCTTCTCCTATATGAATTTTTGTTCTAGCAGTTTTCTTTTAAAGATATTTTATTAAATCTCGCCATCTGTCTCTGTTCTGTGCAAGCAGTTCTATCTCATTGAGGGAGCCGATTCCTGCTGCTCTTGCCTCTCTCATCAATGTTCTTCTCAGTGTCTCCTGGGTCTTCCTCTTTTTCTTTTACCTGTTGTTTCCCATATGAGGCTTGCTTTGCTATTCGATTATTATCTCTTCTCATCACATGTCCAACGTATGACCATCGTCTTTTCTTTATTACTGAAGATATTAGTGGTTGATTGGCGATTTCTCTAATTTCCTCGTTTGTTTTGAATTCGTTCCATTCTATACCAAGTATTTTCCTTAGACATTTATTTTCGAATGCGTTCAACTTTGTTTCTATATCTCTTGTTGTTTTCCAGCTTTCAGACGCATACGTAAGGGTTGATAGTACATTTGATTTGAATAGCTAAGTTTTGTGTTTGTGCTAATGAGTTTTGATTTCCACAACTTTTCAAGGCTTCTGAAAGACATTGCTGCTTTAGCCAGTCTGATTCTAATTTCTTTGCTCGTATCCCCTTCTCGATCAATGTGACTTCCAAGATAGATAAGTGATCGATCTCTTCTACTGGTTTGTTTTCCATGTATATTTTGTCACTTGTTGGAATTAAACTTTTCATGACTTTAGTCTTTTCATGATTGACCTCAAGCCCAATTTTGCTGCTATTGATGATAGTTCATTTGTGTTTTCCTGCATCGTTTTTATCTGACTGCTGATGAGAACTATGTCATCAGCAAAGTCGAGGTCCTCCAAATGGTCTCCTTGTATCCATTCGATGCCTTTATTACCAGTGCAGCATTTCTTCATTATGAAGTCCATAACAATTCCAAATAACAAGGGCGATAAAATACATCCTTGTTTAACCCCAGTTTCTATGGGAAACATTCGCTCAGTCCTTCCTCTGTTCGAACTGCATATGTGTAACCATCATACATGTCTTTGATAATATTTATGATGGTAATATAATATAGCACCCTTAATCTGATTCTGATTAGCACCCTGATTCAGCGTCACTCCTGATCTGACTTTGAAGTGGTCTGTGTAGCCTGCTGCTGATGTCGAGACTTTTAATTAGTTTGGTTAATTGTTGGCTTACTCCGTATGTTGCTAGTATCTGTCATGGTTTTTCCCTTTTTACATGGTTGAATGCATTTTCTTAGTTAATGCAAGTTATGTATACATTTTTATTGTGTTTTGTCATCTTTTCTGCTAGCTGTGTTAGGGTAAATAGTGCATCAGCCTTCTTAATCCTCTGAACTTTGATTTGAGCATAGGGCACTCACAAGAGATCCCCACCCAATTTGATCTAGAGCAAGCATGGACAACTGTCACTAGGACTTTCCAGCCTCTATCATTTCATCATGTATGATTTGTTCGATGTCCCCAACTGTCTGCCTTTTCTTCATTTGCCAGGTGGTGTCCACGTTAATGATAGGTGCGGATGTCTGGTTCAATTCATACATAGAATGTGGTCTAGCCATTTCCAACGTCTTCTTTTCAATTCTTGATTGATGTTGATCCCAGCACATGTTTAGAATCTTCTTAAGACAGTGACCTTTGAATCTTGTAAATTGGCTTTCTATCTTATGTTTCATTCTCCATGTTTCTGCTGCATATAAGAGTATTGAACACATAGTTGGCTTGTAAATTCTAAGCTTGCTGCTGAGATGGAGACTAGTTCAGTGCCAAATGTTTCTAATTCTATTGAATAACCTCACAGCTGAGATGCCTTTTCTAGCAGAGATCTCTTTCTTTATGTCACTATTTGATGAAATATAGATTCCAAGGTATTTAAAGTGATCCACTTCTTTTAGCCCCACTCCTCTGAATGTAAATTTCTTTGTACTTTTGGCACTTACTATCATAATCTTAGTTTTGCATTTATTTTCAGTCTTATTGAGTTAGCAAACTGATCTACTCTTTCTGTTTTCTCTTGTATGCCTTGGTGGCAGTTAGCAAGCAGTCCAGGATCATCTACAGAGTCAGTTTTCTCCAGTAAGACCCCATGTACTTCCCATTGGTCTGTCGGCAACAACTGATCACATGATTCAGTCTATGACTACAAGGAAAAGTAAAAGTGCTCAAGTGCATTTTTCAGAACCCCATTTGAGAATTGCTGATCTGTAGCTCTATAATTGGTCTGTGTCTTTTTTTCAAATATTTTGGCATATAACTTTCCCACAAACATACTGTGATATGATACAACTACCTCACTCTGTTTGACCACTTTTTTGCAATCTTATTGCTTGATTCATGATTGGTCAATAGCATGACTTTCTACATCATTTCTAAAATCATATTTCAGATTTTTGCTATTATAGTATTTCCTTTAATCCTAATTTTCTATAAATTAAATAAAAAAAACAAACTGTATACATCATTACTTAGACATATTATATTATATTATATTGAGTTATTTGTGGGTCATCATTTCACTCCCAACATTAGTAAACTGATCTACTCTATCTGTTTTCTCTAGTAAGACCCCATGTACTTCTTCTCAATAACTCAGTAACTCAATTATATTATATAATTAATTTCTTGAACGTGATCACAAGATAGCCATACCTGAATTCAAAATTCAGAGTAAATCCAGAGAAACAAGTATCCAGGTTTGCATAGCATGAGCTTGAAGTTAAATTGTTGAGAGTAATGTAACTGCCAGGTTGTAAAATAAGTGAATTGCTTATGTCCAAAGTCACTTCACCGTGGAATGTCAGAGTGTCAATTAATGTGATGATTGTGTTGCCAATAATCTTTATAAAGCTGTACACAGTCTTTGGTATTGATGTCTCTGGATTATAGAAAACACTATTAGAGAAAGTGATTTCAATATATTGTCTATTATTAATTATATTATATAATTTACAAACAGGAAAGAAGCATTATTTTCTGTTATTTGGACTCAATGGATCTACAAATCAATATCAAGGTAGATGGAAGAGAGGGTTAAAGAATAAAGCTACCTTGTTTATATTCTAACTATCTATTGTCCTTTCGAGCCGAAGACGGCACATAGGGCAGAACCACAATCTCAAAAACAGAAACCTTGCGTGCCAAAATGGCACATATTGCAGAGATCACTGCTTTAAAATATATGGCACTGTTTCCATAACAATACTTTTTACAATGACAGCTTGTCAAGCCATCGATCAATCTCCTTAGTCACCTCTTACGACATGCCTGGAAGGTCACAGTGTCACTATTCCATACTTCCCTCATAATGAGGCCCCGGTAACACATAGGAACATGTTTATATTGGGTGATGGAAAAAACATGATAGAAATACAAAGAAGGAGTAGGAATGATAAAAAAAAACTATTTCTAACATGATTATATATATATATGTATGTATATATACATTTCAAACCAACATCAGAACTAAAACTAAGAATAATAAAGTCTTGTATTTGCTAAACACTCCTGCATGGTGCTTAAACATGAACACTTTATAAGGAAACAGAGAGGACATTGAAATATGAATTTTAGAAGAATTTGGTGTACATTGAATAAAACAAATAATGAAGTTTTGAAAGAGCTAAAAATAAAGAAAAACTATTGAACTCAATTTGAACCAGACAAATGAAATTTTTTGACTCATAAAGAGACACAATAATCTACTGAAGGTAACCTTGGAGAAGGAAATACAAGGTATATGAGATACAGACAGAGACTATAGTGAACTAATAATACCTTGAGATGTAGAGGAGAACCTGTGACAGAATATACCATCAAAACAAGAGACAGAGTGCAGCTTTAATGTTACAGTTAACCTTTGATGCAAAGATTACACAAGATGATTAGGATTTCTATGCTATAACTGGAATCCACAATAAATACAATAACAGAGACAAAATAAATAGTTTTTTTATTAAAAGAACCCAATGAATACTTTAATATGGGCAATTACAACAATAAAAATCAAGTGGTCTTTGTCATAAATAGTTGGCAGCACAAACAAAAATACCCCTGCTAAAGAAATAGTTTTAGAACTGTCAAACATAAAATAAATATGATACAAGACACAAAGAGAGGCACTAGCAAATGCAACAAAAGAAATAATTTTTTTTCAAAATAAGAGGAATCAACTACTGTTAGATGCAGCAATTGTCACTTGTCAGGATAATTCAGGAGCGTAACAAGTGAAAGTTTTTAGTCAGTGCAAAAGAGAGGAAATCAGCAAAACAATATTAACAGTTGATACAGCAAAAGTAAGTCACTAAACAAATGCAACAAAGTGAAATCAATAATCCATGAAAAGGGAAAAATTCAGTTTGAAAGTTAAAATACAGTAAATGTAAAATTTAATCATAAACATTTTATGTAAAAAATGGGACAAAAATATATCTAAAATAAAGGAACCAAGACTTTAAAATCATAACAATAAACATATAGGCATACTTCTGTTTGTTGTGCTACATAAAATATTGCTTCATAAATTTTTTTTTGGTGAGGTTACTATTTTTCAAAAGTTGTATTAAAATCAAATATCATGTTTTAATGATGAATTAATTTGCAAGCTACAATAAGAAATAAAATCTGCACTTGCAAATAGTGTGACTGATTGTTAAGTATTCTTACTCATGTAATATGTATCACTTTTATAGCTCTAGAACTGGGCTCAATATTTTTTTATATCACACATTAAAAAAATAACAAAGAAAATAAATATCCCAAACAGAGTGGCAAGAGCTACACATTTTTAAGTAAACATGTTCATTGTCTCACTTATGTATTGGCACTTTTCTCCAAAATAGATAGCTGAACACTGACAAGTATTTGGTCCAGAACATGTGCCTCCATTCTGGCAGTAATTCTTTTGACATAGGGCTGGAAGGAAAAATCAAAGAAACATAACATTCTTCAGTTCAACATGTATTCAGATGAATTATGAGAATATAATGAATAAACTTTTGTCTGAGATCTCTATATAATTTGAGAAATAGTGCATGCTAATTTATGAACTCATAATATCAAATCTTATGTTCTCATACAATGTTCACAACTTATAAATTTTACTGCCAATACCTTATCATTCTGTATGAAAAAGAGAATACAGGCCAAAGAAATAGCAGCAACAAATTATATTTGGTCATGGAAAACTAACTTAAAAGAATACAGTAAAGATAGACTTAGAGCACCCTGCAGTGGATGGTCCTGTACAGACACAGTGGAGAAACTTTGCTGTAGCCCTACAAGAAGCCATAATTGCTATTTTTTTATTGCTTTTTGACTAAGGAGAAAAGAAAATTTACAAAATTGGGACACAGCACAGACTTAGAGATATAAGTATATGTGTAAAGTACTTCTACAGCTAAATAAAATAACAACTGACAATAATAATAGATAGTTTGATTGATCCAAAGAGGGATGGATAGATGATTTGGAGAAATGATATATGGATGAATGTGAACAGATATACATACATGCAATGTCACAACTGTACAATTCCATTCTAAAGCAAGGCAAGTTCTCACTCTGCCTAGGCTCAATTCGAATGACATCAGTGACAATTGCTGGTTGCAGCGAAATTTTATTTAAAATCACTGTCTCATTGACTATAGCACTGATATTCTGAAAAACATTTTGAAACACAGAATGTAATTAAGAAATACATTTTCAAGATAATCAATATTATCTGTACTAATTTATATTAAGGCTTACATGCCTTCACTTTTTTTGTTAAAAACTTGCAATGGCAAGCAAGTTAGAGTTCACTTCATTTTATAGGTTATAGGAATATGGTATTAGGCCAAATTGTTTTTCTAATAACCAATACCACACATAAGGGTGATGTGGTTAAAATCACACGAGGCTCTCCTACTTTTTATAAATAAAATCTCTGGTACCAATTTTCTGAGGTTGAATGAATCCTAGAAGCTGCATTGTTCTGGAAATAAAATATTTTCCACATCTGAGAAGTTAAAAAAAAATAAATAAAAAAGTTGCTATTGACATATTGAGTTATTAGTGACATATATTGTCATATAGAGGTGCAATGTTCTATTTTTGTCCAGTAGAGTTGAGTATTGAGTAACTCGGCATTAGAACATTAAAGAGACGCACCAAGATGGCGCCCTGTTAACTGGCCTGTTCATAAGACTCACAGATAAGTGCTGTTTTCCAGTGAAATTTCCTGTTTATTTGTTTGTTTTTATTTATTTTTTAAGAGATCATGTGATTGTACGCGCTTTCTATTTGATGTAATTCACTTTGCTTCTTTTGATTCATTGCATTTTGTTATAATTTCCTTATCTCATCATTCAGCCTTGGTGCACTAGTGAACGCGTCAAAATGGCGGTTTGTTTACGCCGGTCTGTCGTCAAGGACGCGTAAGTCATTTAATTTGTAGGAAGCTCTCAGTGTTTCCGCGTGCTGCTGAGCAAGTTACTGGAGTTGGCCAGTTTATAACGTGGAACGGGTTCTGGGCCGTGCGACTGAGCAAGTGCACGTGAGTCTGGACCATCCAAAGCATCGACATTCAGCGACGTTGATCAAAGACGACGGTAAGTGTAAGTTTTCAGATGCAACCCAAACTACATCATCGAAGAAGGAAAACACGACGGGGCAAGAGGGGTGGCACTAAACTGTCGAAGTGTGAGAGGCTAGGCCTAAAGTATGTGCGCGTAACTTATTGGAATTGTGGGTCCATTAATCAACGACGGCCCATTCTTGATAAGCTACTGTGCGGCGCCGATATAATGGTTTTGCAAGAAACTCTTCTTGCTGACAGGACAGTAAGTACTCCTGGCTTTCATTGTTTTTACAATAGACGACACCTTGGGCAGGCCATACTTGTGCGCAACAATATGGTGGCAGCTGAGGTTGATATGTCTGTGTTGAACAATGCAGAATTGCAGGTACATGCGGTTAGGGCGCAGACCCCAGTTCATTTCGTGATTGTTAATGTGTATGCCTGTAATGGGAAGGTGAACACACAACAATGGCAGAATCTCTTCGAATTTGATGAAGAGAATGTCATTTTCTGCGGAGACTTTAATGCCAGAGGAAACCAGTGGGGTAACGTCATAACCAACAAGCAAGGAGAAGACCTAGAGAACGCACTGGTATCGGCCGATTTAGTGTGCTTGAACGATGGAAGGGCAACAAGAATGGCCACTCGAACAGGGGACTCTGATAGTGTCATAGACCTGGCACTGGTGTCTTCCACCTTCGCACCGGTTTGCAGGTGGAATGCACTGGGGTTCCACGGAAGTGATCACTATTCATGTGTCCTCCTAATTGAGAAAGGCGGAAATAAAAGCCAGAGAAGAAAGCTCCACACATTCAACTACGAGAAAACAGACCAGGACGTCATTAGCAAAATCAGACATAGGAAACAGAGCGCCACTCGTAGGAGGCAGGAAAGATGGACGCAGCCACCCTAGTGGAATGTAGATGTCGAGAAAGCTTGGCGGAGCAAGAGACAAACGGTCAAGACATGGCAGAAAGCCAGAAGGTATGGTAGAACACAACCTGAGCTCTTGAAGCGTCTGAAAGTAGAGGTCGACCAAAAAATGATGCACTTTAAACTATGCGCTAAGCAGGCTAAGGATGCCAAATGGGATGACTTCTGTAAAAAAGTGTGCTCAGAAAAATCGCTCGCCACATTCTGGCGCCTTCATCAGTGCATGAATGGCACACTACGACACAGAGGTATACCAGACTTTCAGAGCACATGCCAGATATGGCACAAATCTGATGAGAGCAAAGGGAAGGCCCTGCTTGCCCGCTACATTGAGCAGACGGACCAAAGAAATGAGGCTGTAAGAATGAGGATACGGGGATCTTTGTCAAATTTGTGTAAGGATGTAGGGCTGGAAGAAGATCTCACAATCACAACCGATACCATTCGCACGACACTTAAAAGGTCACACAACACTGCTCCTGGTCCAGATGGTGTTCGGTATGATGACATAGGCGATTTAGCTGATGACGACTTGACAACACTGGCCAATGAGTTTAATGCCAGTATTCGGAGTGGCCAGATTAAGGAGGAGTGGCTACACAGCTACTTACTACCGCTACCGAAGCCAAACAAGGACCATTCTCAGATCAGTGCCTACAGAATCATCACAATGCAGAACACTGCGGGCAAGCTGCTGGAGAAAATAGTTGCCCGTGTCCTCACCTGTCGCCTTGAACAGAAACGCGTATTCCCATCCACACTCGGAGGTTATAGATATAACAAAGAGACATGGCTCAATGCGGCAGTATTTGCCTATGACGTCTTCGAAGGCTTCCACAGACAAGAGGAGAAATGTGCTGCTGCTATAGATCTGGAGGATGCATACAACAGGGTACCATTTGAATATCTCATGCATATGCTTCTCAAACTGGCGGTGAACCCCTTCCTCATTAGATGGATCGCCGCGGCACTGTTTCAGAGGAAGGTGATACTCAGATGTGGAAGTTGGTCTTCCGAGCCAACATCCATTTGTCCTGGGCTGCCACAAGGCTCACCAGTTCTATTTAACGTGTACACAATAACGATCACGGCCCAACAGCTGGATGGGAGGGGAAGAACTATGACTTTTGCTGATGATATTCTGGTATATCGACAGGGAAGAGACAGACGGGGAATTGCCTCCACAATGCAAGACGAACTCGATCGCATTTCTTGCTGGTGTGGGGTTTCAGGTGCCTTGGTTAATCCTAATAAAGCATCAGTTTCATGGTTCTCCCTTAACAATCATATCGTTAATACGACCACACTGGTAGTACGAATGGGAGCTGATGAGGTGACCAGGGACAAGTTGATGACATACCTCGGAGTTAAGTTTGATCGCAGCCTGTGTTTTCGGGACCACGTCGACCATGTGATAACAAAATCCCGCAAAGGATTAGCCGCCTTGAAGGTCATGGCAGCTGCCAACATCGAGCAGAGGCTACTTATTCTTCTGTTCCAGGGATTAGTCCTCGCACCAATCGAGTATGCCCTGGCCATTCTTACTGTCAGTACGACTCAAATTGATAGGCTGGAGAAAATACAAAATGAAGCCATGCGCATTATCCTGGGATGTACGAGGGACACTCCCTGTGTAGCAATGAGGTATCTTCTTGACTTTCCAACCATGGATGACAGAATCAAGATCTGGAGAGCACGAGCATACCTGAAGATTAGTACAGATACAGAGCATCCATTGCACCACGTGCTCAACACAGAGAAAGGTACCAGGCTAAAAAGAGGCAAATCATGGGTGGGTCGGGCAGAAGATGTCATCAAACAGGTCTGTGGGCTTACCAATATCAGCGTTGGTGAGGAGTGGATACCGGTGCCGACGTCATTCAAGGGAACTTTCTCATGTATTGTCACACTCGACAGGAAAAGTAGGGAACAGAACCCGGTCGTGGTTAATGCTGAGGTCAACGGTCTCATCTGCGATAATAATAATGAGAAAGATGCAGTCATCTATGCAGACGGATCTGTAAGACGACACGAAAGAAGTGCATGGGCATTTACAGCACGCTCAGCAGGCAGAATAGCCAAGGAAGACAGTGGTGCATACGCCATGACCACGAGTAGCATGACAATGGAGGTGATGGCAGTGACCAAGGCATTCAAATGGTTAGAGTCACAAGACTACATCCACGCATGTATACTGAGTGATTCGATGAGCATGATAAAAAAAGTGGAGGCGGGCTTTGTACGCATGCAATGGGTAGAGTCGTTGCAGAAATCCAAAATACGTAAGGTCACCTTTGTCTATATCCCTGGACATGCGGGAGTATGGGGAAATGAGAGAGCGGACAGGTTGGCTAGCTGCGCTGTCGTTGAGGACGGGCAACCGATGGATCGGGCGGACATCATCAATGCCCTTCGAGATGTTGGAAGAGCACAGGACTTCGACAAACACAGATCAACGTCACTTCTTCGGATGATGGAAATGGGAGTTAAGATGGGCACGGCCAGAAATGAGAAATTTGGTGGCCGTGTAAGAAGACTTATCAACCAACACAGAACTGGAGTCGTCAGTCGCTGGACACTGAGGGAATTGCTGAGGAGGGGATCTGAGCACCTATGGACATGTTCGGAGTGCAATGATGATGACCCGCAAATAACTCAATAGAACATTAAAACTTAATATCAAATAATGAAGCTCTACGTAGCCATTTTTATCTGAACATAAACACCTAATGGTAGTAAAAATATTTTTACTTCAGAAAGTGAAGTTTAAAAAATAGCAAACTTATAGACAGTGGGTTTATTAGCTCAGTGACTGTGTAAAAGTTGGTTACATGCATTAATATGATATTTATATCAAAACTGTAAAACATGGTTTATTTATGAAGAAATACAACTTTATAATTTGCATAAATTAGTGATAACTCATCAAAAATCATAAGAGGTCTTGACACAGACAGATCCAGTTCTCTTAAAATAATGATTTGTTGTTCTATATCCAATTTCTATGGTTTCAGTTATTTAAGACAATAAAGTCACAATGAAAGAATACTTTTAAAAAATTGATCTGTGTAAATCAGAAAAAAAAACTTTGAAAGTCAAGAATATTCAAAATAATGTAGTGCATAAGGATCATAATAATTATTTAAAGTGTTATGACTTTTCCAGTTTTATTAAATTTATTATTCCAAAATAATTTACATTAAAGAAAGGGACCAGCAACAAAATTTTAAAGAAAAGTGACCTATGTCACTATATTGACTCTTCTCAACTGTGCAAATAAAAAAAAAATCTTTCTTTTAAGAAAGTACTACCCTGACTAGAAATCATCATTTGATATGAACCACAATCATTGGGTCATCTGATCAATGCACTAAAGACTCTAGCCTTCTATAAAAAAAAAAAGCTATAAAAGATTCCATTATGAATAAATAACTTTTATGTTTTTTAAACCAGAAGAAAAGAAAATAAGTAAGAGAAACTAAATAAAATACACTAAAATGTGAAATTTATACAAAGATTGAATACACTACCTCAGCCACGGTGACCATCTGCTTTAAGTCTGGGTGTTTAAATAATAGGGCAAAAGACTTCATGAAGTTACTTGAATATTTTTGGTTTTGTGGAATAATAGTGGGAGCTTGAATATCTATTTGACCAATTGCTACTGGCTTTTCTAGGTGAATTTCCACATATGGGTTTTTATCTGAGAAGTCTGGACACCATGCATTTCCATAGAGTCCTGATGTAAAAAATGAAAGAAAATGCAAGAAATAAAATGTTCACATGTAAACTTGTTCATCTTGACTGAATAGCAAAAATAAATTGCAGAGAAGAATCTTTCTATAAACAACATAGACATTGAATTCTACTCTTAGTTTGAGCAATTTAAACCTTCCAAGATGACCAAATTAACTAACCGTGAGAATTATATAAAATGGTGGAACAATTTTTATCTTAAAAAAAAACAGTGACTACCTAATGAAAAATTAAATTTAAAGTTGAACTAAATAGTAACAAGGCAAAGATAAAAGTTATTATATCAGACCTGCCACACTCTACAAAGAGAGTGCAATAGTAGAAGAGGTTTGTTCATGCTCAACAGAAGAAATGTGCTACCCTTGATCAAGAGACAAAAATCCATCATCTTGCATCTTATATTTGGCCATTTTAGGATATAAAAGACAGCAATTTCTCGCTCACAAGGAATTCTATTAATCTTTTACTTGCTAGATTTTTTTTACAATCTGCAAAATACTTTTTTTCTAGCTCATTAAGGACATCATTTTCTCACATCCTCTCAGATAATGAGCAATTACTTTAATGGAAGACAGGCCCAGTTTCTCATTTGCATCAGAACAGATACATTTTCACATTTACATTTTACTTTTATTTGTTATAATTTTGTGGAATTAATGAGCAATTAAGAATAGACAATGAATAGCAGCCTTAAAATAGACATTAAAATGTGAGGTAAAAAATTTCAACATTTAGTAGTGCCTGCAACTTGACTTTCAGCCCTGAAGATAAAATAAGATTGTGCATTACTCTCCTACAAAATGCCACTAGACATTGTTGATTATGTTAATTAGTGATCTAAAAGGCAATAAAAATCACAAAAGCATTAATACATGTGCATTATTAAATTTAGCTACATGATTATTCATAACCAACTCTTGTATTGTGTTTGTGTGGTTACTAAATAAGGGCATACTATTCTATAATTGTTTCTTCACCTTCACAACAGTTAAGACGAATTTTATCTTTCCCATGGTCCTTTAATTCTGATGATGTAGTGATACTGCTGTCTGGAATGATTTTTGAGTCAGACAAGCCTACAGCTGAGAATGAGTAACATGCTGAGGATAAAATAATTAAAAAGTGTAAAACAGTTGAGAGCTTCCGTCAAAGTTCAATATAGATAACATTTTTATTTTGCTACAAAACCATTTTAAACAAAATATTTGTTCTTATTTAGTTTAATGGTAAGAAGAAACACGTTTCTTCAAGGAAGAAAAACTATTAGAATGTATTATTTTTTTTTTTTGACAGATAGTAACAAGTATATTTGTTAATAGTTTCAGTGGTTGGCTTTTTAAAATACCTAATTATTCTGCATTTTCTTCTTGAAACAAATCATAAGTAGACACGCAAAGACAAAAATAAAGCAAAATATGGAAAATTAGTGAGTGTTATTTCCAGAATCAAACACTGATCCAGTGACTCTGATAGTCATGGGATGGGCAAGGAATCTAAATGTAGCAATTTAGATCTTAAACAATGAACTGGATCCTTGCAATGTTTTTATTTTTAATGGTGGTTTGGGGGGGGTGATCTAGATCCATGAAATTAGTAATTTATTTTTTTGGCAACATAGAAAATGTAGTACTCTCCTGTCTTATCAATGGGAAGATAGAATAGGGCAGAAATTAAAAACCTTCCATGTGCAATGAGCTCTGTTATAAGCATCAGCATTTTTATACGACCTGCATTATGTTCTTATTACATGTGCCTCTTCTTGGTCAGCCAGAAAATTCCTCATATTAATATGAAGGTTAATATATAAAATGGGGAGCCGCGATAGCTCAGTGGTTAGTGAACTGGACTACCACGGACAAGGGGTAGGGTTCGATCCCAACCGACGGCTTTCGGGTTCACCCAGCCTTAAATGGGTACCGGATTTTTTTCTGGGAAAGTAAAGCAGCACGGGCGTAATACTGACCACATTACCCCAAAAATCATGTGCTGAAGGTCTGTAAAATATAGGGTCACTAACACCATATTTCCCTATACGCCACTTGGCGTGACGGGGGTACTTTACTTTTTATTTTAATATATAAAATAAATAGCATGAGGGAAAAATTATAATGAAAAAAATAAAAAAGAGAATAAGACAAAAAGAAATAGGCACACAAATACATATAAATGTATAGTCACATAGGTTTAGAATTAAGCTGGTGTAAAGCAAAGAGAAGAAGAGCATAACAATTTGAATGTTGCAATTTTACGGTGTGTAACAGAAAAATCAACAATATTTGACTTGTGAAATCTTCATCAAGAGATAAAGTCTAAAGGACAAATACACTATGGATTATGCATTTTCACACTAAATTCATTGAAATGTTATTTAGGTCCTGCTACATGTATATAAGAGGTAGGGTTTGATCCCAACCGAGGGTTTCCAGGTTCACACAGCTTTTAATGGGTACCGGATTTTTCTGGGAAAGTAAAGTGGCATGGGCGTAATACCGACCACATTACCCCAAAAATCATGTGCCAAAGGTCTGTAAAATGTATGGTCACTAACACCATATTCCCTATACGCCACTTGGCGTGATGGGGGGGCACTTTACTTTTACTTACATGTACATAAATGTATAGCAAACAATTTTTGTCCATTCTGTTTCTCTAAGAGTAAGACAATAATTGCATAAATGAAAATTTAAAAGAAGAAAAATTGGTATGGTAACAGCTTTTACCTCCGTAAAGCTGTTACCATACCACTTTTTTTCTTTTTTTTTGTAAATTTTCATTCTTACCATCACTTTTACAGCAGCTTTACATTTGCATTTTGATACCTTTACACCTAATGGCATCAATGAAAGTTGTGTGCAAAACAAAGCAAAGAGTTTGTTACATAAAAACAATATTTGGCTATGCATGAAAAGTGTTCCTTCTTGCAGTTTCCTCATATTCCAAGTCCGGCTTGTTGCAGGAGCTACTGAGTTAAGAGCTCTGTGCACACCGTAAGCTGTGTGTCTCATCCGTTTTGATCCTGCTTCGATATCCCGCTTGTTTACGATGACTGATGATATCGTATGACAGGGAACAGTTGGCTGTGTTCACTTTCTGCGCGGTTTCGCCTTATGTCTTTTGGCCTGTGCTGAGACTGCTACGACGGGGACTACAGTTACCTTTCTTTGTTTGGGAGATGAGTTAGTAATTCGGATGATTCCACTGGCACGGGCGGTTGAGCAATTATGGATTTTAATTCGTTTGCAGTGATACCGAGGCCTTCCATAACCAATAACCAATATTTGGCTTTCAGGCAGATGTGAAAAATGTAAATAAATTATTTAGATGTTTCAATGGTTTTTAAATGTGCCTCTCAATTACAAAAATAAGTAAAATAAGAACATCAGCAACATAACAGAGCATGTCAAAGAAATCTATCTATCTATCTATTGACCTTTCGAGCCGTAACCGGCCCATAGGGCGTAGACCAAGATACACCTTCTCCTATATGAATTTTTGTTCTAGCAGTTTTCTTTTAAAGATATTTTATCAAATCTCGCCATCTGTCTCTGTTCTGTGCAAGCAGTTCTATCTCATTGAGGGAGCCGATTCCTGCTGCTCTTGCCTCTCTCATCAATGTTCTTCTCAGTGTCTCCCTGGGTCTTCCTCTTTTTCTTTTACCTGTTGTTTCCCATATGAGGGCTTGCTTTGCTATTCGATTATTATCTCTTCTCATCACATGTCCAACGTATGACCATCGTCTTTTCTTTATTACTGAAGATATTAGTGGTTGATTGGCGATTTCTCTAATTTCCTCGTTTGTTTTGAATTCGTTCCATTCTATACCAAGTATTTTCCTTAGACATTTATTTTCGAATGCGTTCAACTTTGTTTCTATATCTCTTGTTGTTTTCCAGCTTTCACACGCATACGTAAGGGTTGATAGTACATTTGATTTGAATAGCCTAAGTTTTGTGTTTGTGCTAATGAGTTTTGATTTCCACAACTTTTCAAGGAAATATTTTGTTTTCAAAGAAATACTTGAGGTTAATATATTTACTTGTGGTTTGTGCAGCTGTAGCAGTTGTTGATGATGGTCCCACTGATGTAGGTACTGGTGTAGCGACTGTATAAGCCATAAAGAAAATTATCTATATTAGCTCAAGGAATTGAATATATTTGTAGATAGTGGGTTTAATTATATGACACTTTCTTACTATAAATTATATACTAATAAACATCATCATCATCATCAAGTACCGGGCCTGCTGGCATAGGTGATCATGTCTCTCCACAACTTTCGATCTAGACAGTTATTTATCATTTCTGTTGTTGACCTTCTACCAAGCCATTCTCTTAAGCTGTCTGATATTTTTTCTCTTTGCTTCCCTCTATCTCTTCGTCCCTCAATTTTTCCAGTTGTTTCAATGTTTTCCAGTTGTTCTCTTCTCATTACATGGCCAAAAAATGATGATTGTTTCTTCCTAATATTGGAAAATATCAGAACATTTTCATTACTCTTCTCAGCTGTCCATGGTAATCTCAACATTCTTCTGTAAAACCACATTTCTACAGACACCATCGATTTTCTTGACTGTTGTCCTATTGTCCATGATTCACATCCATATGTTAAGACTGGCTCTACACAACATTTAAGAACTCTTTTTCTTGTTTCTTTTGTCAAAAATGGATTGCATAGTATCTTCCTCATTTTTTGGAAAGCTGCTTTTGCTTGAGCCATTCAAACATACACACATAATAAGGTGATTTTTATTTTAATTTAATCTAAAATTGCAGAACACATACTTAGTAAAAAGAAATATACTTATGGTTAATATATTTACTTGTGGTTTGGCCAGCAACAGCTGTTGCTGGTGATGTTCCCACTGCTGTAGGTACTGGTGTAGCGACTGTAGAAGTTGCAAGATAAAGTATAGGCCAACATTACTTCAAGAGAATTGCTAATTAATTATATTTATTGATAGTGATTTTAACACTTTTTTACAATATATTACTTACAATAAATTATCTAAAAACAAACATCCATATGCACCAAGGTGATTTTCATCATTTTGGGTTTCTGCTTACACTTTTAGATGTCAATATGATTAATTTTGAAGAAAGGATTCATCAGCTTAAGGATAGTGACATCTCCATACAGCTTGTTCTGGTATGGTACTGGTGATGGCTACAAGAGCCTTGAATTGGGGTTTAATTTATTCTAAAATTACAGAACACATACTTAGTAACAAGAAATATTTGTGATTAATATATTTACTTGTGGTTTGTTCTGCGGCAGCTGTTGCTGGTGATGTTTCCACTGCTGTTTGTACTGGTGTAGCAACTGTGAAATATACAAGAATAAGTATAGCTTATTACAACATCAGCTCTGTGGTTAAGGCAAAGAAATGCAAATGAATGCATAAAAATGTGAAGCTGCAGTAAAGTTATATGTGAGGGAAAATTGAAAACAAAATAGAAAAAATGGTATGGTAAAAGCTTTACATGATTAGTAGACAACACCGATTTGAACGACGTTTCGGCTAAATAGACTTTCAGCAAGAACAAACAAACAACACGCACACACAGATATGTAAGTAAATAAAACAAAATCCTACATAGCTAACTAGTAACGAAACATCTAAAACAAAATAATCAAAATTGGTTAAAGAAAATGACGATACTGTACTACTAGCATAAAATCCTAAATATCTACAACAATTACTTAATGAAATAAACATGACAAGCAAAAATTATGGACTAGATATGAATATCAAAAAGACTAAAACTATGATCATAAGCAAAGAAGATACTCAAAACCCACAAGTGGATATCAAAATAGAAGGAATAGACCTGGAGACAGTTCAGAACTACAACTACCTTGGATATACTATAACCAGTGATGGAAAATGTACAACTGAAATAAACAAAAGAATATGAATGGCAAACATTAATTTTAATGTCATGAAGAACATACTAACATCAAAACAAATAACACCAGGGCTAAAACTAAGAATAGCAAAATGTTACATCTTCTCAATATTCCTATATGGTGCAGAAACATGGACATTAGACAAGAAAAGAGAACATAGAATTGAAGCCTTTGAAATGTGGATATATAGAAGAATAGGTAGAGTTGGAAGGAAGGAAAAGAAAACAAACTATGAAGTCTTAAAACAACTAAAAATGAAAAGAGAACTACTAAGCATAATTCAAACAAGACAAATGCGATTTTTGGGCCATGTTAAAAGACACAACAGCCTACCAAAAGTAATCCTGGAGAGGAAAATACAAGTACAAGGTAAAAGAGACAGAGGCAGACCAAGACTAACATGGACAAGTAACATCAAAAAATGCACAAATCAGCCTATGACAACTTACACTTTCAAAGCAAGAGACAGAGCAGAATGGTGCTCCATGGTAGCCTACCATCGTTGCAGAGAAGGCACTCGATGATGATGATGATGGTTAAAGAAAAGAAAAATAACTTCCTTGTGTCGAGGACCATGGTCAGAATGGGAAAGGGCGAGTCACACGGGTGTAGCTGTAATTATATCCTCTGGTCAGGTGAAGGGTTATAAAAATACATGAGCGGGGGGAATGCTGTCTAGGTTACCTTGACTGCAAAGACACTGACAATGTCTAAAAGTATCTAAGGGCCCGTAAATACAGATATACACACACAGATGCGTGTATACATATATACACGTACAAACAGACATGCACCTACTTATACATATCGACATACACATACATACATGCACACACATACATGCATATATATATATATATATATATATATATATATATATATATATATATATATATATATATATATATATATATATACATATATATATATATATATATATATATATATATATATATATATATATATATATATATATATATATATATATATATATATACATACATGCATGTGCACACCCATATGGGGACAATCATATATGTGTAGAAATGTCAAGGTAACCTAACCAGCATTCCCCCCGCTCGTGTATTTTTATAACCCATCGCCTGACCAGAGGGTATAATTACAGCTACACCTGTGTGACTCGCCCTTTCCCATTCTGACCATGGTCCATGACACAGGAAAGTCATTTTTCTTTTCTTTAACCAATTTCGATTATTTTGTATTGGATGTAATCTTTACTAGTTAGCTACGTAGGATTAATTTTATTTACTTATATATCTGTGTGTGCGTGTTGTTTGTTTGTTCCTGCTGAAGGCCTATTGAGCCGAAACGTCGTTCAAATCTGTGTTGTCTACTAATCACGTAAAAACTTTTACCATACCATTTTTTCTATTTTCCCTCAATTTTCCCCAACATTAGCTCACAGGGATGATTAATTTAACATATTTGTAGATAGTGGGTTAAATTGGATTATACTTTCTTACTGTAAATTATCAACACTCACAGCAAGGTGATTTTGGTTTTAATTTATTCTAAAATTACAAAACACATCCTTAGTAACAAGAAATTTTTGTGATTGATGTATTTACTTGTGGTTTGTCCAGCAGCAGCTGTGCCTGAAGATGTTCCTACTGGTGAAGGTACTGCAGAAGTGACTGCAGAAGCTACAAGAAAAAGTAGATATTAGTTTAAATAATTTGCTAATTTAATATATTTGTACATACTGGGTTTAATTGTGTGATACTTTCTTATAGTAAATTATCAACATACACAGAAAAGTCATTTTGGGTTTAATTTGTTTTAAATTATTTAACTACTATGCAAAATTAAGTAAAAATGTTGCCAGCTATACTACAATAAAAAAAAATGACAGAGAGAGAAAAGAAAAAAAAAATGTCTATAGCCCATAAATTTTGTAATTCATAAGAGTGTTACTAGTGTGGAGGATTCTACTTGCAAGTACAACATTCATAACAGTCACAGAAACAACATCTCAACTATGGAGAATGTGGTATAGAGAAACGAGCATATGATAGTCAAGGAACTATTGAACATTGGTTTTTGTTCAGCCCATCACATCATTCAGGATATGTGAAGTTCCAAAAGTGTGCAAGATAGGCACCTCAAGCAGCAATGCATGGGTGGCTGCACACTCATTTAAAAGATGGCTTTCAAGCATTAACATAAGTTCAGTGAACTAGAAGGGGATTATGTTGAACAGTGATGGATGGAACTGTTTTAGTCTTTGTGAAAAAAATACTCGATAAGCAAAAAAAATATGGCTTTTCATTGAACCTGTTTGTACAACTTTACAAAGAATTCATTACATCAATGTGAAAAAAAAATATTCAATTCAAGAATTAGAAATTATGGAACAATAACATATAAAAACAAAAATAAATAAACTGCAAATATAAAGGTTTTACCCAACGAAAAGAAATGTTGATTTTCAGGTAGAAGAGAAAATTGTGAATAATTTATAGAAGTAATTCTCTGTAGGCACAGAAATAAAAAATATATGATTGTCATCAAAATCACAAAAGACAACTAGTAGCAATAAATGTTCATGGATAATATATTTACTTGTGGTTTGTGCCTCAGTTACAACAACTGGGCTATTTGCTGATGTTCCCACATTTGTAGGTGCCGGTGTTTTGCCTGCAAAAAATTGCCATAATGGGATTTATTTGTACAAATAGTGGATATTTTAATGTATTTGTATATAATGGATGCAATGGTGTGATGATACTATGAGTATTGTGTTGTAAGGTCTTTCCAAACACAAAAATAATCATGCAAACCTTGATTGCACAATAAAGACAAGTGGAAAAAGATTAAAACAGGTAAATAAATTTAGATATATGGGAACAATGTTACCCTCAGATAGTAGATGTGATCTAGAGGTGAGATGCAGAATGGCTCAGGCAAAAGCAGCTGTATAAAAAATGTGGAGGATATAGTGCAATCCATTTTTGACAATAGAAACTAGAAAAAGAGTTCTTAAATGTTGTGTAGAGCCAGTCTTAACATATGGATGTAAATCATGGACAATAGGACAACAGACAAGAAAATCACTAGAGACTGTAGAAATGTGGTTTTACAAAAGAATGTTGAGAATACAATGGACAGCTAAGATAAGTAATGAAAACTTTCTGAAAGAGACCAAAGCAAACAGAGAGCTAATTTCCAATATTATGAAGAAACAATCGTCATTTTTTGGCCATATAATGAGGAGGGAACAGCTGGAATATATTGTAACACCTAGGAAAGTTGAGGGACGAAGAGATAGAGTAAAGCCCACAGAAAAGATACCACACAGCTTAAGAGAATGAATGGTTTGGCAGAAGGTCAACAACAGAAATGATAAATAACTGTCAAGATTGAAAGTTGTGGAGAGACATGTACACCTATGCCATCAGGCATGGCAATTGATGATAATGATTTCAACTTTTTAAAATATTGTAAAAAAATCCTTCATATTATATATGAAAAAAAATATATAAATTAAGAATAAAAATAAATGAAAAATAAAATAATAAAATGAGTGAAAATAGAAACACTGTGAAGGTAAAAGAAATCCACTCAATAAAGAGATTTTCTAGTCTCTGGGTGGTAGAGAAAGATTTGAATAAATTATTGGAGTGATTCATTGGATTTTAAGTGTGTCTTGTAGGCACACATATAAGTGCCATATGAACATCATCAAAATCACAGAAGACAATTCTAATAACAATACATGTTCATGGATAATATATTTACTTGTGGTTTGTGCCTCAGTTACAACCACTGGGCTATTTGCTGATGTTCCCACATTTGTAGGTGCCGGTGTTTTGCCTGCAAAAAATTACCATAATGGGATTTATTTGTGCAAATAGTGGATATTTTAATGTATTTGTTTATAATGGATGCAATGGTGTGATGATACTATGAGCATTGTGTTGTAAGGTCTTTCCAAGCACACAAATAATCATGCAAACCTTGATTGCACAAATTGCACAATAAAGACAAGTGGAAAAAGATTAAAACAGGTAAATAAATATAGATATATGGGAACAATGTTACCCTCAGACGGTAGATGTACATTAGAGGTGAGATGCAGAATGGCTCAGGCAAAAGCAGCTTTCTATAATATGAGGAGGATGCGGTGCAATCCATTTTTGGCAATAGAAACAAGAAAAAGTGTTCTTAAATGTTGTGTAGAGCCAGTCTTAACATATGGATGTGAATCATGGACAATAGGACAACAGACGAGAAAATAAATAGAGGCTGTAGAAATGTGGTTTTACAAAAGAATGTTGAGAATATAATGGACAGCTAAGATGAGTAATGAAAATGTTCTGAAAGAGACCAAAGCAAACAGAGAGCTAATTTCCAATATTGGGAAGAAACAATCAACATTTTTTGGCCATATAATGAGGAGGGAACAGCTGGAATATATTGTAACAACTGGGAAAGTTTAGGGATGAAGAGATAGAGGAAAGTCCAGAGAAAAGATACCACACAGCCTAAGGGAATGAATGTTTAGGCAGAAGGTCAACAACAGAAATGATAAATAACTGTCGAGATTGAAAGTTGTGGAGAGACATGATCACCTATGTCATCAAGCATGGCACTTGATGATAATGATTTGAAAGACTTTTAAAAATGTTGTAAAAAAATCCTTCATATTATATATGAAAAAAAAATATATAAATTAAGAATAAAAATAAATGAAAAATAGAAAAATAACAGTGAAAATAGAAACACTGTGAAGATAAAAGAATTCCACTGAATAAAGAGATTTTCTAGTCTCTAGTTGGAAGAGAAAGTTTTGAATAAATAATTGGAGTTATTCATTGGATTTTAAGTGTGTCTTGTAGGCACACATATAAGTGCCATATGAACATCATCAAAATCACAGAAGACAATTCTAATAACAATACATGTTCATGGATAATATATTTACTTGTGGTTTGTGCCTCAGTTACAACCACTGGGCTATTTGCTGATGTTCCCACATTTGTAGGTGCTGGTGTTTTGCCTGCAAAAAATTATCATAATGGGATTTATTAGTACAAATAGTGGATATTTTAATATATTTGTATATAATGGATGCAATGATGTGATGATACTACGAGTATTGTATTGTAAGGTCTTTCCAAGCACACAAATAATCATACAAGCCTTGATTGCACAAATTGCACAACAAGGACAAGTGGAAAAATATTAAAACAGGTAAATAAATATAGATATATGGGAACAATGTTACCCTCAGATGGTAGATGTACTGTAAAGGTGAGATGCAGAATGGCTCAGGCAAAAGCAGCTTTCCAAAAATTGAGAAGGATACGGTGCAATTCATTTTTGACAATAGAAACAAGAAAAAAAGTTCTTAAATGTTGTGTAGAGCCAGTCTTAACATATGGATGTGAATCATGGACAATAGGACAACAGACAAAAAAATCAATAGAGGCTGTAGAAATGTGGTTTTACAAAAGAATGTTGAGAATACAATGGACAGCTAAGATGAGTAATGAAAACGTTCTGAAATCGGCCAAAGCAAACAGAGAGCTAATTTCCAATATTATGAAGAAATAATCGTCATTTTTTGGCCATATAATGAGGAGGGAACAGCTGGAATATATTGTAACAACTGGGAAAGTTGAGGGACGAAGAGATAGTGTAAAGCCCACAGAAAAGATACCACACAGCTTAAGAGAATGAATGGTTTGGCAGAAGGTCAACAACAGACACAATAAATAACTATCGAGATTGAAAGTTGTGGAGAGACATGATCACCTATGCCAGCTGGCATGGCACTTAATGATAATGATTTGAAAGACTTTTTAAAATATTGCAAAAAATTCTTCATATTATATATGGAAAAAAAAAATATAAATTAAGAATAAAAATAAATGAAAAATAGAAAAATAACAGTGAAAATAGAAACACTGTGAAGATAAAAGAATTCCACTGAATAAAGAGATTTTCTAGTCTCTGGGTGGTAGAGAAAGTTTTGAATAAATTATTGGAGTGATTCATTGGATTTTAAGTGTGTCTTGTAGACACACATATAAGTGCCATATGAACATCATCAAAATCACAGAAGACAATTCTAATAACAATACATGTTCAAGGATAATATATTTACTTGTGGTTTGTGCCTCAGTTACAACCACTGGGCTATTTGCTGATGTTCCCACATTTGTAGGTGCCGGTGTTTTGCCTGCAAAAAATTACAAATATTGGATATATTTGTACAAACAGTGGATACTTTAATGTATTTGTATATAATGGATGATGTGCCACTTTGGCATGCAAGGTTTCTGTTTTTGATATTGTAGTTCTGCCCTATGTGCCGTCTTCATCTGGAAAGGACAATATATAGATAGATAGATATAATTGATGCAATGGTGTGATGATACTATGAGTATTGTGTTGTAAGTTCTTTCCAAGCACACAAATAATCATGCAAACCTTGATTGCACAAATTGCACAATAAAGACAAGTGGAAAAAGATTAAAACAGGTAAATAAATATAGATATATGCGAACAATGTTACCCTCAGAATGTAGATATACAATAGAGGTGAGATGCAGAATGGCTCAGGCAAAAGCAGCTTTTAAAAAAATGAGGAGTGTACTGTGCAATCTATTTTTGACAATAGAAACAAGAAAAAAAGTTCTTAAATGTTGTGTAGAGCCAGTCTTAACATGTGGATGTGAATCATGGACAATAGGAAAACAGACAAGAAAATCACTAGAGGCTGTAGAAATGTGGTTTTACAAAAGAATGTTGAGAATACAATGGACAGCTAAGATGAGTAATGAAAACTTTCTGAAAGAGGCCAAAGCAAACAGAGAGCTAATTTCCAATATTAGGAAGCAACAATCGTCATTTTTTTGCCATATAATGAGGAGGGAACAGCTGGAATATATTGTAACAACTGGGAAAGTTGAGGGACGAAGAGATAGAGGAAAGCCCAGAGAAAAGATACCAGACAGCTTAAGAGAATGAATGGCCTGGCAGAAGGTCAACAACAGAAATGATAAATAATTATCGAGATTGAAAATTGTGGAGAGACATGATCACCTATGCCATTAGGCATAGCACTTGATGATAATGATTTGAAAGATAGATTTAAAAGACTTTTACAAATATTGCCAAAAAAGTGATTCATTGGATTTTAAGTGTGTCTTGTAGGCACACATAAAAGTGCAAATGAACATCATCATAGTCATAGAAGGCAATTCTAATAACAATACATGTTTTTGGATAATATATTTACTTGTGGTTTGTGCCTCAGTTACAACCACTGGACTATTTGCTGATGTTCCCACATTTGTAGGTGCCGGTGTTTTGCCTGCAAAAAATTACCAAAATGGGATTTATTTGTACAAATAGTGGCCATTTTAATATATTTATAGAAAATTGATGCAATGGTGTGATGATACTATGAGTATTGTGTTGTAAGGTCTTTCCAAGCACACAAATGATCATACAAACCTTGATTGCACAAAAATACATGCATTTTAACTTTGGGTTTAATTTCTTGTTTTAAATACTTGACCACAATATGCAATATTAAATTTTAAAAATTGACCTTGTATTAGAAACAGAGGAAGATTGAAATTGAAGATAAAGAGAGCAATAAGAGTTTACAAAAACAGAACTGCTCACTGTTCAAATGAAACCTCTAAATAATTTATTGAAGAGTTTTGATGGTTTTTAATTGTTTCTGGTAGTTACAGAAATAAGTAACATATGAATAAAATCACAGTTCACCATCATCATCATCATCAAGTACCGGCTACTGGAGTAGGTGATCATGTCTCTCCACAACTTTCAATCTCGGCAGCTATTTATCATTTCTGTTGTTGACCTTCTGCCAAGCCATTCTCTTAAGCTGTCTGGTATTTTTTCTCTTTGCTTCCCTCTATCTCTTCGTCCCTCAATTTTTCCAGTTGTTACAATATATTCCAGTTTTCTCTTCTCATTACATGGCCAAGAAATGATGATTGTTTCTTCCTAACATTGGAAATTAGCTCTCTTTTTGCTTTGACCTCTCTCAGAACATCTTCATTACTCTTCTTAGCTGTCCATGGTACTCTCAACATTCTTCTGTAAAACCACATTTCTACAGACTCCAGTGATTTTCTTGTCTGTTGTCCTATTGTCCATGATTCGCATCCATATGTTAAGACTGGCTCTACATAACATTTAAGAACTCTTTTTGTTACGATTCATGAATCACAGCCATAGTAGCAAAATAAATTATTGTTGTTAATATATTTACTTGTGGTTTGTGCTGCTGTATCAATAGCTGGACTTATTAGTGATGTTCCCACTGCTGTAGGTACAGGTGTAGCAGCTGTAAGAAACAACATGCATTAGATCAAGGAGTTGCCATTGTAATATATTTTCAGATAATGGGTAGAATGTTATGGTTATACTATCATACTGTAAATTTTTTTCAAACACATACACATGTGCACATGCACACACACAAACATGCATGAGCACACACACAGACACACGCATGCACACACAAACAAGATAATTTGGGGTTTTATTGAACTATTATTTGTTATTATTTTATGACTATAATATTAAGCAGAAAATTGACTTTCCCTATTACAAAAATATAACAGAAAAACAAAGAAAAGAGAAAAAATTATACACTGTTTTCTTGTTTATAATGTTTAATTCCTTCCATCTATTCCTTACGCTAAACAGATATATATTGCACATGCAATTATGCTCATACGCTTATATATATATACATATTTAATTATATTATTTTCCCTATTGTACTTATATTGTTGAGCTTGAAGAACATTTACTTTGTACTGTAGAAATGTGCATAAATCTTTTATTTCGTCATATTTTTAAATATTAAACATTATTATTTTTTGCAAATCCTAATTTAAGTTAACTTTTTAATTGTAAATATATTATACAAAAAGAAGAACTAAAGAAATATAAAATAAATTAGACATAAAAAAAAATGCCTCAGAAATATATATTGCATACCATGGTATGCGTTTTGAGGAGTCAAGGCAAAAAAATGCATATAAATTCATAAAAATGTGAAGTTGCAGTAAAGCTGACTACTATGAATTCAAATTATGTACATAATTAGAAATAATAGAAATAGTTACGCATCCAGTATGTAAAATAAACATAAAATTATATTATGCAGCTTTACTTTACCTTGCTATGATCTGACACATCCAATAATCATGTATTATCAAAAAGAAGCTGGGCATATTTCGGCCATGTGATGAGAAGAGACAAGAGAATTTAAAAGCAAGCTCTAAAATGGGAAACAGAGGACAAAAAAAAAAAAAGAGGCTGACTTAGAGAAACAATAAAAAGATCACTCAGGCAAGAAACAACAGCAGCAGGCATCAGTTCCCTTGTTGAGATGAGAAGCTCACCCAGAACATGTATAAGTGGTGAGATGCAACTGTGCAAAGTCTGATGTTTAATAGCAAAGATCATCAGAGATCAAAAGTATGAAATTTCAGCCCTATGAGCTATCTTCAGCTTGAATGGACAATAGATAGATAGATAGACATGATACCAATTTTAACAAATTAATTTAGTAGTGACAGACATGTGATTGGTATTATTTGAAATAAATACAATAAAAATAGTTCAGTAAATAACTGATTTTCTTCTAGAGAGAGTTCCAACTTTATTATGAAACTTAACAATGCTTGATGCTAAAAACCATACCTACTCTACAGCAGGCACTGAGCAAGTGCACCTTGATATTATTACATTGTTTGTGCTTTTCAATGACTTCTTTTGACAATATGAACGTCTCTATTTAATACTGTTGTTATATTATAAAATCAAATAAAGTTCAACTTTTAACAACTTTTGATTTTAAATGATTATGAGGAAATCTATTTGTCAAAAACATTTAGTGGTTTAGAAATCTTATGAGCATATTTTTTGTTTATAATTCAAATAACTGCTTATAATTATTTATCCTTTAAAAAATTTTTTAACTCCTTTATTTTTTTCAAAATGTAGTGTATATTAAAAAAAATTGCAATTTTTTTCTTTTTTTACTATTTAACAATTAATGGTACATAGAAACAAACTTTTCATATTTATGACTGGTTATGTTATTCAGCATTTTTTTTCTAAAGATTGTATTAATATATTTTCTGATGGTTCTAATGGCTGGCTGTTTACATGTCACTCATTCTTCTCTTTCTAATAATATCACAGTTCACATCAAATTTTAATTTCATAATTTGTTTGACCCTCACTTAATGGTGATCATTGAGACATTTTAAATCATTGAGTTTAACCTTGTCTATAAATAGTGTTTGCAGTATATGTTCACAAAAGTGAATAAACTGTTGTAACATTTAACATAAAGAACATTCTCCAGTTCTCCAATGTCAAAGAAAGAAAAGATAGTAGAAGAGAGGATAAATTTAACATAAAAGATAGACAGACTTCAACTTTATAAATGCACACAAAAAAATCACAGCAGACATGGAAAGAAAGGGGAGAGTGAACTAACATAAACACAGTCCTAGTAGTGCTACTAGTCAAATACTAGGCAGATAATGATAACAATAAATGTCTGTAAAGATAACATTTCAGATCAATCACTGAACTGATCTCTTGCATTGTATCTTTGGATCTAGATTCTTGATAACTTGGCTGTTCTTTAACATTATAAAGTAAATAAAGACTGTACCATTTAATGCTGCTTAATTCTCTTAACTCTTTCAGTAGGGAGAATTTTTATCAACACATCAGAAGAGATTTCAGAGACTAAATTTTTCATGGTTTTAAAAATAAATCAACATGTTTATATTTATCTAACACATAACATATTATATGTGAATTTTTTTTACAATTGAACAAAGATTTAGATTTCACCAATACCAAGATGATACAAGACAAATAAACAAAAATATGGTTTGATGATGGTTCACACCAATGAATTTTGGTGTTTCTGTATTCAGATTGCTTACAATGAATGATGATATCGTATGATGAAGGACAGTTCAATTGTGTTCACTGTCTGTGCTAGTACGCCTTATGTCTTTTGACGTATGCTGTGTTTGTTACATTAGGGACTGCAGCTGCCTTTCTTGTTTGGATATTCGATGAGATGTTAATTCAGATGATTCCACTGGCACGGGCAGTTGAGCAATTATGGATTTCCATTCATTTGTAGTGATACAGGGGTCTTTGAATAACTTTAACTATAACCAAGCAATTTGAGAGTGACACACTATGTGGTGAAACGTATGTGGCAGAAATCTGCATTGCGCATAGTGCGTCGAAACACACGGAAAGAGTTAATACTTTTAAGAAAATATAATAGCTTCTTATTTTGGAAGAAAACCTACTTTTTAAAAATATTGCATAGAAATTCATCATATTAATGAGGAGTAAAAAAAAAAATACAGCAGTAATTAGAAATAGAGGAAGGATAAGACAAAAAGACCGAGAATAAAAAGAATATATCCAAGAAACTGGATTTACTACTTCTCAGGAGTAATAGAAAACTGTCAATGAATTATTGAAGAGATTCATCAGTTTTTAATTATGTCTTGTAAGTATAGAAAAAGATAGTGTAGTAATATCAGCAAATTCACAGAACACAAAAGTAGTAGTAATGTTTGTGGTTAATATAATTACCTGTAGTTTGTTCTGCAGTTACAACCACAGGAGGTGTTGCTGATTTTGTATCTGTTGTAGGTGCAGGTGTAGGTGTAGTTACTATAACAAATACAAGACACAGTATAGATTAGCTCAGGAGGCTGCTGATTCAATATATTTGAAATAGTTGGTGCAATGAGGTGATACTTATCTATTGTTAGTTTTTTGTTTTTAAATGAAGGAATGTGTGTAGACAAACTTAAATATAAGGTAAATTTTGGCTTCATTATTATTCTGTATTATTTAACTACAATTCAATATTAAAAAGAAAAGAATTGACCTGGCTACTGCAAATAAAAACTGAGAGAGAGAGAGAGAGAGAGAGAGAGAGAGAGAGAGAGAGAATACAAATTCTCCTTCATCTTTTAATTTGAAGGCTCAGTCATCTACCTCCTTGCCATTTGTATAATATATATGAGATGTGTGTGTGGTTGCATGTACATGTATGCATGCATATGTGTATATATATAAATAATTATTTTATACACACATAATGCAAGAATGCTTCTATCTATCTATTAACCTTTTGATGGGTATCATGCCCATAGGGCATAGACCAAGATACTCTTTCTCTTATCTAAATATCATTCTAGCAGTTTTTAATCCTTGTAAAGATATTTTATCAAATATTGCCATTTGTTTCTGTTCTGTGCAAGCAACTCTATCTCATTGAGTGAGCTGATTCCTACTGCTCTTGTCTCTCTGATCAATGTTCTTTTCAGTGTCTCTCTGGGTCGACCTCTTTTCCTCTTACCTGTTGTCTCCCACATGAGGGCTTGCTTTGTTAAGAATGCTTACACACACAATAAAATATAGACATAGATATCATCATAAACACATATATACATATAAATTATAATACATCTATTATATAGACTTCCATATCCAAGATGGTGGAACGAAGTTCATGTTCTCTTGATCGCTGCAGAAAATGCATTTGGGGACTGATTAATTTTGGCTCTCCAATGCAATTTTCTGCGTTAAAGTAAAAATAATGTTCTACTTAACAAATATGCGCTATTGAAGCGGAGTCGTACACACTGCAATATTCCTTTTTGACAAGTCAAGTGTTGTGAATGCGACCTTCCATCGTCTAGAGTTGATCTGCGGTTTACATCAACACATTGAGTGCTGTTCAATGGCCATCATTGGAATTGTTTGACGCAAGTTATTTACATGTTACACCACATTAATGTGGACTGCTCCTTCAAGTCAACCAAAGTTTTTCTCTTTGGGGTATTTGCACTGTGTTTCATTCGTTGTAGCTGCGTTCATAAGTGTAATCAGGAATCTATGGGCACAGCCTTTGTCATGTGTACTGCGTCATCATAATGGCTCATCGTTTATCCTTAGACTGGCCATATGCTAATCTTATCGTCTGTTGTTTGTTATGCGACGGGGATAATCCGATGACTAACTGTGTTTTGTATGTTCAAAATTGGAGTCAAAAACAATGTCCTAACATCATCAAGCGCTATACATTTAAATAAAAAATGACGATCATCATTTTCAGGAGGACGTGAACTTCCGGTCTATATGGTGGATAGGCGGCAGGAACAACTGAAGGCTATGAATGAAAAGTGTTCCTTGTTGCAGTTTCCTCATATTCCAAGTCCGGCTTGTTGTAGGAGCTACTGAGTTAAGTGCTCTGTGCATGCCGTGAGCTGTGTGTCTCATCCCTTTTGATCATGTTTTGACATTCCAATTGTTTATGATGAATGATGATATCGTATGATGGAAAACAGATGGCTGTATTCACTTTCTGTGCAGTTTCGCCTTATGTCTTTCGGCGTGTGCTGAGGCTGCTATGATGGGGACTACAGTTACCTTTCTTTGTTTTGGAGATGAGTTAGTAATTCAGATGATTCCACTGGCACGGGCGGTTGAGCAATTTTGGATTATAATTCGTTTACAGTGATATCGGGGCCTTCCATAACCATAACATCTATTATTTTACTAATATCTATTGCTAAAGAACATTAACTTTATACTATTGAAACTCAGAGATAATAACCGAATAGCAAAGCAAGCCCTCATATGGAAAACAACAGGTAAGAGGAAAAGAGGAAGACCCAGAGAGACACTGAGAAGAACATTGATAAGAGAGGCAAGAGCAGCAGGATTCGGCTCCCTCAATGAGATAGAGCTGCTTGCACAGAACAGAGACAAATGGCGAGATTTGATAAAATATCTTTAAAAGAATTGAAAACTGCTAGAACAAAAATTTAGATAAGAGAAGGAGTATCTTGGTCTACACCCTATGGGGTGGCTACGGCTCGAAAGGTCAATAGATAGATTGAAACTCAACTTTTCTTTGATTTTTATAATTTAAAAAATATTGAAAATTGTTAATGTTTTAAACAGGGTATCATAGTACACAAAACTTTCAAACTGTTTTGATAGAGAAGATATCTACATGCAGCTGATAGAAATATAACAAAAAATTAGTTCAAACATTTTTGGTTCTGATGCAAATTACTTCTTTTTATATTTAAAGTTTTAGCTCTAATATCATTATCATCATCAAGTACCAGGCCTGCTGGCATAGGTGATCATGTCTCTCCACAACTTTTGATCATGACAGTTATTTATCATTTCTGTTGCTGACTTTCTGCCAAGCCATTCTCTTAAGCTGTCTGGTATCTTTTCTCTTTGCTTCCCTCTATTTCATCGTCCCTCAATTTTTACAGTTGTTACAATATATTCAAGTTTTCTCTTCTCATTACATGGCCAAAAAATGATGATTGTTTCTTCCTAATATTTGAAATTAGCTCTCTGTTTGCTTTGGCCTCTTTCAGAACATTTTCATTACTCTTCTTAGCTGTCCATGGTATTCTCAACATTCTTCTGTAAAACCACATTTCTACAGACTCCAGTGATTTTCTTGTCTGTTGTCCTATTGTCCACGATTCACATCCATATGTTAAGACTGGCTCTACATAACATTTAAGAACTCTTTTTGTTGTTTTTATTGTCAAAAATGGATTGCATAGTATCTTCCTCATTTTTTGGAAAGCTTGTTTTGCCTAAGCCATTCTGCATCTCACCTCTGTTGTACATCTTCCATCTGAAGTTAACAAAGTTTCCAATAATTTAAACTCATTTACCTGTTCTAATATAAAAGCTCTAATATAAAAGCCTAATAATGCCATGTTTTGAAGACTCCATATATTATGGCTCTCAATTTGGGTACCAGAGGGTAAAAGAAAAAGAGGTTGACCTAGAGAAACACTAAAAAGGATACTGAAGTGAGAGGCAAAAGCAGCAGGCATCAGCTCCCTCACTGAGATTGAAAAATTGACTCAGAAAAGAATAATGTGACAAAACACAATGCAGGTCCTGTGCAAGATCTGATACTTGAAAGATTGTCAGACACAAGAATCTAGAATTTCTGTCCTACTGCCTTTGACTCGAAAGGACAATATATATTTTCTACAGCAGACACATTTTCATTAGAATCACATTGTTTCATGCTTTTCAACGACTGCCTTTGGTTTCACAAACATTTATATAAAGTACTACTGTCAAACTACACAGCCTTTATAAAATCTTTATTGCTAATTATTATATAACACTTTTTTATGTATGTATGATAAAATTAATCTCTATCAAGAAGATGTAAAAGCTTAAGTCGTGTTGTGATTCAAAGAACTAAGGCTATTTAGCTTTATAACAATTTTTAATTATTTATTTATTTTCAGAATTTTCATTGATCTATAGTTTAACTTTAAGATAAAGTAAACTGTTTACTTTGAACATGTTGGAAATTAAGAATGTTAATAATTAATCCTCTTAAAAATAAAAATAAAAGATTTTTTTCACTTTCCTTTTTCAGAGATTATTTCTAAAACATATGGTACCAAAATTAAACAAATTTGGAAGTACTTTATAAAAACACTGTCTAAAGAAATGTTGATCACTAAAAGCTAAAAAAAAACCAGATGGTCGTGAAGGAAATTCCTTATTATATCCACAAGGCTACATAATGATGGTTTGTGCACTTGTTCCCAAGATTGAGTATTTTTGTAAAAGATTTGTTCTACATAAGAAATTGAATAGACGTAATAGTTATTCTTATACCTGTAAGAAGTTCAGCTCTCGTAACTTCATCCCAATAAAGCTGAATTATAGTCATTGAGTTCCAGTGGAGCTCTGCTATTGTTGTTTTCTGGCTGTAACCAACTGTATATGTGTTTGTTATGGTTGCTTGATTAACTAATATCTGGGCCATGTATGATGAACCTATCAATTTGTTATCTTGTAGAACTAGTAATCCTTGACTCTGACTCCATGATATGCTGATTTTATACCTGGTAAGGTAGATAAGTATGATAATAAATGCACAATTATTAATCTTATGATCTACTATTACATATCTTTTCACTCAAATCACATCGTTTTTGTAGAATTTTAAACAAAATATTAAAAAATAAAGTACTAATTTTCTGTGAGAATAATGCCCTATAATTTCAGTTGTGTGGTTATTTGCCATTTTTTGGGAGGTGTTAAAGTTTAGCATGAAAAGTTGAATTTAGAATTTTCATTTATAAATATTTTTTGTGATTAAATAAATGTACATAATTATTTAACAGCTGAATATTTAAGTGAACGAAACATATTAAAAATATATAGGAAAAAAGGTAGTTACACTGAAACTTCAATGCATACACTGCACACAAAATAAATGATCCACATCAAACGAGAAAATGAGAGTATGAATGAAACAGATGGGAGCATACCTTAAGCACAGGAAAACATTATAGCTGCCTGACTTAATGGTTGATTGACATCATTTGCAACCCATATCTGACTAGATGTACATTAACTCCTACACAAAGTTTCTTTCAAATAGTTTTATTATCTTGAAAGCCATGGATTTATATGAGAGCAATCACTTGGACCTAAGATGGTAAAGCTGAAAGGGCTATCATGGAATCTTGTGTTCTGCTGGAGAAGTTAGACTTTAGACTTTAGAACAGAATGACATCACTGCAGGCCAGGTATTCCCATATCTGCTCAGCTCCCATCACTGTAACCAACAGAATGGTCATCCTGATCATTCATACTGTTCTAGTGAACATGTTGCATTTTGAAAGAAGGGGCGCAGCTTATGATGCACACTCCTGGGTTGCTGTAATTTCTGTCACATGCAGCAGAATCTTAATGCATGGTTAGAATTTGTCCTATCCAGAGGTACTGCAAAACTAAGTCTTCTATATCAATAGACTCCACAATTATGGGGAAACTAAAAATACTTTGCATCATAATAGATTGACTAATGTGAAGAGGATTACTATTGTCCCAACAGATGTGGAACTGTTAATATAGAAGATTATTAATGCACTATGACAGACTAGTTCCAAATTCTTAAGCCATTCTACCTGCCACACTGTTTTTTTATTATTTATTTTTTATTTTTTATTTTTATTGTGTTCACAGCTATTACCTCTGATGAAGTCCCTAGAGGCTAGGAACTGAATTTTGCGTGTTAATCCGTTTTTCCCTGGCAGTCATGTGCACAGGGGTTCTTCACCACACAGACAGATCACTCTGTCTTCGGAGATATTCATATTTTTTCCATCCATGAGTAATTGATATTTCATGCTGGGCCTCACTGATGAGACCAGGGGTGGTTGCCACAGAGAGAAATCATAAATAAAAATCCCAACTGGTTCAGCCAGGATTTGAACCCATAACCTCTCTATCTCAAGGCCAGCGTCTTGCCTCAAGATCAACCAGTCCCCGCCACACTGTTTGAGTGTGATGAACAACATGCCAGTATCATGAGAGACAATAAAACAGCATCCGTCACCACCAAGACAGAGGCATATTTAAAGACCTGGTCTCCAGGAAACCTCACAATTAAAGTGTTACAAATTAGCTAAATGTTATCAACAATTTATCTCCTAGTTATATAATATGAATTACCTAAATACAACATATTTAAATGTTATGTCTAAGATATTTAGCATTTTTTAGCAGTAGATTTGAGTACATATTCAACAATGGACTAATATAAAATGTAAATCAGAAAGCAATAAAATAAAACACAAACCATAATAATTCCACAAGAGTAAATCTCTTAACAACTCTCCACAATTTAGTTGAAGTGACAACATAGCAGTGGAGCTCTTCATTGATGAAAAACAGAGAGATTCCTTTTATGCTTGCATTAAATCCAGCTCCATTGGTCAAAACAACCTTTGTGTTTGTGTCCAACTTGGAAAAACTGTCAATAAAGAATATGACAACATAATGCAGTAAGTCTATTACATAAGGATATGTTTTACTTTTCTATTTCTTCTTCTTTCTGTATATGTGTATAATATTTATTTCAAACAACCATTTCAATATTTCTGGCAACTTATTTGTATGCTTATTACTTGATTCATGGAGCATCAATGGCTGAGTGGTTAGTGTGCTCACTTCCAAATCAGAAGGATTCAGTTTCCATTCCCAGAAGTGGTATATTTTTTTTTCAGTCTACAAAGCTCAGGAGTTCACCCAGCCAGTAAATGTAGGTAAATTGGGGAAGGAAATGATTGTCTTTATAAACCAGTATGGCATATGATGATGAAAGGAGGCTTAGCATGATACTAACCACTTTACACAAGAATGTAATGTTGGTATTGGAAATTTCTGAGAAAAGCTCTTTGAGTAACCAGAAGAGACAGAATCAGAAATGATGTTATAATAGAAAGAGAGGGGGCATTGAACTAATCTTAAACTACATACAGAATAATCAAAATTGTTTGCCCATGTAGAAATAATGCGGTGTGATTCCTTACTATAAAAAAAGTAAAGTACCCCCGTCATGCCAAGTGGTGTATAGGGAATATGGTGTTAGTGACCATAAATTTTACAGACCTTCGGCACATGATTTTTGGGGTAATGTGGTCGGTATTACGCCCGTGCCCCTATACTTTCCCAGAAAAAAATCTGGTACCCATTAAAGGCTAGGTGAACCGGAAGCCATCGGTCAGGATCAAACCCTACCTCTTGTCCTTTGTAGTCCAGTTTACCAACCACTGAGCTATCATGGCTCTCATTCCTTACTATACAAAATATATACATATATATATATTTTTTATTATATATTAAAAGAGGAGAATTAATTATTCATTATATATTAAATATATATTAAAAGAGGAGAAGGGAGAAGAGCATGAGGCAGGTACAAAGTAAAATGGACCAAAACATCAAAAAAACATTACAACATCAACTGGCACTGGCTGAAGCTACCAAAAGTGAGAATCAGATCTTTGTATCTCCCTCAGCACCTGAATGGGGGCAAGAGGAAGAGATAAAGAAGGTCATGGAAAAACATGGTCACAATGGCCACATTATCCATATGCCTAGCAAAGGCATGGAGGTAACTTTTACTTTACTTAGTTGATTCATGTTTTGTCAATGACATAATATCATTTTACATTTACAAAATAACATTTCAGATTTATTCAATCACAATATTTTGTGTAATCTTCTAATCCAACTATTTCAATTTTATTGTGTCCTCTATTTCTTTCTTGTTCTATCCTTTGAAAATAGCATGTCATGTTATTTTATCAATTGTGATTTTAACAGTTAACATCAAGAGGAAACATTCACAATTTTTTGGCCTTTCAATAAGAAGGGAAAAGCTGGAATATATTGTGACAAAAGAAAACAGATGAAGGAAGAAGAAATAAAGAAATAAAGAGAAAAAATACAAGACAGTTTATTAAAATAGTTTGTAAGGAAATCACTAACAAAATTGATAAATGGGCATGGTAATTGATGTTCTTTCAGTCATGTTATATTATATAATTTGTTTACCCGAGTGTGATCATAAGCAGGCCTTACCTGAATTCAAAATTCAGAGTAAATCCAGAATAACAGATATCCAGGTTTGTATAGCATAACACGGAATTTAAACTGTTGAGCTCAACATAACTGCCAGGTTGTAAAATAAGTGAATTACTTATGTCCAAAGTCACTTCACCATGGAATGTCAGAGTGTCAATTGATGTAAAGATTATATTTCCAATAATCTCTACAAAGCTGTACACAGCCTTCGGTATTGATGTCTCTGGATTAAAAAATGTGATTGTCAGCACAATTATAAAACTAATAATTGTGGTGAGAGAATCTTGGAGATTTGTATTTACTTAAAAATAAATATGGATGGTTAAATTAAAACTGGAATTTACATAAACATAAAAATAGGATTAAAATAAATAGTTTTATTTATACATAATGAATAATTTAGTCAAAGACTGAAACTGCTAGAAAGAAAATTTAGAAAAAGAGAAAGAGTATAAGGGTCTATGCCCTACGGGCCAGCTACAGCATGAAAGATCACTAGATAGCTAGATAGATATAAATCAAACTCTTTTATTTTAACCCTACTTAACTTAAACTTATTTTAATCCACACTTGTATGCCAAACTACAAAACAGCCAAGATTTGATTGTCAAATATCAATAACAGCACAAAGAAAATAACACACTTTAAGAAGTAATTTAATAATAATTACCTAAAACAAAAATGGTACAGGAAAATGAAAGTCACTGGTTCATATAACAAGAGGAAATGACTAGTAAATGAAATAAAAAAAAGTAAGTAATCAACTTAAAATGAGGAAATCACTATCTATATGACAAGAAGAAACCACTAGTCAATGTAACTTGAGAAAATCACTAAGCATTGACATTCAAAAAACTACTGTATATATATAGTTTACCACTTATTAGAGAGATTAATAAGAGTGACAGTAGCAGTAGTCAGTGCAAAATGAGGTAATCAGTTAGAGAATGCTAATAATTGATGCAACAGATGTATTTCTAGTAAGTGTAACTAGATGAAGTCAATAACTCATGAAACAGGAAAAAGTCAGTCAGTAACACAAAATGAACTCACTAGTCAATGGAAAATATATTCATGAAAACTTCAGATGCACGCTACAAAAGTGAATGTAAAATGAAGTGACCAAAACTATTAAATCAAGATAACAAATATATAATGATTTTTGGGCTTTTTAAAATACCATTTTATCAAATATTTTTTTTCAGAGAATGCTATTATTTTACAAATGAGGCTAATGAAATACCACTGCAGACTAAAATTATGAATTAATTTTAAGTCTACAGTTAGATGTTATTAAACCACACTTGTAAATGTCAGCTGAACTCATTTCTCTGTAAAATAGAATATGTACAATTTAGCAATTTCACAGCTAATATGCTGGTCACAATTTTTATGCTACATATTTCAAAGAAGCAAATAGAGTAAATACAATATATTTTGTGACAAGAGCCACTCTGTTAAAGAAATACATTTTTGTCTCACTTATGTATTGGCACTTTTCTCCAAAATATGTATCTGGACACTTGCATGTGTTTGGTCCAGAACATGTGCCTCCATTCTGGCAGTAGCCCTTTTGGCATAACGCTGGAAAGAAGAGTAAAATGCTTTTCTACACGGCAAAAGAAATAAAAAGACATAGAAAATTTGAATTTCCAATGTATTCAGGTGATAAGCAAGAACATAAAGAAGTGAACTTATGAATGAAAGCACTAAGTCATTTTTGAAATTGTGCAGATTATTTTATGAACTCATAGCATCTATCCTTCCCTTTGTTAATTTTTTTCATTGTATCTTTATTTTTTTAAAAATCTACATCATAAAAGTCAGTTGAAAATATACAATGGCTCTCTGTAGAAACAAACAAAAGTTAACAAGAGAATTTATGCTAAGAGAAATCTTGTATTATGTTTACCTTAAATAAAATAATTACTTCTTCTTCTTTCCTTCCTCATCTGCCTTTCAGCGTCAAGGGGAGATATAATTTGCGGTCTTTTGCTCTTCTGTTCGCCTCTGCTGCTATTATGTTTCCTAGTGCTTCTAATATTCCATTGACCCATCTTTTTCGTGGTCGACCCTTGGGTCTGGTGTTCTCACAAAGTTTGTTGAAGGCTCATTGTGTTGTGTTTTGTTCTTTCTGCCTTGTCACGTGGCCAAACCATTTTATCTGTTGTTTCCTTATATATTCTATGGTGGGGGCTATTCCTAGTTTTTTTCTCAGTTCTTCATTTCTGATCAGATCTCTTAGACTGTTTCCTATCATTCGTCTAACACATTTCATCTCAGTAGAGGTTATTTGTCTTATTGTTCTTTCATCTAGGGTTCAGGTCTGGCATTGGTAGCACAACATTGGGATGAATATTGTATTATAGAGTGCTTGTTTTGCCTCCAGAGTTATTTCCTTGTTGGACAGTAGTGGTGATAACTGTCCAATGATTTCACAAGCTTTGTTGCATCTTGATTCTATCTCTGCTGTTTGAGAATTATCGTTTGTTATTAGGCTTCCTAGGTATTTGAATTCCTCTACTTGTTTTAGTTGTCTGCCTTCTATAGTTATGTTGATGTTCTGTTTATTTTTGGTGACATTCATGACTTCTGTTTTGTTGATGTTGATTTTCATGTTGTATTTTGTGCCTGAGATGTTGAGTTTGTTTAAGTGTTCTTGTAGGTCTTCTATTGTTTCATGTATTAGTGCCTGGTCGTCTGCAAATAAAAGCTCGTTGATCTCCTCTGTCTCTGATGGGTTGGCTAGCTTGCATATATGGTCCATGTATGTAATAAACAGTAGGGGAGGATAGTACGCACCCCTGTCTTACACCTGATCTAACTTCGAAGTGGTCTGTGTAGCCTGCTGCTGTTCTGACCCTACAGCTGCTGTTGATGTAGAGACTTTTAATAAGGTTGGTTAGATGTTGGCTTACTCCATATGTTGTTAATATCTCCCACAGTTGTTCTCTGTTTACTCTGTTGAATGCTTTTTCCTGGTCAATGAAGGCTATGCATAAGTTTTGATTGTGTTCTGTCATTTTTTTCTGCAAGCTGTTTTAATGTGAATAGTGCGTCAGTACATCCTCTGTTTTTTCAGAACCCCATTTGAGAATCGCTTAACTGTAGTTCTATTATTGGTCTCAGCCTTTTTTCCTAGATTTTGGTGTATAGCTTTCCTACATCAATACAAATAATTACTGACAACAATAATACAGATGGTTTGGAGAAGTTATGCATCGATGAATGTGGATAGGTATACGTACATGCAGTGTCACAACTGTACAATTCCATTCTAAAACAAGGCAAGTTCTCGCTACGCCTGGGCTCAATTCGAATAAAATCAGTGACAATTGCTGGTTGCAGTGAAATTTTATTTAAAATCACTGTCTCATTGACTATAGCACTGATATCCTGAAAAACATTTTGAAACACAGAATGTAATTAAGAAATAAATTGTCAAAAAAAAAAGCAATATTATCTGTACTAAAATCTATTCTTGCCTGAGTTTCTTCACATTTCTTTTTAAAGATAAATAGTAGCCAGTGATATATTATGCTACATCTACCTATCTGCTGTCCATTCGAGCTGAACATGGCACATAGGGCAGAAACTTTAGATTCTTGTGTCTGACGATCCCTGTCATCAAGTGTCAGATCTTTCAAAGGACCCACATTGTATCTTGCCACATAGCTTTGTTCTTGGCAATTCACTCAATCTCAGTGAGGGAGCTGATGCCTGCTGTTGTTAACTCTCACCTCAGTGTTCTTTTTATTGTTTCTCTTGATCGGTCTCTTTTTCTTTCACATGGCCAACATATGACCACATTATAGCTGAGATTTCTGGCTCATTAATAATGGATGCTTCACAATCTCGGCTTGTTGTCCATCGATCAACTGGCCATAGCAAGATGAAGAAAAATTATGGGTTTTAAATATTTTATCTTAATAGCATTTTATGATGAGGGGCCAATGCTCCTTCTCACTTTTATTACATATCTTGAATCTCAGCATTATCACCTAGTTCATGCCTGTTGGATCTTGTCTTTCATGCATGAGATGACAAGCATCCACCTTCTTCTAAGACTTCCTCTCTCATTTCTTTAAAACTATGCCCTCCATAATTATCTTCTCTGAGCCATAATGTCATATTACATAACTAAAATATGTTATTTTCCTTGTTTTTATGTTCTTTATTAATCAATTTTATGGAATTGTAATTTCTGGAAACATATTTGCTGATTTCTCCATTAATGATATTCTGAATATTCTTCTGTAAAACTTACATTCAAAGGCATCAACAAATTTTTCAGCAGATCTTACAATAGTCCATGTCTCATAGCCATATGTTGCAATGGGAAAATACAAACCTATGTTTTATTGTTATACCATTTCCTTGCCATATATTGTTCATTGTTTTAATCTAATCATATTTATGTTCAAGCTTCTCCTTGGAAGTCAAGTTATCATTTGTTAGCAATGAGCCAAGATATTCAAAACTGTCTTAGCATACCACCTTATGTTCAGTAATAAATATATAATTTTTTATAACAGTTGAAACAACTGTTAGATTTCAAGAAAATAAGACAATATAAATGCTTTCAGAAAGATCTACCAACAAAAGGACAATTGTCATTACTTTGAATGAACAGAACAAGTGGATCTACTCTGCCTTAGAACAGGATACAAAAGACTAAACAAAAATGTATTCTTTACCATCATCCTTATTTGCATACGGACGGGCAGTTCAGATAGCAGAACAATATAGTACAGGACTGTAACTTGTTCAGGCAACTATGAGAAGAACACTAGCCAGCAGAAATGCACATCCATGCCAAGCTGTTTAGAAGTTTCGGGGAACTATCAAATACAGCTGCATAAATAAAAACACAAGACTATTTTTTCAGACATTTAGACATTGTGAAAAAGACAGCAACCAAATAAGAAGTAGATCTGTTGGAAAAATGTTTGCTCTTTTTTGCATTGAGATAGAGATTTTTTTTCACTATTACATTGAATTGATGTAATCAATTTCTCAGTGCCACTTAGTGTGATGAATAAAAGGGCTGCATTATCAGAGCATCATTTTTCTGGTTGTGTGTAACCTTCAGTCATACAATTTTCAAATTGTACTTTATTATTTACTTTTCTGACATTTCTAATTATATTTTTTGCATATAAGTTGAATAGATAAGGTGATAAGATGCATCTCTGTCAAATTCTTCATGATATACAAAACCGGTCTATTGCATCATTTTCAATGTGCACAGCTGCTTGTTGGTCTTGATAAATCATCTTTATCACATGCACTTTTATCATAAAATTCCATACCTATAATTATTTTTCACAGAATCTGATGTTGTAACCAGTTAAATACTTTTGAGTGGTCAACAAGGCATGAAAACAGATTTATTATTTATTCCCTGCATTTTTCAATTATGTTTTTCATAGTAATTTGGCCTCAGCCTCTCATAAAACCAACCTGAATTATGTTAATTTTCACTTCCAGTTTTCTATGGATTTATGATAACTTTAAACATGGTCTTGCTTGCACAGGGGGTTAACGCAACTGTCCTATATTTGGTGCTTTCTTTTAGATTGCTATTGTTGGTATTGGTATAAATATAATTAATTTATAATCTTTTTGGCCAATTCATATCCAACCATTCTAATACAAACTCAAATCTGCAAAAGAAAATTATTTTTAAAAGTTGCTCTTCCTAGAGAGCAGCCAGTTGGTTCTGAGTCATATTTACTGGATTTAAAAGATAACATAATGCAAAAAGCTATTAAACTTATCATTAAGTGATTTTAAAATAGCAGTACATTAGAAACTATGCTATAAACTTTATAAATAAACTATCTATATAAAAGTCAACTATAAACCTTATTTTATTTTTTTTTTATATACAAGTAAAAAAAATATAACTGAAGGAAGCTAAGCTGAATAAAAAGTGTCTATGGATAGACCACATTACCTGAGCCACGGTGGCCATTTCGTTTAAGCCTGGCACTTTAAAAAGGAGATCAAAAGATTTCATAAAGTTGGTTGGATATACTTGGCTTTGATTAGTGACAGTGGGAGGTTGAATGCGTATCTGACCAATTGCTAATGGCTTTTCCAGAAGAATTTCCACATACGGGTTTTTGTCAGAGGAATCTGGACACCATGCATTTCCATAAGTTTCTGAAGTAAAATATAAAACAAATTGCTCAAAATAAATTGTTCATATGTAAGTTTTGATCAGCTTGGCTGCTTAACAAATTATCTTAATACTAAAAATGTCTCAATAGAGCTGTACAGAGTAACAGCAAGCACAAAGAGCAAATCTGCAACAGAGATTCATTGACTAATGTTAACATAATGTAAGTAGAATACAGAAATTAATGGAGGCAAGAACAAATAACAATATCCTCAATATCATACCCTACACTCGAAGAAAGGAAAATAAACCATTCTTTAGCTTCCAAACAGTCATTCTAAACCTAATGCACATTGCCACAGACCTCAACAACTCAAACCCTACATTGTACATATCAGATCAGTTTTCAGGCTTCAAAATTATTATGGAAACACATGAATTGAAAAGTAAACTATGAACAGACACCATGAAGGACACAAATAATGGGACCACAAAGTATGGGACACTTGTGAAGACCTGATGATAGCTAAACTCATAAAAACAACTCATCTCTCTGTGAGATTTGCTGAGATTAGCAAACTGACTGCAGCAGAAAGAAAAGAATAAACTATATTAACATTTTAACAAATTAAAAGTTTAAAGTGTTCCTTGTTGCAGTTTCCTCATATTCCAAGTCCGGCTTGTTGCAGGAGCTACCGAGTTAAGTACTATGTGCACACCGTGAGCTGTGTGTCTCATCCGTTTTGATCATGTTTCGATATTCCAATTGTTTACGATGAATGATGATATCGTATGACAGAGAACAGTTGGCCATGTTCACTTTCTGTGCGGTTTTACCCTAAGTCTTTTGGCGTGTGCTGAGACTGCTACGATGTGGACTACAGTTACCTTCCTTTATTTAGGAGATGAGATATTCGGATGATTATGCTGGCATGGGCGGTTGAGCAATTATGGATTTTAATTCGTTTGCAGTGATACCGGGACCTTCCATAACCAAATAACCAAATCTCTGATATTAAGCATCGTGTCAAGTAAATACGATAACAATTTGTCAATGACAGCAAAACTGGAAAATTAGCATATTTAAAGTTCATTTTTATTTATCAACATTCTAAATATAGCTCTGTAGAATTAATGTGTAATTAAGTTTAAACACTGTATAGCACTATTAAAAAAAGATGTTTTATGGTTGAATTCAGAACTGCCAAAAAACGACCTGGTTACGGGTCCGTTAGTCCTCAAGGACCTGTGATCTTTGGTCACAATAACAGGATCGATGGGCTCACGGGCTGAATAAGAACTCACCATGATCTCAAAGTCAGTCTTCCTGGAAACAGCCTCCATCAAAACAGACTGGTCAACAGTGGTAAGGATCACCATGTTCTTTGTAGAACAAGTTCATAGAACAATGGTTTCTAATTAAAAATGCTAATCCACAAGACAAAAGATAGTTGTACATGACTTTCCTACACAATGCTAGCAGACAATGTTCGTTTTACAAGTCATTGACCAAGAATATATGAAAAATGCCATAAATGAGCAAACATTTGTTTATTATTTAAATCTACATTCATTAATGCGTATTTCCACAAGCAAAAAATGACACATGCTTGCACTCCCACATACATGGTTTTAATTAAAATACATTTGCTGCTACCTTGCTACCAAGGCCCACATGGTGAGAGGAGAAAAGAATAGAGCCACTGTTACCTGCCATGCATGTCATAAGAGGTGAGTAAAGAGGTTTGGAATTGTCACCTGTGCAGCCGAATAGGACATGCATGGAGCAACCTTGTCAACAGAATTTACTGATGCATTATGGGAAATGCTGTGACAATTGATAGAACGGAAATGGGGAACCCCTGACTGCAATGAAACTGGTTCCATGGATAGAATAGAATAGTATTTGTTGCTTATTTTGTTCTTCTATTGCATTTGTGTAGTTATTAAATATGAATGTGCTTTCAGTTATTTTTTTTTACCTTCACAACAATTGAGACGAATTTTTTCTTTCCCATGGTCCTTTAATTCTGATGATGCAGTGATACTGCTATCTGGGATGATTTTTGAGTCAGACAGGCCTACTGCTGTTAGTGACTTACATGCTGAATATAAAATAATTTATTACAAGTTTAAAACATTTGAATGCTTCTATCAAAGTTCAATATAGATCTATTTTGTATTATATAAAACATATGCATATAAGCATAAATAAGTATTAGCATTTGTTAATATTTAATAGCAAGCAGAAATAATGTTTAGGGAGCTGTGATAACTCAGTGGTTAGTGAACTGGACTACAAAGGACAAGAGGTAGGGTTCAATCCCAACCAATGGCTTCCGGGTTCACTCAGCCTTAAATGGGTACAGGATTTTTTTTTCTGGGAAAGTAAATTGGCACAGGCATAATACCGACCACATTACCCCAAAAATCATGTGCTGAAGGTCTGTAAAATTTATGGTCACTAACGCCATATTCCCTAGACGCCACTTGGTATAACGGAGCTCTTTACTTTTTTTTTTTTTTTTTTTTGGAAATGTTTGACATTAGGACATCTGATGATGTTCAGTGTTTATCTAGTTGATGGTAACAATTATATTTGTGTGTTACCAGGGCCTCATTATGAGTAAAGAATAGTGACACTGTGACCTTCCAAGCATGTCGTAAGAGGCAACTAAGGAGGTTGATCAATGGCTTGACAAGCTGTCATTGTAAAAAGTATTGTTATGGAAACAGAGCCTTAGATTTTAGAAGCAATTATCTCTGCAATATGTGTCATTTTGGCATGCAAGGATTCTGTTTTTGAGATTTTTGTTCTGCCTTTTGTGCCGTCTTCGGCTCGAAAGGACAATAGATAGATAAGATAGATTAGATAGATTAGATTAGATAGATTAGATTAGATAGATTAGATTAGATAGATTAGATTAGATAGATTAGATTAGATAGATTAGATTAGATAGATTAGATTAGATAGATTAGATTAGATTAGATAGATTAGATTAGATTAGATAGATAGATTAGATAGATAGATTAGATAGATAGATTAGATAAGATAGATTAGATAAGATAGATAAGATAAGATAGATAAGATAGATTAGATAGATTAGATAGATAGATTAGATAAGATAGATTAGATAAGATAGATTAGATAAGATAGATAAGATTAGATAGATTAGATTAGATTAGATTAGATTAGATAGATTAGATTAGATAGATTAGATTAGATAGATAGATTAGATAGATAGATTAGATAGATAGATTAGATAAGATAGATTAGAAAAGATAGATAAGATAAGATAGATAAGATAGATTAGATAGATTAGATAGATTAGATAGATTAGATAGATAGATTAGATAAGATAGATTAGATTAGATAGATTAGATAGATAGATTAGATAAGATAGATTAGATAAGATAGATTAGATAAGATAGATTAGATAAGATAGATTAGATAAGATAGATTAGATTAGATTAGATTAGATTAGATTAGATTAGATTAGATAGATAGATAGATAGATAGATAGATAGATAGATAGATAGATAGATAGATAGATAGATAGATAGATAGATAGATAGATAGATAGATAGATAGATAGATAGATAGATAGATAGATAGATAGATAGATAGATAGATAGATAGATAGATAGATAGATAGATAGATAGATAGATAGATAGAACAATTATAATTGCTTCTGTGTTCACTAGAGTATGTTTAAACACATCATTCATTCTATTTTTTCTACATTTGTCAAACTTCACTCCAAAATTATTGTGACAGGCTGATAATAGAGAGGAAGAAAACCAACATCTTCGCTGCCACAGTGTCATTGAAGGCCATGGGACAGGCAAGATGTTTGAAGTTGATATGTCTAATCAATCACTGCACTAGACTGTTGCAATGTTATTTTTTATTCTGTCATGTTAAGTTAGGATCATCATCACTGCACTCTGGACATATCCATAGGCATCCCTTTACTCTCTTCAAAATGTTCACCAGCACACAGAAACTATGATAGTTCAGTGTTATTTAACAGTTCCTCTCTTTTGACTAGATAGATTGTCATTCTATTCTGGCAAAGCAAATCTTTACCCAAATTTCATAGAATCTATATGGTGATGTAGTTTTACTTCTTCGAAAGTCCTTCATTCTTCCCATTTCTCTGATGTTCTTATTTCCTCAATCTATTTGCTGTCAGTCTGAAAAGATCACAGAACTGGCTAGTCTGTCTGCTTTCTCAGTGCTCTCAACACCTTAACATGGCCTAGGTCAAACAAAAAAAGTTAATGCTGCTTCTGTATTGATTCCAGTCACCACTGTGGATAGAGTCTGCCTGGGCTTTGAGGATCAAGCTCATCAAATTACTCAGCACACAGATATGAGTGTAATTTGTGACTCTAAACAAATAAAAACCCACATCATGGCCATTCTCTCCATTGGCAATACTATTGGGCCTCATTTGCTATCGAACCTGGAATTTCGTTAATGATAGTTTTACCATTAAACACTTGTTCTTTCAGAGTTTACCAGTATATTTTCCAGCAAGTGTAAACTCACCTGTACTGTGCACTAACACTCATGAACAACAAGAGATGGGAGTTAAGATGGGCATAGCCAGAAACAAGAAACTTTGTGGGCATATAAGAAGACTTATCAACCAACACAGAACTGGAGTCATCATTCGCTTGACTCTACATATCTTTCTGAGGAGGGGATCTGAGCACCTATGCATATGTTCAGATAGCAATGATGTTGAATTATTGAGGAAATGCCCAGTATGATAGTGAGTGAGACACCCTGTGTGTTTCTTTGTGTAGGTGTCAAGATTTCTCTGAATACTTCTGCCACTGTAATGTGCAGTGAATGCTCAAGCACTCCATTGATGGTGCACTGCACTGTTGTAATAATAACAATCTTTAAGAATAAGATGATAAAAGTGTAGCAAAAATAAGAAACAATGGAAGAATAAGACTATAAGAGTTATTGATGTATTTGCGGGTGATCATCATTGCACTCCGAACATGTCCATATGTGCTCAGCTCACATCTTCAGCAAGTCCCAGTGTCCAGCAACTAACGACTCCAATTCTGTATTGGTTGATAAGTCCTCTTATATGCCCACTAAGTTTCTCATTTCTGGCTGTGCCCATATTAACTCGCATTTCTTTCATCTAAAGGAGTGACATGGATTCATGGTTGTTGAAGTCCTGTGCTGTTCCTACATCTCGGAGGGCATCGATGATGTCCGCCTGATCCATTGGTTGACCGTCTTCAACAACAGTGCAGCTAGTCAACCTGTTTGCTCTTTCATTTCCCTGTACTCCTGCATGTCCAGAGATGTAGACAAAGGTGATCTTACATATTTTCGACTTCTGCAATAATTCTACCCACTGTCCCACCTCCACTTTTTTTATCATGCTCAGTGAATCAATTAGTATGCAGGCGTAGGTGTAGTCTTGTGACTCAAACCAGATGAATGCCTTGGTCACTGCTATAATCTCCATCATCATGCCACTCATGGTCATAACATATGCACTACTGTCTTCTTTGACTATTCTGCTCCCCGAGCATGCTGTAAATGCCCATGTACTCCTTTGGTGTTGTATTACGGATCTGTCTGTCTTTATCATCAGTGTTATCCAAGATGAGACTGTATAAGACTCTAAGAGTGGACGTGAAAGCTTTGTACAAAAATAAGGGTTTGCTACGAAAACAAAATTTGTGACTTTTCAGGTGAAAGGGAAACTGTGTTTAAATTATTGAAGAGATCCATTGTCTCTTTTTTTTAATTTGCATATTTCAGGTCTAGAAATAAGTTACACAAACATTATAAAATATATTTACTTGTGGTTTGTGCTGCAGTTACAGTCACAGGCGTTGTTGGTGATGTTCTTACTGTTGCAGGTACAGATGTGGTGACTGTTAAAAATATAAGAAACAGTTACGCATTGGCTGATGAGTTGCCAGTTTAATATATTTGTAGATAATGGGTGTAATACTGTCATTCTACATACACACAAGGTATTTATGAGTTCAATTATTATTCTAAATTATTTGACTATTTTTTAGGGCCTGTTACCTGTAAGAAGATCAGCTTTTTTAACATCTTGCCAGAAGAGCTGAATTATAGTCATTGATTTCCAATGGATCTCTGCTGATGTTGTTATCTTGTGGTAGCCAATGATGTAATCATGTGTTATATTCCCTGCAGTATTCAGTATCTCAGCCACATATGATGAACCAATCAATTTGTCGCCTCTTAAAACTAGCAAACCATGACTGGGACTCCAGGAAATGCTCACATCATACCTGAAAAATGTTATAGTTCTATTAATTGTGTTTTAATCACTGTATTCAATTATCAATGTAAAATATACTACCATTTTGAGTTTTTGCAGCAAGAGAGGAAAGATGAGGAAGGTGAAAGGCAACAAAAAAAGATCTCCTGGTATTTAATTTAAATAATCTATTTTCAAGGCACTAGAATTAATCAGTGATCTCCACAATATGTGCCATTTTAGCACACAAGGTTTCTGTTTTTGAGATTGTGATTCTGCCCTATGTGCCATCTTCAGCTCGAAAGGACAATAGAGAGATAGAATTAATTGTCTCTGTTATAATTTATTATACTAAAAATAACAGTTTTATTCTGATTATTTTCCTCATAGACTAGTTTTATATCTAGAATGCTATTTTATATTACCAAAAAGGGTTACACCAGGTTGGAAAGTGTTATTTGAGCTACTTATTCTAAACTTTGTCCACACCATTGACTAAATGAAACTTACTCATTCTATCTATTGACCTTTCGAGCCGTAACCGGCCCATAGGGCGTAGACCAAGATACACCTTCTCCTATATGAATTTTTGTTCTAGCAGTTTTCTTTTAAAGATATTTTATTAAATCTCGCCATCTGTCTCTGTTCTGTGCAAGCAGTTCTATCTCATTGAGGGAGCCGATTCCTGCTGCTCTTGCCTCTCTCATCAATGTTCTTCTCAGTGTCTCCCTGGGTCTTCCTCTTTTTCTTTTACCTGTTGTTTCCCATATGAGGGCTTGCTTTGCTATTCGATTATTATCTCTTCTCATCACATGTCCAACGTATGACCATCGTCTTTTCTTTATTACTGAAGATATTAGTGGTTGATTGGCGATTTCTCTAATTTCCTCGTTTGTTTTGAATTCGTTCCATTCTATACCAAGTATTTTCCTTAGACATTTATTTTCGAATGCGTTCAACTTTGTTTCTATATCTCTTGTTGTTTTCCAGCTTTCACACGCATACGTAAGGGTTGATAGTACATTTGATTTGAATAGCCTAAGTTTTGTGTTTGTGCTAATGAGTTTTGATTTCCACAACTTTTCAAGGCTTCTGAAAGACATTGCTGCTTTAGCCAGTCTGATTCTAATTTCTTTGCTCGTATCCCCTTCTCGATCAATGTGACTTCCAAGATAGATAAAGTGATCGATCTCTTCTACTGGTTTGTTTTCCATGTATATTTTGTCACTTGTTGGAATTAAACTTTTCATGACTTTAGTCTTTTCATGATTGACCTCAAGCCCAATTTTGCTGGCTATTGATGATAGTTCATTTGTGTTTTCCTGCATCGTTTTTATCTGACTGCTGATGAGAAGCTCATTACCGTTTTTTTTTAAATTGCATTTTAAGTAGAAAAAAGAAAATATAAAATAATATACATAATCAAAAAGTTGAAAAAAAAATTATCCTTTTTAAGATGGTTGAAAGTATCTTTTCAATCTGTAAAAAATCACCGCCAGATATTGATTTGCAGAGCAGCTTCTCTCATAGCTGATTCTAACAATATCTGAATAACAGGTACAACAGCAGAGTGAACAAGACACATTTATACTGTGAAGACTCAATTCTTTTCTCTTGCATCTTTTACCTTCTACATTTAATCTCATGTCATTTTTAATGTTTTTGTGCCGTTCTATATCCACATACTCTGATCTTATGCCAGATTTTCCACATTTTTTTTTAACTACCAGGAAGTCTCTCAGAGATGGCTTGCTAACATCTTTAGAAAGATATAACTATCTATGATTAATGTTCTATGTATACATATTACCTTTTGCTGGTGCTGTTCCAGAGAAACAAAATTTAGATTGATGATGACGTCATGGGACGCACCAAAATGGCAGCTTATTTATATTCGAGCTATGGACTAAGTAATGTTTACACTGAACAACACGATATTTGTTACTGCTGCGAGTTGGCAGATTTTTGAAAATGTTTTCAAGGGTTTGAACATAAATGTTTGTTCACAGTTCGTTAACCTTCGCTGTAGATAAAGTCGTTAATTCGATGGCTTCGTTTCAGACATTTTTGACGTTGGTAGCTAAGGACCTAACTTGTGCAAACTGATGGCATTGGCAAGGATCATTTTGAATCTATGAAGTGGGCTCATTGTGTGTTTAACTCAAAAGCATATGTGCTTTTTAACCAAAGACCTTTTTTGGGGGGACTCAATGAAGATATCCCCGATGGAAGAATAAATTGTACTATTAGTCCCATAAATGATTCGCTTCCAGAGGTTTATGATGTAAGTAAAGCATTTTTGTCATTGCAAGTGAATAATGTCCACACCTGTAATTGGTGAGGATTGTGTAGCAGCAGCAGCTTTATAGTGAACACAGAAAACATCACAGGATTGTGCTGTTCTGAAACAGCTATGCCATGCTACCCTAGAATTGCCTTTAATGGGATTACTGTGACCACAAACCACTCTCCATGTGTGTGCCACATATTTACACACAGAAAGAAATACTGAATATAACAACATCATGTGCCGTCTGTGATATTAATGACTACAGACCAGGAGCCTCAAGTATGATTGATACAACTGTTGCACCAAGCATTTCATCAGCAGAGCCATATCTATGGAATGTTAATCTGACATTGTTCTTGAATGATGTCCAAGTTAATGAGACATCAAAATCGTGTGGCGGCAGCTACAAGAAGGGAGCGGAGAACATCAAGTTCTGCTGCTATAAAGGAGACTTGCCTTGCTATCCCAGAATTGCCTTAAATGGGATCACTGTAGTTGAAAACTTCTCATCTTGTGTAAACTACACATTCACATCTAAGAGTGAATCAGTGAAGGTCACAAAATCATATTCTCTCTGTGGTTTTACTAACTACAGGTCATGTGGCTTCTGTTGGATTGGAAATGATAACTTACCACCACTGTGTGTCTATATGTTTGGAATTGGAGTCATCAATGATGGCCTAACATCATCAAGTGCTATGACGATCATCATTTTCGGGAGGACGTGAACTCCCATGGTATATGGTGGATAGGCGGCAGGAACCATTGAAGGCTATGTCTGAAAAGTGTTCCTTCTTGCATTTTCCTCATATTCCAAGTCCGGCTTGTTGCAGGAGCTACTGAGTTAAGTGCTCTGTGCACACCGTGAGCTGTGTGTCTCATCCGTTTTGATCCTGCTTCGATATCCCGCTTGTTTACGATGAATGATGATATCGTATGACAGGGAACAGTTGGCTGTGTTCACTTTCTGCGCGGTTTCGCCTTATGTCTTTTGGCGTGTGCTGAGACTGCTACGATGGGGACTACAGTTACCTTTCTTTGTTTGGGAGATGAGTTGGTAATTCGAATGATTCCACTGGCACGGGCGGTTGAGCAATTATGGATTTTAATTCGTTTGCTGTGATACCGAGGCCTTCCATAACCAATAACCAATAAAATTTAGATTTCATATTATTAAAATTCTGGACCCAAGATGCACCTCACAGCAACTGAATTTAAAGCAGTCAGTGACTCATAGATTACTGCTTGCATCAACCATTTTGACTAAGAAAGCAAAAGATAAAAAAAGAAAGGCAACATGATAACCAAAAATACCATGCAGAAGACAGATGTGTCGGGCCAAATTGTGCAGAAAGTGTAGCTTACTATAAAATAGAGACACAATGCATCTATGAGGCCAACTAGCTTTTTTAAATAGTAATTGATGAAGAAAAATAATGGTGGGATAAATGCAGAGAGAAAGTGGGAGAGATTCTTTACTTTGAGAAAAATATATGTATAGTGTACAGGTAGGGAACGGGCAAATATATGTAGAGCTGGGAGGAGCCAGTAGTGGGGTGTAACGTACACTCCTACAAGGTATGGTGACAGCTTTACATAAAAGGAACACAACAAAATACTGACGTTTCGACCTACATGCGACCTCTTTCAGAAAATGAGAAAATAAAATAGTCCTGTCATCGTAGATGTAGAAATATTTATCTGTTTCCCATCATTTGTTGTTGTTCTCATTTTCTGAAGGAGGTCGCATGTAGGTCGAAACGTCAGTATTTTGTTGTGTTCCTTTTATGTAAAACTGTCACCATACCTTGTAGGAGTGTACATTACAACTCACTACTGGCTCCCTAGTGTACAGGTAATTTTCTGTAAGTGAACATATTTTTCCAAAGCCCTCAAAACATTTATAGTGATGTGATTAATATCATACCAGACTGTCTTACCTTCCAAACGATAATCTCTGGGTACTAATTGTAAGAGGCTGGGTGAACCCCAAAACTGTGTCAGTACAAAAGCTAAATTAGCCATATATATTGGAATTAAACCTGAAGTCATTTGAATAATAGACAAACACACTAAACACGTCACTGGCATGCATAAGCTAAATTAACAACAATGGGAATAAAAGAATCTGCATCTAACTATCACCTTTCCAGTTGGTGATCTCAGTTTAAGGTTAACATGCTTGCCAAGTATCCATTCATGAAAATACCTTCATAAAGTATTATTTATCTCAAATTTATCAACTAGTTAAGTTGTCAATGGGAGCAGTGACAAAGAAATAGCTAGTGAACTGGTCTACAGAAGAAAAAAATGTCCAGTCATGATTGATGGCTTCTAGACTCACCCAACCTTTAATGGTGTAAATTTTTTCTGGGAAAGAAAGACAGCACTGGTGAAATATTGATCACATTACCCAAAAATGTGCTAATAGTTAAATATGAACACTAATACCAAATTCCTTTTACACAATAGAGCATGACATGGTTCTGTCACTTCTTCTCTTACATAAGTTGCATAGAAAAAACTAGATCAGATTTGATACAAGCACATTTCTCATTGTTATGTCCTTGGTATTGCAGTTTTTAGAGTAGCAGATGTTTAACAATAGTAAAGTCGTAATAAACGTATGAAAGAGAACTAGAAAATATTTAAATACTAACCATAATAGTTCCTCAAGAGTAAAACTCTGAATGACTTTCCATATTTTGGTTGAGGTAATAACATAGCAATGGAGCTGTCCTTGGTTAAACAGCAAACTGATTCCCCTTGAATTTGAATCAATTCCAGCTTCATTTGTAAAAACAATTTTTCTATTTGTGTCCAACTTGGAAAAACTGTAAGTAAATAGTCAGACAGTATGGAGAGCCTAATAATATGATAAAATATTGCACAAAATTTTTTTATTTTTATACATTTACCACAGTATTCCTGAACATCTTAATTAGTCGACCTACTTCATCCACAATAATTACCTGAAATTGTTTCCGTTAACTCTTTCCATAAGTTTTGACGCACCATGCGCCATGCTGATTTCGGTCATGTACGTTTAGCCACACAGTGCGTCACTCTCAATTTGATTAGTGTAAGCCATTATACAACAATATTCTTTTTATTTGTCTTGTATCATCTTGGTATTGGTGAAATCTAATTTCTTGTTTAATTATTTAAAAATTCATATATAATGCGTTAAGTTTTACATAAATATAAACATGTAGATTGATATTTAAAACCATTAAATATTTTATCTCTGAAATCTCTACCGCTAAATTGTTGAAAACATTCCATACTGAAAGAGTTAATGTTTTCTGTACATCCATCACAATTAATACATCACATTATCAAAAAATCTCTATTTCAGGTGTTTTGCAATTTTCTGTTATCTAATTTTTATTTTCACTGTTTTGTATTTTTGGTTTTAACTATTGCATTATAATTTTTTATTACATATGATTATAGTCTAAATATGTCTAGGTATTTAATGACAAGTAGATCATACCTGAATTCAAAATTTAGTGTAAATCCAGAAAAACAGGTATCCAGGTTTTTGAAACATAAGCTTGAACTGAAAATGTTGAGATCAATGTAACCGCCAGGTTTTAAAATGAGCGATCTGTCAATGTCCAAAGTTACATCACCGTAGAATGTGAGAGTGTCAATCTCCGTGAATATTGTGTTGCCAATAATCTCTATAAAACTATACACAGCCTTTGGTATTGTTACTTCTGGATTAGAAAAAAATATAAACATTGAAAAGGCAAAAGCCAGAACAATTTAAGGGGTATTGTGGACAAAGGATGTCAAATATGCAAATAATATGTTGATAAAAAATAACTTTACCACTTACTGATTATATTGAGGAAGCTCTTAATTGACTGAACTCTAAAGCAGTGGTTTAAGTCTTAGAGGATGCAAGATTGCCAAAAATTTATATAATTTTTTAGTCAGGACAAATGAGAACAAAAGTTAGCGAACAATGTCGACTGGCTTGCAGATACAGTTTCTATGAAAAATGGATGAGCAATGGGCATTGCTGACATTCTAAATATCCTCAGGAGGCTGGACAAGTGAATGTTTAAAGTAATGATTGTAAAATTGTTATGAGACTGAATGAATAGCAATTAAGAAGGGGGAAGCCTGACAAGAGCACTATGCACAGAGCCATAAGACTTGTAAACCAACACTATACCCATGTAATCAGTCGCAACACTGAGGGATATACTGAAGAAGGATTATTGATTTGCCCAGTATTCAAATAGAGTGATCTGATGACTAGCTAACTATCTAGACAGACAAGGTATTTTTGTCTTAAGGCCATCATTGATCACATTACACAGACAAAGTTCCAATCTCTTTCCTGATCATGCAGGAATATCTTAGCTGAATGCACAAATTCTATAGCATTATACAGTGCTCCTGGTAAACTTCAGAAAAGGTGGTTAATTAAAAGTAGTAGACAAGCTTAATTGAGAAGAGATGTTCCAAAAATGAGCAGGATCACCCTCTAAGAGATAGAAATATGGATTGAAAGGGACAATTGGGATTACCTTATAAGAACACTGAAAGGTTGGCAAGAACTATTAATGATTAACAATACTATTAACTTCTTGGAATTGAAGTACTTCTTTTGCCTGTGGTAATTAACCAAGTTGTACAAGGCTCTGTTTTGATATTCACTCTTCTTATTTTTTCCAAAATACGCTACTCATGCTTACATCTCCCTCTATTCCTGAATTAACATTTTAAAAATTTCTTTTGCATTACAAATGTCTTGACTATAGATTTTTTGTAAATCTTAGTCAAGGCAGTTGCAATGCAGAAGAAGCCAAATAATTAGTGCAGGCCAGTAGGTTTTAGTATGAAACTTCAATTATCAAAAACAAGTAATGAGGAAATAAAGAGACAGTAAATTGTGTGACAAAACAAGGCATTAAAGTTTGTGTTAATGACTCAACAGTAATTTTAAGTTATTTTTTATAAAGAAAATATTTTCTCATAGACAACATTAATATTAATAAAGTAGCAACATTTAGTCCTGACAGACATCATAATCACTACACTACATTTTTTTCCAAATCATTAGAGACAGTTACTTCAATAAATAAACAAAATGTATAAAAAATTAACGATGCAATTATTTATGTTTGTTGTTTAACATTAATGTTCAATGAACAGAACATATTTCAAAACTATTTTTCAAATTTTTAAAAATATTTTATTTTTTACTGTAATGATGTTTCCTACATAATACTAGATGGTTTTGGTTTAGTGTTGAAAGACCTGAACCAAGTACTTTCCAAATATTTATCTATAAGTGAAAATATAAATCCATTTGATGTCTGAGTCAGTGATTTTACATTAATATTGTAATTTATGCAAAGTATTTACTTTATTATCAGTGACTTTTTTTTTTTTTACAGTTTATGTGATGGAGAAGTCCAATAATCATTGTACAATTAATACAGCAGCTCCTGAATAGACAAACACACTTATACATTTATCATATATTAATATTTTAAATTATAACTAGAATTAGTTAGTGTGAATGCACACCTGCTTGTACAACATTTTCCTAATATATTTTTCAAACAAACAATTTGTTCATAATTGAGTAAACCTGAGACTTTAATACAAAGAGTTACAAGTCTTCATGTTCTCACAGCTGATTGTCATTGATATTTTAGCTGATTTTCCCATTTCAGTCTTTTCATGAAGATAAAATAAACATTCTTCTTCTGTTATGCTTTCAAAGTAATTAGAAGTATCTTCAAATTTAACAATTTTAGTGGTTAAAAATTGAATGTTTTTCCTTCAAAACTCTCAGATTTGCCAATCTTTGATCTTTCTGTTACAAGCTTTGAGAACTAAAATATCATTCACACATAATTATTGACTTTAGCAAGAAATGCTAATTTGTGTGTGTAGTGTCACAGAGTTAAACTATTTCTACAAGATATTAATTTTAAGAGTTTAGTGGAATGTCCTAGGCTCAGGACAGTAAATGATGCAAGATGTCAAAGGTTATAACCAAAATTCAACTTTAGGATGAAGACAAACAGCTGTGGTTGATTTTGTTTTTAGCTATATTTGTTTAGCTTTTGCCCACATTTGTAAATTATATTCTATTCTTTTTTATTCTACTCATGATTTTAATCATGGAACCAGTTTAATTGCAGTCAGGAATTCACCATATCTACTCCACCAGTTGTCACAGCATTTCCCAAAATGCATTGGTAAATATTGTTGACAAGGTCACTCCATACACGTCCCACTCAACTTACATCTTGTAAATGATATAAGATGTGTAGATATTTTTGTCATTTCTTAAACTTTGAAATTAGGAAATGAAGAGAAAGAGAAATTTGCTTTATAAACAAATTCTTTCATGGTATATAGTACCATCAGTTTCAATAAATGAAAAACTGCTGTACACAATTCTGCTTGTTTAAAATTATAACTAACAAAAATATTAATTTTCTTACTTGTATATTGACACCTTTCTCCAAAATAGGAAGCAGAACAATCACATGTGTTTGGACCAGAGCAGATTCCATTGTTTTGGCAGTAGTTTTGTGAACATAGAGCTGTAAAGAAAAATAATTTAATTAAACAGCAACATAAAAAGATACAGAAATAAACAATGGATAAATAGGTAAGTATCAAAAGATGTAGAATGAGAGCTCTATCTTATGAATTAAAGAACATGCAATTATGAAACTATCACAAATCAGATTTGATTGTTTAATTGCTCTTTTGAGGTGCTGATAAACTTGCTATTATGCCTTATAATAAGTTTCATACTTATTAAGGATTAATAAAAGCCAGGAAGGAAGGAAGACGGGAGGGAGGGACATGGTATTTCCCTAGTAATAGAGTGAAATACTACTGACATTTTGTAAATCTGGAAAATAACATCAAGGTAAACATTTACAAAGACTGAAAACAAATATGCTCATATTTCTACTGATAATGAAGCTAATTTCTAAAATAATTTGTCACACATTTTTAATGATGAATGAATGGACAGATAAATAAGTTAATACATTAATTAATGGATTGATCAAAACATGGAGGAATGAATGGATAGATAACATGCAAAAAAGAAGGGCAAACATATAAATATGAGTCAAGTATATGGATGAAATAACTTTTCTATAGTGAAAATAAACAAACCAATATATGCCTGCTTCATAGACTACACCAAAGCTTTTGATAGAGTACACCACAAACAACTTATAGAATGCCTAAAAGAGATACATCTAGATGACATGGATATACGACTAATATGCAATCTATACTGGGAGCAAACAGCAATAATAAAATATAACAAAGAGTTCTCTACACCCATTGATATAAAAAGAGGAGTAAGACAAGGATGCATCCTATCACCAAGCTTGTTCAATCTATACACTGAGCAAATCTTTAAAAACATCATAGAGATGCCAGGCCTACAAATTAATGGAAAGATAATCAATAACCTAAGATATGCTGACGATACTGTACTACTAGCAGAAAATCCTAAAGACCTACAACAATTACTTAATGAAATAAACACGACAAGCAAAAAATATGGACTAGATATGAATATCAAAAAGACTAAAACTATGATCATAAACAAAGAAAATACTCAAAACCCACAAGTGGATATCAAAATTGAAGGAATAGACCTTGAGACAGTTCAGAACTATAACTACCTTGGACATACTATAACCAGTGATGGAAAATGTACAACTGAAATAAACAAAAGAATAGGAATGGCAAAAAGTAATTTTAATGTCATGAAGGACATACTAACATCAAAACAAATAACACCAGAGCTAAAACTAAGAATAGCAAAATGTTACATCTTCTCAATATTCCTATATGGTGCTGAAACATGGACATTAGACAAGAAAACAGAACAGAGAATTGAAGCCTTTGAAATGTGGATATATAGAAGAATAGGTAGAATTGGATGGAAGGAAAAGAAAACAAACGACAAAGTCTTAAAACAACTAAAAATTAAAAGAGAACTTCTGAACACAATTAGAACAAGACAAATGCGATTCTTAGGCCATGTTAAAAGACACAACAGCCTACTGAAAGTGATCCTGGAGGGGAAAATACAAGGTAAAAGAGGCAGAGGCAGACCAAGATTAACATGGACGAGTAACATCAAAAGATGGACAAATCAACCGATGACAACCTGCACCATCAAAGCAAGAGATAGAGCAAAATGGCGCTCCATGGTAGCCAACCTTCGTTGCGGAGACGGCACTCAATGATGATGATAGTGAAAATGGTGGATGGAACAGAGAACTGATGTTTTATTGATGGATAAATGAATAAATGTTTAAAAAATACATACAAGCAGCATTACAACTGTACAACTCTATTCTAAAACAAGGAACATTCTCTTTCTGCCTGGGTTCAATCCGAATGACATCTGTGACAACTGGGGGTTGTAGCGAAATAGTATTTAAAGAGATTGACTTGTTGATTATAGCATCAATATCCTGAAAATGTAAAGCAGATTACACATTTCAATCAGGAATAGAATTTCAGAAAAATATACAAAATTATTGAATATGCAATATATATTACTGTTTTTGCTCACCTTCAGATTTCTCAAAAATTAAATGAAGCAGTTATAAGGCAGTGGCTCTAGGCTATAATCATCATCTTTTACAAATTGTCTACAGCAAAGGCAGTGATAAAATATATCTTTACTGCATTTTTTCCACTGCTGGGGTCTCCCTGGGGGACTTATAAAACCAGAGTATAAAGGCCGCTTGTCCAGTTCAATCTTCGAGAGGTGTTTGGGTCTAAGTTTTTATTTCACCCCCATTCTCCTGGTTTAAAATGTAATAAGTTATTGATTCAGCGACCCGCTCTCTTTGGGGCAGTGTAAGAATCTTTAAAACCATTACTCCAATCAATTAAGTGTCACTCTCCTTAGGATCTTCAAAACCATTACTGTAATCAATTAAGTGTCACTCTCCTTGGGGCAGTGTAAGAATCTTTAAAACTATTACTCCAATTATTTAAGTGTCACTCTCCTCGGGGCAGTGTAAGAATCTTTAAAACTAATACTCCAATTATTTAAGTGCCACTCTCCTCGGGGCAGTGTAAGAATCTTTAAAACCATTACTCCAATCAATTAAGTGTCACTCTCCTTAGGATCTTCAAAACCATTACTCTAATCAATTAACTGTCACTCTCCTTGGGGCAGTGTAAGAATCTTTAAAACCATTACTCTAATCAATTAAGTGTCGCTCTCCTCGGGGCAGTGTAAGAATCTTTAAAACTATTACTCCAATTATTTAAGTGTTGCTCTCCTCGGGGCAGTGTAAGAATCTTTAAAACTATTACTCCAATTATTTAAGTGTCACTCTCCTCGGGGCAGTGTAAGAATCTTTAAAACTATTACTCCAATTATTTAAGTGTCGCTCTCCTCGGGGCAGTGTAAGAATCTTTAAAACTATTACTCCAATTATTTAAGTGTCACTCTCCTCGGGGCAGTGTAAGAATCTTTAAAACTATTACTCCAATTATTTAAGTGTCACTCTCCTCGGGGCAGTGTAAGAATCTTTAAAACTATTACTCCAATTATTTAAGTGTCACTCTCCTCGGGGCAGTGTAAGAATCTTTAAAACTATTACTCCAATTATTTAAGTGTCGCTCTCCTCGGGGCAGTGTAAGAATCTTTAAAACTATTACTCCAATTATTTAAGTGTCGCTCTCCTCGGGGCAGTGTAAGAATCTTTAAAACTATTACTCCAATTATTTAAGTGTCACTCTCCTCGGGGCAGTGTAAGAATCTTTAAAACTATTACTCCAATTATTTAAGTGTCACTCTCCTCGGGGCAGTGTAAGAATCTTTAAAACTATTACTCCAATTATTTAAGTGTCACTCTCCTCGGGGCAGTGTAAGAATCTTTAAAACTATTACTCCAATTATTTAAGTGTCACTCTCCTCGGGGCAGTGTAAGAATCTTTAAAACTATTACTCCAATTATTTAAGTGTTGCTCTCCTCAGGGCAGTGTAAGAATCTTTAAAACTATTACTCCAATTATTTAAGTGTTGCTCTCCTCAGGGCAGTGTAAGAATCTTTAAAACTATTACTCCAATTATTTAAGTGTTGCTCTCCTTGGGGCAGTGTAAGAATCTTTAAAACTATTACTCCAATTATTTAAGTGTTGCTCTCCTTGGGGCAGTGTAAGAATCTTTAAAACTATTACTCCAATTATTTAAGTGTTGCTCTCCTCGGGGCAGTGTAAGAATCTTTAAAACTATTACTCCAATTATTTAAGTGTTGCTCTCCTTGGGGCAGTGTAAGAATCTTTAAAACTATTACTCCAATTATTTAAGTGTTGCTCTCCTTGGGGCAGTGTAAGAATCTTTAAAACTATTACTCCAATTATTTAAGTGTTGCTCTCCTTGGGGCAGTGTAAGAATCTTTAAAACTATTGCTCCAATTATTTAAGTGTCACTCTCCTCGGGGCAGTGTAAGAATCTTTAAAACTATTACTCCAATTATTTAAGTGTTGCTCTCCTTGGGGCAGTGTAAGAATCTTTAAAACTATTACTCCAATTATTTAAGTGTTGCTCTCCTTGGGGCAGTGTAAGAATCTTTAAAACTATTACTCCAATTATTTAAGTGTTGCTCTCCTTGGGGCAGTGTAAGAATCTTTAAAACTATTACTCCAATTATTTAAGTGTTGCTCTCCTCGGGGCAGTGTAAGAATCTTTAAAACTATTACTCCAATTATTTAAGTGTTGCTCTCCTTGGGGCAGTGTAAGAATCTTTAAAACTATTGCTCCAATTATTTAAGTGTTGCTCTCCTCAGGGCAGTGTAAGAATCTTTAAAACTATTACTCCAATTATTTAAGTGTTGCTCTCCTCGGGGCAGTGTAAGAATCTTTAAAACTATTACTCCAATTATTTAAGTGTTGCTCTCCTCGGGGCAGTGTAAGAATCTTTAAAACTATTACTCCAATTATTTAAGTGTTGCTCTCCTTGGGGCAGTGTAAGAATCTTTAAAACTATTACTCCAATTATTTAAGTGTTGCTCTCCTCGGGGCAGTGTAAGAATCTTTAAAACTATTACTCCAATTATTTAAGTGTTGCTCTCCTCGGGGCAGTGTAAGAATCTTTAAAACTATTACTCCAATTATTTAAGTGTTGCTCTCCTTGGGGCAGTGTAAGAATCTTCAAAACCATTACTCCAATCAATTAAATGTCACAGAATAAAAATCACATTAAATTGTTTATCATTAGAAGACTTGTGAATATGGTGGACATGCCCCTTTGAAAATGGCATAATAAAAAACTACAATAAAAGCATTTGAGAAGAATTTTATATTTTCTATTATTTAGCAGGATTGGAAGGAAAGGGCACCAATAATGCAATATACATCTTAAGAACATTGATAGAAAGATCTATAGAGGTAAAGAAAGATCTATATATGTGCTTCATAGACTACACGAAAGCATTTGGCAAAGTAAAGCACATGGAAATAACAAATATGCTAGAGAAATTAAACATTGATGGCAAGGATCTGCGAATAATAAAAAAACATGTACTGGCAACAAACAGCAGCTATACGAATTAATAACCAAACAGGACAATTTCAATTTATAAAACAAGGAGTCAGAAGATAAGGCTGTGTTCTGTCGTCGGATTTGTTTTCACTTAACAGCGAACATATTATGAGATCAATAGTAAACAAAAATGGAATTGAAGTCAAAGGTTACAACATAAATAATTTACGATATGCGGATGACACTGTGTCCGGTTAGCGCAATCGATAGGCGGTTGGCTTACCACGGCAACAGCCGGGGTTCGTACCCTGGCGAGGACACCTGGGTTTTACTAATTCCCTAAAAATTTGTGGGAGCCGCGATAGCTCAGTGGTTAGTGAACTGCACTACTATGGACAAGAGGTAGGGTTCGATCCCAACCGACGGCTCCGGGTTCACCCAGCCTTAAATGGGTACCGGATTTTTTCTGGGAAAGTAAAGCAGCACGGGCGTAATACCGACCACATTACCCCAAAAATCATGTGCTGAAGGTCTGTAAAATATAGGGTCACTAACACCATATTTCCCTATACGCCGCCACTTGGCGTGACGGGGGGTACTTTACTTACTTTTTACTATGCGGATGACACAGTCTTAATAGCAGAGACAGAGAATGAGCTACAAGAAATGATAGATATAATAGTAAAAGAAAGCAACAAGAAAGGTCTCAGTCTGAATAGTAAGAAAACAGAAGTAATGGTTATATCGAAGAAACAATCATCACCATTATGCAGCATAAAAATAAACAAGACAAATCTGAAACAAGTGCAACATTTTAAATACTTGGGCACAGTGATAACATCAGATGGAAGATGCAACACAGAAATAAAAATCAGAATAGCTCAAGCCAAAATAGCATTTCATAAAATGAAAATATCTTATGCAACAAATCTATGTCAATAGAAATGAGAAAGAGAGTTCATCGATGCTATATAGAACCAATTCTGACCTATGGAAGCGAATCATGGACAATAGACAAACAAATGAAAAGACGATTAGAGCCCACAGAGATGGGATTTCTCAGAAGAATGTTGAAAGTTCCCTGGACAGCTAAAAAGACCAATGAGAAAGTTCGCAAAGAGGCCAATCCAAAAAGGGAGCTCTTATAAAACAGCAATCAACATTTTTTGGGCACATCATGAGAAGAGGAAAGTTGGAATACTTGGTTACAACTGGCAAAATAAAAGGAAAGAGAGAACGTGGACGGCAAAGAGAAAAAATACTGGATAGCTTGGTGTCATGGCATGGAAAACAGTCAAAAACAGAACTCATACGATGCACTGTGGATAGAAGATTGTGGGAGGACATGATCGCTAATGCCAACCGATATGGCACATGATGATGATGATTATTATTTAGTAGAGTAGAGGCCAAGTGATTAGTGAAGAAACAAATAAACATTTTTATTTTTTTACAGTAGAAGTTGCACTCATAATTAATAAAAAAATATTACTCGCTACCTGTGCATATGTGGCTAACTCATTCATGCCTGTCAGCTTAAACAACAGGTCAAATGACTTCATGAAGTTTTGTGGATAGTCTGTGTCTTGATTTTTAACTGTTGGTGGTTGAATAGCTATTCTGCCAATTGCTACTGGCTTTTCAAGATGAATTTCAACAAATGGTTTCATGTCTGTAGAGTCTGGGCACCATGCACTTCCAGAAGTTTCTGATGTATAATAGAAATTTAAAATTAAGTTCACTTTTGACTAGGGTGTTTTATGGATACAAATATAAGAGTATTTTATTTCAACAAATAACAACACAAACAAAACAAAACAAAGAAGTATATTTTAGTAAAGCACATATACTGTTGGGGAGCCACGATAGCTCAGTGGTTAGTGAAATGAACTACAAAGGACAAGACAAGAAGTAGGGTTTGATCCAAACCGACGGTTTCCGGGTTCACCCAGCCTTTAATGGGTACTGAATTTTTTCTGGGACAGTAAAGCAGCACGGGCATAATACCAACCCCATTACCCTAAAAATCATGTGCCAAAGGTCTGTAAAATTTACGGTCACTAACACCACATTCCCTATACGCCACTTGGCGTGACGGGGGCACTTTACTTTTTTTTTTTTACATATGCCGTTGAGAGTGCAGTACAGAAGAAGAATTAATATAAAAGTAAATAAACAGAGGAAAATATTATAATAATATTTTGAGGAATTCATCATCATCATCAAGTACCATGCCTGTTGGCATAGGTGATCATGTCTCTCAACAACTTTCGATCTCGACAGTTATTTATCATTTCTGTTGTTGACCTCCTGCCAAGCCATTCTCTTAAGATGTCTTTTTTTTTTCTTTGCTTCCCTTTATCTCTTTGTCCCTCAATTTTTCCAGTTGTTACAATATATTCCAGTTGTTCTCTTCTCATTACATGGCCAAAAAAGGATGATTGTTTCTTCCTAATATTGGAAATTAGCTCTCTTTTTGCTTTGGCCTCTTTCAGAATGTTTTCTTTACTCTTCTTAGCTGTCAATGGTATTCTCAACATTCTTCTGTAAAACCATATTTTGACAGACTCCAGTGATTTCCTTGTCTGCTGTCCTATTGTCCATGAATCACTTTCATATGTTAAGACTGACTCTACATAACATTTAAGAACTCTTTTTCTTGTTTCTTTTGTCAAAAATGGATTGCATAGAATCTTCCTTATTTTTTGGAAAGCTGCTTTTGCCTGAGCCATTCTGCATCTCATCTCTTTTGTACATCTTCCATCTGAGGTTAACAAAGTTCCCAAATATTTGAATTCATTTACCTGTTTTAATATTGTTCCACTTGTCTTTATTTTGCACTGATGTGATGTCTTTTTCTTTGTTGTTACAATTGCTTCTGTCTTTTTGTTATTAAGGCTGAGTCCTTTATTTTTGCTTTTCTTTCACTATAAGGTCTAACATTTCTTGTAACTCATTTTCACTCTTAGCAATTAAGACTGTATCATCAGCATACCTTAGATTATTTATATTATGACCGCCGATTGTTATTCCAGGCATGCCCCTTATGGATCTTAAAATAATCTCACTATAATATTAAACAAATCTGGTGACAGCACATAACCTTGCCTAACACCCTGTTTTATTTGTTTAAACATTCCCAAAAATTGAGGAATTACACAAATCAAAACATAATATTGCTACCTCAGCACTCACCAATTGCAAGCAGCTTAAAATTTGGACTATACAATATCACAGTTGGGATAAAAGTATGTACCTGGTATGGTCAGATATAAACAAATGACTACAGACAAAGTTAAAGAGAGATAATCTGTAACAGTTCAACAATGTTGTTGGACATAGTGGTCAGGAACTTAGATTATCACCAGTGTTCAAGGAACAAAAAGAAAGATATTTATTAAGTATATGCTGGTTCTTAAATATTTGGATAGTAACAAACTAAAACTAACAACACTAGTTAAACAACACTTTGTGAACATTTACTTTTAATGAATATTAAAATATATAATATATATATTTCTATCTATTGTCGTTGCAAGCCAAGATGGCACATAGGGACACTCATGATCATGTTATCAAGTGTCAGACCTTGCACAGGGACCGCATTGTATCTCACCACACTGGTTCTGGGTGAGTTTCTCAATCTTGGTGGGGGAACTGATTCCTGCTGTTGTTGCCCCTCACCTCAGTGTCCTTTTTAGTGTTTCTCTAAGTCAGCCTCTTTTTCTTTTGCCCTCTGGTTCCCATTTGTAGGCTTGCTTTCAGGTTCTCTTGTCTTGTCTCATTACAAGGCCAACGGCCAACATATGACCACCTTCTTCTCTTCAACTAAATAAAATTGTTGGATACCAAATCATTTATGTTATTTCTGCACTAGTCTTGAATTCATTTCATGGTATACAAAGTATTTTCCTGTGGCATTTGTTTTAAAATGCATCCAGTTTCTTTTCTATTTCGTTAGTTGTTTTCCAGCTCTTGCTGCTTAAGCAAGGGTGGATAACACATTTGATTTGAAAATCTTGACCTTTGTTTTTGTGCTTAGTAACTGTTTATATTTATATATATATACATTTTTTTAATTTTTTATTTTATCTGTTTTCTTTCACAAGCTTTTACCTCTGACAAAGTCCCTAGAGACTAGGAACTGAATTTTGCGTGTTAATCCATTTTTCCCTGGCAGCCGTGTGCACAGGGGTCCCTCGCCGCACAGGCAGATAACTCAGACTTTGGAGTACTCATATTTATTCTGTCGATGAGTAATAGACGTTTCAAACCGGGTTTCCCTGCTGAGACCAGGGGTAGTTGCCGCAGAGAGAAATCACAAATAAAAATCCCAACCGGTGTACTCTGGATTTGAACCCACAACCTCTCTGTCTCTAGGCCGACGTCTTGCCTCGAGACCAACCAGTCCCTAAAATGCCAAGTAAAGCCTAAAAATCACTATTTCCTATCATCATCATCAAGTGCCTTCTCCGCAATGAAGGTTGGCTACCATGGAGCGCCTTTCTGCTCTATCTCTTGCTTTGATGGTGCAGGTTGTCATAGGCTGACCTGTCCATCTTTTGCTGTCACTCATCCAGGTTAGTCCTGGTCTGCCTCTTGTCTTGTCGATCTTGAAAGCAAAAACAGTGGAAGTTAAAATTCAGCGAAGTTTTCTTGGTATGACGGTACAGCATCAGATGGAGTCCAACGTTTCATTAAACAACACTTGAGACCAACGATGAACATCACATTGAAGTAACCCTTCTGTGCTGTATGTCTGTCTGTCTTTTAGACCATATGTATAAGTAAACACACAAGTCTGTCTATTCTGTAAGTGCAGACCTACAATGAATGATGGTGATTGATGTTGAGTTCACATCTCAGCAAACCTATTAATAAGTCATATTGAGTCGGCCAGCAAAATAGAGGCCAGCAAAATAGAGAGATGAAACTTCAGTGATCTGAAGAAAGCCAGTGCCAGCTGTCAACGTAAATTCGGTACCGGGAGATTATCAAGAAAGTGTCATCTATGATGTGTTTAATAATTCAAGAAGTATTTCAGTCCAGCAGTTATGCAGATGCCTGGTAGTATTGTTGTTGACTTTAACCTCACTCATAGGAAAGTTGTTGTTTGAACTGTAGAACGATTGGACTTGGAATCTTGCAGGTGACACAGACCGTGGCGTTCAGGTATATTAGAGTATTTGAGCTTAGATTAACCTTTGCACTTTGCGTTTATAAATGCTGGGACCTGTCACAGTTCAGGGACAGTGTGCAGGTCAATGGCGTTAGTGACAGGCGATCTTGATACAAGCTTTCAAACTTGTAAAAGCCAAGATGGCGAGCATGTCACTTTTCATATATAGATATAAATACGCTGCACACAAATAAATAAATTACTATATATATATATATATATATATATATATATATATATATATATATATATATATATATATATATATATAGTTTTCATGTTTCATTAAAATTGACACTAGGCAGGGTACTTTATTTCAGATAACCTATTTCTTCACCTGGACAACAGTTGAGTCGAATTTCTTCTTTTCCGTGGCCCCTCAAATCTGATGAAGTACTAATTTTGTTCAGAGGAAAGAGTGTTGGGTCAGATATGCCCACAGGAGATACAGAAGTACATGCTGATGAGAGAAAATAATTATAAAATTGTAATTAACATACCAATTAGCATGACAACAAATATTGAATTAATGATCTTTAAAATTAATGTGTTTAAATTTTGTAATATGTAATAATAGTTTTTGCTGCATGAAATGCTTGTCAATGATTACTTATTTTTGTAATATTAAGTAAATTTAACTGAAAAGCCTATATGAGCATAATTTAAAAAGACTTAGGCTTCACATTACAAAGTTCTAGCAATGGCTAATCAAACTGTCATATACCAAAAATTGTGGAGATTTTTATCAAATTAATAATAAGAAAAAATGAACACGAAAGAACAAATTAAAAAAGAAAGAATTAGAAATCTATAACATTTTAAACAAGCATTTAAAAAAGATGCCATAATGCCATGAAAAATATACTAATATCAAAATAAATAACACCAGGGCTAAAACTAAGAATGGCAATGTTATATCTTTTCAACATTCCTGTATGGTGCAGAAACACTGACATTAGACAAGAAAACAGAACAGAAAATTGAAACCTCTGAAATGTGGATTTATACAGGAATATGAAGAATTGGGTTGAAAGAAAGAAAACAAACGATGAAGTTTAAAATAAGTAAAAATTAAAAGAGAACTACTAAACACAATTCAAACATGCCAAATGAGGTTTTTGGTGTATGTGAAAAGACACAGCAGCCTACTAAAAGTAATATTGGAAGGAAAATACAAGGTAAAAAATACAGAGGCAGACTAAGACTAACATGGCCAGGTAACATTAAACGATGAACAAGTTAGCCTATGATGATCTGTACCATCAAAGCAAGAGACAGAGTGGAATGGTGCTTAATGGTAGCCAACATTCAATGCGAGACAGCACTCAATGAGTGAATGAATTTAAAAAAGAATAAAAAGAATGCTTGACAATGTATATTTTCACTGTGGAGTAAAACATAAAATTCAGCTTAAAAGACTATAGGAACTGAAGATGAAGAGGCCAGTCCTCTTCCTTCATGTGAGTACCTTTTCCAACTCAGTTACTTATTCCTTTTTTTTTCATGTGGTTTGATTGGAAAATAACAGTTTGAGATAAATCCACATTCAATTTAGTGTTAAGTATAGTCAACCTGGAAAGAATACATTTCAAATGAAATGATAGGAAAAAGATCTAAACAAGAATATGTGTCAAGCTTTATAAGAAGGCGGCTTTGAAAATATGTCGATCATGTGCTGAGAGTGAATTAAGAAAGGCTTGCCCATCAGGCATTCATGTGAAAACCACCTGGTTAAAAAAAAAAAAAACAAGGCAGAGAATCACTATGCAGAACAATTACTAGGGAAGGCTCAAACATGGGACTAAGAAAAAACAAAGGTCTACAAGAACAAGCAGCAAACCGCCAGTTGTGGAGAACTATGACTTCAACCCTTTGTGTCGTCTTTCGTTCGAGAGGAAAATGAATGGAAAAATAGTCAACCACTCTGCTGCTGAAACTCTACTAAAATCATTAGCTTATTAATTTTTTTTTTAAATAAAAAAGAGAAATCACCGTTTTTCTTAATAATAAAATTTGTGACATTTTAAAATAAGGATGCAAAAAATATGAAGGAAAAATTAAAGATAAATTTTATTGTTTTTCTAACTGTATACCTGAGTCAGCAATAAGTAAAGTTGAAACACACACATGAAATTCCAGTTTTTTTTATTTTATATGGTCTCATCTACAATCTATCTATCTATTGACCTTTTAAGCTGTAGCCGGCCCATAGGGCATAGACCCAGATACTCTTTCTCTTATCTAAATTTTTATTCTAGCAGTTTTCAATCCTTGTAAAGATCTTTTATCAAATCTCGCCATTTGTCTTTGTTCTGTGCAAGCAACTCTATCTCATTGGGGAAGCCAATTCCTGCTGCTCTTGCCTCTCTCATCAATGTTCTTTTCAGTGTCTCTCTGGGTCAGCCTCTTTTCCTCTTACCTGTTGTTTCCCACATGAGGGCTTGCTTTGTTATTCGGTTATTATCTCTTCTCATCACATGTCCAACATATGACCATCGTCTTTTCTTGATTGCTGAAGATATTAGTGATTGGCGATTTCTCTAATTTCCTCATTTTTTTTTAAATTTGTTCCACGCTATACCAAGTATTTTCTTCAGACATCTATTTTTGAATGCATTCAACTTTGTTTCTACATCTCTTGTTGTTTTCCAGCTCTCACATGCATATGTAAGGGTAGATAGTACGTTTGATTTGAATAGTCTAAGTCTCATCTACAATTAAAAAAAAAAAAAATCTACAATAAGGAAAAGAAAATGAACATATGTCGTGCATATGTTGAGAAAAGATAACGAGAGAATTTCAAAACAGGCTCTTATATTTGAAACATCAACATACATAAAAAGAGGAAGAGATGCAGAAAAGAACACTGATAAGAGAAGCAAAATTCTCAAGCATAGATTTATTATATAAGATTGAAAATCTTTCCCAGAATAGAGTTGGGTAGTGAAAAAATCTACAAGCCATATAGAACATCTAGTAGCGTTGGTAGGAACAAGATCAAGAGATATTTTATGCTATTTACCTGTTACTTCAATTGCAGTCACTGGTGCTGGAGTTGATGAAGGCGCTGCCACTGTTGTTGGTACAGGTGTTGTGACTGTAAAATTTGGAAGAATCATTATCACCAGCTTGAAATATAGATCATTTAATATAGACACTTATGTAATGGATGGAAGCAAAATAAGTGATACATTGTGTAATCTATCTATCAATCTATTGTCCTTTCGAGCAAAAGACGGCACATAGGGCAGAACCACGATCCAAAAAACAGAAACCTTGCATGCCAAAATGGCACATATTGCAGAGATCATTGCTCTAAAATCTATGGTTCTGTTCCCATAACAATACTTTTTACAATGACAGCTTGTCAAGCCATCGATCAACCTCCTTGGTCGCCTCTTACAACATGTCTGGAAGGTCACAGTGTCACTATTCTTTCATCATCATCATCAAGTACCGGGCCTGTTGGCATAGGTGATCATGTCTCTCCACAACTTTCGATCTCGACAGCTATTTATCATTTCTGTTGTTGACCTTCTGCCAAGCCATTCTCTTAAGATGTCTTTTTTTTTTCTTTGCTTCCCTTTATCTCTTTGTCCCTCAATTTTTCCAGTTGTTACAATATATTCCAGTCGTTCTCTTCTCATTACATGGCCAAAAAATGATGATTGTTTTTTCCTAATATTGGAAATTAGCTCTCTTTTTGCTTTGACCTCTCTCAGAACACCTTCATTACTCTTCTTAGCTGTCCATTGTACTCTCTACATTCTTCTGTAAAATCACATTTCTACAGACTCCAGTGATTTTCTTGTCTGTTGTCCTATTGTCCATGATTCGCATCCATATGTTAAGACTTGCTCTACGTAACATTTAAGAACTCTTTTTCTTTTTTCTATTGTCAAAAATGGATTGCATAGTATCTTCCTCATTTTTTGGAAAGCTGCTTTTGCCTGAGCCATTCTGCATCTCACCTCTGTTGTACATCTTCCGTCTGAGGATAATAAAAGTTCCCAAATATTTAAATTCATTTACCTGTTTTAATATTGTTCCACTTGTCTTTATTTTGCACTGAGGTGATGTCTTTATTTTTGTTGTTACCATTACCTCTGTCTTTTTGCTATTAAGGCTGAGTCCTTTATTTTGCTTTTTTTCACTATAATGTCCAACATTTCTTGTAACTCATTTTCACTCTTAGCAATTAAGACTGTATCATCAGCATACCTTAGATTATTTATATTATGACCTCCAATTGTTATTCCAGGCATGCCCCTTATGGATCTTAAAATAATCTCACTATAAATATTAAACAAATCTGGTGACAGCACACAACCTTGTCTAACACCCTGTTTTATTTGTTGAAACATTCCCAATTGGTTTCCAGTTCTTATGGCCGCTGTTTGTGCCAGTACATGTTCTTTATTATTCTTAGATCTTTGCTGTCTACATTTATGCTTTCTAAAATTTTGATTATTTCTTGGTACTTTACTTTGTCAAATGCCTTGGTGTAATCTATGAAACATAAGTATAGATCTGTTTTCACCTCTATGGCTCTTTCTACTAAAGATCTTATGATATAAATGGCATTGCTTGTTCCTTTATCTCTAACAAAACCACACTGTTCATAGCTAATTTCTGGACTGATTTTGTTTCGCATGATGAGTGTGAAACAAAATCAGTCCAGAAATTCTTTACACTATTACTCCACTCCACTATTTTTTACTTCCCTCATAATGAGGCCCCGGGTAACACACGGCATACATGGTGTAATGCATAATATAATTAGTTTCATTACACAACAGACAACTCCATAGTCCTCAAATCTCCTACCCAACACACTCCATAGTATGAAACATGCAAGCCACACACTAGTGAAAGGACTGAAGATTACTTCAGCTCAGATGCATGAATTCCTTAGCACCAGCATATACCTTGTCCCCAACCTTCCCATTATTGAAAGCATGGCAGGTGACTGTGGCTACATTCTTTTTTTTCTCCTTACCCTGGTCAGGTAGCCACACAGGCATAAACTATATAATAAAAGGCATAAACTATATAATAAAAGGTATAAACTATATAATAAAATACATTCTCTGTACAATATTGTGTATACACTTTTAACTTTTAAACTTGTAGGAACTTACTGGCTACTGAAATCTTTTACAAATGATAACGCAGATGATTTAGAGAAGGCAGAGTCATCACTTTGCACCTGTGAACACACACATGCACGCACGCACATACACACACACCACACACACAAACATACATATATAAAGTAATTAAAGAGCCCCATCACGCCAAGTGGCATTTAGAGAATATGGTGTTAGTGACCATAATTTTTACGGACCTTCAGCTCATGATTTTTTGGGTAATGTGGTCAGTATTACGCCTGTGCCGCATTACATTAAAAAATCCAGCACCTATTTAAGGCTGGCTTAACCTGGAAGCCATCAATCAGGTTCGAACCTGACCTCTTGTCCTTTGTAGTCCAGTTCACTAACCACAGAGCTATCGCAGCTCCCATATATACATATATATATATATTTTTATAAATACTAGGTACATTTTAACCCCTACCCCACTCTACCCCATCCCACATATATGGCACATGTACATACACACACACACACATAATATTGTCAATTAAAGCAATACTATGAAAATTGTATTTGAATTGTTACCTGCAAGAAGATCACCTCTCTTAACATCTTGCCAAAATAGCTGAATTGCAGTCATATATTTCCAATGAAGCTCTGCTGTTGTTGTTGCTTTGTTGTAGCCAATGACATAATTGCTTGTTGTAGTCAGTGAAGTAGTCAGTACTTCAAATTTATATGATGAGCCAATCAACGAGCTGCCTTGCAAAACTAGCAGTCCATGATTTGGACTCCAGGAAATACTCATCTCATACCTGAAAAGTGAATGTTAATTTAATAAATATTAAATGATGGAGATTACAAATTTCTCTCGTTGCATTAGTAGCATCAAGGCTTTTGTTGCTTAAGCTTTATCTAAAAAAAGTCATAAAGTGCAAACTTTTAATTATTGCTGGCTTGTTTGTTTGGCTATATGTACAGAAGCCTACATTCTTCTGAGAAATCCCATCTGTGACCTCTAAATGTCTTTTCACCATTTTTTTGTTTACTGTCCATGATTCATTTCCATAGGTCAGAATTTACTCTATATAGCACCAATGAACTGTCTTTCTCACTTCCATTGACATTGTGTTGCATAAGATATTTTTCATTTTTTGAAATGCTATTTTGGCCTGAGCTATTCTGCTTTTTATTTCTGTGGTGCATCTTCCATCCGTTGTTACTATTGTGCCCAAGTATTGGAAGCATTGCACTTGTTTCAGATTTGTCCTGTTTATTTTTATGCAACATGATGGTGATGATTGTTTCTTCAATATGACCATTATTTCTGCTTTTTTACTATTCAGACTGAGACCTTTCTTGTTGCTTTCTTTTTATATTATGACTATCATTTCATATGAATTATTTGTCTGTATTTTTAATGAAACAGTTTACAGAATATTGGATTTCCAAAAAAAATTTAACTTTAGCTCTCCTGGTTTTCGCTTCATTTCTTGTAACTCAGTTTATTGCCTTAAATAACATAATATATCTCTGCCTATTTCTGAAATGTAACAAGTAGAGAACCCCACAGAACTTGTTATACCTGAAATAAACGTGATAAATTGTTCATTTGCAGCTACAAAGCTTGATCAAACTAAAATGCACAAATCTTGAGACATTTCGGTATTAATAATATAATGTGTTCAATAACTGAAAAGTCTTAATTTATGAAATATAAAAAGAAAATATTAAGATACAAACCATAGTTCCTCAAGAGTAAAGCTTTTAATGACTTTCCATCTTTTTATTGAAGTAACAACGTAGCATTGAAGCTGTCCTTGTTCAAACAGGAAACTGATTCCCTTTGTATCTGAGTCAATTCCTGCGCCGTTTGTTAGAATGACTTTTCGACTTGTGTCCAACTCAGAAAAGCTGTAAATAAAAATACAATCATTTAAACTTCTTAAAGTGCATTCCCAAATAATTTCACACAAGTCCACAATCATTTGTAATGTCAGTATTTGTTACTTTAAATGACTTTATACTATATATTCCCCTTGGGTATTTTTAAAACAAATTTAGAAAAAAAAAGTGTGTCCCTTTCAGTCTGGATTATTCTCTCAACCAACACTATTCCCATTCTACTATTTAAAAAAAATCAAATTGTTAACTTGTTATCTTCAATTCCTGCATTTTATTATATAACACTATTAAATTTTGTTATATGATATTTTAGATGTTGTGAAATTAAAAAGCATTTCATACCTAAAAGCAAAGTTTAGAGTAAATCCAGAAAAACAGTTATCCAGATCAGCATAACATGAGCTGGAGCTTAAGCTTTTGAGATCAATGTAGCTGCCAGGCTTTATAATAAGTGAATTGCTCAAGTCCAAGGTCACATCACCAATGAAGTCTAGAGTTTCAGATGCTGTTACAATTGTTTTGTTAACAATTTGCAGGAATCTGTACTCCAACTTAGGTATTGTTTGTGCTGGATTAGGAAAATTAAAAATAAGTTAGGACAATTAATCCAAGTGAAACAATTTATGGACTCACACTGCATATCATGCAGACTACTTTAACATTGGACATTAAACTTACACATTCATGACAAGCATAACATTATTAACATTAATTACACAATATGTTGCAAGAAATTCCACATTACGAATAAGTTAACATGATCATTATTGGACTTTGACATATAATCAATTTTCATTTAATAAATTATATTTTACAATTGCTTTAGCTGTCCATGTGAAGAAAAATTACATTTAATTAAATATATTTTGTATTACTTTACACAGATTATTTTGACTTTTGTTGTACAGTTCTTTTTACCCCCTCCCATCTGTCTGTTTTATGATATCCTTTTCAGCTAAACTCACTAATTTTGTTGACATGATTGGAGAGACTTAAGTGGCCATTTTATTAAATAACTGCATTATTTTTACAACTAAAAGGATTAGTATATATCTATTTATATTGTGTAATTTAAGACTGTACCTCAGACTAGAAAATGAAAACTTACACAAGCACACAACTCCTTACACAAAAACATGTGACCTTAGTTGTTATAAGATGAACAGCTTTAAAACAGCATAAGTGTCATGTGAAGTTACATTATCATCAGGTTTTGTGAATCAACGTATAGCTATAAACCATAATAAATTAGTACTATCATTTATAATTTACATTTAGGCATTACGTCATAGCATTAAAAATTATAATCTTCTTTTGACTGAAATAAATAATTATATCTATTATGTTGCATTATCTAAACCACATCAAGCAAACACATTCATTTCCTTACTTGAATATTGACACCTTTCTCCAAAAAATGCAGCAGAACAATCACACACATTTAGCCCAGAGCATGTGCCACCATTCTGGCAATAATCCGGTAGACATAGGGCTGTGATGAAGCGAAATTTAGTTAATTAGTGACAAAACAAGGTAAATAAAGTATCTCTATGAAAATTAAATGGAAAATGATAAATCTTTGAATGTGATTTCACGGTCATTTAAGTCACAGTAGTGAAGTTGACTTTCACGTAATGTGGTTGTGTTGATCTTTGTTGTATACATCTGTCTAAAAAAGCCAAGTAAAGATCAGCTCAAAATCTTGACTAGTATCAAACTCACTAATAAACAAACAGGTAGTAGTGTCCAGGCCAGCCAACCAAGAGAAGCCTATGTTATTTTTATTTCTAATTTGGTAACCATTTCGGAGAAAGAGTGTATTCTCTAGTAACTTTGTTTCTTTCTGCCATTTTTCAGATCAGTGTTACTGTTTGCTTTCGTTTTTGGATTTCTGTGTTCATTTCAGAATAGTTTGTGTTTCGTACCTGATAAAGATTTTTGCCGAATAGTTGAAATTTGTTTTGTCTCTCTATTAGTTTAGCTGCTTTATGCCACTTTGTTTCTATTTTATATTGTTTTCTGCAGCTCTGTTCATGGCCCTGCATGCTATTTAATATTCTATATTTTTTATATATGTGTTTATCTCCATTTTTTCCAGACCAGAGTTAGAAAACTTCTAGTCTTAGTAACAATTCATCCCAAGGTGCACAACAAAGGTCATCTTCAAAGTCAACTTAGTATTCACAGAACTCTTTTCACCCTCAATAATTAATTCTTCAAGTACTTCTATATTAATACTTCAAGTAATATGATGATGATGATGATGATGATGCGGTCGCCCGATGATTTGAGGTATTCTAGCGGATACGAACCGTAGACTTCCTCCTCGTCATCCGCCCTTAAAAGGACGTTAAGTGGACGTAGTTACGTTGTGTTGAAATTTGCAGTGTAACACTGTGATATCTGCGCCTTTCGGCCCAACACATCCGACTTCAGCCGACATTTTTGAGTACCGGGTTTGTCTTCCCTCGCTTGGCCAGACTAGACAGGTTAGTCTGTTTCTGGAGGCACCGCGGAGAGGTGTAGCAGGGTCTGGATGGTTCTGGTTCACCGATCCTGGCGCAAGCCATCAGTTATGAGTCACTGACGACTTCCAGCTCTGGTGCTGGGTGGGGCGCGCCTTCGCCTCCCTTCAAGTAATATTATATTAATACTTCAAGTAATTCTATATTAATACTTCAAGTATTTCTATATTAATACTTCAAGTACTATCCTCATGTTTATTAATCCACTGCACTGTGTAGATAAAAATCTTAGATGAAATAACTGAGTATGTAGTATTCAAATAAAATAAAGTGTAAACCTAAAGAAAATGTGTGCCAATGGTAATAAATGTAGATAAAATATAGATGACTACTGAGATGGGTCTGAAGGATAAGATCAGCGGAAGAGTTGGGAAACTTATTGCTGAAACTGACTTCAATGATTCAAATTCCAAACAGAAGAGAACATTGAGAGGGTTATGTTTATAAAAACATGGACTTCCAAGAGAATTGGAGACTAATAAAAATTACTCTTAGAAACCAAAAAGGTAGCTGGATAACAGTATCAAAGAGTGTATACAATTTGTAAGCTTCTGACCCCATTATAACTATTCAGACTAATAAAGCACAAAAAGAAGTATATTTCTATATACATGTCAAATCAATTATGTAAAATTAATTTATATAACAACTTTCAATAAAAGATTATAAACTTTTGTTTTTATGCCATAATGTATGAATAAATCTATTACTCAATTAATGGATGTAAGATCAATGGATGAATGAACAAATATTCATAAATACATACATGAAATTTCGCATGTGTACAACTCCATTCTAAAACAAGGCAAGTTCTCACTCTCCCTGGGTACAATTCGAATGATATCCGTGACAATTGCTGGTTGTAGCCAAATGGTGTTTAATGATATTGATTTGTTAACTATAGCATCAATGTTCTGTAAAATAAGGGAAAACAAAGAAAAAATTAATTAAGAAAGGAATGTAAAGTCTAAATTTGTAATAAATGCTTCATTATTTATCTTCAGTTTCTACACTAATTAATTCAATACAATTTCAGATAGCAAGAGGTGCTAAGCTGTAAACCATATCTCAAAGTGTTTATGTTCTAAAACCTACTGTTTCTGTAAGCCTCTTTCAAGTACTTGAAAGCTATGAATTCAATTATTATATGATCTTTAAACTCATATGACACTGTGACCTTCCAGGCATGTCGTAAGAGGCGACTAAGGAGGTTGATCGATGGCTTGACAAGCTATCATTGTAAAAAGCATTGTTATGGAAACAGAACCATAGATTTTAGAAGCAGTGATCTCTGCAACATATGCCACTTTGGCACGCAAGGTTTCTGTTTTTGAGATTGTGGTTCTGCCCTATGTGCCGTCTTCGGCTCAAAAGGAATATAGATAGAAACTCATATGCACAATTATTTTGATCATACAGCTTTTATAAAAGACTTTTATGACATTACAATATTTGTTCATTTTATCTAGAACCTTATGCTCACTGATACTTTAAACATGCTGTGCCAAAATAATTTTATAAAAATAGAATCCTCTGAGCACTCATACTCATATTACAAACATATATGAACTGTTTACAATTTTAAAAAAAAAATTGGGAACTATGTAACCTCTTAGCATTTATTTAAATCTGCCTGTTTCTGTTTCCAATATTCCGAACCTACAAACAATACAAGAATTTTTTAGTATCCAGCTTTGTTATGACTAAAAACAGCGTGAAGGGCATATTCATTAGTGCCCTATGACTTCAAATGATCATGATTTAACCTCATACTGAAACTCTAAATCAGCAAGTTAAATTAAAAAAAAAAAGAATTTTACTTTGCTTTCTGGGAAAATGATATCAAGAAAGAAAATTGGTTTCTTTACATCTTACAGCATGGGACAGTGAAACATATCAGAACTGACTTTGAACCAAAGTGTCCTTCTATGTAATAAGATTGGATGAACAATAATAAGCCAATGTGCTACAATAACATTATATTCTTTGTATTCCAAAAAAAAGTGTGACAGCTACTTTTTTACATCATAAATTTAAATATTTTAAATATTTATATTTCTACATTTACATTTTTTCATCTCTCCTCAGCACCAACTTTCAAATCGAAGACACTTTCATTCATGGCTATACATACATGTGGCAGCACTGGTTGGTTAATGCAAAGAACGAGAATGGAAAATGTATCTTAGAGTAACAGTGATTTATGGACTAGTTGCAAATAAAGGGGAAACTCGATGTTAGAGATGCTCTCGCTCTGGACGTGACCAGCCTTATGTCAATAAGTTCTTCTCAGCTTTTGTACAACAGTTAGTTATAACAGACAAATAGCAAGAAATTAATGCTGATCAAAAGGCACAGGAATACACGGAGAAAAAAAAGGCATGGAAAACCTTAAGAACATTGGGGAAGGCTTCAGAGAAGTAGAGAAAATGTCCAGGAATAGGAATGGATGGAGAGACCTAGTCAGTGAACTATGCCCCAATATTATATAAAGTATTAGTATTATAAAGAGTCTAAAGGGCTTTGAATGATTGATTTCAATGCTAAATAATATATAATCAAGAATATCCTCAATTTTCAATTCCAAGATAGGGGGAGCAGAAGCGCCTGCGACCTGCGGTCGCATTAGCAGGGTCGGCGCACCATCAGTTTACCAAGACCTAGCAGATCTACCACCTCATGGTCTCTCCCGTTAACAGTCTGCGTCAAAACAGGCTGGCTAACAGAAGCTAGGATCGTCGTGTTCCCTGTAGTGGTGGCTGTTACTGATATACAAGACCTAGTATTGCAGTACCTCTTGGCTGGACTAGTAGTTTCCCAGCATAGCTTGAGATAGACGAACTCCAGCTTTTTCTCCCGTAAGAGCCGGGAATTTCAAGAAAGCCATTATGACCCGCCACATTAAATGAGTCAAAGGGCAACCTGCCCACATCAACTTGTGGCATTCCGTCAACAACAACAACAGCTCCAAGATGTGGAATGTGAATGTCTCATTGTCTGAGTTACCTTAAGGAACAGGTTGTTAACACTTAATTCTGATCATCTCAAGTGAAAATAGTTATTGACCACATATCATGCTAACTGTAAACTGTAAATTATTAGCAATTCTCTAACTATAGCTTGTTTCATAACGCGTGCCCAACTTTTAAAATCGATAGCTTTTTAACCGCTTGTTGTAAGTTGTTCAAAATTTGCATGTAAAGTTATAATGATTAGAACCCAACAGGGAATTAATTTCATTTAAAAAAAACATTTGGTTATTATTGTTGCTTATTTGATTTATATAAATTTATAACGACCCATTGATGTAGTCAAAACTTAATGTTTACAGTATTTTAAACTAAAAATAGCGAGTACAAATCCATACACGATAAAATTGACGCGTTTGCACGCCTTCACGTGGTTTTTTGACACAATTAGACACTTGTAAAAAACACGACAAATTGTGTGTTCCATTTCCGTTCATTCATAGATGGAGACGTGGAACGGTAACATTTATCATGAGTCTTAAAATGAAATTCTGCAGTTTACAAAACATCGCAATAAAAATGTATGACTATTTTTGCAAAGAGGCTAAACGAGGAAGATTATTTCATTCTTTAGAAAACCATGAGAATAGGACAAGACACATTTTGGATTTATCTAAACGGTCATTTAATCGCTGGATTCAAGCACGTGACCGTCAATGTTCAAAATATACAAAATCACAAGGAAGAGCAAAAATGTTGGATAATTTCGACAGTGAACTTATTAGAAGTGAAATTCGCAAAATGTTGGGTATGAATGAAACTGTTACAATAAGAAAATTAAAAATTTCGCTGAAAAAGAACAACAGTATTGAAATATCAAAGTCTACATTATGGAGGAATGTGAGAGCTGCAGGCTTTACATTCAGAAAGTATTCCAATGGACGAAACATCATCTGTGAGAAGCCACATATAGTAGTCATGAGAAGCAAGTACTTACGTGAAGTAAAAGAGGTGCGCAAGCAAGGTTATGATATTGTGTACTTGGATGAAACATGGATCAATGCTCACCACACTAACCAAAGGGAATGGCAGTCATCAGATGGAAAGATTAAGAGATTAATACCTAGCAGCAAAGGACAGCGCTTGATAATTGCTCATGCAGGTAGTCGACAACATGGACTAATACAGAATGCAGAGCTCATTTTTCTTTCAAAATCCATAGACAATCGGGATTATCACTCTGAGATGAATGGTCACATATTTAGACATTGGATTGAAAATTCTGTTCTCCCATCACTAGATCAACCATCTTGCCTAATAATGGACAATGCAGCGTACCACAACATTGTTGCACTTGAAGATAAAGTCCAGACATCATCCAGTACAAAAGATGTTATTAAGATATGGCTCACAAAGGAGCACAAACAATTTAATAACATGTACTTAAAACCTGAATTACTATCTCTAGTAAAGCAAAAACAAAGGACAAAGATTTTTCAAATAGATAAGATTATCCAAGAGCACGGTCATATAAGTTTGAGGCTGCCACCTTACCATGCTCATTTAAATCCAATATAACTAATCTGGGCAAAATTAAAAGGACAAGTGGCAGATGAAAATACAACATTCAAAATATGCGATGTAAAGACTCTTGCTAATCTCGCTTTATTAAATATAGACAAAGATTATTGAGCTAAATGTGAAGACCACGTCTTAAAACACGAAGAGGAATATTGGAAAAATGATGGTTTGTGGAATATTCAACCCCAAACAGTAGTTATTAATCTTTTAGACTCGTCTGATTCAGAATGAAAGTATATAGCCCCCACAATGTTGGCCCTTATATTACCTTAAATTAGTTCAACAAACGGTCCTTTTCAGGACCACACAACTATGAAAATTGGACATACAGGTATACCTTGATATTATCGTCCGTCCTCGAACTGAGCAGACAATAATTCTCCTGGTGTTTTTCCTTATTCAGTTATTTCCCCATTACGGCCACGCCTTTACCTAGTGAAAATTAATCATAGACCAGCAACTACGGTAATATCTATTATTTAGGGGCTCACAATTTACAATTTTGACAACATCAAAGAAATTCGCCGCTTTAAGAAAACTGCAGCTGCAAGATATTTGTTAAATATACATTTAAAGGGTCTTTTGCATTCTAGTAACATTTGGAAAATTTCAACAGTATTTAACAAACCTTTTATCGCCCTTGTTATTTGGAATTGTTATGGACTTCATAATGAAGAAATGCTGCACTGGTAATAAAGGCATCGAATGGATACAAGGAGACCATTTGGAGGACCTCGACTTTGCTGATGACATAGTTCTCATCAGCAGTCAGATAAAAACGATGCAGGAAAACACAAATGAACTATCATCAATAGCCAGCAAAATTGGGCTTGAGGTCAATCATGAAAAGACTAAAGTCATGAAAAGTTTAATTCCAACAAGTGACAAAATATACATGGAAAACAAACCAGTAGAAGAGATCGATCACTTTATCTATCTTGGAAGTCACATTGATCGAGAAGGGGATACGAGCAAAGAAATTAGAATCAGACTGGCTAAAGCAGCAATGTCTTTCAGAAGCCTTGAAAAGTTGTGGAAATCAAAACTCATTAGCACAAACACAAAACTTAGGCTATTCAAATCAAATGTACTATCAACCCTTACGTATGCGTGTGAAAGCTGGAAAACAACAAGAGATATAGAAACAAAGTTGAACGCATTCGAAAATAAATGTCTAAGGAAAATACTTGGTATAGAATGGAACGAATTCAAAACAAACGAGGAAATTAGAGAAATCGCCAATCAACCACTAATATCTTCAGTAATAAAGAAAAGACGATGGTCATACGTTGGACATGTGATGAGAAGAGATAATAATCGAATAGCAAAGCAAGCCCTCATATGGGAAACAACAGGTAAAAGAAAAAGAGGAAGACCCAGGGAGACACTGAGAAGAACATTGATGAGAGAGGCAAGAGCAGCAGGAATCGGCTCCCTCAATGAGATAGAACTGCTTGCACAGAACAGAGACAGATGGCGAGATTTAATAAAATATCTTTAAAAGAAAACTGCTAGAACAAAAATTCATATAGGAGAAGGTGTATCTTGGTCTACGCCCTATGGGCCGGTTACGGCTCGAAAGGTCAATAGATAGTTTCAATAGATTTAACAAACGGTAAACGGTTTCTGAGCAATAGCGTTTTGAAGTTGGGCAAGTGATTTGAAATGAGCTATAGATTATGAGTACATATTTGGAAATGTCTCATATTAATTATTTCACACTGGAAGGCATGACAATGACAGAAAAGGCGAGAGTTGGTGTGAGGCACTGTGAGGTTGTAATTCTTTTACCAAACTCATCTCTGGTTAACTTGACAAATTAGGAAATCTATTACTTATACTAGTATAAGGCCTAAGTTCCAATAGGACAAAAGATTCAGTCAAAGCATCATCATAAGCATGTTATTGTACCCCTGGTAATCTGTGAAAAATAAACAAAATTAGTAGTAACTGCTTTGTAACGGAAATATAGCTTTTATACTAAATGAAAACATACTACCTGTGCATAAGTTGCCAGTTGATTTGGACCCAAAAGTTTGAAAATGAGGTCAAATGACTTCAAGAAGTTGACAGGATATTCTGTGTCCTGGTTTGAAACAGTAGGTGGCTGAATAACTATGCGACCAATTGCCGTTGGTTTTTCCAAATTAATTTGCACATAAGGGTATTTGTCATTTGAGGCTGGACACCAAGCATTTCCAGAAGTTCCTAATACACGAGAAAAATGTTCAAAATAAGTTTACTTTTGAATTGGCTGTGTTTAATGATGAAAAGAGATGAACACATTCATAATCCCAATCCTTCTACTATGAACAAAATATTCGAAGGGATTAACTTTAATATTAAGCACAGTCTTAATCTTTCAAGAAATAAAAGACACTAAGTTCTCTAAGAATTGCAATACATCAATACAATCTGTTAATTAAATACAAATACATGAACCTGGAGCATAAATTCTACAAAAGTATACACAGTATCCACTTGAAGAGACTAATACCGTAGGCGTAAGACGACCACTTTAGAATAATTGTATGCAACATCGTAGTCCATCCACAACCAAACACCCATAGGGTTTTGATAAACAGTGACAGAACAGTGGCAATCTATGAAGAGCCATTGAACATAAAATAAGGTAAAGAAAGTTTGTAAGTCCTGCCTTGTCAGTGAATATGCATACGCTAAGTGTTCAAGGATTAAAAAAAAAAAGATGAAATGGTTATTAAGAAACACACTATATTCTTAAATTGAATTGTCTTTTAAACAGTAACATATCTTGAAAATTATTGTAAACAAAAAAATTGGTGCATATGCATTTCCATAAAAGGTCATTAGTCCGTTTCATAACTTGTGCCCAAATTTTAAAATCGATATCTTGTTAAACGCTTTTTGTAAGTTTTTCCAAATTTGCATGTAAAGTTATAATGATTAGAACCCAACAGGGAATTAATTTCATTTAAAAAAAAAAACATTTGGTTATTATTGTTGCTTGTTTGATTTATATAAATTTATAACGACCCATTGATGTAGTCAAAACTTAATGTTTACAGTATTTTAAACTAAAAATAGCGAGTGAAAATCCATACACGGTCAAATTGACGATTTTGCACGCTTTCAACGTGGGTTTTCTGACACAATTAGACACTTGTAATAAACACGAGACATTGTGTGTACCATTTCCGTTCATTCAGCGGCTTAGACGTGGAACCATAATATTTATCATGAGTCTTAAAATGAAATTCTGCAGTTTACAAAACGTCGCAATAAAAATGTATGACTATTTTTGCAACGAGGCTAAACGAGGAAGATTATTTCATTCTTTAGAAAACCATGAGAATAGGACAAGACACATTTTGGATTTGTCTAAACGGTCATTTAATCGCTGGATTCAAGCATGTGACCGTCAATGTTCAAAATATACAAAATCACAAGGAAGAGCAAAAATGTTGGATAATTTCGACAGTGAACTTATTAGAAGTGAAATTCGCAAAATGTTGGGTATGAATGAAACTGTTACAATAAGAAAATTAAAAATTTCGCTGAAAAAGAACAACAGTATTGAAATATCAAAGTCTACATTATGGAGGAATATGAGAGCTGCAGGCTTTACATTCAGAAAGTATTCCAATGGACGAAACATCATCTGTGAGAAGCCACATATAGTAGTCATGAGAAGCAAGTACTTACGTGAAGTAAAAGAGGTGCGCAAACAAGGTTATGATATTGTGTACTTGGATGAAACATGGATCAATGCTCACCACACTAACCAAAGGGAATGGCAGTCATCAGATGGAAAGATTAAGAGATTAATACCTAGCAGCAAAGGACAGCGCTTGATAATTGCTCATGCAGGTAGTCGACAACATGGATTAATACAGAATGCAGAGCTCATTTTTCTTTCAAAATCCATAGACAATCGGGATTATCACTCTGAGATGAATGGTCACATATTTAGCCATTGGATTGAAAATTCTGTTCTCCCATCACTAGATCAACCATCTTGCCTAATAATGGACAATGCAGCGTACCACAACATTGTTGCACTTGAAGATAAAGTCCCGACGTCATCCAGTACAAAAGATGTTATTAAGATATGGCTCACAAAGGAGCACATACAATTTAATAACATGTACTTAAAACCTGAATTACTATCTCTAGCAAAGCAAAAACAAAGGACAAAGATTTTTCAAATAGATAAGATTATCCAAGAGCACGGTCATATAAGTTTGAGACTGCCACCTTACCATGTTCATTTAAATCCAATAGAACTAATCTGGGCAAAATTAAAAGGACAAGTGGCAGATGAAAATACAACATTCAAAATATGCGATGTAAAGACTCTTGCTAATCTCGCTTTATTAAATATAGACAAAGATTATTGGGCTAAGTGTGAAAACCACGTCTTAAAACACGAAGAGGAATATTGGAAAAATGATGGTTTGTGGAATGTTCAACCCCAAACAGTTATTAATCTTTTAGACTCGTCTGATTCAGAATGAAAGTATATAGCCCCCACAATGTTGGCTCCTATATTACCTTAAATTAGTTCAACAAACGGTCCTTATCAGGGCCACATAACTATGAAAATTGGACATACAGGTATACCTTGATATTATCGTCCGTCCTCGATCTGAGCAGACAATAATTCTCCTGGTGTTTTGTCTTATCCAGTTATTTCCCCATTACGGCCACGCCTTTACCTAGTGAAAATTAATCATAGACCAGCAACTACGGTAATTTCTATTCTTTAGGGCTTCACAATTTACAATTGTGACAAACATCAAAGAAATATCGCCGCTTTAAGAAAACTGCAGCTGCAAGATATTTGTTAAATATACATTTAAAGGGTCTTTTGCATTATAATAACATTTGGACAATTTCAACAGTTTTTAACAAATGTTTACTGCGTAATAGCGTTTTGAAGTTGGGCACATGATTTGAAACGAACTATAGTCTTTCTGCTTGCACAAATAGTAAAAAGGTACGTAATATGATTTTGGATAATTATTTGATCACCTTCACAACAGTTTAGTCGAATTTGATCTTTCCCATGTCCCTGCAATTCTGAAGATGTTTCAATGTTGTTAATTGAAATTACATTTGGATCGGATATGCCCACAGGTGATGAGGAAGGACATTCTGGAAAGAAAATGGTGATTAACATATAATATCATATACTATGTACTATGATATATGCTACAAACAAGTGATATGTACTTTATTTTAACATTAACTAACAGTTGTTAACCCCCCCCCCCCCCCAAAAAAAAAAAAAAAATACTGAAATTATGGCCTGTTGGCATCACATTGGCATCAACAAATTTATTAGTTTAGTTTAGTCAAATCCTCATTGCTTGTCCGAAGTATATCCCTCTGCGTGTACCGACTAATGACACTGGCGCTTTGTTGGTTAACAAGTCTTCTATGGACTCCTGCATTACGCTCTCGTCTGGCACATTTCTTAACATTATTTCTGTGCAATCTGTTCATGGCTGCGGATTCCATGTAATTTTTAAAACTCATGTTTTTGTCCACAATCATCCCTGAGAGCATTCACAATGTCATTGAAGTCCATTACATTTCCGCACTCAACATCAGCCAAACCGGCAAGTATGTCAGCACGTTCATTACCTTTTACACCCACGTGCCCTGGCACGAAATGAAACAAGCATTTAGATATCAAAAATACTAAATGAAACAAGCATTTAGCTATCAAAAATACTAAATGAAACAAGCATTTAGATATCAAAAATACTAAATGGAACAAGCATTTAGATATCAAAAATACTAAATGAACACATGAAACTCAGATTGTTCAACTATTGTGTATAGCTGTGCTAAAATATAGATGTAAAGTAAGCCTTGGTGGGTGTATGGGGAACATGGTGTTAGTGACCATATTTTTCCATGACTCACTGCCACATTTTTATGGTGACGTGGTTAGCATTACGCAAGGCCGCCTTTACTTCCAGAAAAATATCAGGTATCCATTTTTAGAGGCTGGATAAACCTTGGAGACTTTTCAATTCGAAAAAGAATCCGCCACTTCTTGGAACTGAAACCAGACGCTTCTGATGAGGAAGCGAGCACACTAACCACTCATTCACCAAGGGTGACCACAACATATGTTGTGGAATTCCACTAGACGTTTATTCAAGTTCTAAAAGACACTGTCTTTGGAAATAAATGTATACATCTGAGGTGTCCTATATATTGAAGTGAATTAAAACCAATTGAGGCAGTCCAAACGAGAATACGTTTCATACTATAAAAGGAGAAAATGTTGGAAATTCGTAGAAAATGTTGTAAATTCGTAGAAAATGTTGGAAATTCGTAGAAAATGTTGTAAATTCATTAGTTATGTGATCAGAATGGCCAGACATCCATGTGGACAATGAGTGGGGGAAAAAGTAAGAAAGATCAAAAGAAACTCTAAGATGAACAATTAATAGAAAGAAGCTCAACAATGGATTTAGGAATTAAAAAAAAAACTTAGAAGACCTATCAGTGAGAGTTATTATTTCTGCCCTATGTGTATGTGTTGTTTTGAACTAATTAATCGTTTTTATTTCACAGATTCCTTAATGACCAAGGATTCCTTTTCTTTTTTTTTTTTTTAAAGTGGGCATATGAATAATCTCCCGTTAGTGCCCATATTATTCAATGATCGACAGCACATTTTATTATAAAGAAAGAAAGGTCTGGGTATAGAGCCAGTCTTTACACTAAATACAAAGACAACAATTGAAATTGTTTGGCCACCTCCAGTGAATGCCTGAAATTGTTTTATCTTTCAGTGCCTATGCCAAGTTAATAAGTGGATATAGATCACAAGGAAGACTAAGTGTTGTTTTGTTGTACTTACAACACAAGTTCACTATCCAAGAAGCCACAAGAAAAGCCAGAGCAAGAATCCTCTAGCTACCCCTGCACCTGAGAGGAGGGGAGAAAATACCCCCGCCAAACCTTGTTTAACGAGTGCATGAATGATAAAGATGATCATGAACATACATTTTATAGCTGATGTTGTCATTACCATACCAAATTGTTCTACTCTCTCACAAAAAAAATTCGTATTTAAGGCAATGCTGAATCTAGAATCCATCAGGATGAAACCTAACATCTTGACCTTTATAGTCCAACTTATTAAGCACTGGGTTACTGTGGCCCCCTCTATTTTCCCACATTTTAAGGTAAATTTAAATTTTAATAAAGCATTCAATGTTATAGGAGGTGACATGTCTTGAACTTAAAATTAAAAGGCAATAACATTGACATGACGAATTTACTTGTTCAAATGTTCAAAGTAACCAGAAATTTGAATCAAATTATAGCTAAAATAACAGCAGTTAGGAAGCATAACTTATAAAGAGAATTTGATTGAAATACTATTTATAGTATTGTTATAATTATAAAATATAAACTGTTAGTTTATAATTATAGTTCCATAATTATAGAAAAACATTAGTTCCATAATTGCAGAATAATCATAGTCTTTTAATGGATAAAAAATGTAGCTGTTCAATGAGAAGCCAAACAGTTTTTAGAATCTTTGAAAAGATACACTAATTTTCTAATTGCATTTGCCAAATAAAGGAGTAAGTTAAACATTCTTCTTCTTCTACCTCTTCTTCTTCTTCTACTTTCCTTCCTCGTCTGCCTTTCAGCGTCGAGGGGAGATATAATTTGCGGTCTTTTGCTCTTCTGTTCGCCTATATTGCTGTTATGTTTCCTAGTGCTTCTAATATTCCATCGACCCATCTTTTTCGTGGTCGACCCTTGGGTCTGGTGTTTTCACAACGTTTGTTGAAGGCTCGTTGCGTTGTGTTTTGTTCTTTGTGCCTTGTCACGTGGCCAAACCATTGTATCTGCTGTTTCCTTATATATTCTATGGCGGGGGCTATTCCTACCTTTTTTTTCTCAGTTCTTCATTTCTGATCTTATCTCTCAGACTGTTTCCATAATTTTAATATCATTAAAACTATAAAACATAATTATAGTGAACAGAAATACTTTCACTTTTGTGATGTTTACCTGTCACTGGTTTCACTGTCGGTGCAATTGTTGAACCTGTAACATTTTAGGAGAAGCATGCATTATTTTCAAAGGGGAGATAATTTAATATGCATTTTCTATTATTACGGAGGTGCAGCAGTTGAACAAGAAGTGCAGAGAGGACACTATTAAGCTTGACCGTGTACATTAGCAGTCAGATCTCTCGCTGATCTTCCAGCATAGCACACAAGCTCTGTAATTTTTCTGATCACCAAGGAAATCATGATAAAACGTTCAAATAAACATAGGCAATCAAGGACATCGTTATAAAACGTTCAAATAAACATAGACAATCAAGGACATCGTTATTAAACGTTCAAATAAACATAGACAATCAAGGACATCGTTATTAAACGTTCAAATAAACATAGACAATCAAGGACATCGTTATTAAACGTTCAAATAAACATAGACCATCAAGGAAATCGTTATAAAACGTTCAAATAAACATAGACAATCAAGGAAATCGTTATTAAACGTTCAAATAAACATAGACCATCAAGGACATCGTTATTGAACGTTCAAATAAACATAGACCATCAAGGACATCGTTATTAAACGTTCAAATAAACATAGACAATCAAGGAAATCGTTATAAAACGTTCAAATAAACATAGACAATCAAGGACATCGTTATAAAACGTGCAAATAAACATAGACAATCAAGGACATCGTTATTAAACGTTCAAATAAACATAGACCATCAAGGACATCGTTATTAAACGTTCAAATAAACATAGACAATCAAGGAAATCGTTATAAAACGTTCAAATAAACATAGACCATCAAGGACATCGTTATAAAACGTTCAAATAAACATAGACAATCAAGGAAATCGTTATAAAACGTTCAAATAAACATAGATCATCAAAGATCAAGAAATTATGTTGGTCCGTCACAGTTATATATATATATATACATTTTGTGTGTGTGTGTGTTCAAGTGATCTTTCAGATCTGACGATGTAGCGCTCCTAAGGAATGGAACGAGCAGCGAATACGCCCACAGGTGATACAGAAGAGAATGCTAGTGAAAGAATAGTCATTAATTTGTGAATAGAATGATAATTTGTGAATAGAATGATAATTTGTGAATAGAATGATAATTTGTGAATAGAATGACAATTTGTGAATAGAATGATAATTTGTGAATAGAATGAAAATTTGTGAATAGAATGACAATTTGTGAATAGAATGATAATTTGTGAATAGAATGACAATTTGTGAATAGAATGACAATTTGTGAATAGAATGATAATTTGTGAATAGAATGACAATTTGTGAATAGAATGACAATTTGTGAATAGAATGACAATTTGTGAATAGAATGATAATTTGTGAATAGAATGATAATTTGTGAATATACGAACTAATTATTGCTGTATTGAATACCTGAGAACAATTGTAGATGTTGCAATACACTAAAGTGATTATCTTACCCTGCGTATATGTTAACGCAAATTGTAGACCTAAAAAATAGAAGTTCTAGAAATGTGGATTTAGAGAACATTAGAAGGAATTAGATGGAAGAGAAAAAATAAAAAAGTTCCGAAGCAACTGAAAATGAAGAAAGAATTACCGAATCAAATAATCCAAGCAAAACAAATAAGATACTTTTGACATAAAGAAAGACACAACAGCTTATAGAAAGTCATCTTAGAAGATAAAGTACAGAGACGAAAAAGGCATCAAAGTTTCAATTTGACTGGCTATATTAAGATGTAATAAGGAAAATGAGTCATGGGTATGCCATCGATACAAAGAAAGAGTAAAATTGCGTTCTATAGTCGCCAAATCTATGTTTCGAAGAAATCTCATGATATATATTTAGAGGGGAGCTCTGTAGGTTACTGTGATCTCTCTCGGGCCCGATGCGCCGTACTCAACATTGTCAACTAATAACTCGGTCACCGGGCTTCACAAGTCAAACAGGCTTGGTATAATTTGCATAAATGCCCTATTCTATCTATCTATTGTCCTTACGAGCCGAAAACGCAAATAGTGGACACATTCTAGACTCTTGTGTCCGACTTTGGTGTTCGACCGGATTTGCTTTCACTTTACAGCGAACATATGAGATCAATAATAGACAAAAAATGAATTGAAGTCAACGGTCACAACAAAAATAAATTGTGACATGCGGATGACACAGTATTAATAACAGAGACACAGAATGAACTACAAGAATTGATTAAACATAATAGTAGAAAGCAACAAAAAAGTTCTCATACTGAATAGTAAGAAAACAGAAGTAATGACCATATCGAAGAAATAATCATCACCAGCATGCAGCATAAAAATAAACATGACAAATCCGAAACAATTGCAACGTTACAAATACTTGGGCACAATAATAACATCAGATGGAAGATGCACATACAGAAATATAAAGCAGAATAGTTCAGGCCAAAATAGCATTTCAGAAAATGAAAAATATCTTATGCAACAAATCTATGATTATAGACAGGAAAAAGAGAGTTCATCGTCGGTGCTATATAGTACCAATTCTAACTTATGGAAGCGAATGATGGACAGTAGATAAGCAAATTAAAAGACGATTAGATGCCACAGAGATGGGATTTCTCAGAAGAATGTTGAAAGTTCCCTGGACAGCTAAAAAGACCAAGCGAGGAAATTCTCAAAGAGGCCAACACAAACGGAAGCTCATAAGAAACACTAGAAAGAAACAATCAACATTTTTCGGGCACATCATGAGAAGAGGAAAGTTGGAATACTTGGTTACAACTGGCAAAATAAAAGGAAAGAGAGATCGCGGACGACGAAGAGAGAAAATACTAGATAGCTTTGTGTCATGACATGGAAAACAGTCAACAACAGAACTGTTATGGTGTACTGTAGATAGAAGATTGTGGAAGGATATGATCGCCTACGCCAATTGTATGGCACATGATGATGATGATGTGTCCGACGTTACCAAGTGTCAAACCTAGCACAAGACCCGCATTGTATCTCGTCCCACGACTCTGTTATGGGCGAGTCGAACAATCTTGGTGAGGGAACTGATTACATTATGCACGTTGACTAGTTACATAAAGTTACTAATTGGGAAGGTAGAGAATTACTTCTACATGTTCAGTAGAAAAGCATATACATTATATCTGAACATATATTTGAATATAGATTTGCTTAAGCGGGTATGATACAGCGCAGACGTACTTACCTGTTGCAGATGGACTTGCGAGTAGTGAGAGAGCTAAGGTCAGTGTTACCTGCAGGCTTCCAGGAAGCCTGTGCGCTCTCATTTTCTTTGTAACGTGTCGCAGGATGAGTTTCTTTGTTGGTGGTGTTGAAACTCAAATCTGTGCATAGAAGAGTTAGGGGAAATTATACATAATAGACTAGTATCTGTTCATATGTGCGTTTATGTGTATATGTGTGTTTATTTTTATCCATATATACATCATCATCAAGTACCGTGCCTGCTGGTGTAGGGATCACGTCTCTCCACAACTTTCGATCTCGACAGTTATTTATCATTTCTTCTTGTTGACTTTCTGCCAAGCCATTCTCTTAAGCTGTCTGGTATCTTCTCTCTTTGCTTCCCTCTATCTCTTCGTCCCTCAATTTTTTCATTTGGTACAATATATTCCAGCTGTTCTCTTCTCATTACATGGCCAGAAAATGATGATTGTTTCTTCCTAATATTGGAAATTAGCTCTTTTTGCTTTGGCCTCTTTCAGAACGTTTTCATTACTCTTCTTAGCTGTCCATGATATTCTCAACATTCTTCTGTAAAACCACATTTCTACAGAATCCAGTGATTTTCTTGTCTGTTGTTCTATTGTCTATGATTCACATCCGTATGTTAAGACTGGCTCTACATAACATTTAAGAACTCTTTTTCTTGTTTCTATTGTAAAAATGAATTGCGTAGTATCTTCCTCTTTTTTTTAAATTGAAGATCTGCTTTTACTTGAGCCATTCTGCTTCTCACTTCTGTTGTACATCTTCAGTCTGAGGTTAACATATATATATATATATATATATATATATATATATATATATATATATATATATATATATATATATATATATATATGCGATCATCATGAACGATTGCTAGACGTATATTTCTCGCAACTCAAATGAGAAATCCAATATAATTTCGCGACTCCCTTTTCTCCATTTTATTGTTTCATTTATTCATTCATTCAAGGTCCATGTCGAAAGATATCGGATATCATGTTCATCCTTGACCTTCGATCTTGTGCACTGTAGAAGTTTCACGGCTGATCTACATCTATGCCATCATCATTAACGTGTGCCGTCTCGAAGGCTGGCTGTCGTATAGCGCCAATCAGCTCTGCCTCTTGCTTTGATGGTGCAGGTTGTCAGAGACTGAGTTGTCCATCTTTTAATGTTATTCGTCCATGTTAGTCTTGGTCTGCTTCTGCCTTTTTACCATTTACTATGTCAGGACGTCAAATTGTCCAGTATCGTTTCCCGTGGTCGGCCTGCTATCTTTCTTGTTGTTATTAAGTAGTTGTAGTTGTAGTATCTATAGTAATTCTAGTTAGTCGAAGGCCCCGGTATCACTGCAAACCTATTAAAATTAATAATTGCTTAACCGCACGTGCCAGTGGAATCATCCGATTTAACATCTCACCTTATTGAAGGATCCAAATAAAGAAATGATGTTGCTGTCCCCATCATAGCAGCTACAGCACATGCGAAAAGATAAAAGACGTAACGGAATCGAAAGTGAACGCAGCTGAACTGTAGCTGCCTTCGTCATACGATATCATCATTCATCGTAAGCAATCGGAATATCGAAACTCATTCCGGATGAAAAACACAGCTCACAGTGTGCACAGAGCACTAAACTCAGGCAAAGGCAGCAGGCCGGGCTTGAAATATGAGGAAACTGCAACAAGGAACACTTTTCAGACAGAGCTTCAACGTTACTTGCCGCCTACCCGCCATATTGAGTGGAAGTCACTTGTTGTTACTAAGTATTCCAAACCACTTCTTCTTCACACGGACCACAAGCCTGGAGTTTTTTTTTCTCTAATTTGTTTTGAAGTCTTGCACTCTTTATCTGCCTCTTTTAGTACATCCTCACTGGATATATATATATATATATATATATATATATTTTTTTTTTTAAATATATAGCAGCAGAAGCAAGTGCTGGACTGAAGAAAATGGAAAAACGAGCTTGGATCTCAGACACCACATGGAAATACATCAAAGAAAGAAGAGAAGCGAAGAGAGCCATGACTAATGTAAAGACAGATCTTGGAAAGGTTCTGGCAAAAGCAACATACAAAGAATTAGACAACAAAGTGAAAAGTTCGGCAAGAAGAGATACAAGAGCTTATATAGACAACTTGGCAGAGAAAGCAGAGACAGCTGCAATTACAGGAGACAGCAGAACTCTTTATACTGTACAAAAGATGCTGACAAACACCTATACATCCAGTGGAACACCAATTCTAGACAAATCTGGATTAATGCTAACAACAAGCGCAGACATAAAAGCCCGTTGGGCAGAACACTTCAAAGAAATTCTTAACCGTCCACTACCTCACAGTTTAATAGATTTTGAAGCTGAAACACCAGCAGCAGAATTAGATGTAAATTTAGATGACTTCACCTTGAGTGAAATAGAAACCACCTTAAAGCTAATGACCAATAACAAGGCTGCTGGAGAGGATAAGTTAACAGCTGAGATCCTCAAGGCAATTGATAGCCATAATTTAATACATCTCCAAAAAATGTTCAACATCATTTGGAAAACAGAGAAGACGCCTCATAAATGGAAAAAAGGAATCATTGTTAAGATCCCAAAAAAGGGCAATCTTAGAGATTGTAACAATTGGAGAGGCGTGACACTTTTGTCAGTTGCCTCAAAATTATTCTGTAAAATCATCCTAAATAGAATAAAGGATTCAATAGATACAGTAATGCGTGAAGAACAGGCTGGGTTTAGAAAAGGGAGAAGCTGTCTTGACCACATTTTCACTCTACGACTTATATTGGAGGAACACATTGAAAAGCAAAAACCTTTTGTACTTAACTTCATCGACTTCAAAAAAGCATTTGATAGTATTCATAGAGATTCTTTGTGGAAAATTCTGAAGCAATATGGCTTACCATCAAAAATCATAAATATTATCAAAGACATGTATGATGGTTACACATGTGCAGTTCGAACAGAGGAAGGACTGAGCGAATGTTTCCCAATAGAAACTGGGGTTAAACAAGGATGTATTTTATCGCCCTTGTTATTTGGAATTGTTATGGACTTCATAATGAAGAAATGCTGCACTGGTAATAAAGGCATCGAATGGATACAAGGAGACCATTTGGAGGACCTGGACTTTGCTGATGACATAGTTCTCATCAGCAATCAGATAAAAACGATGCAGGAAAACACAAATGAACTATCATCAATAGCCAGCAAAATTGGGCTTGAGGTCAATCATGAAAAGACTAAAGTCATGAAAAGTTTAATTCCAACAAGTGACAAAATATACATGGAAAACAAACCAGTAGAAGAGATCGATCACTTCATCTATCTTGGAAGTCACATTGATCGAGAAGGGGATACGAGCAAAGAAATTAGAATCAGACTGGCTAAAGCAGCAATGTCTTTCAGAAGCCTTGAAAAGTTGTGGAAATCAAAACTCATTAGCACAAACACAAAACTTAGGCTATTCAAATCAAATGTAATATCAACCCTTACGTATGCGTGTGAAAGCTGGAAAACAACAAGAGATATAGAAACAAAGTTGAACGCATTCGAAAATAAATGTCTAAGGAAAATACTTGGTATAGAATGGAACGAATTCAAAACAAACGAGGAAATTAGAGAAATCGCCAATCAACCACTAATATCTTCAGTAATAAAGAAAAGACGATGGTCATACGTTGGACATGTGATGAGAAGAGATAATAATCGAATAGCAAAGCAAGCCCTCATATGGGAAACAACAGGTAAAAGAAAAAGAGGAAGACCCAGGGAGACACTGAGAAGAACATTGATGAGAGAGGCAAGAGCAGCAGGAATCGGCTCCCTCAATGAGATAGAACTGCTTGCACAGAACAGAGACAGATGGCGAGATTTGATAAAATATCTTTAAAAGAAAACTGCTAGAACAAAAAATTCATATAGGAGAAGGTGTATCTTGGTCTACGCCCTATGGGCCGGTTACGGCTCGAAAGGTCAATAGATAGATAGATATATGTATATATATATATATATATATATATAGAGAGAGAGAGAGATAGAGAAAGAGTGAAAAGAAAGAGAGAGAGAGAGAGAGAGAGAGGGGGGGGAGAGAGAGATAGAGAAAGAGTGAAAAGACAGAGATAGAAAGAGAGAGATGGAGAGAGAGAGTCAGAGGGAGTATTATCAGTAATACTGAAACGCTGCATGTTAGACAGAGATATAAGTTATAGTTACTGAATTGCATTAAACAGGAACACGCACCAATGGTATTAACTTCTCATTTATGTTTCATCTGAGTATAACACTATGGGTATAACGATAATTCAAACTGCTAGATTTATATTGTACTGTATTAAAAGAATAAAAAATAAAGTATTAATATAATAATACAAAAACACATTTATAATGTACTTTTTTATATTATTGTTTCAATACATTCGTTTTTTTTTAAAATAACCTTTTTGTAGTTTTCAATGGATTAGGGCAGCGTTAACTCCATTTTGATGAAATAACCGAAACAATTTCTTTTATGCTTTTTAAAAAATCTGGTTGCTGCAGTGTGTCGCTGCAAGTGCTCTTTCTCATGACATTTCTCATTCTGTTCCACTAGTACCACTAAAATTTGTTGTTATTCATCTTACTTCGACATTTCTCATTCTGTTCCACTAGTACCACTAAAATTTGTTGTCATACATCTTACTTCGACATTTCTCATTCTGTTCCACTAGTACCACTAAAATTTGTTGTCATACATCTTACTTCGACATTTCTCATTCTGCTCCACTAGTACCACTAAAATTTGTTGTCATAGATCTTACTTCGACATTTCTCATTCTGTTCCACTAGTACCACTAAAATTTGTTGTTATACATCTTACTTCGACATTTCCCATTTTGTTCCACTTATTTCCGCTTACATCATATCTCTGCTACCCTTTGTTGTTAGAGAGTCCCTTGCAGAAGAGTTGTTAATGATATGGTTTGCCGAAGACTGCAGGTGACACATTTTAACCCAAACATTGGGTTTTAGGTTTACCAAACGTTTAATGGGCATGGGAGATTTTTATGGGAATGAAAGACAGTACTGGCATTGTGCTGACCATATTATTAAAAATGTGCCGATGGTAGATATATTCAATGGATACTAACGCCAAATTGCCTTAAACACAACACTGGACTCGTGACACGTAGCTTGATTTTTCATTTTTCTTTGGTTAATGTCCCTAATTGTTCATATTTAAGGTGCAAGAATGACAGAACATGGGAGATAACCTGTGGAACAACCTCCAGTGGTAGTAGCGAAACAGAATGAGAACAATGTTGACATGAGATGCTTGAGAACAGGTTTCTGTGGTTGTAGAGGAACAAAATGAGAGATGATGACGTGAAATGCGTGTAAACAACTATCAGTGGTACTACCAGAACAGAATGTTGACGTGAGTTGTTTGAACCTACCGCACCCCTATTCTTGGAGAGAAGGGTGGAGAGACCTTTGCCTGTACTCCAAAATGTGGCCTGAAAGGCTCAAATATGGCCGTCTCCACGGTATCTCCAAGTCTTCAGTTACCACTACGCTACTGACTCTTTATGAACAAAATAAATAGCATTTAACTTTGCTGTTCTGCTATCTGTCCCCTGTTCTCGTGTGCGCAACAGCGTCGAAGGATTAGGCATGGTGTAAATGTACTATACAGATATATATTTCTGGGATTCATTAACAATACAATAGTGAAATATGCAACTGAATCTCTGAACAATAATTTGAATATACCCTTCTCAATGAACATAACACACGCTGTAAGACATAAGATAAAATAAAATAAAACAGTAACAGACTGTTTCAACATAAGTCTCAATTAAGCATAAACACAGACATTTGTTAAGCATTGTCTAGTCCCACAAGGCTAAAACATTCTACTTTAATTCGGTTGTTTTATTGCACCAGCTTTGACAAGAATCCACGTGGTTATTTTCCACCAGTGTAAGAAATGTTGCAAATAAAAGAGAAATATATTTGGAAATGAAACTGCAAGGGAAACGCCCATAACAATCTTCATACCATACATCAATGTACGAAATGTTGTTATATTTAACCAGAGTAGAGAACAGTCAAAATGCACCACGAGCAAAAACTATACGTGAAAACACATGTGGCGCTAGAAGAAACCCAGGAAGTTAAATTAAATTAAACACGTTTAATTACACTCTCATATGGGTTAAATCAGGGTGTTAGACAAGGTTGTGTGCTGTCACCAGATTTGTTTAATATTTATAGTGAGATTATTTTAAGATCCATAAGGGGCATGCCTGGAATAACAATTGGAGGTCATAATATAAATAATCTAAGGTATGCTGATGTACAGTATTAATCGCTAAGAGTGAAAATGAGTTACAAGAAATGTTGGACATTGTAGTGAAGGAAAGCAAAAATAAAGGACTCAGCCTTAATAGCAAAAAGACAGAGGTAATGGTAACAACAAAGAAAAAGACATCACCTCAGTGCAAAATAAAGACAGGTGGAACAATATTAAAACAGGTAAATGAATTTAAATATTTGGGAACTTTGTTAACTTCAGACGGAAGATGTACAAAAGAGGTGAGACGTAGAATGGCTCAGGCAAAAGCAGCGTTCAAAAAAATGAGGAAAATACTATGCAATCCATTTTTGACAATGGAAACAAGAAAGAGAGTTCTTAAATGTTACGTAGAGCCAGTCTTAACATATGGATGCGAATCATGGACAATAGGACAACAGACAAGAAAATCACTGGAGTCTGTAGAAATGTGGTTTTACAGAAGAATGTTGAGAATACCATGTACAGCTAGGAAGAGTAATGAAGAGGTTCTGAGAAAGGTCAAAGCAAAAAGAGAGCTAATTTCCAATGTTAGGAAGAGACAATCATCATTTTTTGGCCATGTAATGAGAAGAGAACAACTTGAATATATTGTAACAACTGGAAACATTGAGGGACGAAGAGATAGAGGGAAGCAAAGAGAAAAAATAACAGACAGCTTAAGAGAATGGCTTGGCAGAAGGTCAACAACAGAAATGATAAATAGCTGCCGAGATCGAATGTTGTGAAGAGACATGATCACCTACGCCACTAGGCCCGGTACTTGATGATGATGAGGGGTTAAATATTAAAAAAATATATATATATTTTTTATGCCATCTAGGCAATACATGAAACACTTGGAATTTAATGAAGTTCTTAAATGAAAAACTTTTAAATTAATTTTTATTTCAATGAAACAGTCTAAAATACGGAGAATTAAAAACTTACTTAGTTCATATTCGACACAATAAAACACGCCAGATCCGGTCCAAGGAACTAATGGATAAACGGTTTTATACCTCAGATTAAGATATGGTGGGCGTCAGTAGATGTCGTCAACTGGTTACCGCCCTTTGATTATCCCACTGCCTTGAACTGGTCAACTGCTTGAAACGTGCGAGTAAAAAATGTAATCTAACAATTACTACAAGTTATGATTGTGTTCGGTGGGAACTGTGGGCTCATATAACTAGGTAAATAGACAGCTAATTAATTAAGAAGAAATTCAGGTTAAAAAAAGAACTTAGGAAATGTTTTTTTTAATAAATAAAGAGAATGGGGGTATCATGGAGTCAAGCTATTCAAAATGTCACCTTGTAAGTCCCCTCCGTTAACATTAGAAGAAAAAGACATTTATTTTCTTATATCAGGGTGGAACCTAATATTATCTGGGCTTGTAGGCAGCTGATAACAGGAGACTAACGATAGCTAGCATTATCTTATGCCATTATTACGGCTGTTTGTGTGTGCTGATTCAAGTCGCTTTCACCCTTAGAGAATTTGTATATGTTATCTACGATATGAATACTAATTTTTTTGTAGTAATATTTATTTAGGTTTTATAAACACGAAAGATAAGTTTTTGGACGTAATCTAACCCAAATTTAATTCGCACAAAACTCCAAAGAACTCGATGACGGCTGCTCCATATTTGATTTCAGAGGAGTGTGCACCAAATACCACCTGTGCTGGACCTCAAACGTTTTCTACTGGCTCGATTTTAGATGATATCAGCTTCTTGAATATGTTGTAAATCTTCATATAAGAAAAGATAAAGGAAAGATAAGTTACGTGAGAATTTAAGAAGATTGCATGGTAGAAAGTCTACAGCTGAATCAATAAACATTTAAGAGAGTTAATTGTAGAGATCGCCTATGCCAACACATATTTTACATGACGATGATAATATTACATTTATTCTGTCCTCTTGCTTATTCTGTTTATTCTGTCCTCTTACTTATTCTGTTTATTCTGTCCTCTTACTTATTCTGTTTGTTCTGTCCTCTTACTTATTATGTTTATTCTGTTCTCTTACTTATATGTTTATTCTGTTCTCTTACTTATTCTGTTTGTTCTGTTCTCTTACTTATTATGTTTATTCTGTTCTCTTACTTATTCTGTTTATTCTGTCCTCTTACTTATTATGTTTATTCTGTTCTCTTACTTATTCTGTTTATTCTGTTCTCTTACTTATTATGTTTATTCTGTTCTCTTACTTATTATGTTTATTCTGTTCTTTTACTTATTATGTTTATTCTGTCCTCTTACTTATTATGTTTATTCTGTTTTCTTACTTATTCTGTTTATTCTATCCCTTACTTATTATGTTTATTCTGTTCTCTTACTTATTCTGTTTATTTTGTCCTCTTACTTGTTCTGTTTATTCTGTCATCTTACTTATTATGTTTATTTTGTCCTCTTACTTATTTTGTGTATTCTGTCATCTTACTTATTCTGTTTATTTTGTCCTCTTACTTATTTTGTGTATTCTGTCCCCTTACTTATTCTGTTTATTCTGTCCTCTTACTTATTCTGTTTATTCTGTCCTCTTACTTATTCTGTTTATTCTGTCCTCTTACTTATTCTGTTTATTCTGTCCTCTTACTTATTCTGTTTATTCTGTCCTCTTACTCTTTCGCCGCAATCTTTGCCCACTATATAGAACAATGTCTTTTGTACATTTTGAACATCGCGGGACATTTTTGGGAATGTTTCTGTATCACCCATGCCTACGATATTCAATCTATTTCCATCGACTTTCTTTTATCATTATATGAATTTCCACTTGTAGACTAGATTTTGATATGCTGATTTGATATAGCCAACATATTCTGAGATTGTTCGTCAGTCAGATTGTATCAAATTATGACATATTTTTGTCCATCCAGCAATTAGATCAGCACAAAAATGTTGAATGTATTCAGTTCTCTGACGTGTCTTTGATTTTATTGTGCGTGCCTATGTTTTGTAGGGAGAGAAACTTGACATGTTCAAATTGGAATATGTTTTTATTCTGAAGTATTTGCTGGACGCTTTACACTTATCCTAATAATTGTACCCTTTAAAAAGTAATGTACTTTCCATACTTATTTTACTCTTGGTTTGTTTGGATCATATAAATATATATTTATTGCTAGATTTGCAAACACATATTTTAATCATTCGAATTATATCATATTTCCACAAATGCACGTTTACAGCTGAAACCATATCATCTTATTTCGAAATTTAATATTCCTCTTTTTCAAGTAATTTGCAGTAACCATAGCAATTTAACTTAGAGCTGCGATAGCTCAGTGGGTTGTGAACAGGACTACAAAGGACAAAAGGTCCGGTTCGATCCTGACCGACGGCTTTTGGGTTCACCCAGCCTTAAATGGGTACCGGATTTTTTTCGTGGGGGGAGAGGGAGAAGGGGGGGGGTGTAAAGCGGCGTATATTGAGAATACTGTGGACCGCTAAGAAGAGTAATGAAAACGCTCTGAAAGAGGCCAAAGCATAAAGAGAGTTAATTGCCAATATTAGGAAGAAACAATCATCATTTTTTGGCGATGTAATGAGAAGAGAACAACTGGAATATATTGTAACAACTGGGAAAATTGAAGGACGAAGAGATAGAATGAAGCAAAGAGAAAAGATACCAGACAGCTTAGGAGAATTGCTTGACAGAAGGTCAAAAACAGAAATGATAAATAACTGTCGTGATTGAAAGTTGTGGAGAGACATGACACCTACGCCAGCAGGCTTGTTACTTGATGATGATAATGATGAAGAAAGCGGCACGGCGTAATACCAACTACATTCTCCCAAAAACCATGTGCCGAAGGTCTCTAAAAATCATGGTCACTAAACCCATATTTTCTATACGCCACTTGGCGTGACGGTGTTCTTTACTTTTAATTTTTTTTGATATATATATAGTGATATAACTGCGCAGGGAGATTTGAAATAAAACTCTATATTCTATAAGAATAATCTATGTTACAGCAGTGCTAAGGTAACCTATGTGATATGCCCTGGGACTCTTACTAAAGCCAGCCATTTGTTGTTTACCGTGAAATCGCAATTTTGGTAGATGTTGATCTTGTACGCGAACCACATGTCCAACAAAACAATGAAAAAAAAAAAGCCAAATTGACAACAAAGAATAAATAAACACTTGTTCAAGACGAAGACATCCACGATATTTACATTATTCTTCATTATAATGGTGCAATAGATTAGGACGGAACTGAAACACCGCGAGGCGAGAATTTGTAGGAGGCGTTAATAACGGATTATTTTATTTACACGGATTTATACCGGTGTCCTCGACACTGAAAAGCAAAAGAGAAGGAAATAAGTTAATAACGGATGGACATTATGTTGATTACAGTATATTGTAGGAATCAAAATGTAAGAATACAACACAAGCCTTTTAATTGTAAATGTTTGTTGTGTGAGGTAAACGCTTCGTGAAGTGTCGACTAGAGAACATGGTTATGGAAGGGCTCGGTATCACTGCAAACGAATTAAAATCCATAATTGCTTAACCTCCTGTGCAAGTTGAATCATCTGAATTACTGTCTCATCTTCCAAACAAAGAAATGTAGCTGTAGACCCCATCATAGCAGTCTCAGCACACGCCAAAAGACTTAAGGCGAAACCGCACAGACAGTGAACACAGCCATCTTGTCTCCATCATACGACATCATCATTCATCTGAAACTATCCGAATATCGAAACACGATCAAAACAGATGAAACGCACAGCCCACAGCGTGCACAGATCACTTAACTCAGTAGCTCCTGCAACAAGCCGGACTTGGAATATGTGGAAACTGCAACAAGGAACATTTTTCAGACATAGCCTTTAATGGTTCCTGCCACCTATCCACCATGTTAACCGTAAGTTCACGTCCTTCTGAAAATGATGATCGTCATATATTTTTTATAAATGTATAGCGCTTGAAGATGTTAGGACATCATTTTGACTCCAAATCCGAAAATATGAAACACAGTTAGTCGTCGGATTATCCCCGTTGCACACCAAACAACAGACTGTAAGATCTCCCTGCAATGTCAATTTGATAGCAAACTGTGACAATTTTATATCACAAAGAGTAATAAGATATAAGGTTTCTGCAAAAGATATTGCAGTGTGTTGGTCAATTTTTTCAAGAAATAATACAAGTATTAGGAGAAGAGAAAGAAAAAAATACGAACATATATGATATTACAATAAAAAGTTGCGGATACTAAAAGGGTGAATTTGTACAAAGCCATAATGAAGTCGACGACTTCAATAATAAACAGTTGTTCTGCAACGAAAATGCAAAAAAAAAAAATAAATAAATTTAAAAAAACTGATCAATCCGGCGATATTATCATGTGGACAACTAAAGAACACTGCAGATATCTTCAACCTCAGCGTGATGGATAGAACTAGGACTTTGAATAAGTGAAATTACATTAGTATCTAGACTGCATGTGGAAATATGGAAGTGATATTCTTGTCTACAAAATTACATTAGTATCTAGACTGCATGTGGAAATATGGAAGTGATGTTCTTGTCTACAAAATTACATTAGTATCTAGACTGCATGTGGAAGTATGGAAGTGATGTTCTTGTCTACAAAATTACATTAGTATCTAGACTGCATGTGGAAGTATGGAAGTGATGTTCTTGTCTACAAAATTACATTAGTATCTAGACTGCATGTGGAAATATGGAAGTGATGTTCTTGTCTACAAAATTACATTAGTATCTAGACTGCATGTGGAAGTGATGTTCTTGCTTACAAAATTACATTAGTATCTAGATTGCATGTGGAAATATGGAAGTGATGTTTTTGTCTACAAAATTACATTGGCATCTAGACTGCATGTGGAAGTGGTGTTCTGGCTTACAAAATTACATTGGCATCTAGACTGCATGTGGAAGTGGTGTTCTTGTTTACAAAATTACATAAGTATCTACACTGCATGTGGAAGTGATGTTCTTGCTTACAAAATTACATTAGTATCTACACTGCATGTGGCATTGATGTTCTTGTTTACAAAATTACATTAGTATCTACACTGCATGTGGAAGTGATGTTCTTGCTTACAAAATTACATTAGTATCTACACTGCATGTGGAAGTGATGTTCTTGTTTACAAAATTACATTAGTATCTACACTGCATGTGGAAGTGATGTTCTTGCTTACAAAATTACATTAGTATCTAGACTGCATGTGGAAGTGATGTTCTTGCTCTACACGTAACTGTGGAAGTGATGTTTTTGCTGTACACGTATGTGTGGGAGTGATGTTCTTGCTGCACACGTAAATCTGGAAGTGATGTTCTTGCTGTACACGTAAGTGTGGGAGTGATGTTCTTGCTGCACACGTAAGTGTGTGAGTGATGTTCTTGCTGCACACGTAAGTGTGGGAGTGATGTTCTTGCTGCACACGTAAGTGTGGAAGTGATGTTCTTGCTGCACACGTAAGTATGGGAGTGATGTTCTTGCTGCACACGTAAGTGTGGGAGTGATATTCTTGCTGCACACGTAAGTGTGGAAGTTATATTCTTGCTGCAGACGTAAGTGTGGAAGTTATGTTCTTGTTATACACGTAAGTGTGGGAGTGATGTTCTTGCTGCACACGTAAGTGTGGGAGTGATGTTCTTGTTGCACACGTAAGTGTGGAAGTTATGTTCTTGCTGCAGACGTAAGTGTGGAAGTTATGTTCTTGCTGCAGACGTAAGTGTGGAAGTTATGTTCTTGCTGCAGACCTAAGTGTGGAAGTTTTGTTCTTGTTATACACGTAAGTGTGGAAGTTATGTTCTTGCTAGTAGAAGTGATGTTCTTGCTGCACACGTAAGTGTGGGAGTGATGTTCTTTCTGGATTTATGATTACGGTTTCTTCCCGAACGAATCAACTCCAAACTAACTGTAATATTGAGTGTCTGTCTCAGGGAAAAGGAGAGGCATTAAATAAATCAAAATGCACTTCTGCTCCACTTTACAGTTGTTTTATGTACTATAATAAATTCTTCTGGTTTCAGTATTGTATCTTCAAAGCGAATAATCACATTGTACATTGTGAAAAGGGTCAGTAACTTGAAGTTAAAACATTTATTTAAATATAAATTACGATGTTTCTTGCGTGAATATATTTATAATGTCATACACATGACTTCAAATATTTTATATAAAAGTTGACTATCAGCTGTCATTGATTCATGAGGTCAAAGACTAATAAGGGAGAGTACCACCTAGGCATTAATGGGGTAAATTTGGCAAGGGAATACTTTAAATTAAATGAATGAAAAAGAATAACTGTATGTTTAATTATTTCCATATGCGAGCAATCATACAAAGCAAACTGTGACAATTTTATATCACAAAGAGTAATAAGATATAAGGTTTCTGCAAAAGATATTGCAGTGTGTTGGTCAATTTTTTCAAGAAATAATACAAGTATTAGGAGAAGAGAAAGAAAAAAATACGAACATATATGATATTACAATAAAAAGTTGCGGATACTAAAAGGGTGAATTTGTACAAAGCCATAATGAAGTCGACGACTTCAATAATAAACAGTTGTTCTGCAACGAAAATGCAAAAAAAATAAATAAATAAATAAAAAAAAACTGATCAATCCGGCGATATTATCATGTGGACAACTAAAGAACACTGCAGATATCTTCAACCTCAGCGTGATGGATAGAACTAGGACTTTGAATAAGTGAAATTACATTAGTATCTAGACTGCATGTGGAAATATGGAAGTGATATTCTTGTCTACAAAATTACATTAGTATCAAGACTGCATGTGGAAATATGGAAGTGATGTTCTTGTCTACAAAATTACATTAGTATCTAGACTGCATGTGGAAGTATGGAAGTGATGTTCTTGTCTACAAAATTACATTAGTATCTAGACTGAATGTGGAAGTATGGAAGTGATGTTCTTGTCTACAAAATTACATTAGTATCTAGACTGCATGTGGAAATATGGAAGTGATGTTCTTGTCTACAAAATTACATTAGTATCTAGACTGCATGTGGAAGTGATGTTCTTGCTTACAAAATTACATTAGTATCTAGATTGCATGTGGAAATATGGAAGTGATGTTTTTGTCTACAAAATTACATTGGCATCTAGACTGCATGTGGAAGTGGTGTTCTGGCTTACAAAATTACATTGGCATCTAGACTGCATGTGGAAGTGGTGTTCTTGTTTACAAAATTACATTAGTATCTACACTGCATGTGGAAGTGATGTTCTTGTTTACAAAATTACATTAGTATCTACACTGCATGTGGAAGTGATGTTCTTGCTTACAAAATTACATTAGTATCTACACTGCATGTGGAAGTGATGTTCTTGTTTACAAAATTACATTAGTATCTACACTGCATGTGGAAGTGATGTTCTTGCTTACAAAATTACATTAGTATCTACACTGCATGTGGAAGTGATGTTCTTGCTTACAAAATTACATTGGCATCTAGACTGCATGAACTGTCAGTGAAGATTGCCATTGCCAGAGCAGAATACTATTCTGGACGACAGAATAAAGAAATTGTCACTGAACTAGCAGTTTATCAGTCTCTGTGTGGTAATGAATAGTTTGAAGAGCACCTATGAATGTTAAAATTGATATTACTAACAGAACAGAAAATTGAAATGTGGATTTATTGAAGAATAGATAGAATTGGATGGAAAGAAAAGAAAGAAAACAAACGATGAAGTCTTAAAACAACTAAACATAAAAAAGAACTACTAAATGCAATTAAAACAAGACAAATGAGATTTTTGTGGCATGTTAAAAGCCTACTAAAAGTAATCTTCGAAGGGAAAATACAAGGTAAAAGAGGCAGAGGCAGACCAAGATTAACATGGAAAAGTAACATCAAAAGATGGACAAGTCAGCCTATGACAACCTGCACCATCAAAGCAAGATATCGAGCTGAATGACGCTCCATGGTAGTAAACCTTCGATGTAGAGACGGCATTTAATGATGATTATGAACATAATATAACGTAATATATGTTCACTTCTAAAATTTAATTACATAGATATATATATATATATATATATATATATATATATATATATATATATATATATATTTATATTTCGAAAAAAGACAGTGTTCAACTAAGTAACGATTTTTGTTTACTTGTGAAATAGCCGTGCATCTATTCTCTAAATGCACTGGCTGACAAAATGTTTCTACTATACTAGACTTGCATTCACAAATTTGTATTTTTGTTTTACACTAAGTGTGCTCACGTTACAACATTTTCACACCTTCTTGGACATCCTTTTTTCTGTTTTATAGTTTCCTTGTAATTTTACTGAGAATGAACTACAAGAAATGATAGACATAATAGTAAAAGAAAGCAACAAGAAAGGTCTCAGTCTGAATATTAAGAAAACAGAAGTAATGGTTATATCGAAGAAACAATCATCACCAGCATGCAGCATAAAAATAAACGAGACAAATCTGAAACAAGTGCAACGTTTCAAATACTTGGGCACAATAATAACATCAGATGGGAGATGCACCACATAAATAAAAAGCAGAATAATTCAGGTCAAAATAGCATTTCAGAAACTGAAAAATATCTTATGCAACAAATCTATGTCAATAAAAATGAGAAAGAGAGTTCATCGGTGCTATATAGAACCAATTCTGACCTATGGAGGCGAATCATGGACATTAGACAAACAAATGAAAAGACGATTAGAGGCCACAGAGATGGGATTTCTCAGAAGAATGTTGAACGTTCCCTGGACAGCTAAAAAGACCAATGAGGAAGTTCTCAAAGAGGCCAACACAAAAAGGGAGCTCTTAAAAAAACATCAGAAAGAAGCAATCAACAATTTTCTGGAAAAACATGAGAAGAGGAAAGTTGGAATACTTGGTTACAACTGGCAAAATAAAAGGAAAGAGAGATTGCGGGAGTCAAAAAGAGAAAATACTGGATAGCTTGGTGTCATGGCATGGAAAACAGTCAACAACAGAACTGATACGATGCACTGTAGATAGAAGATTGTGGAGGGACATGATCACCTACGCCAACCTGCATGGCACATGATGATGATGATCTGCCGAAAGAAAATGAAGAATCATAATAAAGTGAATCTGCCGAAAGAAAATGAAGAATCATAATAAAGTGAATCTGCTGAAAGAAAATGAAGAATCATAATAAAGTGAATCTGCTGAAAGAAAATGAAGAATCATAATAAAGTGAATCTGCTGAAAGAAAATGAAGAATCATAAAAAAGTGAATCTGCTGAAAGAAAATGAAGAATCATAAAAAAGTGAATCTGCCGAAAGAAAATGAAGAATCATAATAAAGTGAATCTGCTGAAAGAAAATGAAGAATCATAAAAAAGTGAATCTGCCGAAAGAAAATGAAGAATCATAATAAAGTGAATCTGCTGAAAGAAAATGAAGAATCATAAAAAAAAGTGAATCTGCCGAAAGAAAAGACGAATAATTATGAGAGTAAACCTGCCACAGAGAAAAATTACAATGAAAGGGAATCAGTCAAAACAAAATATGAATCATACTGAATAAGAACCTGAAGAAGCTAAGAGAAGTCTGCATGTGTCAAGAATAAGAGTGTTTGAAAATTAAAATGAGTCTGGAAAAACAAAAAGAGTCAAAAATAAGAAAATATAATTTAAAACCATTTTTGTGTCTGATTATCTATTTCTTCCAAGACTCTTAGTTGTTGTTTGTATCCCGTTTTGTTCTCTGCTTGTACAACTCACTCTTTTTTTCTTGTATTCTTTTCTAACCACACACTAACTTTTAGCCATTCAGTGGAGAGACAGTGCAGAAGAACTCATCGATTAATTCAAAAATGCGGTATCTATGTGTTAAGTAAATATAAATAATCTATAAGGTGAACGTCGTCATCACGTAATTTAGATGTTCTTCTAGTCAAGTTGAAGTGTTTGAAAAGAAAAGATATAAAGTAAGCAAACAAGCGAACGGTGAAAAAAAAATGTTCAAAAATGAAGTAAACTGAGTGTTCTTCTCTCTCCCTTTTTCTCATCTTGAAAATATGGTTTCATTGCAGTCTGGCAATAAATGTTTAACATTCTAACTCTCTTGACTTTGTTCTTTAAGTTGGTCGCTGGCAGAGGGCAGCTATTTTTGCATGCTTATCTTTCTGTACATGAGTTATTTTGGACATATAATGTTATCAGCATTTGATATAAGACTACATTGACAAATCAACAAATATTGTGTGTGTATGTAGAACAGCTGCTTTGAATACCTTGGCAGATAAGGAGATAGATGTGTGTGAAAATAAATATAAAGATTATTGCGTTTTATATTCCCGTCACATAAAGTCGTTATGTGTGAGGGGTATTTTATTTCACAGTCAAAGCAGTAACATATAAGTGCGTGGGCCGGAACTTCTATTTGCTGCAGTTAATCTTTCTCACCTGTGATCCAGGATTTCAATTGTTTGTGGAGGTGGGTCGAGAAGAAAATGTCTGACTGACAATGGGTTGTGGTGCGAGGAGTGCACGCTGGTCATTATGTGAATTGTTAATTTTTTTAGGTTTTGTTGATAGAGCCTTTTTCTCTCATCTCTACTTCACCTCTTCTTATAAATGTGTCGAGTTATTACCTCGGGGGATATGCACTACAATACAAGCTCTCTCTTTGTGACAATATAAGTTATTGTCATGTAATGATGATGTAGAATTTCCTGCAATTTGTCCCTCCGTTGTCTCTTAGTTTTGACTCGAGTTTTGAACGTACTTTTAATGATGGAGAGCCACACAACCTTCTCTTTAAACTTACTACGCATTTTATTTGTTGTTTAAATGTTTTATTTTTTTTAGAAAATTGGCTATCGCTTCTCAGACAAAAACAACGATCAGGGTGGACTCAAAACCTCTCGCAGACATCCAACCTACGAGAAGGTAAACTTCTACGTCAAAACAAGATCCCGCTTGCTGAAGAAGGAGTGTGTCAGCCACGGCGTAGGCTTGTGGGAAATATAAGAAAACACACGCACCTACGAGTATCGACCGTGAGACCAGCTTCGGGGTATTCACTGAACATCTAAAAGTGGATACTAGAGAGTTTTCTACGAAGTAAAGGCTTTCTAACGTGATACTTACCCCATCAGCCAATAATATTCCATGGTCATGGAGAAGTATAGTCACTAAAGCCATATTTCTCGTAGGCCTTGCAAAAATGGGAGGGAACCTTTATTTACATGCTTACCGCCATTCTCCCCCCATACAGAAAACAAACAAACCAAAAGATCGGATATTTCAATGTTGTACTGATAACTCTAACACTATTAGGGATAAAAATTTCATTAAGAAGAGTTTGTTGTATAAATATATTCAAAAACACTGGAACTGGCTAGGAGATGTATTCAGAAAAGACTCATAAGCAATAACGATAAATGTTCGGTGGAGTTCGGAGAGGTGCAGAAATAGTGGAAGACAAACGCCCTTCTCTGGGAAATGGTCGAGGTGGAAATGTAAACAATAAGATAAACCTTGGCAACGCTCTTCAGTTACCGGAGGTGTAAAGTAGAGGACGATGTACCTCAGTTGGCATAATAAAGAGTAGTTTTTTGGTTCGCAGAAAAGAGAAATACGATATTTAAATAAAAATGGAATTAAAAAACATAATCATACTTAATATGTGCGTGTGTATGTGTTGGGCTTCCGTTACTTTATGTGCATATTTAGGAATAAGTATATGTATGAAAAAGTGACAAGTTTGTCCGTGTATGTTTGTATGATTTGTACCACTTTTTAGTACCTACATAATTCTTTTGTATTTACATCCTATTATCATTGCACTCAGATAAGGTCCACAAGCAGCCCCAATCTCTTCTCAAATTACACACGAATATCTCAGCTCAGTCTTGGACTAGCAAGTACAATTTGATAATGCTCTATAGAGGTTGTACTTCAAAAGTAAGCTGATTACATCTTAGATAAGGTGTGTGTATATATATATATATATATATATATATATATATATATATATATATATATATATATGTATATATATACACACATACATACAACAGTATCAAACTCAGATGGTAGATGTACAACAGAGGTGAGATGCAGAATAGCTTAGGCAAATCCAATAAATTAGAAAGATACTGTGCAATCCATTTTTGACAAAAGAAACAAGAAAATGAGTTCATAAATCTTATGTAGAGCCAGTCTTAACATATGGATGGGAATCATGGACAATGTGGCAACGGACAAGAAAATCACTGGAGTCTGTAGAAATGTGGTTTTACAGAAGAATGTTTCGAATACTATGGACAGCTAAGATGAGTAATGAAGACGTTCTGAAAGAGGTTAAGGCAAAAAAAAAAGAGAGCTAATTTCCAATATTAAGAAGAAAAAATCATCAAATTTTGGCCATTTAATGAGAAGGGAACAGTTGGAATATATTGTGACAACTGGAAAACCTGAGAGATGGAGAGACGAAAAGAGAAAAGATACCAGACAGCTTAAGATAATGGCTTGGCAGAAGGTCAACGACAGAAATGATGAATAACTGTCAAATATCAAATGTTATGGAGAGACATGATTACCTGCGCCAGCAGGCACGGTACTTGATCATGACGATGGTGGTATATAACAATCAACCATGTTGAACTATTCTATTCTATTCATGGAATCAGTTACATTGTAGGCCAGGCATCCCTATATCCGTCCCACCGGTCCCAGTATTTCTCGAAGTGTATGAAGATCAATTGTTCATGCAAGATGTTAATTATAGACACATCTGCGCTTCCCACTAAGCACTCAGATCGATCAGACCCTTTTCACCCTAAGGCTCCTCAGTTTCTCAATGTATACACCTTTGTCCCATCCATCATCCTCCTGTTCTATTAAGGAGTGAGGAACAAACTAGGCGATGTCCTCTTTGTACAGGCTAAGGCCATACTCAGTGTCAGTACCAGCGAGTATATCGGATATTTCAATTTGCCGTGTACATTTGCTTGTCCTGGACAGTACAATCAGGTTAGTGCACACTCTGTAGAGCCATCCAAGACCTGTATTCAATCTTCCCGCAGACACTGTCTGTCAATCTTCTGTAGCATACTTTGCGAATCATTCACCTAGACTGCATGAAATACATTCTGTGCAACCAACCATGTTATCGCCGCAGTTGCTGCTTCTATCTCCATTCTAATGCTGGACACCGTAATGCTACATTTGCTAGATTCCTCAGATTTAACCTATATTGAACAATTTATTTTAAGAAATTAGAGAATTAAAAGTTATCTGGAAGTCATGCCAGTGTGGCGTTTAAACAGATAAATGTTTTATGTCCTAAACGCAGAGCAATACCGATCATCATCATTGAGTGCCGTCTCCGCATCGAAGGTTAGCTACAATAGAGCGAAAGTCTCTTGTATTGATGGTACAGTTTGTCAAAGGCTGACTTGTCCATCTTTTGATGTTACTCTTTCATGTTAGTCTTGGTCTGCCTCTTTAACCTTGCATTTTCCCTTCCAAGATTACTTTTAGTACGCTGCTGTGTCTTTTAATATGACCCAAAATCTCATTTTTTGGGGTTTTAAATGTGCTTAGTAGTTCTCTTTTCAATTTTAGTTGTTTTAAGGCTGCATCGTGTGTTTCCTTTTCTTTCCACCCAGTTCTTCCTATTTTTTTTTATAAATCAACATTTCAAAGGATATATTATAAGAAAGGGGAAACAACAAAAATAGAGTAGACTAAAGAAATAAGCACGTAACTGACATTTGAGCTCGCATTCCAAGCTGAACACCAGCATCTGAAACATCCTTCAGTTGTCCCAGACGAAATAAAAAAATGGCGTTTGTCTCAAAGGAGTCAATGAGTACAGAAAGAAAAATGTTAGCGAGAGAGTACTTGACCATACTCCTTCTAACCATGAGCACTAAGAAGTGGTGGCACTATACTCCACCCTCAAACGATATAATACCCTGGGATATCTCTACCTTACATTTAGTTAGAAAGTACTGAGCAAGCTGCCGCGAAGATGATTCTTTAAAAAGTCCTTTCTTTACGATAGTTTATCCCCTTTTTGGAGTTTGTCTTGTGGGAGTGAGAGTATGTTCTGTGGATGAAGAAGGATAAACAGACAGCTTGCTCTGATGCATTTGGCGCGTAGTTTTCAGAGAAGCATTTCTATGTCCACTCATTTTCAACACAAAAACAAGTCTTTTGATCGTACCGGGAATTGGATACGTGTCAGGTTTTATTGGAAAGAGATAATTCTAGATACTCACCTAAAACTCCATGCAAACAAACAAAAATCAAAGACTAAATATTCGAAATTGTATGTGACTTATGTTTGAAAACAAACTACTTGAGAGAGAAAATCATATCAAAATAGCAGTTCCCTGATGTACAATTAATTAATGTCTAATAAATGTAAACAAAAAAAGAAGAAGAAAATACTTGTTTCTGTGTTTATCCAAACTAAAATTTCACATTACCGCATTGCCCAGTTTCTATTTATTGTTTAACTGGTATCTGGAATAAGGACGACAATTTTCCTGACAACTATTACTTTCCTTTAATGCTTCTGGTTGTTTTTCTCCCATAGAAAATAGACAACTCAGAAATCGAAGCAGCTGCTGCTTAACTTGCAAAACGATTGGCTTAATTCGTGTTAATGCATCATGACTAATGCTTGAAAGCTACACACACTCAAATATTATTATTTTTTATTTTATTCCCATGTTGTTTGACATTTTGTTTTATTTGCCGTCACATGTTCTAATCAAGAACACTATTTACAAAGAAGGAGAGGTTTGAACTTGATGACATTTCGTAACTCTCTCTTGTTAGGTAAGTCTGCTCAAAGCAACAGCAATAATTTCGGTGGGGATTAGATTGTTTAAAACTAGGGATCAGGCATTCGAATCCTCATATCCCGTTAATCTCGAAAAAGAGATTCGATATTCGAAAACTCTCATTTTGTATTTATGTTCGTCTTTTGATTCTTTTCATTCATATCCTATACAAAAGCAAACAATTTGCAAAACACATAGTTGTTAACTCCTTTGAAGTTAAATAGAAGCTTTCAATTACACTTTAAAAACGTCTATTACTGCAATTTCGGTGGCACTGGGGCATGGAAAACCAGATTGCGACACTGTTTGCAGTACGTCATATAACGGAATACTCAGCAACTTTCTAGTATCTCTCGAAATTGTTTTTCTTTTTTTTTTCTTTTGTTTAAAATTACATTTTTATTTTTCTCTCGAAAACTCTCTAAACTAACTCTAAATAATTGTATAGGTTTCTGGCAACTCATTCCAAATTATATAAACCTAAGTCACACACATGGTTCATGTTGTCTACCAACTGACTACTCAGCGTTACTCAGTTTACAGAACAGCGTTTCTCGTTCTACTCAACTCTCCGCAGCGTCTCAGTTGCACACGCTCTCAATGTGTGCTTGGTACTATACGGTTTATAATGAACCTCAATGAGTTTCAATTCTCCGTTTTGGACTTCATTTACTAAATTTTAATTTCATTTTTAACTTCTTAATAAATATTAGTGTTTTTATTAAAAAAAAAAACGATAATCTTTCATAAGTTTTTCCTTTTAAACATAGATATCAAATTTTGCTCCAATTAAAAACTCATAATTTTAAGTCGAATTTTACCCAATTTGTTTATTATTATGTCTCATATAATTGATTCTAGATTCGGGAGAATTGAGAACTTTTTAGGATTCGCATTAGAGAAAATTTAGGATTTCATGGGACGAATACTAAATTTTCTCTTATGCGAATCCTAAAAAGTTCTCAATTCTCCCGAATCTAGAATCAATTATATGAGACATAATAATAAACAAATTGGGTAAAATCCCACCTGTACTTAAAAGTAACGAAGGAAATAAATTTTTTTTAATGCAATACTTATAAAGTAGGGGCATTATTTATAACGTTCTGAGATTTATCATACACCTACGCATAAGACTTAACCTACTCGGTGAGATTTGTAACAAGTTACTTAAGTACATAAAGGGAGATAATATCAAATGTTCTTAGACTGACAGTGACAAATGTGACTGATTGATAGAGTAGTTTGTGATAGCTGGCTAGATTCCGTACAATAAAACTAATGCTGTCTTATTTGTGGAATACTTAGAAAGTGTAGGAACATATTTTAGATAAATATATATGTGTATTTTTTTAGAGCATGGCTCTACTGCCCGGTAACTCCATCATCGGATCAACAATGGACAATAGCCCCAGATTACATTACACCATCCTTAATCATAAGTTTCCATGACAGATATGATTGTTTCACTTTAAAATGGCGATCGTTGTTCTTACTTTTGGTGATATTTGAAAGAAAGGAGGTAGCGGCCCATTTTGTTTTACAACGAGGAAAGTTGTTCAGTGGATTTTTGAAGTTGCTAATGCTTTTCCTAACTCTCCTATTCTATTATATTCTATTCACGGAATCGGTTTCACTGCATTCGGGGTATCCCCATATCCGCTCCACTGTCCGTGCCAGCATTTCTTGAAACCAGTACAAACTGATTGTTCCTGTAAGGTGTTGATCGTTGATACATCAGTTTTTCCCGCTAAGCACTTCGGATCGATCAGACCTCTTTTCAACCTTTAGACTCATCAGTCTCTCAATGTGTGTTTATATATATGTGTATATGTATATAATTGTCCCACCCATTTCCCTATCCCCTACTCTTCGCTTAAGGAATGAAGAACAAACGTGGCGATGTCCTCCATGTCCAGAGTCAGGCCACACTCAGTGCCAGAACTACCAGCCAGCTTATCTACTACTAACTACAATAAAGTAAGTCAGCCAGATGAAATTACCGAAAAAAGTGTCAAAATAAAAAAACGTTCGGGATTGCGAGGAAATACTCGTATTAATAACCGACATAAATATTTATAAAAAGTGATTTTTTTCTAGTGTGATTTCAAACAAACAATACAACAGCTAACATTAAAGTGTAGACGGTGAGGTGTACCAAGCAAACTAAAAAAGAAAGCAAGTAAACAATGTTAAAGAGAGAGAGAGAGAGAGAGAGATAAACATACAGACACAGAGTCGAAAGGGGAGTGAATTATGAAAAAGAAAAAAAGGGGCACAAACAATAAAAACAGAGTACCACTGAGTTGGTTAAAAAAAAAAACAGAAAAAGGGAGGGGCGTCGAAATATAAGGATTGTTTCCCGACAAGAAAAGAACCTAGTGGTAAGGAAAATATACTCCCATGATATCACGTGATGCCAGTCTGCCAGCAACTATTGTAAATCTATGCATTCAGGAATTTGGTATCTGCACTTTAAACCTTTCTGACTGATTGAGTATGCTCTCTGACCAAGATTCTAAAATGAGATCAGCGCTGATAACGTGGATCGCTTGATTTATGACGTCGTTCGCAAACATACCAAGCTTTCTTAGGACTTTCTATGGAGTATCAGTTGTTCAACAAGTTCAGTTGTCACCCCGACATTTAGTTATTGTTGCCAATAAAATTACAACCGCTGGACATTTAAAACACTTTGTTAGGGATTTTAAAAGCCTGACAATCGAAATTACTTATAAATGTTTAGTTATATACCTTTAATGGTTAATTCCACTGACAAGAAATAAATATATGACTGTTATAAATAGTGCCTGCATTTTTACATTCCTACTAAATAGCTATACCAATTTAGATGTGCATGGACTTGATCGATGAAGCAATAAAGGGGTAGTGGTTAACCAACTAAATCCACAGAGGACACGAGGTCAGGCTTATTTCACTCACCGACCAGTTTCTAGATGCATGCAGCATTACATAAGTAACGGATAATTTTTTCCCGCTAGAAAAAAGCGCGAAAAGTCAGCCAGTCATAGTGCTGACTACAATTTCAAAACATATGCCCAACTTCAAAACGCTATTACTCTTTAACCGTTTGTTAAATACTTTTGAAATTTTCCAAATGTTATTAGAATGCAAAAGACCCTTTAAATGTATATTTAACAAATATCTTGCAGCTGCAGTTATCTTAAAGCGGCGATATTTCTTTGATGTTTGTCAAAATTGTAAATTCTGAAGCCCTAAAGAATAGAAATTACCGTAGTTGCTGGTCTACGATTAATTTTCACTAGGTAAAGGCGTGGCCGTAATGGGGAAATAACTGGATAAAACAAAACACCAGGATAATTATTGTCTGCTCAGTTCGAGGACGGACGATAATATCAAGGTATACCTGTATGTCCAATTTTCATAGTTGTGTGGTCCTGAAAAGGACCGTTTGTTGAACTAATTTAAGGTAATATAGGGGCCAACATTGTGGGGGCTATATACTTTCATTCTGAATCAGACGAGTCTAAAAGATTAATAACTGTTTGGGGTTGAACATTCCACAAACCATCATTTTTCCAATATTCCTCTTCCTGTTTTAAGACGTGGTCTTCACATTTAGCCCAATAATCTTTGTCTATATTTAATAAAGCGAGATTAGCAAGAGTCTTTACATCGCATATTTTGAATGTTTTATTTTCATCTGCCACTTGTCCTTTTAATTTTGCCCAGATTAGTTCTATTGGATTTAAATGAGCATGGTAAGGTGGCAGCCTCAAACTTATATGACCGTGCTCTTGGATAATCTTATCTATTTGAAAAATCTTTGTCCTCTGTTTTTGCTTTACTAGAGATAATAATTCAGGTTTTAAGTACATGTTATTAAATTGTATGTGCTCCTTTGTGAGCCATATCTTAATAGCATCTTTTGTACTGGATGACGTCGGGACTTTATCTTCAAGTGCAACAATGTTGTGGTACGCTACATTGTCCATTATTAGGCAAGATGGTCGATCTAGTGATGGGAGAACAGAACTTTCAATCCAATGTCTAAATATGTGACCATTCATCTCAGAGTGATAATCCCGATTGTCTATGGATTTTGAAAGAAAAATGAGCTCTGCATTCTGTATTAGTCCATGTTGTCGACTACCTGCATGAGCAATTATCAAGCGCTGTCCTTTGCTGCTAGGTATTAATCTCTTAATCTTTCCATCTGATGACTACCATTCCCTTTGGTTAGTGTGGTGAGCATTGATCCATGTTTCATCCAAGTACACAATATCATAACCTTGCTTGCGCACCTCTTTTACTTCACGTAAGTACTTGCTTCTCATGACTACTATATGTGGCTTCTCACAGATGATGTTTCGTCCATTGGAATACTTTCTGAATGTAAAGCCTGCAGCTCTCACATTCCTCCATAATGTAGACTTTGATATTTCAATACTGTTGTTCTTTTTCAGCGATACTTTTAATTTTCTTATTGTAACAGTTTCATTCATACCCAACATTTTGCGAATTTCACTTCTAATAAGTTCACTGTCGAAATTATAAAAACATTTTTGCTCTTCCTTGTGATTTTGTATATTTTGAACATTGACGGTCACGTGCTTGAATCCAGCGATTAAATGACCGTTTAGATAAATCCAAAATGTGTCTTGTCCTATTCTCAGGGTTTTCTAAAGAATGAAATAATCTTCCTCGTTTAGCCTCTTTGCAAAAATAGTCATACATTTTTATTGCCATGTTTTGTAAACAGCAGAATTTCATTTTAAGACTCATGATAAATGTTAGCGTTCCACGTCTACACCTATGATTTAACGGAAGTGGAACACACAATGTCTCGTGTTTACTACAAGTTTCTAATTGTGTCAGAAAACCCACGTTTAAAGCGTGCAAAATCGTAAATTTGACAGTGTATAGATTTGTAATCGCTATTTTTAACTTAAATACTGTAAACACTAAGTTTTGACTACATCAATGGGTCGTTATAAATTTATATAAATCAAATAAGCAATAATAATAACCAAATGTTTGTTTTTAATGAAATTAATTCCCTGTTGGGTTCTAATCATTATAACTTTACATGCAAATTTTGAAAAAATTACAAACAGCGGTTTAAAAGATATTGATTTTAAAAGTTGGGCACGAATTATGAAACAAGCTATAGCATTATTTTCCCTTTACGTCAATCCAAGGCGTGACAGCGTTCTTACTTGTATTTGATCGATAGCATCATCTATCTTCGCTGTTGCAAGTTCATATAAGGTTTAGTTCATGATTACAATATCTAATTATTTTCCATCTTCACAGCTCGTCCTAAAAAGGTATATTTTATACGCTATGTAATAGTTTTACGTTAATTAGAAATAGTAAGGGAGGAGCCCCCGTCACTCCAAGTGGCGTATAGGGAATATGGTGTTAATGACCATAAATTTGACAGACCTTCGGCACATGATTTTTGGGGTAATGTGGTCGGTATTACGTCCGTGCTGCTTTACTTTCCCAGAAAAAAAATTCGATACCCATTTATGGCTGGGTGAACCCGGAGCCGTCGGTTGGGATCGAACCCTACCTCTTATCCTTTGTTGTCCAGTTCACTAACCACTGAGCTATCGCGGCTCCCATTAGAAATAGTAGTACTGTATAATTTAGAACCAACACCGTGGCATCGTCACGGTACATTTTGTGATCATGTTTGTCTTCTATCCTTTTGCCCCCTTCTCATAAGATTAGGGCTAGGTCTCTATCGAGTGAAGGAAGCATTCTAAAATATATGGTCTTTGGCATCAAGACAGACGGTTGGTAGAAAGGAATTATGATTAGTCAGGAGTTTAGTAATATATTAGTGTTTTTATGCTAGATACTCTTTTACTGCCAGCCTCTCTCCTTGATGAATCTGCTAATATTGGATAGACAGATCCGACCGCAGGATGAACAACTCATTCGTGCTTCCTTGTCTCATCTCCGTTTTCCTACGTCTTCTGCATTCTGATATTAACATCATCTACTCATCGAAATTTGCGATGTTTTTTTTCATCTGTGCTACGATCTCTAAATTGTCCATGTTATTTCTCTGAGAGTATTCTCTTCAGGAACCCCTGCAAATAGCCTTATATTTCAGCACTGATCAGCACTTTAGTTTCTCTTTGTCTCTTCATCATCAAGTACCAGGCCTGCTGGCGTAGGTGATCATGTCTCTCCACAACTTTCGATCTCGGCAGTTATTTATCACTTCTGTTGTTGACCTTCTGCGAAACCATTCTCTTAAGCTGTTTGGTATTTTTTCTTTTTGCTTCCCTCTATCTCTTCGTCCCTCAATTTTTCCAGTTGTTACAATATATTCCATTTGTTCTATTCTCATTACATGACCAAAAAATGATGATTATTTCTTCCTAATAATGGAAATTAGCTCTCTTTTTGCTTTGACCTCTTTCAGAACATTTGCATTACTCTTCTTAGCTGTCCTTGGTATTCTCAACATTATTCTGTAAAACCACATTTCTACAGACTGCAGTGATTTTCTTGTCTGTTGTCCCATTGTCCATGATTCACATCCATATGTTAAGACTGGCTCTAAATAACATTTAAGAAATTTGTCCCTTACTTCTAAATAAAATAATTGTTCGGGAATACGATTGTTGTTGATTCTTGTCACGTGACCCAGCACCCTTTAAAGTCCGACACCTCAGTGTTGTCATGATAGATGATACAAGAGTTAAAGTTGGTTACTTTTTTATTTAAAAAAAAAATACATATTTGCTAAAGATGGACGAAACACAAAATACGGACAACAGTTACACAAAGTAGAGTCGAGCAACTCGCTACACGCACAAAGAAGAGGGTGAACGGGATAATCCTTAAAAAAAAAACATTCTTAGCCTCATCCATTGACCACATTGAAATGACAATTATCTCTATGTTCGAACTGTACACGCACGGTCAGCGATACTGTTGAGTTCGGGCAGTGTGTCGATATTGATCAGGAAAATGTTTAAGTATTCATGGTCATGGATATTGTCCTGCTAAATATACCTGTGCTCATATATTCCAGATAACAAGAACTAAAAGTCCCGAGATACTCACGGATTATCTGTTACTTTTACCTCCTCTTGTACCCATTCGGCAATCGAGGGAGATACAAAATTCCGGTTCTCGTCCCTCGCAGTTATAACTATTGTTAAATGATGTTGTTGCAGCGTTTCTTTAATGTTGTTGATTCACCTTATGCTGGGCCTGTTTCTTTATAGAATTGAAAAAGCAAGGTATCGTTTTTGTTCGGGCAGATGAAGAAAAGAGTAACTGTTTAGCGAAATGAGAAGGAAAATAATTGGTAGCTTTATTGACAAACAGATTGATACTGGATTAGTATTTAATATCCGATACAATTTAATATGTACATTTTAAATTGCACTGAACAAAATTGTACTATTGATTGTACTACTATTGTACTAGATACAAATATATTGAATTATTTTTGCTTGTTTTAACAATAAAATATAATTTAACAATTGTAATTCTATTTTATTTGAAACATTTGAATAATAATTTAAATTATAACATTTATTTTGTTTTTTTTACTTTTAAACATGCGCGCTGATTACAACGAGTAATGTTAATGCATTTTTGATGTAATCATATTTCAATTAATTAATTTGATTAAAATATTAGGACAATTTTTTATTTAGCAAAATGTTTAGAAAACAATATGCACCCAGTACGCGCAATGAATACTTCGACAGATTAAAAATGCAAACAACATATAAACACGACACAAATCATTTAGCACAATCTTAGTGTACACTACGAACATTTGAAAACCACAGAGCATCTACCACATCAATTTTCTAGAAAAAAAAACCGTGATTTCATGGATAGCATGAAAGGAAATGAAAATACAAGGTGGAATATGTCACGTTATTTTAGTAGAGCTGTCATATACCAGCTTTCATCTATCTATCTTTCGTTCGCCTGAAGTATTGTCTATATCTGCAATATCGTTTCCTGTATAAATGTTAAATGGTATAACCACGACACCTTTTCGGTATCAGTAAGGAAGAGAAAAAAATCAAATTTTAGTAAAAATATCGATGAGCGACAAAAGTGGAACCTAAAGATTTTTTTCTCAGTACACGCTCTGATCATTTCTTTTATGAACCACGTAGATATTTGTGCTTGATTGGTTACACTGTACTGGCAATATGGTTTAAGTTCAGCTCACAATATAAACCATTTCTCACGGCCACCCAAAAATTTTTATCAAATAAAATTGAGAAAAATTGCAGCAATGTTTAATTTTGTCTTATGAGTGAGTCTGTATGAGTATTATAGAACGATGTTCTCAGAAGGATTGAATGGGATTATTTTGTTCAATCTGTTGAGCATTTTATTTTCATAAATAAAAATGTGATTTCTATTACTTGAATGTACGTTATTTAGGAGATGGTGGTGAGTGAGATCAGAATATGGAACTAGGTTAGATTCATGTACCTCTTCATTTTGCTGAGGAAACAGGCGTTATTTATGGGTTTCACGTAACGTTTCTCTTTCTCTTTCATCGAGTCTACATTATGGGTAGTATATATATATATATATATATATATATATATATTGATCTCTTCTGACCACATGATTCATGCAGCTTCAATTTACCTATTATCATTATGTGTTTGCACAAATTCTTTTCTTCTTCTGCGATCATGGCTCATTCAGGCTAGTACTCCGGACTCTTTTATTAAGGCATCTGTCTGTTTCAGTGATACACACAAATTCCACTGTTGTACGCACTTTCTGGACAAATCCATCCATCCATCCATCCGTCCGTCCGCCCGTCCGTCCGTCCGTCCGTCCGTCCGTCCGTCCACCCACCCACCCACCCATCCATCCAAAGTGTGTGGTACACAAGAGGCATGTTCAGGAAACGAAAGACGAATGTGGCTGACTTCCGTGAAAGAGATTGGAGCCTCATCTCGTACTAGTCCAGAGGAAGCCATGGAGAGGAATTCGAACTTATGTCGGAGAAAAGATCTTAAAATAAGTACTTGGAATGTTAGGACTCTATATCAAGAAGGGAAATTTGAAAATCTGATTCAAGAAGCAGAATGAATAAATATAGATATCTTAGGCATATCAGAGACAAGATGGAAAGAATGTGGATACATAGAGGACGAAAAATATACATTTATATACTCAGGAAACACAACAGAACATCAAAAGGGGGGGGGGGGGGGTAGGAATACTGATAAAAAGAGAGCTACAAAAATATATATATACCCACTGGACATACAGTGGGTTATACTAGTCAAGTTGAAAGCAAAACCATTCGACATAGCAATAATACAGACATATGCACCTACTCAAGACTACACAGATGAACAAATAGAGGCATACTATGAAGACCTAAATAAAGTTATGAAGCAAGTGAAATCTTCAGACATCTTAATTGTAATGGGTGACATGAACGCTAAAGTGGGAAAAGGTAGATATAAGACCATTATAGGAAATCATGATTTAGGAAAAAGAAATGACAGAGGAGAAAGATTAATACAATTCTGTGAAGAAAACAGGCTGATAATATAGCTCAGTGGTTAGTGAACTGGACTACAAAGGACAAGGGGTAGGGTTAGATCCCAAACGACGGCTTCCGGGTTCACCCAGCCTTAAATAGGTACCGGATATTTTTCTGGGAAAGTAAAGCAGCACGGGCGTAATACCGACCACATTACCCCAAAAATCATGTGCTGAAGGTCTGTAAAATATAGGGTCACTAACACCATATTTCCCTATACGCCACTTGGCGTGACGGGGGTACTTTACTTTTTTTTTACTTTGAGCAAGAGAAAAGGAAACTATACACACGGAAAAGCCCTGGAGATAAGAAGAGTTATCAAATAGATTACATAATGATAAAAGAAAGGTTCCGTAAGAGCGTAAAGAAAGCCAAAACCTACCCAGGAGCAGATATTAATTCAGATCACAATACTGTAATGATTAAAATGAAAATCAAAATAAAGAGAAACAAGCAAAAGTCTAATTCATCAACAAATCCACTAGATATAACAGCTTTAAATCAAAAAGATATTAAAGATACCTATACGATACAAGTAAAGAACACATACCAGAAGCTGTTAGAAGAAGGAATTGAGCAATACAGAAGAGAAAATCCTGATGAAAAAGTAGCAACCAAATGGCAATGCATAAAGAAAAGCATACAAGAAACCTGCGACACCTTACCCAAAAGAGAAACGAACAAAAAACAAAAATGGATAACTAACACAATCTCAGAAAAAATGGAAGAAAGGAGACAAGCGAAGAACACTGCCCAATACAATAAAATAGATAATGAAATACGCAAAATGTGCAAAAAGACAAAAGAAGACTGGCTCAGCCAAAAATGTATAGAAATAGAAACTATGGAAAGCAAACAAGACTTAAGAGGAATGCACACAGAAATAAAGAGGATGACTAATAAAAATAAAAAGCCACAGAAGGTGGATGCATTGCAGACAAAAAAGGAAAAATGCTAACAGACAATAAAGATAGTATAGATAGATGGCAGGAATATATAACAGAACTATTTCATGATCAAAGGGACAAGAAACCAGTTATAAAATGTACATCAGGCTATAAAATCTTAAAATCTGAGGTGGAAAAAAGCTATAAAAACAATGAAAAAGGGAAAAGCAGCAGGACCTGACAGCATACAGATAGAGATGATACAGGTACTAGAAGATTTTGGCATTGAAGTGATTACAGACATATGCAACGACATATACTACACAGGATACATATCAAATGAACTAAAACATTCAACTTTCATTGCATTGCCCAAAAAGAATGGTGCAGTTGAATGCAGTGGCTTTAGAACAATAAGCCTAATGAGCCATGTTACAAATCTTGCTAAAAGTTATGCAAGGAAGGATTCAGAATAAAATCAATACTGAATTAGATGAGCAGCAATTTGGATTAGGAAAAATAGCGGGACAAAAGAAGTCATATTCTGCATGAGAACATTAATCGAAAAGTACACAGAAGTAAACAAACCAATATATGCCTGCTTCATAGGCTACATCAAAGCTTTTGATAGAGTACACCACAAACAACTTATAGAATGCCTAAAAGAGATACATCTAGATGACATGGACATACGACTAATTTGTAATCTATACTGGGAGCAAACGGCAATTATAAAATATAACAAAGAGAACTCTACACCTACTGATATAAAAAGAGGAGTAAGACAAGGATGCATCCTATCACCAAGCTTGTTCAATCTATACACTGAGCAAATCTTTAAAAACATCATAGAGATGCCAAGCCTACAAATTAATGGAAAGATAATCAACAACCTAAGTTATGCTGATGATGCTGTACTACTAGCAGAAAATCCTAAAGATCTACAACAATTGCTTAATGAAATAAACATGACAAGCAAAATATATGGACTAAATATGAATATCAAAAGACTAAAACTATGATCATAAACAAAGGAAATACTCAAAACCTACAAGTGTATATCAAAAAAGGAATAGACCCGGAGACAGTTCAGAACTACAACCTTGGACATACTATAACCAGTGATGGAAAAGGTACAACTGAAATAAACAAAAGAATAGGAATAGCAAAAAGTAATTTTAATGCCATGAAGAACATACTAACATCAAAACAAATAACACCAGGGCTAAAACTAAGAATAGCAAAATGTTACATCTTCTCATTATTCATATATGGTGCAGAAACATGGACATTAGACATGAAAACAGAACAGAGAATTGAAGCCTTTGAAATGTGGATATGTAGGAGAATAGGTAGAATTAGATGGAAGGAAAAGAAAACAAACGACGAAGTCTTAAAACAACTAAAAATGAAAAGAGAACTACTAAACACAATTCAAACAAGACAAATGCGATTTTTGGGCCATGATAAAAGACATAACAGGCTACTAAAAGTAATCCTGGAGGGGAAAATACAAGGTAAAAGAGGCAGAGGCAGACCAAGACTAACATAGACGAGTAACATCAAAAGATGGACAAATCAGCCTATGACAACCTGCACCATCAAAGCAAGAGACAGCAGAATGGCGCTCCATGGTAGCCAACCTTCGTTGCGGAGACGGCACTCGATGATGATGATGAGATGTTGCAATAGAAATTTCGCCTTAAAAAAAAGAACTACATAAGAAAATACTATACTATACTAATATATATATATATATATATATATATATATATATATATATATTTATATATATACTATAAAATACTATACTAATCTATGGAGAATAATTGTTATCATAAGGTTTCCAATGCCTCTTATTTATATCCTATTACGAATGAAACAAGTCCGCAAATTGATACAACAAGCGATCGGAGAATCTGATGCTTTTATCACTAAAAATTTGAAAAAGAAATGGTTTGGTTTCGTATCTAGATCATCTAGTCTGACACATACCATTCTGCGAGGAAATGTGAAAGAAGATGAATGGAGAGGTAGACAGAGAAATAGATGGGAAAATAACATCAAAGAATGGACATACCTCAACTTGCTTCGCGTCCCCAAGAATGATTGAAGTAAAAGATACACGGAGAAGGATGACTAAGTCTGTCAGTGGTGCTCCAATCACCCCGATAATTAAGGAATGAAAAAGAAGATATCGTTAGAAAGTTTTATAGAGTCATGGCAATCTACGCTAGCAGCCCAAGAAACTTAATGACAAGGATGGTAAAAATAAATGGCTTTATTTTCAGAGTAAAATAATTATGTCAGTAATTGTATATATGATGAACTCAGATTTAAAATATGACAGTTATGTCAGTTGAAAAAAGAGAAACTATGAGAAATGACATATAGGGTTGTAGAACAACGAAGTATTAACATTCCTCCTGGGATTGGCTTGAGATCGTCTAATCGCTAAGCCAACGCCCCAATATCTGCGCTGAAAACTGTTACCAGTAAAACGAGCTCTCACTAAAAAGTAAGACAATTATGTCTAAATTAGTGACATTATTGTACCAATAAATCAGACGATGTCTCATTTAGGTGAGAGTCATTCCACAGACACAATGATGTACATTGTGTAAATTGTGTACACATAAAAACAAGCGCATACGCAGAAAGTACAGCAGTGACAGGAACAGGGGCTAGTCCATATTTTGATAAGAGGCCATGACATTGGAGTTTATTTGCTTTTCTCTTGTGCTTGTCAATGATCTGATATTTACCCTTTCCAGCTGTCTTGAAATTAAGTGGGTGGTAAAAAGATTTCATATTTTGGGTTACCTGATAAAATCCAGGTAAAATAATGTAGGTAACTGACGTGTTGAATGTTCTCGCATTTTTTATATATTTTAGTTCCATTTCTTTATTTGTTTAGTTCATCTGATAACACTTTCTAGGGCGAGGTAAGAACATACCATTATCAACATGTCTTGTTCTTGTATATAATATCTCTGTTCTTGCATTCAGAAATATAACTACCTTGGACATTGGAAAATATAAAACTGAAATAAACAAAAGAAAAGGAATGGCAAAAAGTAATTTTAATGTCTCGAAGAACATACTAACATCAAAACAAATAACAAATACTAAAACTAAGAATTGGAAAATGTTATGTCTTCTCAACATTCCTATATTGTGCAGAAACTTGGACATTAGACAAGAAAACAGAACAGAGAATTGAAGCCTCTGAAATGTGGATATATAGAAGAATAGATTCCATTGCATGGAAGGAAAAGAAAACAAACGATGAAGTCTTAAAACAACTAAAAATGAAAAAAGAACTACTAAACACAATTGGTTAGCGGGGTAAAGTTATGCCCTACCAAAGGAGGAGTAAGACGTCTCCTTTCCTCCGCTAGTCTTCGGGACACCCCTGGGCAAGGTGGAGCTCCCGTTTAGCCCCCCTATCAGGGTTATGTGAAGCCATTGGAGCAGGTGGTGGATGGTGTTTTGGGAGCAGCCGACGAGTAGTGCCGGTTATGGTCCCCACACCGCGATGGCAGGCAGAGGATCTCATGTATAGAGACAATGGCTGCGATCTCCGACTAGTACAGTCACTGCCAAGAAGGAAAGGAATGGCAAACAACCTTCTTAAATTGCCTGGAATAATCATGAACTGGATAGCTTGGTGTCATGGTATGGAAAACAGTCAACAACAGAACTGATACGATGCACTGTAGATAGAAGATTGTGGAGGGACATGATCGCCTACGCCAACCGGCAGGGTACATGATGATGATGATGATGAAACACAATTCAAACAAGACAAATGCGATTTTTGGGCCATATTAAAAGACACAACAGCCTACTAAAAGTAATCCTGGAGGGAAAATACAAAGTAAAAGAGGCAGAGGCAGACCAAGACTAACATGGACGAGTAACATCAAAAGATGGACAAATACAGCATATGACAGACAACCTGCATCATCAAAGCAAGAAACAGAGCAGAATGGCGCTCCATGGTAGCCAACCTTCGTGGCGGAGATGGCACTTGATGATGATGATTGCATTCAGACGATGTTCGTGATATCTACCAGTATCGTGATCTTACAGAAAAGATCACTCAGGGAGTAGTATCATGATGCTGGTTCCCTGGCCCTATTACAAATAGTCAAATTTAAGTTTCTGCTTTCAGCAGGACCTCGTAAGGCTTCTTTTCTGCGCTAAATGATTCATACGAACAATATCTGGAAAAATAAAAAGTTAGATTGAATTGAGCTTAACGAACAATATCTGTTGAACGTTGTAACACAAGAGTGGGATCTCTAATCTATAGTGTGCGTTCAATTCTATTGAATCAATGTTCCTTCTCGCTTATTGAAAGTAATATAAAATAACTGAAAGTAATATAAAATAACTGAAAGTAATATACAATAACTGAAAGTAATATAAAATAATTGAAAGTAATAAAAAATAACTGAAAGTAATTTAAAATAATTGAAAGTAATATAAAATAACTGAAAGTAGAATAAAATAATTGAAAGTAATATAAAATAACTGAAAGTAATATACAATAATTGAAAGTAATATAAAATAATTGAAAGTAATATACAACAATTGAAAGTAATATAAAATAACTGAAAGTAATATAAAATAATTGAAAGTGATATAAAATAATTGAAAGTAAAATAAAATAACTGAAAGTAATATAAAATAATCAAAGTAATATAAAATAATTGAAAGTAATATAAAATAATTGAAAGTAAAATAAAATAACAAAAAAGTAATATAAAATAATTGAAAGTAATATAAAATAATTGAAAGTAAATTAAAATAACCGAAAGTAATATAAAATAATTGAAAGTATTATAAAATAATTGAAAGTAATATAAAATAACCGAACGTAATATAATATAATTGAAAGTAATATAAAATAATTGAAAGTAAAATAAAATAACCGAAAGTAATATAATATAATTGAAAGTAATATAAAATAATTGAAAGTAAAATAAAATAACCGAAAGTAAAATAAAAAAAACCGAAAGTAATATAAAATAATTGAAAGCAATATAAGATAATTGAGAGTAATATACAATTACAAGGCTTCATATAAATTTGTTGAAATTAAAAAAAAAGCAGAAAAAAAAAGAAAAATAATTCAGCGAATATGTGCCATACATTATTTTAACCACCGATCATATAGAAATGATTATTCATAGAAAACGTTACAGTGTCGGAAATGGTGTCTCCAATCAAGGATGGTTAAAGGTTGGTTACAGTCCTGTGTACATATTTGTAAAACTAAGAACACTCATATTTACATTCCTCTGCTCTATTTCTTTAGAACTGCCTTCTATTACTACAGGCCTGGCGATCATCAGATCATGGCATGCATTCAATCATTCATCAGATCAACTGTGAAGTGGACACTCAATTTCCTTAGCAGCCAAACAGTAAACACTGAATTTAAAAAAGTAAACTTCTCGTAACGGATTTCCATTTGCTTTAATGGTACAAATTTTCTTTCAGTTTCATTTCTTTAACACATTCATAATATATATGAGCCGCGATACTTCAGTGGTTAGTGAACTGGACTACAAAGGACAAGAGCTAGGGTTCGATCCCCACCGAGGACTTCCGGTTCACCCAGCCTTTAATGAGTAGCGGATTTTTTTCTGGGAAAGTAAAGCGGCACGGGCGTAATACCGACCACATTACCACAAAAATCATGTGCATTCATGAGGGTCTGTAAAATGTATGGTAACTAATACCATATTCTCTATACGCCACTTGGCGTGGCGGAGGCACTTTATTTTACTTTTAGGAAGAGCTGTATGTACAAGAGCAGTATATTCAACAGTCATTGTCTTTGAACCTTAATCACTGCGCTCGAACGATGGACATGAACGTCTCAATATTTTTCCTGATACGCACAGTTACATCACAGTGAACATGAACGTCTCAATATTTTTCCTGATACGCACAGTTACATCACAGTGAACATGAACGTCTCAATATTTTTCCTGATACGCACAGTTACATCACTGTGAACATCTCAATATTTTTCCTGATACGCACAGTTACATCACAGTGAACATCTCAATATTTTTCCTGATACGCACAGTTACATCACAGTGAACATCTCAATATTTTTCCTGATACGCACAGTTACATCACAGTGAACATCTCAATATTTTTCCTGATGCGCACAGTTACATCACAGTGAACATGAACGTCTCAATATTTTTCCTGATACGCACAGTTACATCACAGTGAACATGAACGTCTCAATATTTTTCCTGATACGCACAGTTACATCACAGTGAACATGAACGTCTCAATATTTTTCCTGATACGCACAGTTACATCACAGTGAACATCTCAATATTTTTCCTGATACGCACAGTTACATCACAGTGAACATCTCAATATTTTTCCTGATACGCACAGTTACATCACAGTGAACATCTCAATATTTTTCCTGATACGCACAGTTACATCACAGTGAACATCTCAATATTTTTCCTGATACGCACAGTTACATCACAGTGAACATCTCAATATTTTTCCTGATACGCACAGTTACATCACAGTGAACATCTCAATATTTTTCCTGATACGCACAGTTACATCACAGTGAACATCTCAATATTTTTCCTGATACGCACAGTTACATCACAGTGAACATGAACATCTCAATATTTTTCCTGATACGCACAGTTACATCACAGTGAACATCTCAATATTTTTCCTGATACGCACAGTTACATCACAGTGAACATGAACATCTCAATATTTTTCCTGATACGCACAGTTACATCACACTGAATGAAATACACTCTTGCTTCAACCCTTTCTGAAACCATTCACTAAGTCCTGCCTCTGAGTGAACTGTACAAGAGAAAGTATCATACAGATCTTTGCTGACGTTTGATATGGATTGTGTTTTAACTAACATGAATTCTCTTTTGTCAAAGTTTTAGTTGCAAGCACTGTATTAGCGGTCTTAAATTTACAACGATTAAAGTTTAGTTTGAGGTAATGTATTAACTGTCTTAAATTTACGATTAAAGTTTAGTTTGAGGTAATGTATTAACGCTGTTAAATTTTCAAAGATTAATAAGTTTAGTTTGAAGTACTGTATTAATGGTTCTTATATCTCCAAAGATTAAAGTTTAGTTTGATGTACTCTATGACTGTTTTACATTTCCAACAGTTAAAGTTTAAGTTACAAATACTGTATTAAATATATCAAGTTTTCCTCCATTAAAATTTAGCTTTTCAAACTCTGTAATAAATGTCTTACATTTGACTTAGCACGAGTTTAGCTGCAAGTACTCTTAATTTAACTATGTCAAACATAGTCCTACATTTAAGGTAGGCATATTAGAGAGAAAGATCACAACATGTGAAATGACAACCATTACTGGTTACTGTAAAATACAGAATAAGAAATGGTTAAATTCAGGTGAACTGTTGAAATCACAACTAGCACTAAGTGCATAGAGACACAAACAAATTTAGGATTATATGCATTAAACCACTGAAACAGTAACTTACTGTGGACCTGCAAGAGTTGATAGACTGGTTTCAAGGCTCAAGCAAGACTAAAAGTCATACAGATAGACAATGTCACAGAAAACCTAGCAGCAGTAAAGGTTAATAACTGTCAAATACAATACACTTAGACTCAGGACAAAAATATTGCAGCTCCTCACAATTCTTGGTGGTGCATATGCATAAGTCAGGAAGTAATCTTTTATTTTAAGAAAATATATTTTTGTGTAAAGTTATGCCAGCTTTTACTAAAAGCGTTATTGTTCCAGCTGAAGACCTTCTTGGCTGAAATGTTCTACTTTTGTTTTGTTCCTCACCATTTAAAGCTATTACCATACCACTTTTGGTTTGTTTCTCACCTACGTAAAGCTATTGCCATACCACTTTTGGTTTGTTTCTCACCTGCGTAAAGCTATTACCATACCACTTTTATTTTGTTTCTCACCTACGTAAAGTTATTACCATACCACTTTTGTTTTGTTTCTCACCAACGTAAAGCTATTACCATACCACTTTTATTTTGTTTCTCACCTAAGTAAAGCTATTACCATACCACTTTTGTTTTGTTTCTCACCAACGTAAAGCTATTACCATACCACTTTTGGTTTATTTCTCACCTACGTAAAGCTATTACCATACCACTTTTGTTTTGTTTCTCACCTACATAAAGCTATTACCATACCACTTTTTCCTTTCTAAAAAAAAAATTCTTCTTATTATAATCAGCTTTCCAGCAGCTCCACATTTCTTGATGCATCTTGATGCTGTTACCCAGTAACTAGTCTAATCTGGACAAATGGTTAGGAAAGACAATCCAGTACTGAAAAATGAAGCGTTGGAGTGTTGGGCCCAAAGTGGAAATATCAGAATTTTACTCCAAACCAGAACACAACACAACCACATTCGCTTACTTTCTTTTAGGGGTGGATGTAGAATAGGCATACTCTTTTAGTCATCACATGAACATAAGCATTACCAACATTGAGGAGTGGAGTAAAGGGCATCACTCTCTTGGTCACATCGTATATCTTCTTCTTTATGCCATTACTTCCCTCACTACAGGTCACATATCTATTTTATTCAGCTGAGATGACTAATGAACCCAATCTCAAACTCTGGGCTCTGTGTAAAAAGAGCCAATTTCACATTTTAACAAGTAGACCTACTTTGCACCTGGATATATATGCTTTTGTGTAATAAAGAAATAAATGAACAAAAGTTAATACACATTAATGAAACAGATTCTTTATTTCTTAGAGCATTAGTAACAATATAGAACATCACATCTAACAAGAGTGCTAACTGGTTATCAGATGTCAGTAACAAATAATTGTTTTTGTTAAATTATATATTTGCCCTAGATAAACATACACGGATGTTGTTACTTTCAAAATTAAATATGTCTAAAAGTTTTGATAACCTTTTACAAAATTCCTTGCAAAAAAATTGCATAGGATGACAAATAAATAAAATCATATATAATGTGACAACATAATAGCATGAAGGAAGCTATTCAACAATAAAGTTCATGAACAAGAATTGTGGGCCTCATTGATTGCCCATGTCAAGGCATGAACAATTAATTGAACAAAATATACAGAACAGCTTCACTGGGTATTAAAGTATTTTACATTTTAAATTGCACAGCTGCTAGTTGCTATATCAAAGTGGTATTTTGGTTCTAATCTTGGAAATTTAACAGCATTTATGTATGAAGATGTTCTGATACTAGTACATTCTCCTTATTCTTATAAAAGATATTTTCTGTAAGAGGTTTCAATTTGTTACACCACATACAAAATGTAAAATGTTTAGATAATGTAAATATGTGTGTGTGAATGATATTTTAGGAGTTAATGCTTGTAACAAAGAGGTCATAGATTGGTAAATCTGAGAGTTTTGGGGATGTAATGTTCAATTTGTAATGACAAAAATATTTATATTTCAAGATATGAATTCATCATTTTGAATGTATAACAGAAGAAATATATTGTAACTTCTAGCAAAGACACAAATGAGCAAATTAACTAAAGTGTCATTGATAAACAACTGTCTATGATGTTGAATATTCTTTCGTGAAAAATTCTAGTAGTTTTTTTTATAAGTTTGTGAATGGTACAGTTGTAGAATGACATTAATGGCTGTTACAAATTTATTCAATAATTTAAGAAATTGTCTTTTCTAAAAACAAAGATATATTTTGTACAAGTGGGTAAAAATGTAATTTACAAATAAATAGAATAAAACAATCCTTAAAAGTGTAACCACTTGCAAAACTGTATGTCAGTAAATTTTGAATAGGTTTTGGTGGATATTGAGTTATTAGCGGGTCATCATCATTGCGGTCTGAACTTGTCCATAGGTGCTTAGATTCCCTCCTCAGCAAGTCTCGCAATGTCCAGCGAATGACGACTATAGTTCCGTGTTTGTTGATTAGTCTTCTTATATGCCCACTAAGTTTTTTTTTTTTCTGGCGCCCATCTTAACTCCAATCTCTTTTATCCGAAGGAGTGATGTGGACTCATGGTTGTCAAAGTCCTGTGTCCTTCCCATTTCATGGAAAGAATTGATAATGTTCACCCGATCCATTGGTTGACCATTATAAACAATAGCACAGCTAGCCAGTCTGTCCACTCTTTCATTTCCCTGTACTTCCGCATGTTCTGGGACAGACAAAGGTGATCTTACATACGTATTTTTGACTTCCATAATGACTCTACCCATTGCATACATACAGATCCCACCTCCACATTTCTTATTATGCTCATCGAATCACTTAGTATACAGGCGTGGGTGTAGTCTTGTGACTCTAACCAGATGAATGCCTTGGTCACTGCCATCACCTCCATCGTCATGCTACTCATGGTCATAATGTATGCACCACTGTTTTCCTTGACTATTCTGCCTGCTGAGCATGCTGTAAATGTCCACGCACTGCTTTGGTGTCATCTTACAGATCCGTCTGCATAGATGACTGCATCTTTCTCATTGGTGTTATCCCATATGAGACCATTGACCTTCATTTTGACCACGACTGAGTCCAGTTCCCTACATTTCCAGTCGAGTGTGACAATACATGAGAATGTCCCCTTGAATGATGTAGGCACTGGTATCCACTCCTTGCCAGCATTGATATTGGTAAGCCCACAGACCTGTTTGATGACATATGCTCGGCCCACCCAAGATTTGCCTCTTTTTTAACCTGACACCCTTTCCTCTGTTGTTTTGACGGTTAACTATGGGAGATGTTGTTTTTATGGATTCAGAAGCCTGTGAGCTGATGCCCTTTGGCACATTGCCATGCAATGATATCTGCAGGTATTTCTGAGTTGCCTTGTAGCTCCATATAAGGTGTTCATTTATCCGGTCTTTGAGGAAGTAGAGTTGATCTGATATCGGTTGAGCTTTGGATGTCTGGGAAATGAAAGTAGATCAACCACCAACAGAGAAATAGGAGTTTAAAAAGCACAGAACTAGGCTACAATACAACAGAGTTAAATATTGTATGTTTGATCTTAGCCATTGGCTCTTAGACCCTGGTGATGAAATGACTATAGTGAATTTTTATTTTCAGTTTCTTACTGAAAGGGAACATCTTGTCTGTCCTAGAAGGTAATACAATGCATTAGGTCTTCTATATCAAAGTTCCAATCACTATAGACATACACTGTTGCTATATAACTCAATAGAAATAATCCATATCCATATTTATTCACTTTTGGACATGACAAACAAATCCTAGCTTGCAAATAATGAGTTAAGTAGAAAAATCATAAAAATACATATAGTGTCTATATAAAAAAAGATCACATATTCATTTTCTAATCATCCAATTTTTAAATAAATAATTCAATAACTATATTTCTCTCTGTATTTTATCTCCCCACTTCCTCCCCCGGGCTTACATCTCACTTTCTTCCCCTGTATCTGTCTTTCTTTCAGTCTCTCAATAAATGTATGACACTCTTTTAAATTAGAAAATTGTTAACTAATCAGGGGTTCCCCTTGAGATCATTATAGATATTTCATTTCTATATCTGCCTCATCACACCTTGATTCAATCCTTCAACAAATATAACATACAAATTCTGCATCATTATTACAATAAAATTGTATGATACAATCAAAGAGATATTGACAATAACACAAATTCTGCATTATTATTACAATAAATGTATATGTTACAAGTAAGAGATGTTCACAATAACATAAACTTAAATATCAAATTGCATTTTTTAATCTGTGTCCCATTGTTTTAGACTTTCAACAAAGAAATATTGAGAAATGGTTGAGGTGCTCTTTTAACACTGTAGAAGATCACCCTAAATATTTTACTTTCACTTGCCTCAAACATTTCTCTGTGGAGTTGATTTTCAACGCCTCTTCATATTAAAACAAAAGCAATAGCAAAAACAAAAAGAAGCAGGCTAAATGTGGAAGATGGCATGATCTTTGTTTTAGAAACATTCCGCCATACATTTTGAAAGTGCTTGTCCAGATGCATCATTCTTCATCAGCAATGTTATTAAACATTACATTAGATTTATAATTGATAATCCTCTTTCAATGTATTCAATTTACTTTATTTAAATGTCTTTTTTTTAATGAAAATATGGCTACAAAAGAAAGATTGACAACCACTAGAAAGAACCATCACAAAAGAATGCTGAATGTAACAAAAAGGTATGTCATGCAATGGCAAAGATATTAAAAAGAAAAGTAGATGTCACACCAATTCTGAGTTTCAAACAAAAACAGCAAAAAAATAAAACAGCATCCAACAGCAAACAGATGAATCAGCAGAAACAGAAAAGAGCATCCACCTGCAAAACAAGAAAAGAGCACCCAACTGCAATTAGATGAAACAGCAAAGACAGAAAAGAACATCCAACAGCAATCAGATGAAACAGTAAAATAAAATTTAAAAATGACCTCTAAGATGGCGCAGTGACATTTCAAATAAGAAAAAATTATTTTAACAAGTTGATAAGTGGCAAATAAACCATTAATGAAATTAGTGGCAGAAATGGTGCAGTTGAATGCAGTGACTTTAGAACAAAAAGCCTAATGAGCCATGTTACAAAAATCTTGCTGAAAGTTATACAAGGAAGGGTTCAGAATAAAATCAATACGGAATTAGATGAGCAGCAATTTGGATTTAGGAAAAATAGTGGGACAAAAGAAGCCATATTCTGCATGAGAACATTAATCGAAAAAGTACACAGAAGTAAACAAACCAATATATGCCTGTTTCATAGACTACACCAAAGCTTTTGATAGAGTACACCACAAACAACTTATAGAATGCCTAAAAGAGATACATCTAGATGACATGGACATACAACTAATATGTAATCTATACTGGGAGCAAACAGCAATAATAAAATATAACAAAGAGAATTCTACACCCATTGATATAAAAAGAGGAGTAAGACAGGGATTCATCCTATCACCAAGCTTGTTCAATCTATACACTGAGCAAATCTTTATCATAGAGATGCCAGGCCTACAAATTTATGGAAAGATAATAACCTAAGATATGCAGACGATACTGTACTACTAGCAGAAAATCTTAAAGATCTACAACAATTACTTAATGAAATAAACATGATAAGCAAAAAATATGGATTAGATATGAATATCAAAAAGACTAAAACTATGATCATAAACAACGGAAATACTCAAAACCCACAAATGAATATCAAAATTGAAGGAATAGACCTGGAGACAGTTCAGAACTACAACTACCTTGTACATACTATAACCAGTGATGGAAAATGTACAACTGAAATAAACAAAAGAATAGGAATGGCAAAAAGTAATTTTAATGTCATGAAGAACATACTAACATCAAAACAAATAACACCAGGGCTAAAACTAAGAATAGCAAAATGTTACTACTTCTCAATATTCCTATATGGTGCAGAAACATGGACATTAGACATGAAAACAGAACAGAGAATTGAAGCCTTTGAAATGTGGATATATAAAAGAATAGGTAGATTTGGATAGGAGGAAAAGAAAACAAACGACAAAGTAATAAAACAACTAAAATTGAAAAGAGAACTACTAAACACAATTCAAACAAGACAAATGTGATTTTTGGGCCATGTTAAAAGACACAACAGCCTACTAAAAGTAATCATGGAGGGGAAAATACAAGGTAAAGAGGCAGAGGCAGACCAAGACTAACATGGACGAGTAACATCCAAAGATGGACAAATCAGCCTATGACAACCTGCATCATCAAAGCAAGAGACAGAGCAGAATGGCGCTTTATGGTAGCCAACCTTCATTGCAGAGATGGCACTCGGTGATGATGAGTGTCAGAAAATCTCAAATACCACTGCTGTTTTGTGACATGACAACAAGCAAGCAGTGGTAGATGTGTAAAATAAACACAAAATGGTATTAAGAACATTACGTTATACACTATAATTAGACCTCTTTATCCATTTTAAGATTTGTACTTCTTGCTTTTTGTGTTTGCTTTTTTATAATATTATCTGTTGGTTTGTAGCTGATGAAGGTTTTTGCCGAAATGTAGTTTGTTTCATCTTTCTATAGATTCACTTTTCTGTAGCTCTTCTTGCATATCACATGATATTCAATATATTCTATCTATCTATCTATTCTCCTTTTGAGCCGAAGACGGCACATAGGGCAGAACCACAATTTCAAAACAGAAACCTTCCGTGCCAAAATGACACATATTGCAGAGATCACTGCTCTAAAATCTATGGCACTGTTTCCATAACAATACTTTTTACAATGACAGCTTGTCAATCCATCGATCAACTTCCTTAGTCGCCTCTTACGACGTGCCTGGAAGGTCACAGTGTCACTATTCTTTAAATCCCTCATAATGAGGCCCCGGTAACACACGGAATATTCAATATATTGTATATTTTATATTTGTCCCCTATCTCTAAGCAATGGAAGAGCGGACTTATGATGCAGAAAAGCAAGCCAAATTTTTGGCAAAATGATATTATTGACAAAGAAATCACAACATATTTTAAATAATGAACTTGAAAGCTAGATTTTGGAATAACTAATAAGTTAAATGTGCCTGTGCACTGTGAGTCACAAAGGGGAGTTAAGAATAGTGGCTCTGTTCCTTATCATGCATATTCGTAAGAGGCGACTAAGGAGAGTTGGAATGGGACTGGCTAACCTGTACTGTAAAAAAATAAGTGTAAAAAAACCAAAGAGGGGTAGGCATACTAATAAAACGAGAACTACAAAAATATATAAATACTCAAGTGACATACAATGATAGGATTATATTAATAAAAATGAAGGCAAAGCCATTTGACATAGCAATAATACAGACATACTCAAGACTATACAGATGAACAAATAGAAGCATACTATGAAGATCTAAATACAGTCAGGAAGCAAGTGAAATCTTCAGACATCTTGATTGTAATGGGTGACATGAACGCAAAAGTGGGAAAAGGCAGATATAAGACCATTATAGGAAATCATGGGTTAGGAAAAAGAAATGACAGAGGAGAAAGATTAATTCAATTTTGTGAAGAAAACAGGCTAATAATATGTAACACCTACTTCGAGCAAGAGAAAAGAAAATTATACACATGGCAAAGCCCTGGAGATGGAAAGAGGAATCAAATAGATTATATAATGATAAAAGACAGATTACGGAACAGCTTCAAGAAAGCCAAAACCTATCCAGGAGCAGATATTAATTCAGACCACAATCCTGTAATGATTAAAATGAAAATCAAATTAAAGAGAAATAAACAAAATACTAATTCTGCAACAGCAATAGATACAACAGCTTTAAATCAGAAAGATGTGAAAGAAACTTATACTGTACAAGTAAAGAACACATATCAGAGGCTGCTAGAAGAAGGGATTGAGCAGTACAGAAGAGAAAATCCTGAAGAAAAAGTCACAACCAAATGGCAATGCATAAAAAACAGCATACAAGAATCCTGCATCACCTTACCCAAAAAGGAAAGTAACAAAAGACAAAAATGGATAACTGACAACATTTTAGAAAAAATGGAAGAGAGAAGACAAGCGAAGAACACTGCCAAATACAAGGAAATTGATAATGAAATATGAAAAATGTGCAAAACGGCAAAAGAAGACTGGCTCAACCAAAGATGTCTAGAAGTCAAAACTATGGAAAGTAAACAAAATTTAAGAGGAATGCACACAGAAATAAAAAGAATGACTAATAAAGACAAAAAGACTGCAGGAAACGGATGTATTGCAAACAAAGAGGGAAGAATGCTAACAGACAACAAAGATATAATCGATAGATGGCAGGAATACATAACAGAATTATTTCATGACAAAAGGGAAAAAAGCCAGACATTAAATGTACATACAAAAATAATATCCTGAAATCTGAAGTAGAAAAATCTATAAAAACAATTAAAAGGGAAAGGCAGCAGGACTTGACAATATACAGATAGAGATGATACAGGCTCTAGAAGAGTTTGGCGTCAAAGTGATCACAGACATATGCAATGACATATACCATACAGGATACATACCAAATGATCTAAAAACATCAACTTTCATTGCATTGCCTCAAAAGAATGGTGCAGTTGAATGCAGTGATTTCAGAACAATAAGCCTAAAGAGCCAGGTAAAAAAAATTTAACTAAAAGTTATACAGGGAAGGATTCAGAATAAAATTAATACTGAATTAGATGAGCAACAATTTGGATTCAGGAAAAACAGTGGGACAAAAGAAGCCATATTCAGCATGAGAACATTGATTGAAAAGCACACAGAAGTAAACAACCAATATATGCCTGCTTTATAGACTACACCAAAGCTTTCAATAGAATACACCATAACCAACTCATAGACTGCCTGAAGGATATAAACCTAGACGACACATACATACGACTAATATGTAATTTGTACTGGGAGCAAACAGCAATAATAAGATATAACAAGGAGAACTCTACACCCATGGACATAAAAAGAGGAGTAAGACAAGGATGCATCCTATCACCAAGCTTGTTCAATCTATACACTGAGCACATCTTTAAAAACATCTCAGAGATACCAGGCCTAAACATTAATGGAAAGATAATCAATAACCTAAGATATACTGATGATACTGTTCTACTAGCAAAAAATCCTAAAGACCTACAACAATTGTAATGTGATAAACATAACAAGCAAAAAATATAGACTAGAAAGGAATATAAAAAAGACTAAAACTATGATCATAAACAAAGAAAATTCTCAAGACCTACAATTAAATATCAAAGTTGAGGGAATACATCTGGAGACAGTCCAGATCTACAACTACCTGGGACATACTATAACCAATGATGGAAAATGCAAAATTGAAATAAACAAAAGAATAGTTATGGCAAAAAGTAATTTTAATGCCATGAAAAATATACTAACAACAAAACAAATATCAACAGGGCTGAAACTAAGAATGGCAAAATGTTACATCTTCTCAATATTCCTGTATGGTGCAGAAACATGGACATTAGACAAGAAAACAGAACAGCAAATTGAAGCCTTTGAAATGTGGATTTATAGAAGAATAGGTAGAATTGGATGGAAACAAAAGATAACAAACGATGAAGTTTTAAAACAACTGAAAATAAAAAGAGAACTACTAAATACAATTAAGACAAGACAAATGAAATTTTTGGGGCATGTTAAAAGACACAACAGCCTACTAAAAGTAATATTGGAAGGGAAAATACAAGGTAAAAGAGGCAGAGGCAGACCAAGACTAACATGGACGAGTAACATCAAAAGATGGACAAGTCAATCTATGACAGCCTGCACCATCAAAGCAAGAAGAATGGCGATCCATGGTAGCCAACCTTCATTGCGGCGAAGGCACTCGATGATGATGATGAGAATAAGGCATGGATGACAGCAGAGACCCTGGATAAAATTAAAGAAAGAAAGAATAAGAAAGCAGACATAAATAAAAGCAAAATGAGAAGTAATAAAACCAAGACACAGGAAGCTTACACAGAGGTGAAAAAAGAAGTAAGAAGATGCATTAAAAGGGATAAGAGGAAATATATAGATGAACTAGTTAAAGAGGCAGAGGAAGCAGCAAATAAAGGGAATATGACAGAACTGTACAACAGCACAAAGAAATTAAGTGGAAAATATAAACAGATAAATGCCTTTATTAAAGATAAGAAAGGAAATCTGCTTAGTAATATAAGGTAACTAATGGAGAGATGGAAAGAGCACTTTGAAGAACTTTTGAACAGACCTGGCTCAAATATCCCTCCAGATATACTACCAGCAGAAGAAGAGTTACACGTTAACTATGGAAAACTAAGCAAGGAAGAAATAATGAAAGCCATCAAGCTATTAAAAAATGGTAAAGTCACAGGACCAGGTAAAATTCCTTTGGAAGCCATCAAAGCAGATATTAACACCTCTACCAAGATGTTACATAATCTACTAGATAAAATTTGGGAGAGGGAAGAAATACCCAAAGACTGGAAAGAAGGTTATATGATCAAACTTCCAAAGAAAGGAAGTTTACACCCAGTGCACAAATTATAGGGGAATTATGCTACTATCAGTGCCAGAAAAGATATTAGGCAGAATCATTCTGGAGAGACTAAAACAGGCCATAGAGAAACATTTGAGAGATGAATAAGCAGGTTTTAGGAAGAACCGATCATGTGCTGATCAAATAACTATCTTACATATAATAGTTGAACAAAGTTTAGAACTACAGTCCCCACTTTATATTGGATTCATAGATTACGGAAAGGCATTTCAGAGTTTAGACAGAGGAATGCTTTGGAAGTTGCTGAATCATTGCGGAATCCGCACAAAATGTATTAATCTAATAAGAACAATGTATGAAGAAATGAAATGTAGTGTGGTGCATGAAGGACAGCTTACAGAAGCATTTGAAATAAAAACAGGAGTAAGGCAAGGATGCCTTCTGTCTCCATTTCTCTTTCTACTGGCCATAGATTGGATTATAAAAATAACTCAAAACAACAGAAATGGAATCCAGTGGTCACTGACCAAGCTACTTGATGAATTTGATTTTGCTGATGACATAGCTCTCCTATCACACAAACATCAACAGATGCAAGATAAAATGAGCATACTTGATGAGAGATCAAAACAGTAGGAATGAAAATAGAGATAAGAACAAAATTATGAGAATTAATGCAGTTGGCAATAACCAAATAAAATTATGAGAAATACCTCTACTAGACATACAGTGTTACATATATCTGGGCAGTAATATAGACAAAGAGGGAGGAACAGAAAATGATACCAAAATAAGGATATCAAAAGCAAGAGGAGCATTTCTTCCACTGGGAAATATATGGAAGTCCAAAGAAATTAGGTTAAACACTAAAATAAAAATGTTCAACTCCAATGTTAAGTTAGCCTTAATATAAGACTGTGAAACATGGAGAACACAAAAATTTCAATTATGAAGATACAGACTTTCATTAATGGATGCTTACGCAGAATAAAAGAATGGAAATGGGAGGACAAAATCACTAACAGAGTTATGAAAATGTACCAGTCAAATACCTATGGATAAAGAAATACAGCGAAGACGATGGTGTTGGATAGGACACACACTGCGGAAGCCAGCTGAGAGTATTACACAACAGCCCTTTTTTGGAATCCCGAGGGAAAAAGACAGAGGAAGACGAAGGAATTCTTGGAGAAGGCAGATAGAAGCAGAGATGAAGATGTTGGGGAAGACTTGGAATGATCTTAAAAGAATGGTAAGAAACAGAACGTCTTGGAAAGTGTTTGTTGAAGACCTATGCTTCACAGGGAGCTGAAAAGTAGAATAAGAAGAGTAGGTTAAATGCCACAGAAGTGAAATGTGTCAGATAAATCATGGGAGCCAGCTTGACAGACAAAATCAGAAGTAAAGAACTAGGTTTGGGAACACATCCAAAGAAGAATATATAATTAAACAATGAATTCAATAGGCCATGAATCAAGACAACCAAACACAATCCATACAGTTATTAACAAATGCTATAAAACAAAAAACCAAGGGCATACCACTCAAATATGTTGGATAGACAGAATACTAAAAAGAAATGTGAAAGCAGGAGAGGAAATCAAAGACAAAAACTCTGTAAACTATTTCTCACCTAGATGTGAAAATTAAATAAGGAAGGAAAGAAGAAGCAGAAGAAACGTACTACTTATTATAAATGAAGCAAACTACAGACCTGTGTCAAGAACACTCTTTACCACCAAAACTGTAAAATACAGGTGAAGAGAAACAGAACAGAACAAAGCTGAGGCACAGAGTTGCAGGGTAGTTCTTCTTTCCTCTCTCATTTGATTTAACCAATGAGGAAAGATATAGTTTGTCGCCACAACATTTTTGTATTGATGATTATTACTGCAAAGTTGTCATCATTATTAATACCAAGTACCATGCCTGCTGGCGAACCACGATAGCTCAGTGGACTACAAAGGACAAGAAGTAAGGTTTCGATCCCAATCGACGGCTTCCGGGTTCACCCAGCCTTAACTGGGTACCAGATTTTTTTCTGGGAAAGTAAAGTGCCACGGGCATAATACCGACCACATTACCCCAAAAATCATGTGCTGAAGGTTTGTAAAATTTAAGGTCAATAACACCATATTCCCTATATGCCACTTTGCATGACAGGGGCTTTTTACTTTTTTTTTAACCATGCTTGCTGGGGTAGGTGATCACATGTCTCCATAATTTTTTATATCTGTATTTTTTTTTTTCATTTTCACTAACAAATAGAGCATTTCTGAAATTGTCTTGCATCTTTTCTCTATTTCAGCTCTAATGGCTAACTAGTACAATTTTTTCAGTTGTCTTAGCTGTCACACAAAAAAAAGAAATCACAGCTGTCACAATATATCGCAGCTCCAAGAAAATATCTCAGCTGTCACAAAATATTCTAGCTGCCACAAAATATCCTAGCTGTCATAAAATATATCAGTTGTCACAAAATATCCCTGCTGTAACAAAATATCCCAGCTGTCACAAAATATACAGCTGTACCAAAATATCCCAGCTGTAGTAAAACCTATTCCAGCAGTCAAAATATATCTCAGTTCACACAAAATATCTCAGCTGGAACAAAATATCTAATTTGTCACAAATAGGCCAGCTATCACAAAATATTCCAGCTGTCACAAAATATCTCAGTTATCACAAAATTTCTAGATGTCACAAAATACCCCAGCATAACAAAATATCCCAGCTGTCACAAAATATAGCTGTCACAAAATATAACTGTCACAAAATATAACTGTCACAAAATATAGCTGTCACAAAATATCATAGCTGTCACAAAATATCATAGTTTTCACAAAATATGCCAGCTGTAACAAAATATATCATTTGTCACAAAATAAGTGAGCTATCACAAAATAATCCAGCTGTAACAAAATATCTCAGTTATTACAAAATATTCTAGATGTCACAAAATATCCCAGCTGTCACAAAATAGCATAGCTGTCACAAAACTATCACTGCTGTCTCAAAAAATAGTTCTCACAAAATATGCCAGCTGTTACAAAATATCAAAGTTGTCATAAAATACTAAAGTTGTCATAAAATACTAAAGTTGTCATAAAATACTAAAGTTGTCATAAAATACTAAAGTTGTCACAAAATATCTCAGCTGTCACAAAATATCTCAGTTGTCAGTAAATATCTCAGGTGCAACAGAGTATCCCAGTCATAACAAAATATTCCAGCTGTTACAAAATATTTCTGTTGTCACAAAATGGCACAGCAATAACAAAATGACCCAGCAGTAACAAAATATCCCAGCTGTCACAAAATATCCCAACTGTCACAAAATATCCCAACTGTCACAAAATATCCCAACTGTCCAAAAATATACAAGTTCTAATAAAATATATCAGCTGTACCAAAATATCCCAGATGTAATAAAATATATTCCAGCAGTCAAAATATATCTCAGTTCACACAAAATATCCCAGCAGTAAAAAAAATAATTTGTCACAAACAATGCCAGCTATCACAAAATATGTTATCACAAAATATCCCAGAATTCACAAAATACATCAGCAATAACAAAATACCCCAGCTGTCACAAAATACCCCAGCTGTCACAAAATATCCCAGCTGTCACAAAATATCCCAGCTGTCACAAAATATCTCAGCAATAACATAATGTACAGTTGTCAAAAATATTACAGCTGTAACAAAATATCCCAGCTGCAACAAAATATCCCAGCTGTCACAAAATGTCTCAGTTGTCACAAAATATCCCAGCTGTATAAAAATATACAAGTTGTCATAAAATATACCAGCTGTACCAAAATATCCCAGCTGTAATAAAATATAATTCAGCAGTCAAAATATCTCAGTTTACACAAAATATCCCAGCTGTAACAAAAAATCTCATTTATCACAAAATAGGCCAGCTATCACAAAATATTCCACCTGTCACAAAATATTTCAGTTATCTAAAAATATTCTAGATGTCACAAAATACCCCAGCAATAACAAAATATCCCAGCTGTCACAAAATATCACAGTTGTCATAAAATATCACAGTTGTCTCAAAATATCCCAGCTGTTACAAAATGTCTCAGTTGTCACAAAATATCCTAGCTGACATAAAATATCTGAATTGTCACAAAATATCTCAGTTGTCAAAAAATATCAAAGATGTAACACAATATTTCAGGTGTCAGAAAATATCCCACATGCAACAAAGTATCACAGTGGTAAAAAAATATTTCAGCTATCACAAAATATTTAAGTTGTCACAAAATGTCACAACAGTAAGAAAATGTCCCAGCAGTAAGAAAATGTCCCAGCAGTAATAAAATATCCTGGCTGTCACAAAATATATCAGCTGCACCAAAATATCCCTGATGTAGTAAAATATATTCCAGCAGTCAAAATATATCTCAGTTCACACAAAATATCACAGGTGTCACGAAATATCTCAGTTATAAAATAGCCAAGATGTCACAAAATATACCAGAAGTAACAAAATATCCCAGCATTAACAAAATATACAGCTATCACAAAATATCCCAGCTATCACAAAATCATCCACTTGTCTCAAATTGTCACAGCAGTAACAAAAAATCCCAGCAGTAGCAAAATATACCTGCTATTACAAATATCCCAGTTGTAACAAAATATCCCAGTTGTCACAAAATATCCCAGCTGTCTAAAATGATCCCAGCTGTCACAAAAAATACCAGCTGTCACAAAAAAAAACCTAAGTTGTCACAAAATATCCCAACTGTAACAAAATATCTCAGTTGTCAGAAAAAATTCCGGCTGGAACAATTTTATCACAGTCGTAACAAAATATTCCAGATATCACAAAATGTCACAGCAGTAACAAAATGTCCCAGCAGTAACAAAATATCACATCTGTCACACAATCTCATTTGCCACAAAATATCTCAGATATCACAAGATATCAAAGATATAACACACATATTGTGTTGTCAGAAAATATCCCACATGCAAAAAAGTATCCCAGTGGTAAAAAAATATTCCAGCTGTCACAAAATATCACAGAAGTAACAAAATATCCTGGATGTCACAAATATACCAGCTGCACCAAAATATCCTGATGAAATAAAATATACATTTCACACAAACTATCCCAGCTGTCACAGAATATACAATTTGTCATAAAATATACCATCTCTACCACAATATCCCAGCTGTAAAAAAAAATATTCAGTTGTCACAAAATATAATTTGTTACAAAATATCCCAAATGTCACATAAATATCCCAGCTGTAACAAAGTATCACAGCTGTCACAAAATATCTCATTTGTCACAAAATATCACATTTGTCACAAAATCACATTTGTCACAAAATAGCCCAGCTGTCACAAAATATCCCAAAATAACAACAAAAAACCCAGCAGTAACAAAATATCTCAACTGTCACAAAATATCTCAGCTGTCACAAAATATGCCAGCTGTTACAAAATATAGTTCTCACAAAATATCCCAGCTGTTACAAAATATAGTTCTCACAAAATATGCCAGCTGTTACAAATATCAAAGTTGTCATAAAATATTAAAGTTGTAACAAAATGTCTCAGTTGTCACCATGTACTTCAGTTGTCACAAAACATCACAGCAGTAGCAAAATATCCCAGTTGTAACAAAATATCCCAGCTGTCACAAAATATCCCAGATGTCACAAAATATCTCAGCTATAACATAATGTACAGTTGTCAAAATGTTACAGCTGTAACAAAACATCCCAGCTGCAACAAAACATCTCAGCTGTCACAAAATATCTCAGCTGTCACAAAATATCTCAGCTGTCACAAAATATCCCAGTTGCCACAAAAGATCACAGTTGTTCCCTTCTCCTGACATGACCCAAAGTGATGGATGTCTCCTTATGTTGGAAATTATAGCTTTCAGTTTTGATTTGGCCTCTTTTAGAACATCCTAATTACTCTTTTGAAATAAATAATTAATAATAATAAAATATATGAAATAATATGAATAAAATCCCAATAATAAAATATATGAAATGAAATAATAATAAATCAAAAGACGATTAGAGGCCACAGAGATGGGATTTCTCAGAAGAATGTTGAAAGTTCCCTGGACAGATAAAAAGACCAATGAGGAAGTTCTCAAAGAGGCCAACACAAAAAGGGAGCTCTTAAAAAACTTAAGAAAGAAGCAATCAACATTCTTCGGGCACATCATGAGAAGAGGAAAGTTTGAATACTTGGTTACAACTGGCAAAATAAAAGGAAAGAGAGATCGCGGACGACAAAGAGAGAAAATACTGGATAGCCTGGTGTCATGGTATGGAAAACAGTCAACAACAGAACTGATACGATGCACTGTAGATAGAAGATTGTGGAGGGACATGATCGCCTACGCCAACCAGCAGGGTACATGATGATGATGATGAATTACTCTTTTAGAATATCCCAATTACTCTTTTAGAACATCCTAATTACTCTTTTAGAATACCCTTGATACTTTTGTTACAACATTCACACTACTCTTTCAGAATATCCCTGTTACTCTTTCAGAATATCCCCGTTACTCTTTCAGAATATGTCCGTTACTCTTTCAGAATATCCCCATTACTCTTTCAGAATATCCCCGTTACTCTTTCAGAATATCCCCGTTACTCTTTCAGAATATCCCTTTAGTCTTTCAGAATACCCTCATTACTCTTTTAGAACATCCTCATCTATTACAAAAGTTGGACACAACTCAAAAGAACAAAATTAATATAAAAAGCTGCTTTATAGAATTGTTGGATTTTTGTGTTCTGTGATGGCTCTCTTGCAGTACTTTCTAACCATAGCATATGCATCAGGGGACAGACAACAATCCTGGGCATGCAACTGCTGAAATGAAGAGTACCTATAAGCAATCATCACTATTCCTTTGTCTGTTGTTACATCACATGACTTCATCTCAAGTTTATGTAGATTTGGACAGTGCATAGATAAGGCATAAAGTCCATCATCTGTTATGTCACATTTACCTATGTCCAACGAGCAAAGTGTTGAGCAGTTTTGTGCCAGAAAATCTAAGTTAATGTCTGAGATAGCCTCACAGCCCCGAGCGTTGAAGTCGCATAGCTTGTTGTAGTTCTTAGTAATGTGAATGACCCCTTGGTCTGACACCTTGGTAAACTTGAAAAAATTTGTAAAATGTTTATAACAAGCCTTTGTGTGCAATTATATATGTACATGTTTATAAATAGTCCATATAAATATCCGTCAACAATCATATTTTTCTTGACATGTTTAAACATTGTACATAAACATAACACTAGTAAACATGTACAAATTAAACTCATCATCCCTTTTAATATATGGAGGGATAATGATGTTAGTGGTCATATTTTTTAATGACCAACAGGACTTTTATAAAAGTCGTGACCAGAATCAAGCAATGCTGCACTATCTTTTCACATAAAATGGTAGATGTGTAAATACAATTTTGAAGCATGCCATATATAAATATGTAAATATTTTAACAGTGACACAAATTCTATCACCAAGCTTGTTTAAACTAATCAATGAGAAAATCTTTAAAAACTTCACAAAGATGCCAGGCATAAACATTAATGGAATGATAGTCAGTCACCTAAGATATGCTGATGATACTGTATTACTAGCAGAAAATCCTGAAGATCTACATAAATTACTAAATGAGATAAACATGATAAGCAAAAAATATGGATTAGATATGAATATCAAAAAGACAAACTTTGATCATAAACAAAGAAAGTACTCAAAACCTACAAGTGGATGTCAAATTTCAAGAAATACGCCTGAAGACAGTTCAAAGCTACAACTGCTTTGAACATACTATAACCAGTGATGGAAAATGTAAAACTGGAGAAAAAAACAATAGAAAATGGCAAAAAGTAATTTTAATGTCATAAAAAATATACTAACATAAAAACAAATAAAGCAGGGTTAAAACTAAGAATAGCAAAATGTTATATCTTCTCAACATTCATGTATGGTGGACATTAGACAAGAAAACAGAACAGAATATTTAAGCTTTTCAGATGTGGATTTATAGAAGAATAGGAAGAATTGAAAGGAAAGAAAAGAAAGCAAATGATACTACTTCTTTCCTTCCTCATTTACCTTTCAGCATCGAGGGGAGATATAATCTGTGATCTTTTGCTCTTCTGTTCACCTCGGCTGCTGTTATGTTTCCTAGTGCTTCTAATATTCCATCCATCCATCTTTTTCATGGTTGATCATTGTGTCTGGTATTCTCACATTTATTGAAGGCTCGTTGTGTTGTGTTTTGATTTTTATGCTTTGTCATGCGGCCGAACCATTTTATCTGTTTCTTTATATATTCTTTGGTGGGGGCTATTCCTAGTTTTCTCCTCAGTTCTTCATTTCTAATCTTATCTCTCAGACTGTTTCCTGTCATTCGTCTGACACATTTCATCTCAGTAGAGGTTATTTTTCTTATTGTTCTTGCATCTAGGGTCCAGGTGGCATTGGAAGCACAATGTTGGGATGAAGATTGTATTGTATAGTGCTCATTTTGTCTCGAGTTATTTCCTTGTTGGACAATAGTGGTGATAACTGTCCAATGTTTTGGATTGACAAACAAACGATGAAGTCTTAAAAAAAGTAAAAATTAAAAGAGAACTACTAAACACAATTCAAACAAGACAAATGAGATTTTGGGGACATGTTAAAAGACAAAACGGTTTACTAAAAGTAATCTTGGAAGGGAAAATGCAAGGTAAAAGTGGGAGAGGTAGACCAAGACTAATATGGACAAGTAACATCAAAAGATGGTCACATCAGTCTATAATAATCTTGATCATCAAAGCAAGAGACAGAGCAGAAAGTGCTCCATGGTAGCCAACTTTGGATGTAGAGACATCACTTAATGAATGACACAAATGAAAAATAAATTTATACTTAGCTCTCTAAAGAAACAATTTTAAACTGATAAGCTATGAAAGTCTGTATCTGCACTGCAAAAGTTTTAAAAAATGTGTTGTTTCCAATATAAAGTAAGATTGTTTTTTTTTTGTTTTTTTTGTTAGTGAGCTGGTATAAGATGGTACTTACTCACATCAATTTCAGGACTGGTGGTTTCTTCAAGGCAGTGTCTTTTCAATAATTGCTATACTACCTTGGGTTTATATTTTTTTCAAAGTTGAGTAAGGTAGAATTTTAGCGAAGATTGAGAAGCTCGGCCAGAATAAGGATATATGAAAAAGTACACCAAAAAGCCTGTGTGCTATCGGATGCCACTGCAGGGCATTAGAAATAAGACAGTCATGGAAATATATGAATACTAAAATACTTTTCCCAATACCCCACAACTTTTTAAAATAAAGAGACATTAAAATGTAAAAACCTCCATTACCTTTTTACAATTTGCCACAATGAGGAAACGTAGAGTCTTACGTGATTTGGCCACACTTGAATGCCTAGATCAGCTACACTTTTGCAATCACTCAGTCTCAGTTCTCGTAAGCTTGTCGAAGGAAATATTTTTAAATTGTTTAATGACATGACATAAAGAGAATAATTAAAATTCCAAAGAAAACAAGCTTTAAACAAACTGAATATTTGAATATTTAGTGAATATTTCTTTATTGTATAGAATATTATTTATTAACTGAATATTTATTTATTTTATGCTCAATGTGAATGCAAATCTATAACAGATGAAATATACCAGATGGCCTATTAAAATCAATATTCATAGCCTTACCAAAGAAATGGGGAACCGTGATAGCCCAGTGGTTAGTGAACTGGACTACAAAGGACAAGAGGTAGGGTTTGATCCCTACAACATCAAAGCAAGAGACAGCGCAGAAAGGTGCTCCACTGTAGCCAACTTTGGATGCGGCGACAGCACTTAATGAATGACATAAATGAAAATGTCAAATAAAATTTATACTTAGCTCTCAAAGAAACAATTTTAAACTGATAAGCTGTGAAAGTCTATCTGCACTGCAAAATGTTTATAAAATTTATTGTTTCCAATGTAAAGCACGATTTTTTTTTTTTTTTTTTTTTTTTGGCTCTTCCAAAAAAAAGTTTCCACAGTCTGGTGTGTATTAGTTATAAAAATGGTGGATGCACTGAATACGTGTCAGAAGTTATAAGCTGTGATTGAAATTCTCACAGTGGAAAGTTTTGAGCCTAAAGCAATTCACCATGCTCAGTGGAATTTGCTTGAAGAGGAAGTTTTCAATCTTAAGTTATGGCAGTCTTGATACAGAGATGTTGTTTCTTCAAATCTGACTATACATGTTGGGATTTTTTTTGTGTGATTTCTCTCTGTGGCAACCAACCCTAGTCTCAATAGTGAGGCCTGGCACGATATGTCAATTACACATCAACAGAAAAAATATGAGTACCTCTGAAGATGGAGTTATCTGCCTGTGTGGCGAGGGTCTCCTGTGCACATGTCTGCCAGGGTAAAATGAATTAACATGCAAAATTCAGTTGCTAGGCTATAGGGACTTCGCCTTAGGTGAAAGCTGCGAACGCAGAAAAAAATATGTCTATACTGTACTTTTTTGGTTAACTCTTTCCGTACTAAAGCTTTTTATTGACACAACAGAAGAGATTTCACAGACAAAATTGTTCATGGTTTTAAGAATCAATCTATTTATATTTATCTAACATAACATATTATATATGAATGTTTAGATAATTGAACAAGATATAAGATTTCAACAATATCCAGATGATATAAGTCATGTAAAAAGAATATGGTTTGATGCCATTCACATTAATCAAATTGAGCGTGGTGCACTATACGGCAAAACGTACGTTGCCGGAATCACATTGCCGCACAGTGCGGCGAAACTTACTGAAAGAGCTAATGTAATAAATCATTTTAAAGAAAAAAATCTGAGTACAAATGTTTGCGGTGATAAAAATTGCATGATACACATTACACATAGACTAATATTTTCTATAACAAATATTTGGCTATAAACTTGTAAATACAGGTAGTTGGTGAGCTGGTACAAGATGGTACTTACTCACATCAATTTCAGGACTATTGGTTTCTTCAAGGCGGTGTCTTTTCAATAATTGCTATACTACCTTGGGTTTATATTTTTTTTCAAAGTTGAGTAAGGTAGAATTTTAGCGAAGATTGAGAAGCTCGGCCAGAATAAGGACTTATGAAAAAGTACACAGAAAAGCCTGTGTGCTATCTGATGGCACTGCAGGGCATTAGAAATAAGACAGTCATGGAAATATATGAGTACTAACATACTTTTCCCAATACCTCACAACTTTTTAAAATAAAGAGACATTAAATGTAAAACCCTCAATTACCTTTTTACAATTTGCCACAATGAGGAAACAGAGTCTTAGGTAATTTGGCCACACTTGCATGCCTAGATCAGCTACACTTTTGCAATCACTCAGTCTCAGTTCTCGTAACCTTGTCGAAGGATGAATTTTTAAATTGTTTAATGACATGACATAAAGAGAATAATTAAAATTCCAAAGAAAACAAGTTTTAAACAGTTAAACTGAATATTTACTGAATATTTCTTTATTGTATAGAATATTATTTATTAACTGAATATTTATTTATTTTATGCTCCATGTGAATGCAAATCTATAACAGGTGAAATATAACAGATGGCCTATTAAAATCAATACTTATAGCCTTACCACAGAAATGGGGAGCCGCGATAGCTCAGTGGTTAGTGAGCTGGACTACAAAGGACAAGAGGTAGGGTTCGATCCCTACAACATCAAAGCAAGAGACAGAGCAGAAAGGTGCTCCATGCAAGCCAACTTTGGATGCGGAGACAGCACTTAATGAATTACAAATGAAAATGTCAATTAAAATTTATACTTATCTCTCTAAAGAAACAAGTTTAAACTGATAAGCTGTGAAAGTCTGTATCTGCACTGCAAAATGTTTATAAAATTTATTGTTTCCACTGTATAGCAAGAATTTTTTTTTTTTGCTCTTCCAAAAAAAGTTTCCACAGTCTGGTGTGTATTAGTTATCAAAATGATGGTGGATGCACTGAATACGTGTCAGAAGCTATAAGCTGTGATTGAAATTCTCACAGTGGAAAGTTTTGAGCCTAAAGCAATTCACAATACTCTGTGGAATTTGCTTGAAGAGGAAGTTTTCAATTTCAAGTTATGGCAGTCTTGACACAGAGATGTTGTTAGTTAAAATCTGATTGTACAAGTTGGGATTTTTATTTGTGATTTCTCTCTGTGGCAACCACCCCTAGTCTCAACAGTGCTGCATGGCTCGACACTTCAATTACACATCAACAGAAAAAATATGAGTACCTCTGAAGATGAAGTTATCTGCCTGGGTGGCGAGGGGCTCCTGTGCATGTGGCTGCCAGGGTAAAATGAATTAACATGCAAAATTCAGTTGCTAGGCTATAGGGACTTCGCCTTAGGTGAAAGCTGTGAAACAGAAAAAAAATATATCTATACTGTACTTTTTTGGTTAACTCTTTCCGTACTAAAGCTTTTTATTGACACAACAGAAGAGATTTCACAGACAAAATTGTTTATGGTTTTAAGAATCAATCTATTTATATTTATCTAACATAACATATTATATATGAATGTTTAGATAATTGAACAAGATATACGATTTCAACAATATCCAGATGATATAAGTCATGTAAAAAGAATATGGTTTGATGCCATTCACATTAATCAAATTGAGCGTGGCGCACTATACGGCAAAACGTACGTTGCCAGAATCACATTGCCGCACAGTGCGGCGAAACTTACTGAATGAACTAATGTAATAAATCATTTTAAAGAAAAAAATCTTAGTACAAATGTTTGCGGTGATAAAAATTGCATGATACACATTACACATAGACTAATATTTTCTATAACAAATATTTGGCTGTAAACTTGTAAATACAGGTAGTTGGTGAGCTGGTACAAGATGGTACTTACATCAATTTCAGCACTATTGGTTTCTTCAAGGCGGTGTCTTTTCAATAATTGTTATACTACTTTGTGTTTATATTTTTTTTCAAAGTTGAGTAAGGTAGAAGAATTATAGTGAAGATTGAGAAGCTCGGCCAGAATAAGGACATATGACAAAGTACACCGAAAAGCCTATGTGCATTCTGATGGCACTGCAGGGCATTAGAAATAAGACAGTCATGGAAATATATGAGTACTAATACTTTTCCCAATACCCCACAACTTTTTAAAATAAAGAACCTCCATTACCTTTTTACAATTTGCCACAATGAGGTAACAGAGTCTTGGGTAATTTGGCCACTCTTGCATGCCTAGATCAGCTACACTTTTGCAATCACTCAGTCTCAGTTCACGTAAGCTTGTCGAAGGAAGAATTTTTTAATTGTTTAATGACATGACATAAAAAGAATAATTAAAATTCCAAAGGAAACAAGTTTTAAACAGTTAAACTGAATATTTGAATATTTAGTGAATATTTATTTATTGTATAGAATATTAATTATTAGCTGAATATTTATTTATTTTATGCTCCGTGTGAATGCAAATCTATAACAGGTGAAATATACCAGATGGCCTATTAAAATCAATATTCATAGCCTTACCAAAGAAATGGGGAGCCGCGATAGCTCAGTGTTAGCGAACTGGACTACAAAGGACAAGAGGTAGGGTTCGATCCCAAGCGACGACTTCCAGTTCACCAAGCCTTTAATGGGTTCCTTGATTTTTTTTCTTGGAAAGTAAAGTAATATTAACCACATTACCCCAAAAATCATGTGCCGAGTGTCTGTAAAATTTAGGGTCATTAACACCATATTCCCTATACGCTGGCGTGACGGGGTTCTTTACTTTTTTTTTACCAAAATAAATCAGGTGCGATTGAATGTGATGATCATCCCACAATAAGCTTATTAGTCACACGTCCAAGTTATTAGGAATCATCATGCGAAGAGTGCGAAACAAAATCAGTCTAAAAATGTGTGATGAAAAGTGATTTTGTTGGAGGTAAAGGTATGAACAATGACATACAGCATAACGTCTTCAATAGAAAGAGCCACAGAGGATGAAAGCAGATCTATGTTTCATAGACTATATCAAAGCATTTGAAATTAAAACACCAAGAAATAATCAAATTTTTTAGAAGGCATAAAAGTCGACGGCAAAGAATAGTAACTTAAGGCAATTATTATTATTTGTAATATTAGAATGACATTATTTATCGTATTTATATATAATTTTTACCTGCTGCAAACTTAATTGTTATTTAATTAGAAACATGACAATAAGACAATGAATAATAATGAATAAAAATTAATTCTTTTTCAATATAAAGATTGGAGTACCATGAACTGAGAATATTATTTTTAGCACTCATTTTAATCACTACAAGAGGATATTTTAAGTTATTTTGTTAGATAATCTGAAATGAGATAGCGTCCAGTGTTCCTGAAAATATGATTTGATTTTGACTACCTGCCTTTCATTTTGTGGGGATAAGATGAAAATAAAATATCTCGTTTACATAGGAAGCCATCTTGAAAATAGTTATGGAGTTTTTTAAATTTATGAATACTGTATAATTATAAATTGCTACAATTTAAAAGCAAATTAATTTCCTATAATTTGCATAAAAATTTAAGAGCACAATTATTTACTGCATAACTTCAATCTATGTACATTGCTAAACATGTACAATGATTAATATTTTACAGAATATTATGAACTGTCTATAAGGTTAAAGCAATTACCTCTATGAATAATACCTTAAAGAAAAAAATTAATTTGCACTGACTTCATATAATAACCAAAGAAAATAATACTTTTAAAAACTATCTAAAAAGATATATATACATATATATATATACATGTTTCATAGATTATACCAAAGCATTTGATAAAGTAAAGCACAAGAAATAATAACAATTTTAAACGGCATAAACGTTGAAGGCAAAGATCAAAGAATAATTAGAGCATATACTGGTAACACAGCTGGAAATCCCACAAGACAACAATAATTACAGATATGTTCAATTTATGAAGGAAAAGTGACTTACACTTTTAATTTTGGATGGCAATCACGGTCTAATATAACATGAAAGTCAAGGTCTGAGGCTAAATGGATCGTACCTGGCCAAAAAGTGGGTAAAACCTGCAAGACAACAACAGCAACATTACACAAAGTTTGTTAGGAAATGCTAAGAGAGACAGACAGAGAGACATATACACATAGATATTACTAATATTTGTAATAAATAAATGTGTAAAATAAAATTAATAGAAATACTAATCTGACACTCATTAGAGTGAAATATAGCATAAAGTTATGAGAAATCATGGTAGCTTTTACATCTCATCAACCAATTTTGAATTCCCTTTTATGATTTCTAGAAATTAAAAGAGCATTAATGATGAGAGAAATCATTACAGAAGAGAGATTTTAAAAGTACTATGCCGCTCTTCAACAAAGCCGGTGTTTAATTTGGCAATTTCAGGATACTTTTTTTTAAAAAATACCTACTGAACAATTTCCATACATTATCTGTAGAGCTCTTTTTCTCTTCACATTGGCATAATTATATCTATTTTTTTCTCTTTCAAATTCATCCTTAGCTTCCATTTATTTGCTTCTCACCACTGCTGTAAATCTACCAACTAAAGTTAACATCAATCCAAAGTATTTGAACTCTTTCATCCTTAAAACTGTCAATTTAATGTAATAGATGACAGGTTGTTAATTTCACACATACAGGGTAAAGTTTAAAACTTAAATTTAACAGTTTGTTTATATCCTGTTTTGTTTTCTCCAGCTCTCAGTAAACTCTACATGGAACACCTTATATTTTTATTTTTTTTTATTTTTAATAATGCTGTCCTTAATCAATCCACTGTGTGATTGTCAAACCAAATATGATTGTGAGAAAACAAAGTTTAGAATTAATAATTTAATTAACACTGTCTGTTTTTATCCAACAACCAAAGAGAGCAGTTTGTTTTATTGTCTTATAATAAAATAATTATCTTAATTTTTGAAGAAAAGTTTCTCTTTTATTTATACTCTAATTATAACTTAATAAGAATGTCTATAATATACAGCTTCTAATCCATTTTTATCCAAAACTGTATTAATTGTGACTGCAAAATAATGTATGTGTGAGAGAGATATTAATATTACTAATTAAATTTAATTTATTTAATTTTAACATAACAATTGGTAGCTTAAGGTAATTCTTATTACTATTTGTAATATTGGAATGACACTATAATCTTATTAATATATATGTAATGTTTACCTGTGGCAAACTTAGTTCTTTTTGAAGTTAGAATCATGACAAATCATCATCATCAAGTTCCAGGCTTGCTGGCATAGGTTCATGTCTCTCCACAACTTTTGATCTCGACAGTTATCATTTATGTTGTTGACCTTCAGCCAAGCAATTCTCTTAAGCTGTCTGGTATCGTTTATCTTTGATTCCCTCTATCTCTTCGTCCTTCATGACAAATAGACAATGAATAGTAATGAATGAATATTAATTCATTTTCAATATAAAGATTGAAGTAGCTTGAACTGTGAAAATATTATTATAAAATGCATCTAATCACTATTTGAAGATATTCTAAGTTATTCAGTTAGAGAATCTGAAATAATATTGTCTCCATGTTCATGAAAATATTATTTGACTTTGACTATCCACTCTGCATTTTGTGAGAATAAGATGAATATAAAATATATTGTTTAAATAGAATCAATTTTAATAACAATAGTGGAATTCTTGTTGAATTTTATGCATTCTGGATTATTTTAAATTGCTATCATTTAAAAACAAATTAATTTCCTATAATTTGCACAAAACGTAGAAGCACATTTATTTAATGAATTAATTTAAATCTATATTCGTTGCTAAACACGTCTAATGAAATATATTTGTCTAAATATACCGCCATTTTGAGAATTATTGTAGAGTACTAATTGCATGTTATGCATACTTGATAATTTTAAATTGCTATCATTTAAAAACAAATTAATTTCCTATAATTTGCACAAAACGTAGAAGCACATTTATTTATCGTATTAATTTAAATCTATATGCATTGCTGAACATATCTAGTGATTATTGCTTAAGAGAATATTATTAACTGTCTAAAAATTAAAATGAATTACCCCTAGGAACAATAACTTGTACATTACGAAAAATTACACTTTTGCAGTGGCTTCCCTTAATAAGCAAGGACAATAATACTTTAAAAAATTAATATAAAGTAATATTTTTTAGTTGCATCATAAATTAAAAGCACATATACTTTGATTGATAAGATTTAATTTATTGCATTGTAAGACACATTGCCTAATATCTTCTTGTATATTTAAACATAAACATTTTTAAGAAAATATTTTTTTTTCAAATGATATGCAAAATTGTGGTACTCTTAAAAAACTACAATACCAAGAGATTTATGTAATTAACTATTTTGTATGTAGTTTTCAGTGGTCCGGGTTTATGAAATTCTAGTGAATATTTATAAACCAACTGCCCAATTTTCTCTTTGGCTAAGACGCAAGGCTTATAAACCTTGTCCTAGGTGCAAAGCCGTGTTGCCTGCTCTAGCAACACAGACTGTGTCACGTCGGCTACGTGACACAGTAGTCTTTGGGTACTGCTTTGCTACCTCCCATTATGTCAAAGTTTGAACAGAAAATTGGGGGGGTGGAAGATGCGTGGTCGGACTAGGGTAACACCCGATGTTCTTAGTGCCGAGATTGCAATCGGCACGTCTGTGTGCTGTTGAATCTGGGCTAGTTTCCACTAGCTAGGCAGCCCTAGCCTAGGGCATCAGTCTTAGTGAGGTGGGGATCCTGGGGACAGCAGCCCTTCCATTTACACAAATGACATGAATGGTTATCCCCTTAACTTCTGTTCCCTACATTTCCTGTGGAGTGAAAATACACGAGAATGTGCCCCTGTATGAACGTAGGCACAGGTAAATCCTCAGACCTGTTTGATGACATATGCTCTTAGAATTATTGGTGTCTTATTCTTTATAATCTATTTCTGAAGCATTAAGTAAAGTAAGCCTGAGAAGGCAGACACAGAGAAGCGAGAGTATCCAGTAGAGATGTGGATTCTGTGATATGGTGTGTGACTGGCCGAGCGAGATGTGTGATCGCTGGCCACTGTGAATAATTGTACATAGTTGCCATTGTTAGGGTTGTCGGAATAAAGATAAATGATCTTTCAACATCAGCAGTGTGCAGACATTTATTGATAACATCGATTTAATTATAACAGTCACTACCTATGCCAAAGCGTTGAATCGAACTTAGTTGTCGCGGCCCATACCATATGGAACAAAACAGTTCAGTCAGATTACAGCCGAAGAACTAGTTGAGGACGTGAGAACCTGACAGCTGAGACGAAGAGGTGAGCGTACGTTGACCAATACACGTTTTTGTACCTTGTCACCATCGCCTGACCAGTAACAGTACCCCTCACGGGGCGTGTGTACAGGTTGGTATCGACACAAGAAGAAAAAGAACGATGTTTTCATAAACGGTGTACTACAGAGGGCTGTTATTAAAGACTGTTCAAATGGTGCTGGCAGGTCATTTGCATTGGCCTATCATACCATTACCAATATTCATACCATTGTCATCGCTTAACATCATTTCAAACCTGTTACATGTGAATTATGGACAATAGGACAACAGACAAAAAAATCAAGCTGTAGGAGGACTGGAGGCTGTAGAAATATAGTTTTACAAAGAATGTTGAGAATACCATGGGCTGTTAAGAATAGTAATGAAAACGTTCTGAAAGAGACTAAAGCAGAAATAGAGCTATTATCCGATATTATGAAGAAACAATTATCATTTTAATGCCATGTAATGAGAAGGTAACAGATTGAAAAATGTTGGTTGTTCCACATGTCTTTATTCTGACTGTCTCTTACTTCGCATGTTGTTTTATCTGGTTCCATTTTTATTAAGTGTATCAACCATTTAATTTGTTTATTTTTTTCAAAAGTTAAAGGTAAAGCAGAGCATAGCAGAGTTAATTAAGAGTTAGTTTACTTAAATTTTGAGTTAAGTTTTAAGTTAAGTTTTAAGATGTTTTAAGTTATCTTAAGTTAAGTTTTAAGTTTAAGTTGAGCCAAATTTTAAGTTTAAGTAAATTTAAGTTACGTTTTAAGTTTATGTTAAGTTAAGAAGTTGAGTTTAAAGTTTAAGTTAAGTTACGTTTTATGTTTAATTATGTTAAGTTTAAGTTTAAGTTAAGTATTAAGTTTTAAATTTAAGTTAAGTTTTAAGTTTATGTTAAGTTTTAAGTTTATGTTAAGTTTTAAGTTAAGTTAAAGTTTTAAGATTAAGTTAAGATAAAGTTAAGTTTTAAGTTTAGGTTAAGTTAAGTTTTAAGTTTAAGTTAAGTTAAGTTTTAAGTTTTAAGATTAAATTAAGTTAAGTTTTCAGGTTTTAAGTTAAGTTTTAATTTTTAAGTTTTAAGATTAAGTTAAGTTTTTAGTTTAAGTTGAGTCAAATTTTAAGTTTAAGTAAATTTAAAATACGTTTTAAGTTTATGTTAAGTTAAGTTTTAAGTTTTAAGTTAAGTTAAGTATTAAGTTTAAGTACAGTTAAGTTTTAAGTTTACGTTAAGTTGAGTTTTATGTTTAATTTAAGTTAAGTTTATGTTAAGTTAAGTTTTAAGTTTAAGTTAAGTTTTAAGTTTTAATTTAAGTTAAAGTTTTAAAATTTAAGTTAAGTTAAAGTTTTAAGTTAAGTCTTAAGATTAAGTTAGTTAAGTTTTAAGTTTAAGTTAAGTTTTAAGTTTAAGTTAAGTTAAGTTTTAAGTTTAATTGAAGTTAACGTTTTAAGTTTTATATATAAGTTTAAGTTAAGTTAAGTTAAGTTTTATGTTTAATTTAAGTTAAGTTTTAAGTTTAAGTTAAGTTAATTTTTAAGTTTAAGTTAAGTTTCAAGATTAAATTAAGTTTTCAGGTTTTAAGTTAAGTTTTAATTTTTATGTTTTAAGTTTTAATTTAAGTTAAGTTTAAGTTCATTTATGTTTTAATTTTAAATTAAGTTAAGTGTTAAGTTAAAGTTTAAGTTAAGTTAAATTTTAAGTTCAAGTTAAGTTATAAGTTCATTTAAGATAAGTTTTAAGATTAAGTTAAGTTAAGTTTTAAGTTTAAGTTAAGTGAAATTTTAAGTTTAAGTAAATTTAAGTTTAAGTTACTTTTCAAGTTTAGGTTAAGTTAAGTTTTAAGTTTTAAGTTAAGTTAAGTTTTAAGTTAAGTCTTAAAATTAAGTTAAGTTACGTTTTATGTTTAATTTAATTTAAGTTTAAGTTTAAGTAAAGTATTAAGTTTATGTTAAGTTAAGTTTTAAGTTAAAGTTAAATTTTAAGTTCAAGATAAGTGAAGTTTTAAGTTTTAAGTTAAGTTAAGTTTTAAGTTAAGTTATGTCATAAGATTAAGTTAATTTTATTTTTAAGTTTAAGTTCAATTAAGTTTTAAGTTTAATTTAAGTAAAGTTTTAAGTTTAAGTTAAGTTTTAAGTTTTAATTATGTTAAGTTTTAAGTTTAAGTTTAAGTTAAGTTATGTTATGTTTTAAGTATAAGTGAAAGTTAAATTTTAAGTTTAAGTTAGGAACTTTACCTAAGTTTTATGTTTAATTTAAGTTAAAAGTTTAAGTTAAGTTTAAAGTTTAAGTTAACTTTAATTCAACATAAAACGTAACTTAAGTTCAAGTTTAAGTTAAGTATTAAGTTTAAATTAAGTGTTAAGTTTAAGTTAAGTTTTAAGTTTAAGTTAAAGTTAAGTTTTAAGTTTAAGTTAAAGTTAAGTTTTAAGTTTAAGTTAAAAGTTAAGTTTTAAATTAAGTTTTAAGTTTAAGTTAAGTTTTTAAATTTAAGTTTTAAGTTTAAGTTAAGTTTTTAAATTTAAGTTAAGTTTTTAAATTTAAGTTAAGTTAAGTTTAAATTAAGTTAAGTTTTAAGTTTAAATTAAGTTAAGTTTTAAGTTTAAATTAAGTTAAGTTTTAAGTTTAAGTTAAGTGTTATGTTTAATTTAAGTTAAGTTTTATGTTTAAGTTAAGTTTTAAGTGTAAGTTAAGTTTTATTTTTAAGTTTTAAGTTTTAAGTTAAGTTAAGTTTAAGTTCAGTTAAGTTTTAAGTTTAAGTTAACTTAAGTTAAATTTTAAGTTTAAGGTAAGTTTTAAGTTCAAGTTAAGTTAAGTTTTAAGTTTAAGTTGAGTCAAATTTTAAATTTAAGTATACTTAAGTTACGTTTTAAGTTTATGTTAAGTTAACTTTAAGTTTAAGTTTTAAGTTAAGTTAAGTTAAAGTTTTAAGTTTTAAAATAAGGTAAGTTTTAAGTTTTAAGTTAAGTTTTCAGTTAGGTCTTAAGATTAAGTTAAGTTAAGTTTTAAGTTTAAGTTAAGTTACGTTTTAAGTTTAATTTAAGTTAAGTTTAAGAAGTTTAAGTTAAGTTTCAAGTTAAGTTAAAGTTTTAAGATTTAAGTTAAGTTAAAGTTTTAAGTTAAGTTTTAAGATTAAGTTAAGTTATGTTTTAAGTTTAAGTTAAGTTTAAGTTTAAGTTAAGTTACGTTTTATGTTTAATTTAATTTAAGTTTAAGTTTAAGTTAAGTTAAGTTTTAAGTTAAGTTATGTCATAAGATTAAGTTAATTTAATTTTTAAGTTTAAGTTCAATTAAGTTTTAAGTTTAATTTAAGTAAAGTTTTAAGTTTAAGTTAAGTTTTAAGTTTAAATTATGTTAAGTTTTAAGTTTAAGTTAAAGTTAAGTTATGTTATGTTTTAAGTATAAGTGAAAGTTAAATTTTAAGTTTAAGTTAGGAACTTTACCTAAGTTTTATGTTTAATTTAAGTTAAAAGTTAAGTTAAGTTTAAAGTTTAAGTTAACTTTAATTCAACATAAAACGTAACTTAAGTTCAAGTTTAAGTTAAGTATTAAGTTTAAATTAAGTTAAAGTTAAGTTTTAAGTTTAAGTTAAAGTTAAGTTTTAAGTTTAAGTTAAAAGTTAAGTTTTAAATTAAGTTTTAAGTTTAAGTTAAGTTTTTAAATTTAAGTTTTAAGTTTAAGTTAAGTTTTTAAATTTAAGTTAAGTTTTTAAATTTAAGTTAAGTTAAGTTTTAAGTTTAAATTAAGTTTTAAGTTTAAATTAAGTTAAGTTTTAAGTTTACATTAAGTTAAGTTTTAAGTTTAAGTTAAGTGTTATGTTTAATTTAAGTTAAGTTTTATGTTTAAGTTAAGTTTTAAGTGTAAGTTAAGTTTTAATTTTTAAGTTTTAAGTTTTAAGTTAAGTTAAGTTTAAGTTCAGTTAAGTTTTAAGTTTAAGTTAACTTAAGTTAAATTTTAAGTTTAAGTTAAGTTTTAAGTTCAAGTTAAGTTAAGTTTTAAGTTTAAGTTGAGTCAAATTTAAATTTAAGTAAACTTAAGTTACGTTTTAAGTTTATGTTAAGTTAAGTTTTAAGTTTAAGTTTTAAGTTAAGTTAAGTTAAAGTTTTAAGTTTTAAAATAAGGTAAGTTTTAAGTTTTAAGTTAAGTTTTCAGTTAGGTCTTAAGATTAAGTTAAGTTAAGTTTTAAGTTTAAGTTAAGTTACGTTTTAAGTTTAATTTAAGTTAAGTTTTAAGTTTAAGTTAAGTTTTAAATTTAAGTTAAGTTTTTAAATTTAAGTTAAGTTATGTTTTAAGTTTAAGTTAAGTTTAAGTTTAAGTTAAGTTACGTTTTATGTTTAATTTAATTTAAGTTTAAGTTTAAGTTAAGTTAAGTTTTAAGTTAAAGTTAAATTTTAAGTTCAAGATAAGTTAAGTTTTAAGTTTTAAGTTCAGTTACGTTTATGTTTAATTTAAGTTAAGTTAAAGTTTATTAAGTTATGTTAAGTTTAAGTTTATTAAGTTTATGTTGAGTTTTAAGTTTAAGTTAAGTTTTAAGTTAAGTTTTAAGTTAAGTCTTAAGATTAAGTTAGTTAAGTTTTAAGTTTAAGTTCAGTTAAGTTTTAAGTTTAAGTTCAGTTAAGTTTTAAGATTAAGTTAAGTTAGTTTTAAGTTTTAAGTTAAGTCTTAAGATTAAGTTAGTTAAGTTTTAAGTTTAAGTTCAGTTAAGTTTTAAGTTTATTAAGTTTATGTTAAGTTTTAAGTTTAAGTTAAGTTAAAGTTTTAAGTTTAAGTTAAAGTTAAGTTAAGTTTAAGTTTAAGTTAAAGTTAAAGTTAAGTTTTAAGTTTAGGTTAATTTAAGTTTTAAGTTTAAGTTAAATTAAGTTTTAAGTTTTAAGATTAAGTTAAGTTTAAGTTTTAATATTAAGTTAAGTTAAGTTTTCAGGTTTTAAGTAAAGTTTTAATTTTTAAGTTTTAAGTTTTAAGTTAAGTTTAAGTTCCGTTAATTTTTAAGTTTAAGTTAATAAGTTTAAGTTAAGTTAAATTTTAAGTTTAAGTTAAGTTTTAAGATTAAGTTAAGTTAAGTTTTAAGTTTAAGTTGAGTCAAATTTTAAGTTTAAGTAAATTTAAGTTTAAGTTACGTTTTAAGTTATGTTAAGTTTTAAGTTAAGTTAAGTTTTAAGTTAAATCTTAAGATTAAGTTAAGTTACGTTTTTTGTTTAATTTAAGTTAAGTTTAAGTTTATTAAGTTTATGTTAAGTATTAAGTTTAAAGTTAAGTTAAGTTTTAAGTTAAAGTTAAATTTTAAGTTCAAGATAAGTTAAGTTTTAAGTTAAGTTAAGTTTAAGTTTTAAGTTAAGTTAAGTTTGAAGTTATAAGTTAAGTTATGTCTTAAGATTAAGTTAATTTAAGTTTTAAGTTTAAGTTAAGTTTTAAGTTTAAGTTAAGTTAAGTTTTAAGTTTATGTTAAGTTAAGTTTTAAGTTTAAGTAAAGTTTTAAGTTTAAGTAAAGTTTTAAGTTTAAGTAAAGTTTTAAGTTTACGTTAAGTTTTAAGTTTACGTTAAGTTTTAAGTTTACGTTAAGTTAAGTTTTAAGTTCAAGTTAATATAAGTTTTAAGATAAGTTAAGTTTAAAGTTTAAGTTAAGTTTTAAGTTTAAAGTTTAAGTTAAGTTTTAAGTTTAATTTAAGTTAAGTTTAAGTTTAAGTTAAGTTAAGATTTAAGTTTAAGTTAAGTTGAATTTTAAGTTTAAGTTAAGTTTTGAGTTTAAGTTAAGTTTTGAGTTTAAGTTAAGTTTTGAGTTTAAGTTAAGTTTTGAGTTTAAGTTAAGTTTTGAGTTTAAGTTAAGTTTTAAGTGTAAGTTAAGTTAAGTTAAGTTTTAAGTTTAAGTTAAGTAGATTTAAGTTTAAGTTAAGTAGATTTAAGTTTAAGTTAAGTAGATTTAAGTTTAAGTTAAGTTAAGTTTTAAGTTTAAGTTAAGTGTTATGTTTAATTAAGTTAAGTTTTATGTTTAAGTTAAGTTTTAAGTGTAAGTTAAGTTTTAATTTTAAGTTTTAAGTTTTAAGTTAAGTTAAGTTTAAGTTCAGTTAAGTTTTTAGTTTAAGTTAACTTAAGTTAAATTTTAAGTTTAAGTTAAGTTTTAAGTTCAAGTTAAGTTAAGTTTTAAGTTTAAGTTGAGTCAAATTTTAAATTTAAGTTAAGTTTTAAGTTATGTTATGTTAAGTTTTAAGTGTTAAGTTAATTTAAGTTTTAAGATAAGTTAAGTTTAAAGTATAAGTTAAGTTAAGTTTTAGTTTTAAGGTAAGTTAAGTTTAAGTTTTAGTTATGTTGAGTTTTAAGTTTAAGTTAAGTTGAGTATTAACTTTAAGTTAAGTTGAATTTTAAGTTTATGTTAAGTTAAGTTTTAAGTTTAAGTTAAGTTCAGTTTAAGTTTATGTTGAGTTATGTTGTAAGTTAAAATTAAGTTAAATCTGAATTTCAAGTTAAGTTCAGTTTTAAGTTAAGTTAAGTTAAGTTTAAGTTACGTTTAGTTTAAAGTTTAAGTTAAGTTAAGTTTAAAGTTTAAGTTAAGTTTTAAGTTTAAGTTAAGTTTTAAGTTAAGTTAAGTTAAGTAGATTTAAGTTTAAGTTAAGTAGATTTAAGTTTAAGTTAAGTAGATTAAGTTTAAGTTAAGTTAAGTATTAAGTTTAAGTTAAGTTAAGTTTTAAGTTCATGTTATGTTAAATTTTAAGTATTAGTTGATTTAAGTTTTAAGATAAGTTAAGTTTAAAGTATAAGTTAAGTTAAGTTTTAGTTTTAAGGTAAGTTAAGTTTTAAGTTTTAGTTAAGTTTAAGTTTATGTTGAGTTATGTTGTAAGTTTAAGTTAAGTTATGTTTTAAGTTACAATTAAGTTAAATCTGAATTTTAATTTAAGTTCAGTTTTAAGTTTAAGTTAAGTTAAGTATTAAGTTTAAGTTAAGTTCAGTTAAGTTTTAAGTTCATGTTATGTTAAATTTTAAGTGTTAAGTTAATTTAAGTTTTAAGATAAGTTAAGTTTAAAGTATAAGTTAAGTTTTAGTTTTAAGGTAAGTTAAGTTTTAAGTTTTAGTTAAGTTAAGTTTAAGTTTATGTTGAGTTATGTTGTAAGTTTAAGTTGAGTTATGTTTTAAGTTAAAATTAAGTTAAATCTGAATTTTAAGTTAAGTTCAGTTTTAAGTTACGTTTAGTTTAAAGTTTAAGTTAAGGTAAGTTTTAAGTTACGTTTAGTTTAAAGTTTAATTTAAGATGAGTTTTAAGTTTAAGTTAAGTTCAGTTTTAAGTTTAAGTTAAGTTCAGTTTTAAGTTTAAGTTAAGTTGAGTTTTAAGTTTTAGTTAAGTTGAGTTTTGAATTTAGTTAAGTTGAGTTTTAATTTCAAGTTAAATTAAGTTTTAAGTTTAAGTTGAGTTATGTTGTAAGTTTAAGTTAAGTTCAGTTTTAAGTTAAAATTAAGTTAAATCTTAATTTTAAGTAAAGTTCAGTTTTAAGTTTAAGTTAATTTAAGTTTTAAGTTACGTTTAGTTTAAAGTTTAAGTTAAGTTAAATTTTAAGTTTAAGTTAAGTTAAGTTTCAGTTTTAAGGTAAGTTATGTGTTAAGTTAAAGTTAAGTTGAGTTTTAAGTTAAGATAAGATAAGATTTAAGTTAAGTTTTAAGTTTAAGTTAATTTAAGTTGAAGTTTAAGTTGATTTATGTTTTAAGTTTAAGTTAAGTTAAGTTTTAAGTTTAAGTTAAGTTAAGTTTTAAGTTTAAGTTAATTTAAGTTTTAAGTTTAAGTTCAGTTAATTTTAAGTTTAAGTTAATTTAAGTTTTAAGTTTAAGTTAATTTAAGTTTTAAGCTTAAGTTATGGTTTAAGTTTAAGTTAAGTTAAGTCTTAAGTTTAAGTTAAGTTTTAAGTTTAAGTTAAGTTTTATGTTTAAATTAAGTTTTAAGTTTAAGTTAAGTTTTATGTTTAAGTTATGTTTTAAGTTTAAGTTAAGTTAAGTTTTAAGTTTATGTTAAGTTAAGTTTTAAGTTGAGTTAAGTTTAAGTTAAGTTGAGTTTTAAGTTTAAGTTGAGTTTTAAGTTTAAGTTAAGTTAAGTTTAATTTATGTTATGTTAAGTTTTAATTGTTAAGTTAATTAAGTTTTAAGATAAGTTAAATCTTAATTTTAAGTTAAGTTCAGTTTTAATTTTAAGTTAAGTTGAGTTTTAAGTTTAAGTTAAGTTAAGTTTTAAGTTTAAGTTAAGTTTTAAGTTAAGTTTTAAGTTAAGTTTTAAGTTAAGTTTTAAGTTAAGTTTGCATTCCATTTGCACAAATGACATGAATGGTTATCCCCTTAACTTCTGTTCCCTACATTTCCCGTGGAGTGTGAAAATACATGAGCAAGTGCCCCTGTATGACGTAGCACAGGTAAACTACTCCTCGCCAGCGTTGGTAAATCCTCGGACCTGTTTGATGACATATGCTATTATTAGAATTATTGGTGTCTTATTCTTTATAATCTATTTCTGAAGCATTAAGTAAAGTAAGCCTGAGTAGGCAGATGCACACACGCGAGAGTATCCAGTAGAGACGCGAATTCTGTGATATGGTGTGTGACTGGCCGAGCGAGATGTATGATCGCTGGCCGCTGTGAATAATTGTGACATCTGCTCTTATTAAAATTATTGATGTCCTGTTCTTTATAATCTATTTCTGAAGTATTACTCTTATATTTGAAGTGTTTATTTATATTTATTATCTAAATGCAGAGCCAGTCTAAACATATGGATGTGAATCATGGACAACAGACAATAAAGTCACTGGAGGCTAGAAATTTTGTTTTACAGAAGAATGTTGTTAATACCATGGACAACTAAGAAGAGCAAAGAAAACGTTCTGAAAGAGGTTAAACTAAAAAGAGAGCTACTATCCAATATTAAAAGAAACAATCATTGTTTGTTGTCCATGTAATGAGAAGGGAACAGATGGAATATATATTTTAAAAACTGGGAAAATTGAGGGATGAAGAGATAGAGGGAAAACAAAAAGAAAAGATACTAGACAGCTTGACAAAAGATCAACAACAGAAAAGATAAATAACTGTCGAGATCAAAAGTTGTGGAGAGACATTATCACCTACGCCAACAGGCATGATACTTGATGATTTTGTATATATGAACACAAGATGAGAGCCAAGCAATTTCAGAACCAAGAATTGTTTAAATAATTGATTGTTTTAAAATAACATGTACACATTAATAAGTTTTTATTATCTAATAATCTGCTTACTATAAAAACAGCTGATCTTATATGTCTATCTATTAATGTTAGGGGACTTTGGCCCAAAGTGAACAAAATCACCCTATTTTCTCCAAAATGTGTGATTAATATTGTAGTGTCTATCGCCTCTACTGATTAGTCACTTACTGAACTCTAAATTATTTGTCGTGCGCAGCAACTTGTATTTCTTTCTTACTTGTTTATATGTGAATTCTTTAATCACACTTACTCTGGCTCCAGTGTCACCTAATGCTCTAAACGTATGTCTATTTATCTTTACTAACTTGGGTCTCCCTTCATATGTTACTGTGAGGAAAATCATAATTTCTCTCACTCTTCCGGGTCTGAGTCCAAGATCGAGGTATTAGTTTCCCTGTTTGAATCTATGACTCACCTCAGTTCTGTTATCTCTTAGTGATCTATGATCTCTTAGATTGTTTCAAGTATACTCTTATCAGCAATTTTGGAGCAATACGACCAAGTTTACCGCAATTAAAACATCTACTGTTCTCGACGAATCCTATTATTTGATGTGATCTTCCAAATAATCTTCTATCCCAACTGCGTCTAGCATGATCTATTTCCATTAATATGTGATCTACTTCTCTATCCCTTCTATTCTGAACATGTCTATCTTAATATATCTCCATTTGGTGAGTGACTCATTTCTCTTGTTATACCTATATTCCTGGTTCCCTCAGGTCTTGTGTGCCTTTGAATGTTTGGGTTATCTTCAACTGCACATCTTTCAAATGGTTTTTTTTCCTTAAATGGCTAAATCTAATGTTTCATTGATTGTCTTCAGTTCCTTTCTTAGCAAATACAATCTTAACCTTATGTTGTTTAACCTTTCAATAAAAATAGTTATCTGCAATTGGTTATCCTCATTCCTTACACCTGACACCGCGCATCTGTCTTCATATGTACACACGGCTTCCAATGATTTTTTCTTCATCTTGTGTAATTTTGCAAATAAATCTTGTGGACATCTTTCTTCTCCATACCTAAAGGTTAATATGGTTATGGTAGGACCCGGTATCACTGCAAACAATTAAAATCCATAATTGCTCAACCGCGCATGCCAGTAGAATCGTCCGAATTACTATTTCATCTGCCAAAAAAGAGAAAGGTATCTGTAGTCCCCATCATAGCAGTCTCAGCACACGCCAAAAGACATAAGGCGAAACCGCACAGAAAGTTAACAAAACCGTCTCTTCCCTGTCATACGAAATCATCAATATCTGAAATCGGAATATTGAAACACGATTAAAATTGCTGAAACGCATAGCTCACGGTGTGCACATAGCACTTAACTCAAGAGCTCCTGCAACAAGCCGGACTTGGAATATGAGGAAACTGCAACAATGGACACTTTTCAGACATAGCCTTTAATGGTTCCTGCAGCCTGTCCACCAGGTATTGACAGGAAGTTCACTACCTCTTGAAAATGATGATCGTCATATTGTTTTTTTTTTTCAATGTAAAGCGCTTGAAGATGTTAGGACATCGTTTTTGTCTCCAAATCCTAATATATGAAACACTATTAATCATCGGATTATCCCCGTCGCACATCAAATAACACATCGAAAGATCTCCCTGCAATGTGAATTTGCGAAATTATAAACCAGTTCACATGTCTACCCTCTATCTCACAGTAGCCCTCTTGAAACTAGCAACATCCCTCCTGACTAACAGGAAACTCTGTGAGTCACCCCGCTGCTGCAAAGCCATGAACAAATCTCCGTCATGTCGCCTTTTACCATTAGCATACGGCCGGTCTAGGGATATACGATCAGCCATCAACATGATGACGTAGCACTCACAACAATCAGCTTAATATTTGTTCGTATTCTCCCACGTTTCCTCGGGTAATGATTCTAATCTTCTTAAGAACGCAAACACTTCCATCTGTTCTGAAATTTATATTCCTTAGTTCTTTATTTGTAGTTAAGTGGACTAAATTTTCTATACCTTCTATCCACTCTCCAAATTTCGATGGTTCTCCTTTGAAAGTGGCAATACTATTGTTTATATTTTGATGGCTTATTGCTACACTACTAGTAGAAAATCCTAAAGATCTACAACAATTACTTAATGAAATAAAAATGACAAGCACAAAATATGGACTGGATATGAATATCAAAAAGACTAAAACTATGATCATAAACAAAGAAAATACTCAAAACCCACTAGTGGATATCAAAATTGAAGGAATAGACCTGGAGACAGTTCAGAACTACAACTACATTGGACATACTATAACCAGTGATGGAAAATGTACAACTGAAATAAACAAAAGAATAGGAATGGCAAAAAGTAATTTTAATGTCATGAAGAACATACTAACATCAAAACAAATAACACCAGGGATAAAACTAAGAATATCAAAATGTTACATCGTTTCAATATTACTATATGGTGCAGAAACATGGACATTAGACAAGAAAACAGAACAGAGAATTGAAGCCTTTGAAATGTGGATATATAGAAGAATAGATAGAATTGGATGGAAAGAAAAGAAAACAAACGAAGTTTTAAAACAACTGAAAATAAAAAGAGAACTAAATACAATTAAGACAAGACAAATTAAATTTTTGGGCATGTTAAAAGACACAACAGCCTACTAAAAGTAATCCTGGAGGAAAAATACAAGGTAAAACAGGCAGAGGCAGACCAAGATTAACATGGACGAGTAATATTAAAAGATGGACAAATCAGCCTATGACAACCTGCACCATCAAAGCAAGAGACATAGCAGAATGGCGCTCCATGGTAGCAAACCTTCGTTGAGGAGACGGCACTCGATGATGATGATTGCTACACTCAACTCACCTACCGTTTCAGTTGCTAGTTTCATCGCTTCATTGTCATGATCTAAGGTTTTTGCCATGTTTTACTATGTTATCTTTAGCACTACTATAATTTCTCATTTCGATCGATTAACTCGGCTGTAAACACATTTTCTATCGTCTGCTTATATCTAACTGTTGATTCTACATGTGCAAGAATTTGTTCCATATTTATATAATTAGGCAGTTGACATTTACCTTTTGTACACTGTCATCATTTGCATGAAACGATTGATAATTTAATATAATTTAACAACATATTTTCAATTCATAATACAAAGGTCTTGATTCGTCTCTCTGGAAGGAAAACAAAGTTTATATTAACTGCTGTGGACAAATTTCAATTAAATTTATTAACTTAAAAAATATATTTCAATTAAATACTATTTTATAACGCTTGTATTCAACTAAATAATAACAATTCAGTAATTTTCATTTCAACAGTCAATTCAAAATGGCAATCAAACAATTACTAAATATAATTAAATAAGTAAGTAATTCACACCTGATCCTTGGAAAATTAAAGTACACACGCAGTGTTTATATTTCTTGAGCAGGAAGCAGGTTACACTCACGCGGTCACGTGATTACACGGCTGTCTCTCCAGACACGTTTTAAGTTCGACGATCTCACAATGTCACAATGTTCCCTAGTTGGCCTGGATTTGTCGTATGCTATTTGACGATTTCAATCTTAATCAATCTTAAACGTGCGCTGTTGTCTTGCATTATTTGAGAGTCTCGTGACATGACGGGTTGAAGTTACTTGAATTCTTTAGTTGTGAACTTGTTTGCATAAATTTGACTTGTCTCGATAACTTGAGAATGTTTTGTCTTGAGCTACTAAGATAATTTTGCTATTTCCAGTTCTTGATCATTTGTCCGGACTGCATATTAAATACTAACCTGAATATATATATATAACTTGCTAATTCCTTGCACAGAATCTGACATTTCTTGCTACTTGATTTACTTCGTAAGTTAGATCTAATATCAACATTTATACTGTTAATATAATACGTATTTTCTTGTTCACTGCGCAAATCTTTAAAAACATCTCAGAGATACCAGGCCTAAACAATGGAAAGATAATCAACAACCTAAGATATGCTGATGATACTGTTCTACTAGCAGAAAATCCTAAAGACCTACAACAATTGCTTAATGTAATAAACATAACAAGCAAAAAATATGGACTAGATATGAATATCAAAAAGACTAAAACTATGATCATAAACAAAGAAAATTCTCAAGACCAATAATTAAATATCAAAGTTGAGGGAATATATCTGGAGACAGTCCAGAGCTACAACTACCTGGGACATACTATAACCAATGATGGAAAATGCAAAATTGAAATTAAAAAAAAAAGAATATAAATGGCAAAAAGTAATTTTAATGCCATGAAAAATATACTAACATCAAAACAAATATCAGCAGGGCTGAAACTAAGAATGGCAAAATGTTACATCTTCTCAGTATTCCTGTATGGTGCAGAAACATGGACATTAGACAAGAAAACAGAACAGAAAATTAAAGCCTTTGAAATGTGGATTTATAGAAGAATTGGTATAATTGGATGGAAAGAAAAGAAAACAAACGATGAAGTTTTAAATCAACTGAAAATTAAAAGAGAACTAAATACAATTAAGACAAGACAAATGAAATTTTTGGGGCATGATAAAAGACAACAGCCTACTAAAAGTAATATTGGAAGGGAAAATACAAGGTAAGTACTGGACAAGTCACTCTATGACAGCCTGCACCATCAAATCAAGAAACAGAGTAGAATGGCGATCCATGGTAGCCAACCTTCGTTGCGGAGAAGGCACTCGATGATGATGATGATGATTTTCTTGTTATACTTTGTAACATTGTTTAAATATTCTTGACAGCTGGATTCTTAGGGACTATTTTTTTTAAAGAAATGCTTCATCATATAGCTTGATTTATTTCACATCCAAAATGTCTAAGGGAGTATTTTACTGATTCATTATACTTATTTAAATAATTAAAAAATAATAATAGTTCATTTGTTCATTAACAACTTCTTAATGTTCACCCAGTACTTTTATGGATGAATCTATCACACCTAGTTTTCACAGCAACAAAGTGAGCACAATAACCTCACCAGATCTCAACAACTGTTATCACGTGCCTTAATGGAATTTAGTAGTTCTATGTTGCGTCACATGAAACATCGCAACAGTTGTAGTTACAATGACAGATAACTGCACTTAAGTTTAAAAACAGTTTATTACATTAGTCTCTCGATCTTGACACCGTGGTCATATTCAATATCACATCCATGTCTTAGGTAAATGAATTCTCCCACACATTCACAACTGTGCTTATCTTAATTCTTCAATATCACATCAATGCCTTAGGTAAATTAATTCTTCCGCACATTCACAACTGTGCTTATCTTAATTCTTCAATATCACATCAATGCCTTAGATAAATGAATTCTCCCACACATTCACAACTGCGATTATCTTAATTCTCAGCACATGAAAACTCAGTGCAGTACTTATAACTCAGAATGTCTCAGCTAAATGGTTTCTCTATTTCAGTCACATCTGCTCTAACTCTGATCTTTCTTCTGGCACGTGATCCATTAGCGGCAGTACCGAAACTATCGTCATGTCTTTAAATAGATGAATTGTTAGGCTATCGCGGGCCGTTATGAATCGTTAGGCTATCGCGGGTCTTTATGAATTGTGAGGCTATCGCGGGCCGTTATGAATTGTTAGGCTATCGCGGGCCGTTATGAATTGTTAGGCTATCGCGGGTCGTTATGAATTGTTAGGCTATCGCGGGCCGTTATGAATTGTTAGGCTATCGTGGGCCGTTATGAATCGTTAGGCTATCGTGGGCTGTTATGAATTGTTAGGCTATCGCGGGCCGTTATGAATTGTTAGGCTATCGCTGGCCGCTATGAATTGTTAGGCTATCGCGGGTCGTTATGAATTGTTAGGCTATCGCGGGTCGTTATGAATTGTTAGGCTATCGCGGGCCGTTATGAATTGTTAGGCTATCGCGGGCCGTTATGAATTGTTAGGCTATCGCGGGCCGTTATGAATTGTTAGGCTATCGCGGGCCGGTATGAATTGTTAGGCTATCGCGGGCCGTTATGAATTGTTAGGCTATCGCGGGCCGTTATGAATTGTTAGGCTATCGCGGGCCGTTATGAATTGTTAGGCTATCGCGGGCCGTTATGAATTGTTAGGCTATCGCGGGCCGTTATGAATTGTTAGGCTATCGCTGGCCGTTATGAATTGTTAGGCTATCGCGGGCCGTTATGAATTGTTAGGCTATCGCGGGCCGTTATGAATTGTTAGGCTATTGCGGGCCGTTATGAATTGTTAGGCTATCGCAGATCTTTATGAATTCACCTCCAGTATTCTTATCCATCCATCCATCCATCCATCCATCCATCCATCCATCCATCCATCCATCCATCCATCCATCCATCCATCCATCCATCCAGCCGTCCCTCCATCCATCCGTCCCTCCATCCATCTGTCCCTCCATCCCTCCATCCATCCATCCATCATTCCATCCATTCATCATTCCATCCATCCATCATTCCATCCATCCATCATCCATCCATCATTCAATCCATCCATCCATCATTCAATCCATCCATCCATCATTCAATCCATCCATCCATCATTTCATCATTACATCCATCCATCCATCCATCCATCATTACATCCATCCATCCATCCATCATTACATCCATCCATCCATCCATCACTCCATCCATCCATCCATCACTCCATCCATCATTCCATCCATCCATCCATCATTCCATCCATCCATCATTCCATCCATCCATCATTCCATCCATCCATCTTTCGAGCCGTAGCCGGTTCATAGGGCGTAGACCGATATACTTCTCTTAATTTAATTTTATTCTAGAAGTTGTCAATACATGTAAAGATCTTTTATCAAATCTCGCCATTTGTCTCTGTTCTGTTCAAGCAGCTCTATCTTATTGAGGGAGCCGATTCCTGCTGCTCTTGCCTCTCTCATCAATGTTCTCAGTGTCTCTCTGGGTCTTCCTCTTTTTCTCTTACCAGTTGTTTTCCACATGTGGGCTTCCTTTGCAATTCGGTTATTATCACTTTTCATCACAATTCTAACATATAACCATCGCCTTTTCTTGATTACTGAAGATATTAGTGGTTGATTGGACATTTCTCTAATTTCCTCGTTTGTTTTGAACTCGTTCCACGCTACACCAAGTATTTTCCTTAGACATTTATTTTCGAATGTGTTTAACTTTGTTTCTATGTCTCTTGTTGTTTTCCAGCTCTCACGGGCATACGTAAGGGTGGATAGTACATTTGATTTGAATAGTCTTAATTAAGTTTTGTGTTTGTGCTGATAAGTTTCGATTTCCACAACTTTTCAAGACTTCTGAAAGACATTGCTGCTTTAGCTATTCTTATTCTAATTTCTTTACTTGTATCCCCTTCTCGATCAATGTGACTTCCAAGATAGATGAAGTGATTGATTTCTTCCACTTGGTTGTTTTCCATGTATATTTTGTCATCTGTTGGAATTAGTCTTTTCATGATTGATCTGAAGCCAAATTTTGCTGGCTATTGATAATTCATTTGTGTTTTCCTGCATCGTTTTTATCTGCCTGCTGATGAGAACTGTGTCATCAGCAAAATCGAAGTTCTCCAAACGGTCTCCTTGTATCCATACGATGCTTTATTACCAGTGCGGCATTTCTTCATTATGAAGTCCATAACAATTCCAAATAACAAGGGCGATAAAATACATCTTTGTTTAACCCCAGTTTCTATTGGGAAACATTCGCTCAGTCCTTCCTCTGTTCGAACTGCATATGTGTAGCCATCATAAATTTCTTTAATAATATTTATTTTTTATGGTAAGCCATATTGCTTCAGAATTTTTCACAAAAAAATCTCTACGAATACTGTCGGATGTTTTTTGAAGTCGATGAAGTTAAGTACAAAGGGTTTTGATTTTCAATGTGTTCCTCCAATATAAGTCGTAGAGTAAAAATGTGGTCAAGGCAGCTTCTCCCTTTTCTAAACCCAGCCTGTTCTCCACGCATTACTGCATCTATTGAATCCTTTACTCTATTTAGGATGATTTTGCAGAATAACTTTGAGGCAACTGACAAAAGTGTCACGCCTCTCCAGTTGTTACAATCTGAGATTGCCCTTTTTTGGAATCTTAACAATGATTACATTTTTTTTTAGGCACCTTCTCTGCTTATCTGCGTCTAGGTAAATATCTATATCTTGTGTTCCCACTCAGTGATTTGTTCTTTTCCTCCTGCACTACAAGGAAGCAGCGACAGGAAAATTTGAAAAAAAAACATGCCCGTGATCTGCGCTAGAGCCGTGTATGATCCTTGTGTGATTTTCTTTAAACTCTTGCATCATCGTGGATTCCCGGGGCACTGCCCTTATTTTCTCTAACGTTAGTCCCCTAAAATTTTCTAATCTAGTGTTATCTATTGTTAGTAATATTAATTAAATTACTTATAAGCTACAATGGACACTGATTTTCTTTCCGTTAAAATATAATCTAAATATAGATTATATAAAAAATATAATATAAACAAATGCGATTTTTGGACCATGTTAAAGGACACAACACGCACTACTAAAAGTAATCCGGAAGGGGAAAATACAAGGTAAAAGACGTAGAGGCAGACCAAGACTAACATGGACGAGTAACATCAAAAGATGGACGAATACGCCTATTACGACCTGCACCATCAAAGCAAGAGACAGTGCAGAATGGCGCTCCATGGTAGCCAACCTTCGTTGCGGAGACGGCACTCGATGATGATGAAAATATAATACTAAAGCACAATGTATTCAATACTTAAGGAGTAAATGAAATACTGATGGAATACATACATAAGGTTAAATTTCATGCATCGCTTAAAATTACAATGTAAAATAATTTAACAATGGGATAAAAATTACTACTTATAAAATACACAACTTTACAATGAACATTTCCTATTTTTGTAAATGTACAAGAAAGTTCGGGAATTAAAACGCCTATTCTTATATTTCCCCAACACGGCAAGTCCACTCTAAGTATCTATAGCAGGCTAACAGTAGAATTAATTTATTGTGAATCTCTTTTGCTGTTGTTGTAGGTATAGTGTTGATCATGAATGATTTGACATGTCTGTTGTCTGATTTGTTTGAGCTTCTATTATGTGTTGTAAAGATGTTACTGTTGGTCCTACTGTCGGGAATCTGTAGAAGGTGTTCTTCGGTTTTCTCGTGGGTTTTCGGTGCACAGCTGGCAGCGGTCTACGTGTGGTTGTACTGGTGTCATATTGTAAATCAGCCTGTAGGTGACCTTTGGCTCTTGGGTTGATGTCCGCTTGATGCAGGTTTTTTAAAGTGGTTTTGAAGTTATAAGTTTTGTAGTGTTAGGTAGGTGTAACTCCATTTGCTTTTACTTTGGAGTGAAGGTTCCTGCTGCTTGACGAGCTGCTTGTAGATGTCTTGTGTTTTGTGATGCATCAGGCGGTCGTTTTGTACAAGGGTTGGACGCAGATCTTGTAGATGTCTCGTGTTTTGTGATGCATCAGGCGATCGTTTGCTACAATGGTTGGACGCAGATCTTGTACAAGGACGGCATTGTCCCGAAGTGATGCGGTTTGTCGCTGCATAGTTTTTTTTATATTTTAATAATCTTAGGCCCATGTAGTAGTGGGAGAAAGTAAAGCGTTCCGGACGGTGGATGATGCGACTCAAATGGATGATCCTGAGGGCTTTGATTTTTGTAGCAATGTCCTGAAGTGAAGTACCTCCTTCCTGTTTGTCTTGGATGAGCGTTTTGTGTTGTATCTTGTGAATTGTGTTCCGGAAGACGAATTTTCGAATTTGTTTGTTGATTTCCTTAATGACGTCAAGGGGTGAATTAAAAACTATGGCCGTGTAGGTTAGTTTAGGAATGATGTACGTGTTTACTATAACACCTCTTCCGAAGATGGTCGCCGTTTTGTGTTTGTATCGCTAGAGTGTAATGGTGCTCTGTGCGATTACAATCCGCCATATGGGTTTGCGTATTCCTGGGTGCTGATGGAAGATGATGCCGTATATTTTCATGACGTTGACCGAGGTCATTTCTCGGTGGAAATCCACTTTGTTCTTCCACCTGCCAATTCCCATGATGGACGATTTGTGTACGTTGATGTTGGCTCCGCGTCCGGTTCCGAAATCCATGAACGTTTTGATGATGTGGCATATTGATTCGGTGTTCCTTGGGAAGAAAATTGTGTCATCGGCGTACACTATCAATTTTTTTTCTCCACCACCTGGCGTGAAAGTGCTTCTGATGGTGTCGTCTTGTCGGATTTTATCCAACAGAGGCTCAATGGCTAGGACGTAGAGTAGTGGTGACACGGAGCATCCTTGTCTCACTGATTGGGTCAGTGTGAAGACGTACTGACTACAGAGCCACTCTTAGAAAGCATTAGACAAGACAACTACACAGCAGGCACACTCACACCAGGGAAGGAGAACAGAAGCTGTTAGCCTACGCTGATGACACTGTTTTATTTCCATCAACCACTAGATCAATAGACAACATCCTCAGCACATTCAGAGTTTGGGCAGGGCGGCGTGGCACAGATAAACATACAGAAATCTTTTATTATGGGTATAGGCAGATGGAAGAAAAAGAGGACTTTCCCTCAGCTCTAACACCGGTCACCAACTTAAAACTATACGGGATAACATATCCATGCAACCCAAATAAAACACACAAACCAACATGGCAGAACCTAGTCATAAAGACAACAGACATGCTACATAGATACAAATACAAAACATCAACAATTTTTGGCCGGAACATCATTAAAACGTACATTACTTTTGTAAACGTTGCGGGTGGAACTAAAATATACAAGTTTTACTGTTGAGCATGAAAGTATGTGAACGAAAGAGATAAATACTAAATGTTCTTTCTTCTTTGAAATGTTATGGGTGGAATGTGAGAGATGCTATTCCATTTTGCTTTTCATGAATGTTATTATGGTAATTATCTTGTAATATGGAATTTAATGATACAATAAAGATTTATTTAAAAAAAATAAATAAAAAAAAGACAGAAATGTTAGACGAGAGCAGAGGAGATTAGATACCTGCCTCAAGTCAGAAGATAGAATTAAGAGTCAGGCAGTTTATAACAGTCCTCTAGAGATTTTGTTACGAAAATTTTGGATTTAGAACATTAAGTTCTCAAGTTAGTATTATATGCAAATATTGACGAAGAACATTACGAAGTTACTTATGATAATCATCGCAGATAGACTCCATCAAGTAACGCTATAGTAATGTCAGATTTATAAGGGAATTTAGAACTTGTTGATTGTATCAGAGATTTATTGTCAAACCATTTGTGGATGTCATTAATAGAGAATAATGTATTGTCCTGCGTATTTGCCTGTCGATTAACTAGGTGTTCGTAGAAATGGGGCTGATCTCGTAGGTGAGGTGGTGCATGAATGTTAACTGTCGTGTATGTGTGTCAATCGTCTTTAGCTTGCACTATGACTGTTCTGCCATCACTGTCCCTGCACATCTTCCCAAGAATCCACTTGTCGGAGGTCTGGAGTATAGCGACATCGGACCTTAAGGTTTGTACAGGCAAGCTAAAAAACAGGAATGTTTTAGGCCTAACTGTGTTATATGTTGTGCGTGGTAGTCTATGTGTATGTTCGTTTCTTACACTAAAATGAAGTCTGGTTTGTACAGGCGTATTAGTGAAATGATATGCTGTGTTTTTGCCCTTAGGCCCCTAATGTTGATGGATACAATCTTAATGTTAGCCATGGTAAACAAATTTACTAAAATTAAACATTCTAAATTGTATATGTATATGGTTTATTTATGTTTAGCATAGTCTATTGAATAATCTAAAATCTAATTAATGTGTTCTGTTCTTCTGTGGCGATGTTACTTTTATCCATGCTGAAAATAGGAGCAATCTGTGTCAATCAACAGCAGGCCATGATAGCGGGAACATTCAGTGTATCGTCTTCACTGTCTGTGTCTGGTGCTCCACGTGCCTGAATCTTATGCTCAGGCGACTCCTTCACTTGTCTGAGCTGACGGTGTTTTCTGCCGATCAACGCCTCTGTGGAAGTCCCTGGGGTTTCCACTGTTTTATGTGGCAATGATGGCGGCAGCCAATTTATGTGCCCAGTGCTTTGCTCTTTCTCTATATGTTGCAACTTTATGGAGATCTCATGTGGTTTCCTTTGTCATATATGTTTTTATAGTGGGTTAGGTAGGCTGCTGCCGATAATGTAAAAACAAAAAAAAACTACTTACGGGGGTTTGCAAAGCGGTATAGCGTGGCCTCGACGCTGGGTCCGAGGCCGACTGGCCTCATCAATATACACATCAAGGTTGAGTGGATCATTTTATGGGCTTCTGGCCCGCGGATGTCCGCTACTACAGTCCCTTTTCTGTGAATCTTTCCACCTTCGAGATCGACACCGTTGATTGGGAAGTATCGTGTGAATTCAGCCGAAGTGGCAGCCACGTGGTTGAGACTCTTGGGCAAATCGTGTCACTTGTGGGTTTCTGTAAAATAGTCGTCTAGTCCATTTCTGACACAAACAAATAACTAAATCGTTATAGCATTGAAAACACTTACTTGGCTCCTTTACTCATGACCTTGGGAGACGTGGTGTGTATTCCAAGAAAAACAACAGTTTTGAGAAAACAAAGTTGTAGGTAAATATCTATATTAGATCGTAGACCTCTAAACTCTTTCTAGATCTGGTCTAAATCCTGTAAATCCTATGTGCTTAAGTTTAAATACTCCAGTTTCATTCTCTCAAGCTCCCCCCGCTCAACCAATCAAAATTCGACACGTTGAATTATCTTTGTCTCTAATTTATAAAAACAACACGTCACTACTCAACTTTGCCCAACCTTCGAAGTCTCCAGACAACTCAACCTTGAACTTTTGGCCTCGATAATCTCACGGATTTAGTCTGCCTGTTGTCGACCTATTCTCTACGTGTCACCAGTCACGTGCTGTTCTATTAGCAGCTTTCCCATGCTTTAGAAAAATTCCATTCTCAACTGACTCCGTTACTGTTATACCATTACTTGATGTCGCTATGCTGCTACAGAACGACCATCATCCAAATAAAAGACGTCGGGCAGCGATACACCATGGTCAACATCCACTCACCACCAGTACCGGCACAACAACCACAATTCTACGAGGACCTCTCCCTCCTACTAACGAGGAAATACGCGGGATAGAAGACCATCCTTAGGGGGAGAGTTCAACTGCTTCCTGTCAAAGGAACGATGTCGAAGGAGATGCATACAGCACACATACTAACGAGGAAATACACGGCATAGAAGACCATCCTTAGGGGGAGAGTTCAACTGCTTCCTGTCAAAGGAACGATGTCGAAGGAGATGCATACAGCACACATACTAACCGCCCCAACGGCGGTACGACATATGAATCGTCTCACGAGTGTGTTCTCACATACTTTTGAAAGTTAAAACTTGCTGTAAACCTTATACCACACACATAACAAATGTCACGTTTCTTTCATGTATGTGTCCGTCTATGTGTATGCGTGGTATAAGTAAAAGTAAAGTACCCCGTCACGCCAAGTGGCGTATAGGGAAATATGGTGTTAGTGACCCTATATTTTACAGACCTTCAGCACATGATTACGCATTAGAACAATACACAAATGACTCCACAGTCATGTATCAAAAAATTCAAGATCGGCACCTCAACTACATGTACATGTGGACAGGCGCCCAACACAGCGGAACGCATATTTCAAGAATGCAATGAATATGGTAAACTGAGGAAAGTCCACCTATACCATTAATACAACACTACAGACAAGATTATATGCACCACTGCAAGACTGACAAAAGACGGTAACATTTATACAGGAACCGACATTGCAGTTATAGACAATACTTCAGGCGAACGAAAGATAGATATATAGATCCAGAACGGTTTTCAAAAATATTAAGAGACAAGTCTCAGAATGTCTTGAGGCCTGCAGTGGATATTTTGAACACATGCTGTAAACACAGCTTCATCGCGTGAACAGCTTCTTTACCTAATACAAGCCAGCCAACAGCAGTAGTATCTAGATGAATAACACAAATTTTATATACAATTTCACGTAAATTAAAAAATATGTTCACTGCATCGGACTTTATACAGCCTCGTTTTCTTATTTGACAGAAGTTGACGATTCTGTGAGCAAAGGAAGATAACTTTTAATTTTTGAGAGAAATTATAAATAATTAATATTTGCAACACAAATTAAGGAACGGTACATTTATAATATTTTGGTACTTTAGAATTTGCAATTTCTTATAGAAATTTTCAAAGACCTTGCACATTTTATGAGGAAATTATTTTATGGGAAACAATATGCATAGGAATAAAACTTTTGACAATTTACAATTACATTATATCGACTTATAAAGAATTCTAAACTATTAATATAACTGGAGTTACTTCCCTTATAATAAAACAGATAACTTTTAATTTCTTAAGCATATATGTTTGTATCAACAATTCAACGGTAGAACACTTTTTTGCATTTAAGTTTGATATGTTAGAGCGAACCATGCCTGTAAATATTATGCAACAGTTAAATACATATTCTTCAAAAAATTATTATATTTATTAGCTGATACTGTTTAAAGTTTCTAAACATTTTTATAGATCACAGGCCAAAGAAGTTAATTTTTAAAAATTTAGTTGATGCCGTTTCATCACTTCACTGTAGAGTCTAGAAAAGATAATGTTAGAGAGATAGATAGAGAGAGAGAGAGAGGTATAACAAAAATTAGGAAAACACAATGCTGTTGAAATTTCAAAATTGTAGTAGAAAAAGGAAGAGGCGTTGGAGAGAGACAATTGCACATAGTTCATGTCACTGGAGAGGGAGAGTGGCAGTTTAAAAGTCTAACATTAAGAAACACAGAGAGAGAGAGAGAGAGAGAGAGAGAGAAAGTACGAAAAAGAGAGATATTGTTATATATATTAAACATTAAAATATAGATAGAAGAAAGAGAATGAGAGATAGGCATTTTTAATTTCTAGCATTAATAGATAGAGATTAAAATGTAGGAGTTAAAAGAGTTGAGAGAGTTTATATTTCTAGCATCAAAAGTTAACCTTTTGAAAATCCTAGAATGACAAGAGAGACAATTTAAAATACTAGCATGAAGATAAAAGCAGTTTAAAATCTTAGTATGAAAATAGATACATTTCAAAGTCTAACTACTAAGAAAGAAACAGTTAATAATGCTAATATGGAAATGAAAGCATATTAAAATACTGTTATGTAAATAGCGATAGACAATTACATCTCAAGCATTAAAATAGAGAAACAGTCATTCTTTTGTATTTTTATATTGAGAATCAAGTTATGAATAGTTTATCAAACTTGTAGTAACAAGTGTTATAACCTGGTGTTTATAATGTCTCTGTGCGGTGACTCGATCAATATATAGAAAAGAAAGGGGAAGCAGGGGTATACATAGAGTACTCAAATAATAACACTAGGAAAATGGAAAAGATAGCAGCAGAGAAATATTATCACAAATACGATGCAGAAATGCAAGCAATGAAGTTGGCAATAGAAAAACTGCTGAACAGATATTTTAGCCCACAGCAAGTGGAGCTTTTGACAGATGCAAGATCAGTGCTCCAGGGAAAGCAATCCAGAAAGTTGCTACATCTGCAAACTTTATTGACTGAACTCTACAAACACCACAGGGTTGCCCTGCAGTGGATCCCATATCACTATGGAATACCAGGAAACTTTAGAGCAGATCAGCTTTCAAAAGAATGTGCAACAGGCACACAGCCAGATACCAGGTCCCATACCATCATAAGATACAGATAATCAAATCAATCAGAAGATCAAATGCTTCAAATCAGGATGCCTTTCATTATATGAATAGATGGGAATAAGTTATCGTTATACGCATTAGAACAGTACACAAATGACTCCACATTCACGTGTCAATAAAATTCAAGATCGGCACCTCAACCTCATGTACATGTAGACAGGCGCCCCACACAGCGGAACGCATATTTCAAGAATGCACTGAGTATAGTAGACTGAGGAAAGTCCACTTATACCATTAATACAATAATATAGACAAGACTATATGCACCACTGCAAGACTGACAAAAGACGGTAACATTTATACAGGAAACGACATTGCAGTTATAGACAATACTTCAGGCGAACGAAAGATAGATATATAGATCCAGAACGGTTTTCGAAAATATTAAGAGACATGTCTCAGAATGTCTTGAGGCCTGCAGTGGATATTTTGAACACATGCTGTAAACACAGCTTCATCGCGTGAACAGCTTCTTTACCTAATACAAGCCAGCCAACAGCAGTAGTATCTAGATGAATAACACACATTTTATATACAATTTCACGTAAATTAAAAAATATGTTCACTGCATCGGACTTTATACAGCCTCGTTTTCTTATTTGACAGAAGTTGACGTTTCTGTGAGCAAAGGAAGATAACTTTTAATTTTTGAGAGAAATTATAAATAATTAATATTTGCAAAATCAAATTAAGGAAAGGTACATTTATAATAATTTGGTACTTTAGAATTTGCAATTTCTTATATAAATTTTCAAAGATCTTGCACATTTTATGAGGAAATTATTTTATGGGAAACAATATGCATAGGAATAAAACTTTTGACAATTTACAATTACAATATATCGACGTATAAAAAATTCTTAACTATTAAAATAACTTGAGTTACTTCCCTTTTAATAAAACAGATAACTTTTAATTTCTTAAGCATATATGTTTGTATCAACATTTTCATCAACAATTCAACGGTAGAACACTTTTTTGCATTTAAGTTTGATATGTTAGAGCGAACCATGCCTGTAAATATTATGCAACATTTAAATACATATTCTTCAAAAAATTATTATATTTATTAGCTGATAATCAACTGTTTAAAGTTTCTAAACATTTTTATAGATCACAGGCCAAAGAAGTTAATTTTTAAAAATTAGTTGATGCCGTTTCATCACTTCACTGTAGAGTCTAGAAAAGATAATGTTAGAGAGATAGATAGAGAGAGAGAGAGAGAGGTATAAAAAAAATTAGGAAAACACAATGCTGTTGAAATTTCAAAATTGTAGTAGAAAAAGGAAGAGGAGTTGGAGAGAGACAATTGCACATACTTCATGTCACTGGAGAGGGAGAGTGGCAGTTTAAAAGTCTAACATTAAGAAACACAGAGAGAGAGAGAGAGAAAGAGCGAAAAAGAGAGATATTGTTATATATATTAAACATTAAGATATAGATAGAAGAAAGAGAATGAGAGATAGGCATTTTTAATTTCTAGCATTAATAGATAGAGATTAAAATGTAGGAGTTAAAAGAGTTGAGAGAGTTTATATTTCTAGCATCAAAAGTTAACCTTTTGAAAATCCTAGAATGACAAGAGAGACAATTTAAAATACTAGCATGAAGATAAAAGCAGTTTAAAATCTTAGTATGAAAATAGATACATTTCAAAGTCTAACTACTAAGAAAGAAACAGTTAATAATGCTAATATGGAAATGAAAGCAGCTTAAAATCCTGTTATGTAAATAGCGATAGACAATTACATCTCAAGCATTAAAATAGAGAAACAGTCATTCTTTTGTATTTTTATATTGAGAATCAATTTATGAATAGTTTATCAAACTTGTAGTAACAAGTGTTATAACCTGGTGTTTATAATGTCTCTGTGCTGTGACTCGATCAATATATAGAAAAGAAAGGGGGAGCAGGGGTATACATAGAGTACTCAAATAATAACACTAGGAAAATGGAAAAGATAGCAGCAGAGAAATATTATCACAAATACGATGCAGAAATGCAAGCAATAAAGTTGGCAATAGAAAAACTGCTGAACAGTAATTTTAGCCCACAGCAAGTGGAGCTTTTGACAGATGCAAGATCAGTGCTCCAGGGAAAGCAATCCAGAAAGTTGCTACATCTGCTAACTTTATTGACTGAACTCTACAAACACCACAGGGTTGCCCTGCAGTGGATCCCATATCACTATGGAATACCAGGAAACTTTAGAGCAGATCAGCTTTCAAAAGAATGTGCAACAGGCACACAGCCAGATACCCGGTCCCTTACCATCATAAGATACAGATAATCAAATCAATCAGAAGATCAAATGCTTCAAATCAGGATGCCTTTCATTATATGAATAGATGGGAATAAGTTATCGTTATACGCATTAGAACAGTACACAAATGACTCCACATTCACGTGTCAATAAAATTCAAGATCGGCACCTCAACTACATGTACATGTAGACAGGCGCCCCACACAGCGGAACGCATATTTCAAGAATGCACTGAGTATAGTAGACTGAGGAAAGTCCACTTATACCATTAATACAATAATATAGACAAGACTATATGCACCACTGCAAGACTGACAAAAGACGGTAACATTTATACAGGAAACGACATTGCAGTTATAGACAATACTTCAGGCGAACGAAAGATAGATATATAGATCCAGAACGGTTTTCGAAAATATTAAGAGACATGTCTCAGAATGTCTTGAGGCCTGCAGTGGATATTTTGAACACATGCTGTAAACACAGCTTCATCGCGTGAACAGCTTCTTTACCTAATACAAGCCAGCCAACAGCAGTAGTATCTAGATGAATAACACACATTTTATATACAATTTCACGTAAATTAAAAAATATGTTCACTGCATCGGACCTTATACAGCCTCGTTTTCTTATTTGACAGAAGTTGACGTTTCTGTGAGCAAAGGAAGATAACTTTTAATTTTTGAGAGAAATTATAAATAATTAATATTTGCAAATCAAATTAAGGAAAGGTACATTTATAATAATTTGGTACTTTAGAATTTGCAATTTCTTATATAAATTTTCAAAGATCTTGCACATTTTATGAGGAAATTATTTTATGGGAAACAATATGCATAGGAATAAAACTTTTGACAATTTACAATTACAATATATCGACGTTTAAAGAATTCTTAACTATTAATATAACTGGAGTTACTTCCCTTTAAATAAAACGGATAACTTTTAATTTCTTAAGCATATAAGTTTGTATCAACATTTTCATCAACAATTCAACGGTAGAACACTTTTTTTGCATTTAAGTTTGATATGTTAGAGCGAACCATGCCTGTAAATATTATGCAACATTTAAATACATATTCTTCAAAAAATTATTATATTTATTAGCTGATAATCAACTGTTTAAAGTTTCTAAACATTTTTATAGATCACAGGTCCAAAGAAGTTAATTTAAAAAAATTAGTTTATGCCGTTTCATCACTTCACTGTAGAGTCTAGAAAAGATCATGTTAGAGAGATAGATAGATAGAGAGAGAGACGTATAAAAAAATTAGGAAAACACAATGCGGTTGAAATTTCAAAATTGTAGTAGAAAAAGGAAGAGGAGTTGGAGAGAGACAATTGCACATAATTCATGTCACTGGAGAGGGAGAGTGGCAGTTTAAAAGTCTAACATTAAGAAACACAGAGAGAGAGAGAGAGAGAAAGAGCGAAAAAGAGAGATATTGTTATATATATTAAACATTAAAATATAGATAGAAGAAAGAGAATGAGAGATAGGCATTTTTAATTTCTAGCATTAATAGATAGAAGTTAAAATGTAGGAGTTAAAAGAGTTGAGAGAGTTTATATTTCTAGCATCAAAAGTTAACCTTTTGAAAATCCTAGAATGACAAGAGAGACAATTTAAAATACTAGCATGAAGATAAAAGCAGTTTAAAATCTTAGTATGAAAAGAGATACATTTCAAAGTCTAACTACTAAGAAATAAACAATTAATAATGCTAATATGGAAATGAAAGCAGCTTAAAATCCTGTTATGTAAATAGCGATAGACAATTACATCTCAAGCATTAAAATAGAGAAACAGTCATTCTTTTATATTTTTAAATTGAGAATCAAGTTCTGAATTGTTTATCAAACTTGTAGTAACAAGTGTTATAACCTGGTGTTTATAATGTCTCTGTGCGGTGACTCGATCAATATATAGAAAAGAAAGGGGGAGCAGGGGTATACATAGAGTACTCAAATAATAACACTAGGAAAATGGAAAAGATAGCAGCAGAGAAATATTATCACAAATACGATGCAGAAATGCAAGCAATAAAGTTGGCAATAGAAAAACTGCTGAACAGTAATTTTAGCCCACAGCAAGTGGAACTTTTGACAGATGCAAGATCAGTGCTCCAGGGAAAGCAATCCAGAAAGTTGCTACATCTGCTAACTTTATTGACTGAACTCTACAAACACCACAGGGTTGCCCTGCAGTGGATCCTATATCACTATGGAATACCAGGAAACTTTAGAGCAGATCAGCTTTCAAAAGAATGTGCAACAGGCACACAGCCAGATACCCGGTCCCATACCATCATAAGATACAGATAATCAAATCAATCAGAAGATCAAATGCTTCAAATCAGGATGCCTTTCATTATATGAATAGATGGGAATAAGTTATCGTTATACGCATTAGAACAGTACACAAATGACTCCACATTCACGTGTCAATAAAATTCAAGATCGGCACCTCAACTACATGTACATGTAGACAGGCGCCCCACACAGCGGAACGCATATTTCAAGAATGCACTGAGTATAGTAGACTGAGGATAGTCCACTTATACCATTAATACAATAATATAGACAAGACTATATGCACCACTGCAAGACTGACAAAAGACGGTAACATTTATACAGGAAACGACATTGCAGTTATAGACAATACTTCAGGCGAACGAAAGATAGATATATAGATCCAGAACGGTTTTCGAAAATATTAAGAGACATGTCTCAGAATGTCTTGAGGCCTGCAGTGGATATTTTGAACACATGCTGTAAACACAGCTTCATCGCGTGAACAGCTTCTTTACCTAATACAAGCCAGCCAACAGCAGTAGTATCTAGATGAATAACACACATTTTATATACAATTTCACGTAAATTAAAAAATATGTTCACTGCATCGGACTTTATACAGCCTCGTTTTCTTATTTGACAGAAGTTGACGTTTCTGTGAGCAAAGGAAGATAACTTTTAATTTTTGAGAGAAATTATAAATAATTAATATTTGCAACCTCAAATTAAGGAAAGGTACATTTATAATAATTTGGTACTTTAGAATTTGCAATTTCTTATATAAATTTTCAAAGATCTTGCACATTTTATGAGGAAATTATTTTATGGGAAACAATATGCATAGGAATAAAACTTTTGACAATTTACAATTACAATATATCGACGTTTAAAGAATTCTTAACTATTAATATAACTGGAGTTACTTCCCTTTAAATAAAACGGATAACTTTTAATTTCTTAAGCATATAAGTTTGTATCAACATTTTCATCAACAATTCAACGGTAGAACACTTTTTTGCATTTAAGTTTGATATGTTAGAGCGAACCATGCCTGCAAATATTATGCAACATTTAAATACATATTCTTCAAAAAATTATTATATTTATTAGCTGATAATCAACTGTTTAAAGTTTCTAAACATTTTTATAGATCACAGGTCCAAAGAAGTTAATTTATACAAATTAGTTTATGCCGTTTCATCACTTCACTGTAGAGTCTAGAAAAGATCATGTTAGAGAGATAGATAGAGAGAGAGAGAGACGAATAAAAAAATTAGGAAAACACAATGCGGTTGAAATTTCAAAATTGTAGTAGAAAAAGGAAGAGGAGTTGGAGAGAGACAATTGCACATAATTCATGTCACTGGAGAGGGAGAGTGGCAGTTTAAAAGTCTAACATTAAGAAACACAGAGAGAGAGAGAAAGAGCGAAAAAGAGAGATATTGTTATATATATTAAACATTAAAATATAGATAGAAGAAAGAGAATGAGAGATAGGCATTTTTAATTTCTAGCATTAATAGATAGAAGTTAAAATGTAGGAGTTAAAAGAGTTGAGAGAGTTTATATTTCTAGCATCAAAAGTTAACCTTTTGAAAATCCTAGAATGACAAGAGAGACAATTTAAAATACTAGCATGAAGATAAAAGCAGTTGAAAATCTTAGTATGAAAAGAGATACATTTCAAAGTCTAACTACTAAGAAAGAAACAATTAATAATGCTAATATGGAAATGAAAGCAGCTTAAAATCCTGTTATGTAAATAGCGATAGACAATTACATCTCAAGCATTAAAATAGAGAAACAGTCATTCTTTTATATTTTTAAATTGAGAATCAAGTTCTGAATTGTTTATCAAACTTGTAGTAACAAGTGTTGTAACCTGGTGTTTATAATGTCTCTGTGCGGTGACTCGATCAATATATAGAAAAGAAAGGGGGAGCAGGGGTATACATAGAGTACTCAAATAATAACACTAGGAAAATGGAAAAGATAGCAGCAGAGAAATATTATCACAAATACGATGCAGAAATGCAAGCAATAAAGTTGGCAATAGAAAAACTGCTGAACAGTAATTTTAGCCCACAGCAAGTGGAGCTTTTGACAGATGCAAGATCAGTGCTCCAGGGAAAGCAATCCAGAAAGTTGCTACATCTGCAAACTTTATTGACTGAACTCTACAAACACCACAGGGTTGCCCTGCAGTGGATCCCATATCACTATGGAATACCAGGAAACTTTAGAGCAGATCAGCTTTCAAAAGAATGTGCAACAGGCACACAGCCAGATACCCGGTCCCATACCATCATAAGATACAGTTAATCAAATCAATCAGAAGATCAAATGCTTCAAATCAGGATGCCTTTCATTATATGAATAGATGGGAATAAGTTATCGTTATACGCATTAGAACAGTACACAAATGACTCCACATTCACGTGTCAATAAAATTCAAGATCGGCACCTCAACTACATGTACATGTAGACAGGCGCCCCACACAGCGGAACGCATATTTCAAGAATGCACTGAGTATAGTAGACTGAGGAAAGTCCACTTATACCATTAATACAATAATATAGACAAGACTATATGCACCACTGCAAGACTGACAAAAGACGGTAACATTTATACAGGAAACGACATTGCAGTTATAGACAATACTTCAGGCGAACGAAAGATAGATATATAGATCCAGAACGGTTTTCAAAAATATTAAGAGACATGTCTCAGAATGTCTTGAGGCCTGCAGTGGATATTTTGAACACATGCTGTAAACACAGCTTCATCGCGTGAACAGCTTCTTTACCTAATACAAGCCAGCCAACAGCAGTAGTATCTAGATGAATAACACACATTTTATATACAATTTCACGTAAATTAAAAAATATGTTCACTGCATCGGACTTTATACAGCCTCGTTTTCTTATTTGACAGAAGTTGACGTTTCTGTGAGCAAAGGAAGATAACTTTTAATTTTTGAGAGAAATTATAAATAATTAATATTTGCAACCTCAAATTAAGGAAAGGTACATTTATAATAATTTGGTACTTTAGAATTTGCAATTTCTTATAGAAATTTTCAAAGATCTTGCACATTTTATGAGGAAATTATTTTATGGGAAACAATATGCATAGGAATAAAACTTTTGACAATTTACAATTACAATATATCGACGTTTAAAGAATTCTTAACTATTAATATAACTGGAGTTACTTCCCTTTAAATAAAACGGATAACTTTTAATTTCTTAAGCATATAAGTTTGTATCAACATTTTCATCAACAATTCAACGGTAGAACACTTTTTTGCATTTAAGTTTGATATGTTAGAGCGAACCATGCCTGCAAATATTATGCAACATTTAAATACATATTCTTCAAAAAATTATTATATTTATTAGCTGATAATCAACTGTTTAAAGTTTCTAAACATTTTTATAGATCACAGGTCCAAAGAAGTTAATTTATAAAAATTAGTTTATGCCGTTTCATCACTTCACTGTAGAGTCTAGAAAAGATCATGTTAGAGAGATAGATAGAGAGAGAGAGAGACGAATAAAAAAATTAGGAAAACACAATGCGGTTGAAATTTCAAAATTGTAGTAGAAAAAGGAAGAGGAGTTGGAGAGAGACAATTGCACATAGTTCATGTCACTGGAGAGGGAGAGTGGCAGTTTAAAAGTCTAACATTAAGAAACACAGAGAGAGAGAGAGAGAGAGAGAAAGAGCGAAAAAGAGAGATATTGTTATATATATTAAACATTAAAATATAGATAGAAGAAAGAGAATGAGAGATAGGCATTTTTAATTTCTAGCATTAATAGATAGAAGTTAAAATGTAGGAGTTAAAAGAGTTGAGAGAGTTTATATTTCTAGCATCAAAAGTTAACCTTTTGAAAATCCTAGAATGACAAGCGAGACAATTTAAAATACTAGCATGAAGATAAAAGCAGTTTAAAATCTTAGTATGAAAAGAGATACATTTCAAAGTCTAACTACTAAGAAAGAAACAATTAATAATGCTAATATGGAAATGAAAGCAGCTTAAAATCCTGTTATGTAAATAGCGATAGACAATTACATCTCAAGCATTAAAATAGAGAAACAGTCATTCTTTTATATTTTTAAATTGAGAATCAAGTTCTGAATTGTTTATCAAACTTGTAGTAACAAGTGTTGTAACCTGGTGTTTATAATGTCTCTGTGCGGTGACTCGATCAATATATAGAAAAGAAAGGGGGAGCAGGGGTATACATAGAGTACTCAAATAATAACACTAGGAAAATGGAAAAGATAGCAGCAGAGAAATATTATCACAAATACGATGCAGAAATGCAAGCAATAAAGTTGGCAATAGAAAAACTGCTGAACAGTAATTTTAGCCCACAGCAAGTGGAGCTTTTGACAGATGCAAGATCAGTGCTCCAGGGAAAGCAATCCAGAAAGTTGCTACATCTGCAAACTTTATTGACTGAACTCTACAAACACCACAGGGTTGCCCTGCAGTGGATCCCATATCACTATGGAATACCAGGAAACTTTAGAGCAGATCAGCTTTCAAAAGAATGTGCAACAGGCACACAGCCAGATACCCGGTCCCATACCATCATAAGATACAGTTAATCAAATCAATCAGAAGATCAAATGCTTCAAATCAGGATGCCTTTCATTATATGAATAGATGGGAATAAGTTATCGTTATACGCATTAGAACAGTACACAAATGACTCCACATTCACGTGTCAATAAAATTCAAGATCGGCACCTCAACTACATGTACATGTAGACAGGCGCCCCACACAGCGGAACGCATATTTCAAGAATGCACTGAGTATAGTAGACTGAGGAAAGTCCACTTATACCATTAATACAATAATATAGACAAGACTATATGCACCACTGCAAGACTGACAAAAGACGGTAACATTTATACAGGAAACGACATTGCAGTTATAGACAATACTTCAGGCGAACGAAAGATAGATATATAGATCCAGAACGGTTTTCAAAAATATTAAGAGACATGTCTCAGAATGTCTTGAGGCCTGCAGTGGATATTTTGAACACATGCTGTAAACACAGCTTCATCGCGTGAACAGCTTCTTTACCTAATACAAGCCAGCCAACAGCAGTAGTATCTAGATGAATAACACACATTTTATATACAATTTCACGTAAATTAAAAAATATGTTCACTGCATCGGACTTTATACAGCCTCGTTTTCTTATTTGACAGAAGTTGACGTTTCTGTGAGCAAAGGAAGATAACTTTTAATTTTTGAGAGAAATTATAAATAATTAATATTTGCAACCTCAAATTAAGGAAAGGTACATTTATAATAATTTGGTACTTTAGAATTTGCAATTTCTTATAGAAATTTTCAAAGATCTTGCACATTTTATGAGGAAATTATTTTATGGGAAACAATATGCATAGGAATAAAACTTTTGACAATTTACAATTACAATATATCGACGTTTAAAGAATTCTTAACTATTAATATAACTGGAGTTACTTCCCTTTAAATAAAACGGATAACTTTTAATTTCTTAAGCATATAAGTTTGTATCAACATTTTCATCAACAATTCAACGGTAGAACACTTTTTTGCATTTAAGTTTGATATGTTAGAGCGAACCATCCCTGCAAATATTATGCAACATTTAAATACATATTCTTCAAAAAATTATTATATTTATTAGCTGATAATCAACTGTTTAAAGTTTCTAAACATTTTTATAGATCACAGGTCCAAAGAAGTTAATTTATAAAAATTAGTTTATGCCGTTTCATCACTTCACTGTAGAGTCTAGAAAAGATCATGTTAGAGAGATAGATAGAGAGAGAGAGAGACGAATAAAAAAAATTAGGAAAACACAATGCGGTTGAAATTTCAAAATTGTAGTAGAAAAAGGAAGAGGAGTTGGAGAGAGACAATTGCACATAATTCATGTCACTGGAGAGGGAGAGTGGCAGTTTAAAAGTCTAACATTAAGAAACACAGAGAGAGAGAGAGAGAAGAGCGAAAAAGAGAGATATTGTTATATATATTAAACATTAAAATATAGATAGAAGAAAGAGAATGAGAGATAGGCATTTTTAATTTCTAGCATTAATAGATAGAAGTTAAAATGTAGGAGTTAAAAGAGTTGAGAGAGTTTATATTTCTAGCATCAAAAGTTAACCTTTTGAAAATCCTAGAATGACAAGCGAGACAATTTAAAATACTAGCATGAAGATAAAAGCAGTTTAAAATCTTAGTATGAAAAGAGATACATTTCAAAGTCTAACTACTAAGAAAGAAACAATTAATAATGCTAATATGGAAATGAAAGCAGCTTAAAATCCTGTTATGTAAATAGCGATAGACAATTACATCTCAAGCATTAAAATAGAGAAACAGTCATTCTTTTATATTTTTAAATTGAGAATCAAGTTCTGAATTGTTTATCAAACTTGTAGTAACAAGTGTTGTAACCTGGTGTTTATAATGTCTCTGTGCGGTGACTCGATCAATATATAGAAAAGAAAGGGGGAGCAGGGGTATACATAGAGTACTCAAATAATAACACTAGGAAAATGGAAAAGATAGCAGCAGAGAAATATTATCACAAATACGATGCAGAAATGCAAGCAATAAAGTTGGCAATAGAAAAACTGCTGAACAGTAATTTTAGCCCACAGCAAGTGGAGCTTTTGACAGATGCAAGATCAGTGCTCCAGGGAAAGCAATCCAGAAAGTTGCTACATCTGCAAACTTTATTGACTGAACTCTACAAACACCACAGGGTTGCCCTGCAGTGGATCCCATATCACTATGGAATACCAGGAAACTTTAGAGCAGATCAGCTTTCAAAAGAATGTGCAACAGGCACACAGCCAGATACCCGGTCCCATACCATCATAAGATACAGTTAATCAAATCAATCAGAAGATCAAATGCTTCAAATCAGGATGCCTTTCATTATATGAATAGATGGGAATAAGTTATCGTTATACGCATTAGAACAGTACACAAATGACTCCACATTCACGTGTCAATAAAATTCAAGATCGGCACCTCAACTACATGTACATGTAGACAGGCGCCCCACACAGCGGAACGCATATTTCAAGAATGCACTGAGTATAGTAGACTGAGGAAAGTCCACTTATACCATTAATACAATAATATAGACAAGACTATATGCACCACTGCAAGACTGACAAAAGACGGTAACATTTATACAGGAAACGACATTGCAGTTATAGACAATACTTCAGGCGAACGAAAGATAGATATATAGATCCAGAACGGTTTTCGAAAATATTAAGAGACATGTCTCAGAATGTCTTGAGGCCTGCAGTGGATATTTTGAACACATGCTGTAAACACAGCTTCATCGCGTGAACAGCTTCTTTACCTAATACAAGCCAGCCAACAGCAGTAGTATCTAGATGAATAACACACATTTTATATACAATTTCACGTAAATTAAAAAATATGTTCACTGCATCGGACTTTATACAGCCTCGTTTTCTTATTTGACAGAAGTTGACGTTTCTGTGAGCAAAGGAAGATAACTTTTAATTTTTGAGAGAAATTATAAATAATTAATATTTGCAACCTCAAATTAAGGAAAGGTACATTTATAATAATTTGGTACTTTAGAATTTGCAATTTCTTATAGAAATTTTCAAAGATCTTGCACATTTTATGAGGAAATTATTTTATGGGAAACAATATGCATAGGAATAAAACTTTTGACAATTTACAATTACAATATATCGACGTTTAAAGAATTCTTAACTATTAATATAACTGGAGTTACTTCCCTTTAAATAAAACGGATAACTTTTAATTTCTTAAGCATATAAGTTTGTATCAACATTTTCATCAACAATTCAACGGTAGAACACTTTTTTGCATTTAAGTTTGATATGTTAGAGCGAACCATGCCTGCAAATATTATGCAACATTTAAATACATATTCTTCAAAAAATTATTATATTTATTAGCTGATAATCAACTGTTTAAAGTTTCTAAACATTTTTATAGATCACAGGTCCAAAGAAGTTAATTTATAAAAATTAGTTTATGCCGTTTCATCACTTCACTGTAGAGTCTAGAAAAGATCATGTTAGAGAGATAGATAGAGAGAGAGAGAGACGAATAAAAAAAATTAGGAAAACACAATGCGGTTGAAATTTCAAAATTGTAGTAGAAAAAGGAAGAGGAGTTGGAGAGAGACAATTGCACATAATTCATGTCACTGGAGAGGGAGAGTGGCAGTTTAAAAGTCTAACATTAAGAACACAGAGAGAGAGAGAGAAGAGCGAAAAAGAGAGATATTGTTATATATATTAAACATTAAAATATAGATAGAAGAAAGAGAATGAGAGATAGGCATTTTTAATTTCTAGCATTAATAGATAGAAGTTAAAATGTAGGAGTTAAAAGAGTTGAGAGAGTTTATATTTCTAGCATCAAAAGTTAACCTTTTGAAAATCCTAGAATGACAAGCGAGACAATTTAAAATACTAGCATGAAGATAAAAGCAGTTGAAAATCTTAGTATGAAAAGAGATACATTTCAAAGTCTAACTACTAAGAAAGAAACAATTAATAATGCTAATATGGAAATGAAAGCAGCTTAAAATCCTGTTATGTAAATAGCGATAGACAATTACATCTCAAGCATTAAAATAGAGAAACAGTCATTCTTTTATATTTTTAAATTGAGAATCAAGTTCTGAATTGTTTATCAAACTTGTAGTAACAAGTGTTGTAACCTGGTGTTTATAATGTCTCTGTGCGGTGACTCGATCAATATATAGAAAAGAAAGGGGGAGCAGGGGTATACATAGAGTACTCAAATAATAACACTAGGAAAATGGAAAAGATAGCAGCAGAGAAATATTATCACAAATACGATGCAGAAATGCAAGCAATAAAGTTGGCAATAGAAAAACTGCTGAACAGTAATTTTAGCCCACAGCAAGTGGAGCTTTTGACAGATGCAAGATCAGTGCTCCAGGGAAAGCAATCCAGAAAGTTGCTACATCTGCAAACTTTATTGACTGAACTCTACAAACACCACAGGGTTGCCCTGCAGTGGATCCCATATCACTATGGAATACCAGGAAACTTTAGAGCAGATCAGCTTTCAAAAGAATGTGCAACAGGCACACAGCCAGATACCCGGTCCATACCATCATAAGATACAGTTAATCAAATCAATCAGAAGATCAAATGCTTCAAATCAGGATGCCTTTCATTATATGAATAGATGGGAATAAGTTATCGTTATACGCATTAGAACAGTACACAAATGACTCCACATTCACGTGTCAATAAAATTCAAGATCGGCACCTCAACTACATGTACATGTAGACAGGCGCCCCACACAGCGGAACGCATATTTCAAGAATGCACTGAGTATAGTAGACTGAGGAAAGTCCACTTATACCATTAATACAATAATATAGACAAGACTATATGCACCACTGCAAGACTGACAAAAGACGGTAACATTTATACAGGAAACGACATTGCAGTTATAGACAATACTTCAGGCGAACGAAAGATAGATATATAGATCCAGAACGGTTTTCGAAAATATTAAGAGACATGTCTCAGAATGTCTTGAGGCCTGCAGTGGATATTTTGAACACATGCTGTAAACACAGCTTCATCGCGTGAACAGCTTCTTTACCTAATACAAGCCAGCCAACAGCAGTAGTATCTAGATGAATAACACACATTTTATATACAATTTCACGTAAATTAAAAATATGTTCACTGCATCGGACGTTATACAGCCTCGTTTTCTTATTTGACAGAAGTTGACGTTTCTGTGAGCAAAGGAAGATAACTTTTATTTTTTGAGAGAAATTATAAATAATTAATATTTGCAACCTCAAATTAAGGAAAGGCACATTTATAATAATTTGGTACTTTAGAATTTGCAATTTCTTATAGAAATTTTCAAAGATCTTGCACATTTTATGAGGAAATTATTTTATGGGAAACAATATGCATAGGAATAAAACTTTTGACAATTTACAATTACAATATATCGACGTTTAAAGAATTCTTAACTATTAATATAACTGGAGTTACTTCCCTTTAAATAAAACAGATAACTTTTAATTTCTTAAGCATATAAGTTTGTATCAACATTTTCATCAACAATTCAACGGTAGAACACTTTTTTGCATTTAAGTTTGATATGTTAGAGCGAACCATGCCTGCAAATATTATGCAACATTTAAATACATATTCTTCAAAAAATTATTATATTTATTAGCTGATAATCAACTGTTTAAAGTTTCTAAACATTTTTATAGATCACAGGTCCAAAGAAGTTAATTTATAAAAATTAGTTTATGCCGTTTCATCACTTCACTGTAGAGTCTAGAAAAGATCATGTTAGAGAGATAGATAGAGAGAGAGAGAGACGAATAAAAAAATTAGGAAAACAATGCGGTTGAAATTTCAAAATTGTAGTAGAAAAAGGAAGAGGAGTTGGAGAGAGACAATTGCACATAGTTCATGTCACTGGAGAGGGAGAGTGGCAGTTTAAAAGTCTAACATTAAGAAACACAGAGAGAGAGAGAGAGAGAGAGAGAAAGAGCGAAAAAGAGAGATATTGTTATATATATTAAACATTAAAATATAGATAGAAGAAAGAGAATGAGAGATAGGCATTTTTAATTTCTAGCATTAATAGATAGAAGTTAAAATGTAGGAGTTAAAAGAGTTGAGAGAGTTTATATTTCTAGCATCAAAAGTTAACCTTTTGAAAATCCTAGAATGACAAGAGAGACAATTTAAAATACTAGCATGAAGATAAAAGCAGTTTAAAATCTTAGTATGAAAAGAGATACATTTCAAAGTCTAACTACTAAGAAATAAACAATTAATAATGCTAATATGGAAATGAAAGCAGCTTAAAATCCTGTTATGTAAATAGCGATAGACAATTACATCTCAAGCATTAAAATAGAGAAACAGTCATTCTTTTATATTTTTTAATTGAGAATCAAGTTCTGAATTGTTTATCAAACTTGTAGTAACAAGTGTTGTAACCTGGTGTTTATAATGTCTCTGTGCGGTGACTCGATCAATATATAGAAAAGAAAGGGGGAGCAGGGGTATACATAGAGTACTCAAATAATAACACTAGGAAAATGGAAAAGATAGCAGCAGAGAAATATTATCACAAATACGATGCAGAAATGCAAGCAATAAAGTTGGCAATAGAAAAACTGCTGAACAGTAATTTTAGCCCACAGCAAGTGGAGCTTTTGACAGATGCAAGATCAGTGCTCCAGGGAAAGCAATCCAGAAAGTTGCTACATCTGCAAACTTTATTGACTGAACTCTACAAACACCACAGGGTTGCCCTGCAGTGGATCCCATATCACTATGGAATACCAGGAAACTTTAGAGCAGATCAGCTTTCAAAAGAATGTGCAACAGGCACACAGCCAGATACCCGGTCCCATACCATCATAAGATACAGTTAATCAAATCAATCAGAAGATCAAATGCTTCAAATCAGGATGCCTTTCATTATATGAATAGATGGGAATAAGTTATCGTTATACGCATTAGAACAGTACACAAATGACTCCACATTCACGTGTCAATAAAATTCAAGATCGGCACCTCAACTACATGTACATGTAGACAGGCGCCCCACACAGCGGAACGCATATTTCAAGAATGCACTGAGTATAGTAGACTGAGGAAAGTCCACTTATACCATTAATACAATAATATAGACAAGACTATATGCACCACTGCAAGACTGACAAAAGACGGTAACATTTATACAGGAAACGACATTGCAGTTATAGACAATACTTCAGGCGAACGAAAGATAGATATATAGATCCAGAACGGTTTTCGAAAATATTAAGAGACATGTCTCAGAATGTCTTGAGGCCTGCAGTGGATATTTTGAACACATGCTGTAAACACAGCTTCATCGCGTGAACAGCTTCTTTACCTAATACAAGCCAGCCAACAGCAGTAGTATCTAGATGAATAACACACATTTTATATACAATTTCACGTAAATTAAAAATATGTTCACTGCATCGGACGTTATACAGCCTCGTTTTCTTATTTGACAGAAGTTGACGTTTCTGTGAGCAAAGGAAGATAACTTTTAATTTTTGAGAGAAATTATAAATAATTAATATTTGCAACCTCAAATTAAGGAAAGGTACATTTATAATAATTTGGTACTTTAGAATTTGCAATTTCTTATAGAAATTTTCAAAGATCTTGCACATTTTATGAGGAAATTATTTTATGGGAAACAATATGCATAGGAATAAAACTTTTGACAATTTACAATTACAATATATCGACGTTTAAAGAATTCTTAACTATTAATATAACTGGAGTTACTTCCCTTTAAATAAAACGGATAACTTTTAATTTCTTAAGCATATAAGTTTGTATCAACATTTTCATCAACAATTCAACGGTAGAACACTTTTTTGCATTTAAGTTTGATATGTTAGAGCGAACCATGCCTGTAAATATTATGCAACATTTAAATACATATTCTTCAAAAAATTATTATATTTATTAACTGATAATCAACTGTTTAAAGTTTCTAAACATTTTTATAGATTACAGGTCCAAAGAAGTTAATTTATAAAAATTAGTTTATGCCGTTTCATCACTTCACTGTAGAGTCTAGAAAAGATCATGTTAGAGAGATAGATAGAGAGAGAGAGAGACGAATAAAAAAAATTAGGAAAACAATGCGGTTGAAATTTCAAAATTGTAGTAGAAAAAGGAAGAGGAGTTGGAGAGAGACAATTGCACATAATTCATGTCACTGGAGAGGGAGAGTGGCAGTTTAAAAGTCTAACATTAAGAAACACAGAGAGAGAGAGAAGAGAGCGAAAAAGAGAGATATTGTTATATATATTAAACATTAAAATATAGATAGAAGAAAGAGAATGAGAGATAGGCATTTTTAATTTCTAGCATTAATAGATAGAAGTTAAAATGTAGGAGTTAAAAGAGTTGAGAGAGTTTATATTTCTAGCATCAAAAGTTAACCTTTTGAAAATCCTAGAATGACAAGAGAGACAATTTAAAATACTAGCATGAAGATAAAAGCAGTTGAAAATCTTAGTATGAAAAGAGATACATTTCAAAGTCTAACTACTAAGAAAGAAACAATTAATAATGCTAATATGGAAATGAAAGCAGCTTAAAATCCTGTTATGTAAATAGCGATAGACAATTACATCTCAAGCATTAAAATAGAGAAACAGTCATTCTTTTATATTTTTAAATTGAGAATCAAGTTCTGAATTGTTTATCAAACTTGTAGTAACAAGTGTTGTAACCTGGTGTTTATAATGTCTCTGTGCGGTGACTCGATCAATATATAGAAAAGAAAGGGGGAGCAGGGGTATACATAGAGTACTCAAATAATAACACTAGGAAAATGGAAAAGATAGCAGCAGAGAAATATTATCACAAATACGATGCAGAAATGCAAGCAATAAAGTTGGCAATAGAAAAACTGCTGAACAGTAATTTTAGCCCACAGCAAGTGGAGCTTTTGACAGATGCAAGATCAGTGCTCCAGGGAAAGCAATCCAGAAAGTTGCTACATCTGCAAACTTTATTGACTGAACTCTACAAACACCACAGGGTTGCCCTGCAGTGGATCCCATATCACTATGGAATACCAGGAAACTTTAGAGCAGATCAGCTTTCAAAAGAATGTGCAACAGGCACACAGCCAGATACCCGGTCCCATACCATCATAAGATACAGTTAATCAAATCAATCAGAAGATCAAATGCTTCAAATCAGGATGCCTTTCATTATATGAATAGATGGGAATAAGTTATCGTTATACGCATTAGAACAGTAAACAAATGACTCCACATTCACGTGTCAATAAAATTCAAGATCGGCACCTCAACTACATGTACATGTAGACAGGCGCCCCACACAGCGGAACGCATATTTCAAGAATGCACTGAGTATAGTAGACTGAGGAAAGTCCACTTATACCATTAATACAATAATATAGACAAGACTATATGCACCACTGCAAGACTGACAAAAGACGGTAACATTTATACAGGAAACGACATTGCAGTTATAGACAATACTTCAGGCGAACGAAAGATAGATATATAGATCCAGAACGGTTTTCGAAAATATTAAGAGACATGTCTCAGAATGTCTTGAGGCCTGCAGTGGATATTTTGAACACATGCTGTAAACACAGCTTCATCGCGTGAACAGCTTCTTTACCTAATACAAGCCAGCCAACAGCAGTAGTATCTAGATGAATAACACACATTTTATATACAATTTCACGTAAATTAAAAAATATGTTCACTGCATCGGACGTTATACAGCCTCGTTTTCTTATTTGACAGAAGTTGACGTTTCTGTGAGCAAAGGAAGATAACTTTTATTTTTGAGAGAAATTATAAATAATTAATATTTGCAACCTCAAATTAAGGAAAGGTACATTTATAATATTTGGTACTTTAGAATTTGCAATTTCTTATAGAAATTTTCAAAGATCTTGCACATTTTATGAGGAAATTATTTTATGGGAAACAATATGCATAGGAATAAAACTTTTGACAATTTACAATTACAATATATCGACGTTTAAAGAATTCTTAACTATTAATATAACTGGAGTTACTTCCCTTTAAATAAAACAGATAACTTTTAATTTCTTAAGCATATAAGTTTGTATCAACATTTTCATCAACAATTCAACGGTAGAACACTTTTTTGCATTTAAGTTTGATATGTTAGAGCGAACCATGCCTGCAAATATTATGCAACATTTAAATACATATTCTTCAAAAAATTATTATATTTATTAGCTGATAATCAACTGTTTAAAGTTTCTAAACATTTTTATAGATCACAGGTCCAAAGAAGTTAATTTATAAAAATTAGTTTATGCCGTTTCATCACTTCACTGTAGAGTCTAGAAAAGATCATGTTAGAGAGATAGATAGAGAGAGAGAGAGACGAATAAAAAAATTAGGAAAACACAATGCGTTGAAATTTCAAAATTGTAGTAGAAAAAGGAAGAGGAGTTGGAGAGAGACAATTGCACATAGTTCATGTCACTGGAGAGGGAGAGTGGCAGTTTAAAAGTCTAACATTAAGAAAACACAGAGAGAGAGAGAGAGAGAGAGAGAGAAAGAGCGAAAAAGAGAGATATTGTTATATATATTAAACATTAAAATATAGATAGAAGAAAGAGAATGAGAGATAGGCATTTTAATTTCTAGCATTAATAGATAGAAGTTAAAATGTAGGAGTTAAAAGAGTTGAGAGAGTTTATATTTCTAGCATCAAAAGTTAACCTTTTGAAAATCCTAGAATGACAAGAGAGACAATTTAAAATACTAGCATGAAGATAAAAGCAGTTTAAAATCTTAGTATGAAAAGAGATACATTTCAAAGTCTAACTACTAAGAAGAAACAATTAATAATGCTAATATGGAAATGAAAGCAGCTTAAAATCCTGTTATGTAAATAGCGATAGACAATTACATCTCAAGCATTAAAATAGAGAAACAGTCATTCTTTTATATTTTTAAATTGAGAATCAAGTTCTGAATTGTTTATCAAACTTGTAGTAACAAGTGTTGTAACCTGGTGTTTATAATGTCTCTGTGCGGTGACTCGATCAATATATAGAAAAGAAAGGGGGAGCAGGGGTATACATAGAGTACTCAAATAATAACACTAGGAAAATGGAAAAGATAGCAGCAGAGAAATATTATCACAAATACGATGCAGAAATGCAAGCAATAAAGTTGGCAATAGAAAAACTGCTGAACAGTAATTTTAGCCCACAGCAAGTGGAGCTTTTGACAGATGCAAGATCAGTGCTCCAGGGAAAGCAATCCAGAAAGTTGCTACATCTGCAAACTTTATTGACTGAACTCTACAAACACCACAGGGTTGCCCTGCAGTGGATCCCATATCACTATGGAATACCAGGAAACTTTAGAGCAGATCAGCTTTCAAAAGAATGTGCAACAGGCACACAGCCAGATACCCGGTCCCATACCATCATAAGATACAGTTAATCAAATCAATCAGAAGATCAAATGCTTCAAATCAGGATGCCTTTCATTATATGAATAGATGGGAATAAGTTATCGTTATACGCATTAGAACAGTACACAAATGACTCCACATTCACGTGTCAATAAAATTCAAGATCGGCACCTCAACTACATGTACATGTAGACAGGCGCCCCACACAGCGGAACGCATATTTCAAGAATGCACTGAGTATAGTAGACTGAGGAAAGTCCACTTATACCATTAATACAATAATATAGACAAGACTATATGCACCACTGCAAGACTGACAAAAGACGGTAACATTTATACAGGAAACGACATTGCAGTTATAGACAATACTTCAGGCGAACGAAAGATAGATATATAGATCCAGAACGGTTTTCGAAAATATTAAGAGACATGTCTCAGAATGTCTTGAGGCCTGCAGTGGATATTTTGAACACATGCTGTAAACACAGCTTCATCGCGTGAACAGCTTCTTTACCTAATACAAGCCAGCCAACAGCAGTAGTATCTAGATGAATAACACACATTTTATATACAATTTCACGTAAATTAAAAATATGTTCACTGCATCGGACTTTATACAGCCTCGTTTTCTTATTTGACAGAAGTTGACGTTTCTGTGAGCAAAGGAAGATAACTTTTAATTTTTGAGAGAAATTATAAATAATTAATATTTGCAACCTCAAATTAAGGAAAGGTACATTTATAATAATTTGGTACTTTAGAATTTGCAATTTCTTATAGAAATTTTCAAAGATCTTGCACATTTTATGAGGAAATTATTTTATGGGAAACAATATGCATAGGAATAAAACTTTTGACAATTTACAATTACAATATATCGACGTTTAAAGAATTCTTAACTATTAATATAACTGGAGTTACTTCCTTTAAATAAAACGGATAACTTTTAATTTCTTAAGCATATAAGTTTGTATCAACATTTTCATCAACAATTCAACGGTAGAACACTTTTTTGCATTTAAGTTTGATATGTTAGAGCGAACCATGCCTGTAAATATTATGCAACATTTAAATACATATTCTTCAAAAAATTATTATATTTATTAGCTGATAATCAACTGTTTAAAGTTTCTAAACATTTTTATAGATTACAGGTCCAAAGAAGTTAATTTATAAAAATTAGTTTATGCCGTTTCATCACTTCACTGTAGAGTCTAGAAAAGATCATGTTAGAGAGATAGATAGAGAGAGAGAGAGAGGAATAAAAAAAATTAGGAAAACACAATGCGGTTGAAATTTCAAAATTGTAGTAGAAAAAGGAAGAGGAGTTGGAGAGAGACAATTGCACATAATTCATGTCACTGGAGAGGGAGAGTGGCAGTTTAAAAGTCTAACATTAAGAAACACAGAGAGAGAGAGAGAGAGAGAGAGAAAGAGCGAAAAAGAGAGATATTGTTATATATATTAAACATTAAAATATAGATAGAAGAAAGAGAATGAGAGATAGGCATTTTTTATTTCTAGCATTAATAGATAGAAGTTAAAATGTAGGAGTTAAAAGAGTTGAGAGAGTTTATATTTCTAGCATCAAAAGTTAACCTTTTGAAAATCCTAGAATGACAAGAGAGACAATTTAAAATACTAGCATGAAGATAAAAGCAGTTTAAAATCTTAGTATGAAAAGAGATACATTTCAAAGTCTAACTACTAAGAAAGAAACATTAATAATGCTAATATGGAAATGAAAGCAGCTTAAATCCTGTTATGTAAATAGCGATAGACAATTACATCTCAAGCATTAAAATAGAGAAACAGTCATTCTTTTATATTTTTAAATTGAGAATCAAGTTCTGAATTGTTTATCAAACTTGTAGTAACAAGTGTTGTAACCTGGTGTTTATAATGTCTCTGTGCGGTGACTCGATCAATATATAGAAAAGAAAGGGGGAGCAGGGGTATACATAGAGTACTCAAATAATAACACTAGGAAAATGGAAAAGATAGCAGCAGAGAAATATTATCACAAATACGATGCAGAAATGCAAGCAATAAAGTTGGCAATAGAAAAACTGCTGAACAGTAATTTTAGCCCACAGCAAGTGGAGCTTTTGACAGATGCAAGATCAGTGCTCCAGGAAAGCAATCCAGAAAGTTGCTACATCTGCAAACTTTATTGACTGAACTCTACAAACACCACAGGGTTGCCCTGCAGTGGATCCCATATCACTATGGAATACCAGGAAACTTTAGAGCAGATCAGCTTTCAAAAGAATGTGCAACAGGCACACAGCCAGATACCCGGTCCCATACCATCATAAGATACAGTTAATCAAATCAATCAGAAGATCAAATGCTTCAAATCAGGATGCCTTTCATTATATGAATAGATGGGAATAAGTTATCGTTATACGCATTAGAACAGTACACAAATGACTCCACATTCACGTGTCAATAAAATTCAAGATCGGCACCTCAACTACATGTACATGTAGACAGGCGCCCCACACAGCGGAACGCATATTTCAAGAATGCACTGAGTATAGTAGACTGAGGAAAGTCCACTTATACCATTAATACAATAATATAGACAAGACTATATGCACCACTGCAAGACTGACAAAAGACGGTAACATTTATACAGGAAACGACATTGCAGTTATAGACAATACTTCAGGCGAACGAAAGATAGATATATAGATCCAGAACGGTTTTCGAAAATATTAAGAGACATGTCTCAGAATGTCTTGAGGCCTGCAGTGGATATTTTGAACACATGCTGTAAACACAGCTTCATCGCGTGAACAGCTTCTTTACCTAATACAAGCCAGCCAACAGCAGTAGTATCTAGATGAATAACACACATTTTATATACAATTTCACGTAAATTAAAAATATGTTCACTGCATCGGACTTTATACAGCCTCGTTTTCTTATTTGACAGAAGTTGACGTTTCTGTGAGCAAAGGAAGATAACTTTTAATTTTTGAGAGAAATTATAAATAATTAATATTTGCAACCTCAAATTAAGGAAAGGTACATTTATAATAATTTGGTACTTTAGAATTTGCAATTTCTTATAGAAATTTTCAAAGATCTTGCACATTTTATGAGGAAATTATTTTATGGGAAACAATATGCATAGGAATAAAACTTTTGACAATTTACAATTACAATATATCGACGTTTAAAGAATTCTTAACTATTAATATAACTGGAGTTACTTCCCTTTAAATAAAACAGATAACTTTTAATTTCTTAAGCATATAAGTTTGTATCAACATTTTCATCAACAATTCAACGGTAGAACACTTTTTTGCATTTAAGTTTGATATGTTAGAGCGAACCATGCCTGTAAATATTATGCAACATTTAAATACATATTCTTCAAAAAATTATTATATTTATTAGCTGATAATCAACTGTTTAAAGTTTCTAAACATTTTTATAGATCACAGGTCCAAAGAAGTTAATTTATAAAAATTAGTTTATGCCGTTTCATCACTTCACTGTAGAGTCTAGAAAAGATCATGTTAGAGAGATAGATAGAGAGAGAGAGAGAGGTATAAAAAAATTAGGAAAACACAATGCTGTTGAAATTTCAAAATTGTAGTAGAAAAAGGAAGAGGAGTTGGAGAGAGACAATTGCACATAATTCATGTCACTGGAGAGGGAGAGTGGCAGTTTAAAAGTCTAACATTAAGAAACACAGAGAGAGAGAGAGAGAGAGAGAGAGAAAGAGCGAAAAAGAGAGATATTGTTATATATATTAAACATAAAATATAGATAGAAGAAAGAGAATGAGAGATAGGCATTTTTAATTTCTAGCATTAATAGATAGAAGTTAAAATGTAGGAGTTAAAAGAGTTGAGAGAGTTTATATTTCTAGCATCAAAAGTTAACCTTTTGAAAATCCTAGAATGACAAGAGAGACAATTTAAAATACTAGCATGAAGATAAAAGCAGTTTAAAATCTTAGTATGAAAAGAGATACATTTCAAAGTCTAACTACTAAGAAAGAAACAATTAATAATGCTAATATGGAAATGAAAGCAGCTTAAAATCCTGTTATGTAAATAGCGATAGACAATTACATCTCAAGCATTAAAATAGAGAAACAGTCATTCTTTTATATTTTTAAATTGAGAATCAAGTTCTGAATTGTTTATCAAACTTGTAGTAACAAGTGTTGTAACCTGGTGTTTATAATGTCTCTGTGCGGTGACTCGATCAATATATAGAAAAGAAAGGGGGAGCAGGGTATACATAGAGTACTCAAATAATAACACTAGGAAAATGGAAAAGATAGCAGCAGAGAAATATTATCACAAATACGATGCAGAAATGCAAGCAATAAAGTTGGCAATAAAAAACTGCTGAACAGTAATTTTAGCCACAGCAAGTGGAGCTTTTGACAGATGCAAGATCAGTGCTCCAGGGAAAGCAATCCAGAAAGTTGCTACATCTGCAAACTTTATTGACTGAACTCTACAAACCCACAGGGTTGCCCTGCAGTGGATCCCATATC